>CM042689.1:360296710-361496710 GCA_023614405.1 Avena insularis | reverse complement strand
CAAAGGGTGGTGGTCATCATTCTCAAGTCACTTGAGGATATATGACTAGGTGTTGAAGTAGAGTTGTGAGTATACCAAATTAGGCAAAGCCCTAGTAAGATGGATCATGTTGGGGATATACTTTTCGGGTATCCTCACTGACCAGGGTGGCCTACTTCGGGTTAGAGTTTTGCTTCACGGGCGGCCCAGTCAGGGAGAAGAGACGGAAGTCCAGTCCAGCTACGAGAAGGCCCAGGAGACTTACTGACATAGGCCCGTAGTGTTACTTATAGTTCAAGATGTACTCTGTAACCGACTCTTAGTCATAGCCGGATAGTTCTCTCTTGTAAACCCTAGGCCAGATATGTATATAAGACGTCCTAGGGAGAGCCTTTAGGGAACCCTCACAATAGTCTACAATCTCAACTCGCACAGGCGAAATCCTTGTAACCCATATTTTGGCTCTGCCGTATTACTGGATTGCTAGTAGGAGTAGGATCCATCCAAAGCCGGTGGATTCGAACCTAGGTAAAGTTGTGTGCTCACCGTCCCGGAACATCGTACGTCTCACACCCTCTCTTCCACACGCCCCAAGGACTCCCTCATGGCATACTTGTCATCAATCCAACGACAGTTGGCGCCCACCGTGGGGCACGTGAGCTTCGGATCAGCGTTCCAAGCGGAATATGCAAGAATCGTAATCGGCGAGACTATCATCATCGGTCGCATCCTCTGTGCCAGTGATGTCCCTCTCATCGTTCTCGACGAGACCTAGATTCCAGCTAGGGAGGCCGTGACTACCTACACCATCATGTATTTTGGCGAGATCGATGTGTACATCAGATTCGTTGAACCTTCCCCACCCACCCCAGCGGTGATGATAGAGGCAGAAGAAATTTCTTGGTCCCCTTTGTCCGCGAAGGCGGCAGAGTTCCAGATACCAGAAATCAACAATCCTACCCAGCCCGCACCTGTTGTGGAGATAGTGGAGAAGCCGAACTTGAAGCAGATCTTGCGGTTCAAGTCGAATCTGTAGTGGAT
Source organism: Avena insularis (assembly GCA_023614405.1). NCBI lineage: Eukaryota > Viridiplantae > Streptophyta > Magnoliopsida > Poales > Poaceae > Avena > Avena insularis. The sequence goes on along the minus strand of CM042689.1, from coordinate 361,495,690 downwards.
CTCCCTAGCGAGGCCGAATCCTAGATCGATCTTCCCACCGAGGTCGAAATCCAGGAGGAGCAGAACAACAACATTGGTTCCGGCTCTGCCAACACCGGAATGGACCAACCTTTCCTGAGGCATACGTTGAGGCGCATGATGCTGCAAGGTGTAAATGTGGATGAGGTTCTCGAAACCATCGGGATCTTTGAGGAAGCCCACGAGGAAAGCCACAACTACCTCAAGACACACACATCGCACTTCGTCGGATATGTTGGATCCGGATCCAGCTCTGCCGATGCTGGAGACAACGAAGACTCGGTGCTGGAGGCGATCGGAACAAACACCGACTTACCCGCATCCTCAGATGACTCGATGACGTCGGCGGATTTCCGAAAGTTCTTCATTGAATATGAAGCGGAGTATAACTCCAAAGCTACAGAAGAAGGAGAAGCCATGGATGAAGGATCCAGAGAAAACTCTCCTAAAGCGCAGGATGACATGGATCTTTGGAGATAATCCCGAGGTCCAGATGTCCGAAAGTACCAATCAGAGCTTGACTCCGGGAAACAGAGTCAAAGCCGTCTTTGCTACCGGCACTGCCAAGAAGGCAAAGAAGAAGAACAAGACCCCGGCAAAAGAACTTCCAACAGAGGAGGTGATTGCCGAATGCGAGGACCCATCATACCACTACATGATGTAGTACACTATAGTCATTGACATAACACCAATGAAACACCGTTCATTAGTATTATATCCCTCAGAGTGGTACAACAGAAACACAGTAGGTCCAAGACATGACTATAGATTACATACCGACTCTTTACAAAAGATCCAGAGAACACTCTAGGTTAAAGAGAGAGAAAGAAACTTCTTACAAAGAAGAACCAGAAGTAATAACTCGGAACTGTCTAGTAACTACGACTAGTATATATACTATTTGGCTTGCCATTACTGCTAATGCAATGTTCTACAGAAGTAGGTTTTATGGCTAGAGAATCTACTCTATCTACTTAAGAACTTAGTCTTCGCTTCGGTTGACGTATATGTTGACTTCATTGACTCTGCTGAAGAACTTGAGTTGTCGATGATGGTTTCTTGAGCAGAAAATGATGTTGGCATCGTCTTCAACGGCTTAGAACCTATCAAGGGTTAAGAAGGTACCGTTGAGTACGGGCGTACTCAACAAGTTCACTAAAAAGGAGTGTATGATGCACTATCTCTACAGCCATAGACCATAGGTCGTAGGCAATGCAGGTTTTCGTAAACATTTCTTCAAAGGTTGCTTTAATTTTGAAAACTATGTCCGACAGCCTTCACAGGTTGACCAGACCCTTCATGGGGTTCCTTTCCTGCCGCGTTCGTAGCTCCTTCTCGGAACAGGGAGTAACATGTCAAATTCATACACTCTGCAGAGGTGCGTCACTTTTCCCATAAGAGACCTTAGCCTTGTTGCACAACCAAGCCGCGAGCTTGTCCACACTTCCTTGGTATGGGGCCCAGTCTAAGATCCAAGCCAATCGCTGCCCTCTCCGCGACCCCATATGTCTGCACGATGCTCCAGGGCTGACTCCACCTCCGTTAAGCCTCCAACTAGGGAAAGCTATAACCATGGTGAGTTCCCGAAGAATCTATGAGCTGGTGATGCCCTTGGTAAGCTCCATAAAGGTCCGACTATACCTCCAGCAGCCACTCATAGATAATCTAGACACCAAAATTGTGGGGCCTAAGGGTTCCCACCCATATGTTGGATCCATACCAGGAATCCCAACGTCACGATAAGGTCATCTTACCTCCATATGAAAGGGAGAAGATACAACTGACTTTCTCGTCCCATTCCAAGTCTTATGGTTGACGCATAATATAAGGCGCTAGAATCACTGGCGACATTGGTTGTTAAGTCCTAGATCTTATGTTCCTTTACCACCGGAACTATATCAATAGATTATTACCACTTGGTAAATAATCCATAATCATATTATTATGAAAATAGTATTTTCTGTCCTTTTTGAAATGCAGGTTATGACGCAGTTGAGTTACAAGCATAGAAAATAATCAAAGGATGTGAGCAAGTTGTGAACTTGCCTTTTGTGATTGCAAGATTATGCACTCACGGTCTTCGAGATAATAGAAGATCCAAATTTTGAAATTATCATCATTGGTCCGGTAAGGACTAATGTTTAAAGAAGGAAGATGCAACGATGTATAAGTAATGTAATGCAATTTGATAAACGTGAATCCTCGTACTAATTGTATCTAGTCTAGGGTTTGGAAACTGGTAATGAGTTTTTAGGTTTGTGTTGCACTTTTATATCTTACACACTTGTGCTTCTTATTAAGGCCTGTGAGAGTGTGTGTGAAATATTAAGTAAATACAATAAGTAATACGCAATACTAAAGCACTCAAATGGGTTATGGTATTTAAAATATTGCTTAAACAAGATTATGAATCAATTAGACATTTTAAAGAAGTGTTTAAGGATTACTTTTAATGTTTCTTAAAAGAATAACTTTTAAGGAAAATATTACTTTACAAAGTAAAAAGTATTTAAACTTAAGGTTAACACTTTGAGGTTTTCTTATTAGCCAATATTACTAAATAGGAAAACATTAATACATTTAACATTCATATCATAAGTGGTGGAGTTGTACATGTTTTGAATAAAGCATCACATTGTAGACAGTTTACTTCTTAACATTTCACAAAGTTAGAATTTAAGTATTATTACTTGAATGAGGTGGTATTTTATTAAAGTTATAAGTGAATAGACTTATTTTATTATGAATGATTATATTTTATAAACATAGAAAAGGCATTACTTAAACTACTTAGGAACTTGGTTTAATTCTTTAGGTGGATTCCTAAACCGGTAAAAGAATTAGTAACTAAGAGTTTGGTGATTTTATAAGTGCATAGAATTCTTGTGATAAACAATATACTATTTTAGTTGATTTTATAATTGGTAAAATCTTTTTAGGAAAACTAAAATATCCTTAATTTGAGATGATAGTTTTAGTAGATATATTTTAAAATGGTTTTACCTAATTTAACTTCACTTTAAACATTAATTGACTTGTTATTACATTTTTAGATTTCAAACAAATAATGCTAAAGGTAATAGTAAAGGTTTATATACATTTAATGAATTAAAACAAAAGAAAAGGGTTTAAATAAGATTTATTAGACCTTTAACTTTTATTTTACTTCAAAAGTAAGTGTTGACAATTTTAATGTGAAAAATATATTTTTGTCATCATTTTGGTATATTATAAGTATTTTTGTGAATTTTAAATAATAAGATATGATTTTTATAAGTTTAATCACTTTATAAAACTAAATAAATAATAAATATTAGTTAAATGATACAAAATAATTGAAACAAGTTTTTAAATGTAGATTTTGTTTTTATAAATTTTTTGGTATATATATATTTTTATTTACCAATATTAAAAAATTAATTTTCAAAGTATTATTACTTATAAAATCTTATTAATTAATAATTATTTAAATAGTTAACACAATAATATTTTATAATAAGTTTATAATATAGAGTTTATTTTTCTAAACATTTTGATATACTATATGTATTTTTCTAGATTATAAAACAAAAGATATCTATTTAATAAAATTTATTCATTTTTAGAATTAAAAATAAATAAATGTATTTATTAGGTAATGCTGATGTCAGCATGGGGTAAGCCTTTTCTTACCGGGGCTATTCCTAGCCCTAGTCACTGTCTGGTGGGTCCAATGGCTATGTCATATCCAGGGATTTAACTTTTACAGAAAATGGAAAATAACAAAATAGCTTTCGGACATCAGCATGATGTCATGCTGACTTCACCCGAGGGTGATCTCCTTAGGTCGCTGATCGATCTCTCGGTCGAGAACATGCAAGCAACCGAGAGCGGTCGCATGGGATTCGCCTCGTTGCGGGCAACCTTAGAGTGGCGGCGCCGCTGATTTTGGTCACCGGAAACACAACGGCGATGAGGTTGCACGGCGGCAGACAGAGGTCAACGACGACAAAGTGAACCAGAGTGTGAGGGAGAAGACGGAAATGTGTGCAAGCACGGGTAGCTCACCCTGAAGCTGTTGCGGTGGTCGATGACGAGGATGGTGCCCTGATACACGCTAATGGCCATGAACTCCGGTAACAACCGACAAAAGGAATCGGTGAAATTCTCCTTCCCCCGAGCTTCCCTTGTTACTGTGTTCCGCCCAGAGGATCTTCAGATCATGGCGCTTCTTCCGGACTACTCCATGGTCTCTGGAACAACCTCTACCGACGACGGTGGTTGGCTCCGGCCAGCTAGGGTTTTGGTCGTGTGGGGAATGGATACAGAGAGATGGAGAGCAAGCGAGAGAGAGTGGATGGGGATGAGGATGGACAGGGGTGTCGTCATGGCCTCCTTATCCCCTCCCGAGCCACGGCGGCGAGCATCTTGGTGCAGACAACGGCGGTGCTCCCGCCAGCGAGCTGCTTCGGCCGTCGCGTGTGAGGTGGACGACAGAGATAGTCTGGACGAAACATTATTTGGGCTGGGCCGGTGCTGGGCTGCGGTGGAGCGAGCGGAAGATGACTGATGCTGCTCGCGAGTGTCGAATAGACAGGTGGAGAATTGGGCCACGGGCCAGAAACTTCTGTTCTAGTCTTTTCCCCTTTTTCTGTCTTAATATTCTGCCTCCTTTTCTATTTACAATTTCTTTTCCACTTTTATTTCTACAAGGTTTAAGCATTTAAAATTCTGGTAGAATATTCAGAATGGTGCAAAGATTCATTATAATTAATTCCTCTATATAATCTTTGTTGTATGAAAAGTTCTTTTTTTAGTAAAGTAAATAAAAACTAGGGTTTTGTGAATTTGTTTCTTTTAAAGAAAATCTTATGGAAATGTGCTTAGTTCCACCATAATAATGGTTAAGGCAAGAATTTAAAATGTGGAATGATATGTAGAGAATTCCCTTCATACTAAGCCTCATAAACAGATGAGATATATATTTATTATAAGGTATTAATCTTTGTAGTTTATAATTGGGGGACATAAGTTTCATGGTCCTCCATAATTGGTGATTTGCCAAATCAAATTCTACTTGATTTGTAGAGTTTAGAATTACCACAGAACACTTTTGATTAGGTCATTATGAATCAACAACAATCATGGATAGAGAACACTAAGGTTTATACAAATATAGATATATAGGCTTTGAGAGGATTTAATACTCATATTCAATTATTGATATATATGAACATGAAGGCTAAGACGTATTGCTATCATGTTTTGTAACTTAAATAACATCTCAACTTAAAGTAAGTCATTAAGTTTGCTTTCATAATATTATTTTAATGATCCTATGAGGCTAAGTTTCTATTAGGGTTTAAGATAATAAAACAAACAAGGTTTTCATACATAATCACTCATCTGAAATTCTACTTATCTCTTAGACATTTCATTTGACTAAGAGATACTATCCATTGACTGCCTAAAAACAGGAACTGGTTACTACCCTCTTTATTCTAGCATGTTAAACAAAGAGGTAGACATGGTTCTATCATGGCTGCATGTATAGCTAGCTAAAGGTTTCTAAAGAATTCTTACCTCAATACTTCACTAAGCTTATCTTGAGATAAGGAATTCCTTTCCTAAATATACTATATATATCTCTCATACCTTATTCACAAAGATCACATCTTCCTGAATAAGACAATCATCTGACTCCACCATATCCATCATCATATGATGACAAGGTCATGCCACTTCAACATTACTCCATTCTTACTTCTAGCATATAACTCTTCTTAGTTAACTACCATTGATGCACCTAGCAATGTAACTACTACTAACTCCATCTATTAACTTCCTTAAACTCATCTTGTAACTATATCCAAGGCTTACAAGATTACAATCCTCAGTGTAGATAACAAAGGATATCAATCTTCTAGAATCAGTATGGTACTACTCTCCACAATACAAGTTTGTTCTTGTATTAGCTTGATTAAACTACTACACTTCCAACTACTCCATTTATTCATGGTATATACTTCATCCTACTCTAGCTTGACTTCTAATGATCAAGCTAGATGATTCAGCTTACTAGGACTTGCCTAACTTGGTATATTCATAACTGTTCTTCAACAGCTAATCATCTATTCTCAAGTGACTTGAGAATAATGACCACCATCCTTTGATCATACAAAGCTTAGGCTTCTAATTGTCTGATCAAGATCTATACTCAACTAAGTGGTAAACTTGTATTAGTCTCTCTATAGACTTATCTTGTTAAGCAAGCTTATTCTAAGTCTATATCCACTTGCCCTAACAAGATTGTTATCTAATGTACTAATACAACTAGCTTTCTCATAGCTCCTCAATTACTAGCTCAACCCTTGAGTTTTAGGTACTGCTTCTAGTTAACTCATGAGTGAGTTAACTCCTCCAACATCAAATGGTTTGATCTATTTACGATGGTACACTCAACCATAGCTAGTTCTTCCTTCAGATTAATTTACTTAAGGTATTTGGAAGGTCAACACAATAGGTCAAAGGCTATGAGTCAATAAGTTCTAGATCAGGAATTGATAACTCAATAGTGATGATCCATTGACACTAGGACTTGCTTAAATAGATATGGCACCTCTTAATATCATATTAAGAGTATGTGATGGATGGTATTGGCTTGACTTCCTTTCTACTCTATTTGTAATAAGAGTTAATGTTTAAGAACTACCATGATATCCATGGTAAGAGTAACTATGGCAAACAAGTGTTTCAAAATTTAGTTATGAAGTTTCTTTTACTTAAGTTATATTCTTAACTTGGTATTCAAAGTTTATGGTAGGTAATATCTTAATATCATCTTTAGAACATTAAGTATTCATCCTTGAATTGTGGTATGGAATACCATGTAATGATCTCTAGAAGATCTAGTACTCCTTATTAAGTAGTGTGTTGTGACTTAGTTTTATTACATCTGATCTACCCATAGATCAAATTATATTACCCAAAGATAAGGTTTTAGCAAAGGTCATATTGAAACTTATCGCAATCAACTTGATGATCTACTTCAGTTCCACCAAGTTAAGAGAAGCTTCAATCACTTTGACAAGTTTTATTTAGAAGCGCGAAAATTATCCAGATTTTCTATGCATGAATGCAATGCACACACCTGTGTTCAGCTTATTTCTAAGCTCTAATGTTGGGATGTTATAGACTCTCCCCCTTTAAATAAACTTCATCCCCGAAGTTCGTACTCTCTTTTGTTTCGGAATGAGGAGTTGACTTGTATTGATCACACCATTTCTCAATTCCATTGTGATCACAGTTGGGGATAATTGTGGTATCCCCTATCCAAATCTATTTCCTTGAATCATCTTCATTCCGACAATATCCACTGTCGTTTCCTATATGTAGTATAACTCCTTCTACTACGATCTCTTGGGTTATGTCTTCAAAGTGCTACCTAGGATTGGTTTGGGACACATTTAGTCCATTCCAATCAGGCTTTCCTATTACACTACACCAATCTATATTGGAATACTCTCTTTACACTAAAGGATAACTTACCAGCTGTTTCCCACTTATAACTTGTCTATTAGGGTTAAGCAGTTATATCTCCTTCGACCTTTCATCTGGACTTACTCTAGGGAGTACTTTATAATGATGGCTTCGTATAACCTTATGAGAATAAGGCTTAACCTCATCATAACTTTGTACTTCTTCTTCAACATTTAGTTGGAAAGTTAGACAACAACACTTCAATGTTTATTGTTTACTCTCCCCCTTGGGGTTTCCTAATGGTCTCTAAACAACATGTATAATATCCATTAACTCAATAGTAAGGATATTGGTCTTTGTCTAGCTTATATATTACCTATATAAGGTCTCATGAAACAATCTACGGTACACCCACAAGTTTGTGGATCTCCAAACTAAATCTTCCAATGTTATTTGTCTTACTCTTAACCTTCTAGACATTTTAGCTTTGATAAGCCAGATTTCGCAAAGTGTCTCGAAAGACGATCTTTAATTTCATACTTCTTCGGATGTAAGTTAACTTAGGCCAAATTTATACTCTTTAAATTACACAAATATGACCTAATTAGCTAAACTGCTAGGATACCAGCTACGGATACCAACTACGGATGCTAGCTGCGGATCCTCCTAGGTGTATGGATGACCCTAAGGGTTTTTGGACTTCTTACGGACATTCTTTCTGAGTTGTCAGAGCTTGAATACCACCTTATTCAAAGACTTCTTCTTTGCTCCTCTTCATGTTACTTCCATGATCTTGGAACAACTACGTCATTAGCTTCTGAGCAACATCACCTACTTTAAGTGAACTTAAGTTCATCCTTCATGTTGCTCCACACCTTTTCTAAATTAATAATCCTTCTTGTTGCCATCTCACAATGAGTTGGGATTGATGCATCCTTTCAATATAGTGTTGATACACCTTGTATTCGGCTTCCTTCTTCTTGCATGTCTTCAACTTGATCTTTGGAACTCGTCACTCCCTTACACGAATTCCCTTTCCTATCTAGGTCTATAACATCAAGTAATAACTTGATGATGCAACATGCATTTGCACATCAAGTCAAACTTCATGTACAGATCTAGTCAATCAAGAAGATGCAATAAAAACCAAAAATCCAAATGTGGTACATATAACACACATCATTCTAAGCCTGGAATATAATAGTTGAGTATAATACCTCTAGAATTCAGGCTTAGCTGTGTAGTATATGACACCTCCGATTATAGGTTTACACCGTGATACTTAGCACTTAAGGGTTAAACTATTCTTTGTCTCTCTATTTACCCAAATTGCTTAGGCGCAACAGGATAATTTTGAGCAAAGTAGCCTCACTTTGGTTTTGACTAACCACTTACCTTTCTTTCGGGACTAGTAAAGACTACCAATTTTCTATTCTATCGTAAACTATCCTCACCTGATCTCTCAAAACTACTAACAAAATTGTAGTTACTAACTTAATCCCAAAATTATTGTAATGTTATAATACCTATGACTTCTATCATAGACCTACAGTGTTCTTTACTTACTGTTATTACTAGATTAGTTACCAAATACTTGTCCTAATTACAGACTTATCATGGTCTCGGAGCTATTCTCACCACGAACTTGTCCAGATTTACCTAGTCATCATGACTAAAGAGCTAATCTCGCCATGACAACTCTTCTTCTTGGCTTACTATTAATAATTCTTTACAAAATTATACTCCATCACATGGAATTATCAAGTGGAGGCCACATGATTTACTTCCATTTGTATCTAAACATACTCTGATGGTCTAACTTAAGTGGTATGGTGGTATCTACTAGTGATAAGATTCTGCTACTTCCCATGGATTCTAAATATAGAATCCATCACTATTACTACTCCACATGGTATTCTGATCTTATTCCTAATCTTACTTAATATTTTATCTTACTTAAGATATCTTAGTAATGTTATACCTATTTAGAATGATACTAAAACGACATTTCTCTAGAGAATACATATAACTAATCCTTAAGAAAGATGATAAGAACATCCAACTTAAGTGTGACAAGGTTTATCCTCAAGTGGATACCATCACAAGTCTTGGTTTAGATAAGATGGCTCCTATAGTCACTATCCAACCTACAGATTTTCCTAAAAGTGTTTTAATCCTAAGGTCAAAGCATATGCTCTAATACCAGCTGTGGGGACCTAGCATACCACTGCATGATGTAGTACACTATAGTCGTTGACATTACACCAATGAAACACCGTTCACTAGTATTACATCCCTCAGAGTGGTACAACAGAAACACAGCAGGTCCAAGGCATGACTATAGATTACAACTCGACTCTTTACAAAAGATCCAGAGAACACTGTAGGTTAAAGAGAGCGAAAGAAACTTCTTACAAAGAAGAACCATAAGTAATAACTCATAACTGTCTAGTAACTACGACTAGTATATATACTATTTGGCTTGCCATTACTGCTAATGCAATGTTCTACAGAAGTAGGTTTTATGGCTAGAAAATCTACTCTATCTACTTAAGAACTTAGTCTTCGCTTTGGTTGACGTATATGTTGACTTCATTGACTCTATTGAAGAACTTGAGTTGTCGATGATGGTTTCTTGAGCAGAAATTGATGTTGGCATCGTCTTCAACGGCCTAGAACCTAGCAAGGGTTAAGAAGGTACTGTTGAGTACGGGCGTACTCAGCAAGTTCACTAAAAAGGAGTGTATGATGCACTATCTGTACAGCCATAGACCATAGGTCGTAGGCAATGCAGGTTTTCGTAAACATTTCTTCAAAGGTTGCTTTTATTCTGAAAACTATGTCCGACAGCCTTCACAGGTTGACCAGAACCTTCGTGGGGTTCCTTTCCTGCCGCGTTCGTAGCTCCTTCCCGGAACAGGGAGTAACATGTCACAATTCTTACACTCTGCGGAGGTGCGTCACTTTTCCCATAAGAGACCTTAGCCTTGTTGCACAACCAAGCCGCGAGCTTGTCCACACTTCCTTGGTATGGGGCCCAGTCTAAGATCCAAGCCAATCGCTGCCCTCTCCGTGACCCCATATGTCTGCACGATCCTCCAGGGCTGACTCCACCTCTGTTAAGACTCCAACTAGGGCAAGCTATAACCATGGTGAGTTCCCGAAGACTCTATGAGCTGGTGATGCCCCTGGTAAGCTCCATAAAGGTCCGACTATACCTCCGACAGCCACTCAGAGATAATCTAGATACCAAAATCATGGGGCCTAAGGGTGCCCACCCATATGTTGGATCCATACCAGGAATCCCAATGTCACGATAAAGTCATCTTGCCTCCATATGAAAGGGAGAAGAGACAGCTGACTTCCCCATCCCATTCCAAGTCTTATGGTTGACGCGTAGTATACGGTGGTAGAATGTCAACACCCGGATTTTTAATCCCAGATGCCTGTTATGCCATACATCGCAATCCTAGGATTACCCTTTTTGCGAGAATAACAGATTGGATATCATAGTACATCATTCATTACAAAGCATAATAAGGTCTTACACAAATAAAGGATCTCATGATCCAGTCTTAGTACAAACAAGTAGCGGAATAAATAGCATAGCGGTGGGCTCCATCTTTAGTGTCACAGACAATGCTGACGATGGGAGATGATCCTAGTTGTCGTAGCCGTCCTGATGTCCTCCTTCCGGATAGTCCTCCTCATAGTCTAGCCATGGGAATAGCCAGGGACAAAGCCATGAGTACTCTTTAAGTACTCGCAAACTATCACTAACAAATAAGGTAGTTCTAGTAGGGATGCTAAGTGCTAAGTTTATTTGTAAAGTTAAGATTGAAACCTAAGCTGAGTTCAGAAACAAAGAGAGATAAAATAAAGTTCTAAATCACCTAAGTGGGAACTTAGTTGTCATAGTCACAACCATGTTGTGGTCAAGTCATGTCACAATTCATATCATAAGTCATTTTGAAAACATCTGACAACGGAACAGTATGGCCACTCCAACTGTCCATAACCACGGACATGGCTATTCAAATAGTTTGACACTCTGCAGAGGTGGTACACTTTCACCACAAAATTCGATACATCTGTCAGGGATAACCTTGAATCATCATACTTAGTTTGCAGATAATCAAACATAACCTTTCCTTTACGCACTCTAGTATAAGCACCTCTCCTATGAGCTTGGCCTCCCAGCCATGGCCATCTACCATCCTGGGCACTGCATAGGTGGACAACATTGAGAGGTAGCCTCATATCAAACCTCTCCCGAGAGGGAACCAATACTAGTGCATATAAACTTCCGGCTAAGCCTTACCCAATTCAGGTATTGTGGTTGTACGGTAAAATTGGAATGGTATCGCATCCGAACATAACCATCAGTTTTTATAAAGGGGGCTAAGGCATGCCTCAACATTTTCATCATCATAAACCGTTTGTGTTTCTCAACACATGTCAAAACATCTAAATAGAATGACTCATCATTCTAAGGTTTTCACAAGTCATTTTCACCAAGTATTCCCATCGAAAGTGATCAAGTTTGTGGTTTAGCTCTAAACTACTAAGTTAAGAGTGTTCACTAAGGTGGAATGCTAATCTCAATCTCATGCCATAGAATGACATCTAAGTCTAGCTAGATAGGCCAAGTTTTATACTCTTTATGCTATCTATAAACAAAGTAAGGAACTTTGGTAAAGTAAAAGAAAGTAAAGCTTGTAAGTAAAACATGGGATTGGTATAACTCAAAAGGTATAACCAAAGCATTCCTAATGCATTTTCACAAGTTAAGGGGGCAAGTGTTAACTTGCTTAGTTCTAGCTTGCCTTGATTGGTGTAGTGGTTGAAATTCTCCTCGTCTTCTTCGGGGTAGAACTCCTCCTACTCGTAGACTTGGTCGGTACTATCATCTATAAATATATACGGAATATGCAATCACCAAACAATACTTAACTAGTATATTTAGCACACTAAGGCACACACTTGATGATCTAGTATCATCACATTCATCACAAGATTTTAATGAACTAGTTTCATTTATTTTATTCGAGAAAAGTAATTTCTACTCATTGAAATTAACTAAGATTTAATATTCTCCAATATGGGATCATGTGGACACATGTCATCACCACATATTATAATACATGGGAATGTGATTTAAATGTTGGATCACCTTTTATAAAGTTTAAGATTGATAGTTAAATGATTTAAAGTGACTAGAAATGCCTATATAGCATTATTTTGGTACTAGTCCAAAGTCACTGCATGCAAACCTAAATATTATTACATATTCAGATAGGTATTGTCAAATGTGATTTTTGAGAGTTGGAATCAACTCAAAAGTTATTATGGTTGATTTTTAAAAAATGTTTGAATGTAGAAAAGTCTGTGTCTTTCTATTTTTGCTATAGATGATATATAACTCTAATTGATTTAAATCCAACAGGCTTGGATATATATTTGAATTATCTTTCTAGCAAAATTTGAATCATTCAATTTGGTTCAGTAGATCTTTCTGAATTGATTTTTAAACTAGTGGACAGAAACTAGATTAAGTTTAAATAAAAAATCATTATTTGAATTCTAGGGCCAGCGCGAGAACACTAACGGGCCAGCCCAGTGACACTCTTCGGCGCAGAGGACAGCTGACAGGGGGTCCCGCATGTCAGCAGCTCTTCTAACACGAAGCAGTACGGGGCGCTATGGACCGCACGATTAGAACCTAGATAGACGGTGGTGGCTCGTCGTCGACGACAGACAGGTCGCCGGCGAGACAGAACCCTAGTGGCTCGGTGGGGGTGCAATGGGGGCTTACCAGGGCTCCAGCTAATGTGGCGATGGGGACGATCGAACGAGGAGACGATGGCGGACTCAGGTGAGGTCACGGCAGCTCCTGGGGTGGACGAAATCGACATGCCCCTTTCTTCTCTGCTACGGCGAACTTCAACGCAATTCTGGCGAACTGCTGCTCGAGCGGCTCCGGTGATGGTGTGAGGTGGTTCTGAGAGAGAGGGGAGTTGAGTGGTGTGAGGAAATGGTGCTGGGGAGGGCTCCTTATATAGGCTCGACGAGGAGACCGTGACGGCGACGGTGAGCTCGTCGGTAACGACAGTACAGGGCCCTAGAGGCATAGGCGGTGTAGGCGGACGGTGGCTTGCCTCCTGGCGGTCAGCTACGGTGTAAAGGAGACACTAGGGGCAGTGGCGTTTGGTCGGGAAAGGGTGATCAGCACGGCAGAGACGATGCTCGACGTGGCGTGCGGTGGCTGCTGGTCGTGCGGTAGCAAATGGGCGTGTCTGGGGGTGTGCTGGGGTCAACGCGGAGCGGCGCACGCGAGCTGAGGGCAAGGCGCGACTTGTGCGGGCCTATCGGGGATGGCGCTCTGGCGTGAGCTGTGCACGGTGCAGAGGCGGTGGGCGCGAGCATTCCTCGGTGGTCTAGGAGGTGGCAAGGCTCGGGGAAGGGACCAAGGGCGGCGGTGTTATCACGCCTACCTCCCTAGAGCAGCAGAAGAGGGTGGTGCGTGCTCCTGCGACGTGTGCATGGTCGGCCGGCGATCATGGTGTCGGGGTGGCGCGGCACTATAGCTGGGTGCTAAATGGTAGCTCTGTGATGGCTTGGTTAGAGCTAGGGGGACAAGGGAGAGCAGATGTGACAAGATTGAGCCAAATGGCTCGAGAACACATTGATCAACAATAGTGTTAGTTAGGCAGATTTAATTTGCCTGCCAACTATTTGACAAAATGGCCGCAAGAAGATTTTATTTGAATTTTGAAATGATTTTTTGTGGATGTGTTAGTCATATGCTTAAGCATCTGTGGTTGCTTGGGATTGTCAAGGGGAACTCATTTGAGTGTTTTTTGAAAAAGTGTGATCTATGCATATGAAATGGATTCCATTTTCAAATGCCATTTAAAATTAGTGTTCAAATGTTTTTGTAAGATTTCAAAGTGGGCCTTGGTAGATCATTACTTGTACTAGCAAGGGGTGAAAAGAGTTAGAATAGTTTCTGTTTGAAATTGACTTCTAGGAACACCTAAAGTGGCCTAGTGGATTAAAATGGCACAAATGGCCATTTGCATTTATTACTTCCATTTGATTTCTTTTTCTTTGGATTTTGCTTGGAAATGATCTAGATGATGTGGAATTCATCTTTGAATCATCTTTGAATCATTTTACAACCATTAGAACAAACAAACATGGCAATTACAAACAATTCTATATTAATGCAACACACATATGCATTCCTAAATGTTTTAATAATAAAAAGTTTTTGTTAACCCTAAATTGGGTGATTTGGATCTTGATAACCTTGATTAAAGTTTTGGGATGTTACAAACATTCCCCCCTTAAACAAAATCTCGTCCCGAGATTTAAGTAAGAAAACTAGGAACTAAAGAGATCTGGAAACTCAGTCCTAATGTAATCTTCTCGCTCCCAAGTGGCTTCTTCTTCGGTATGGTTGCTCCATTAGATCTTGAGAAATTTGATACTCCGGTCCTGGTGGTTCTGTAAGCTTCTTCCAAGATATGGATGGGCACTTCACGATACGTCAGATCCTTGTTGATATCAATGGCGCAGTGATCGATGTTCTTGAAAACTTTGGTCTTCTCCGGCACTTCTAGGCATTTGCGAAGTAATGAGATATGGAACACATTATGGATGGCAGACATCTCTTCTGGCAGTTCCAGTTGATACAATACTTCTCCTTGACGATTCAGAATCTTGAAGGGTTCGATATATCTGGGGGCTAACTTTCCTTTGATAGTAAAACGTTGCGTTCCCTTCAATGGTGAAACTTTGAGATACACAAAATCTCCAACACTGAAAGTTAGGTCTCTACGTCTCTTGTTAGCATAACTCTTCTGTCTAGATTGGGCAGTCTTGAGGTGCTCACGGACTTTGTGAACCTTCTCTTCGGCTTCTCATAGGATGTCGGGTCCGAAAATCTGACTCTCTCCTACTTGCGACCAATTCAAAGGGGTACAACACTTCCTTCCATATAAGAACTCAAATGGGGCCATTTGCAAACTGGCTTGGTAACTGTTGACGTATGAGAATTCTGCGAAAGGCAGGCAATCTTCCCATTTTGATCCATACTCTAACACACAAGCTCTCAACATATCTTCTAAGATCTGGTTGACACTTTCAGTCTGTCTGTTTGTCTGCGGGTGATAAGCTGTGCTGAAATTCAACTTGGTTCCTAATCCTTCTTGGACTTTCTGCCAAAATCTCGAGGTAAATTGGGTTACTCGATCCGACACTATGGTCTTGGGGGTTCCATGCAAACTGACAATTCTAGCAATGTACAACTCTGCTAGCTTCGAACCCTGGTAGGTGGTCTTGACAGGTATAAAATGGGATACCTTGGATAGTCTATCAACGATGACCCAGATTGAGTCATTTCCCCTACTAGAAGTAGGCAAACCGGTGATAAAGTCCATTCTGACGGAATCCCATTTCCATTCGGGAATCTGCAATGGTTTACAGATCCTCTGGTCTCGATGTTCCGCTTTGACTCTCTGACAGATATCACACTTGGCGATGTAGCTTCCGATTTCTCTCTTCATCTTGTGCCACCAAAATTGCTCCTTCAAATCTTGATACATCTTTGTTCCTCCGGGGTGGATAGAATAAAGATTATCATGAGATTCTTGCATGATCACTTTCTTCAGCTCCGAATCTATAGGCACACAGATACGTCCTTTGTACAACATAACTCCTTCTTCGTCTTCGGTGAATCCAGGTACCTTTCCTGTACCAATACGATGCTTGATTCCATCGATACTTGCATTTCCCTTTTGGGCTTCCTTGATTTGGCTAATCAAAGTGGGTTGAAGTTCAATGCTAGCTCAAAATCCCTTGCTAACAAGCTCAGTTCTAAACTGCTCCAACTCCTCATGCAAACTGGGTTGCTTCTCCTTGATCATGGTGTTTAGCCTACACGGCAATCTGCTAAGAGCATCCGCTACCACATTGGCTTTGCCGGGGTGATAGTGAATGTGATGGTCATAATCCTTGATTAACTCTATACATCTCCTTTGCCTCATATTCAGCTCTTTCTGAGTGAAAATATACTTCAAGCTCTTGTGATCTGAGTAAGTCTCATAGCGATTACCCATAAGATAATGACGCCATGTCTTCAAGGCTAACACTACAGCTGCTAGTTCAAGATCATGGGCAGGGTAGTTCTGCTCATGCTGCTTCAGTTGTCTGGACAGATACATGATGATTTTGCCTTCTTGCATCAATACACATCTGAGACCAATCTTGGATGCATCACAATACACATCGAATGGCTTCTTGATATCTGGCATAATCAATATTGGGGCTGAAATCAGTCTCTTCTTGAGCTCTTGGAAACTTGCTTCACATTTGTCGGTCCATTCAAACTTCTTGTCCTTGTTCAACAGTTGGGTCATGGGTCTTGTGATGCTCTAAAATCCTTCTACGAACTTGCGGTCATATCCCGCTAATCCGAGAAATGCACGGACTTGGGTTTGAGTGGTTGGGGCTTCCCATCCTTGAACAACTTTTATCTTGGCAGGATCAACAGCGACTACTCCGGCAGACACAATATGTCCAAGGAATCCTACTTCTTTCAGCCAAAACTCACATTTGCTAAACTTGGCATACAACTGATGCTCTCTAAGGGTTTCAAGGATGATTCTCAGATGTTGCTCATGGTCTTCTTCTGACTTGGAGTACATAAGGATATCATTGATAAACACAACAACAAACTTATCTAGAAAATTCATAAACATCTTATTCATGAGATTCATGAAATAAGAAGGAGCATTGGTTAGTCCAAAAGACATGACCGTATACTGATATAATCAATATCTGGTGGTAAAGGCGGTCTTTGGAATATCCGTTGCACGAATCTTAAGTTGGTGATAACCAGTCCTAAGATCGATCTTAGAGAACACTCTGGCACCAGTCAACTGATCAAACAAATCCTCTATCTTGGGTAATGGGTACTTGTTTTTGATGGTGACATCATTCAACTTCCTGTAATCTGTGCACAAACAGTTGCCACCATCTTTCTTGTTGAAGAACAACACGGGCGATCTCCATGGTGATGAGCTTGGTTGAATCAAGCCTTTCTCCAGCATAGCATCCAGTTGCTTCTTCAGCTCTACTAACTCTGAGGGGTTCATGCTATAGGGTCTCTGAGCTATGGGTCCGGTTCCAGGGATTAGTTCAATGATGAACTCGATATCCCGATCCGGGGGCATACCGGGCAATTCCTCTGGGAATACGTCGGGGTATTCATAGACTACTCTGACTTGGTATATGGTGGGTAGGGCTAGACTCTTGTTGCACTTGAATTGACGGGGCAAGGTTTCAGATATATGCTCTACTGATACTCCAAAGCTACTGGTCATGGTGATGGCTTTCTTGGCACTATCAATCAATCCTTTATGCTTCGACATCCAATCCATCCCTAGTACTACTTCCAAACCTTTGGTTCCAAGTACTATTAGATTTGCATAAATATCTATCCCATGTATTCTGATAGGTACAACTTTGCAAATTTTTCTAGCTTTGGTGGTTGAACCAGGTATTTGAACTATCATGACATGCTTCAAGTTGGTTGGGTGAATCTTACTAGTGCATGCAAATTCTTCAGTGACAAACGAGTGCGATGCTCCAGAATCAAACAACACTCTTGCTAAAACGGAGTTGATAGAAAACATACCCAGCACGACATATGGCGCTTCTTGGGCTTCTTCGGCGTTCATGTGGAAGAGACGGCCGTTCTTGAGTTATGAGGGTTCCACAGGCGAATCTTCTTCCGGCTGCACAACGCTCTTTGTTGAGTGGAATTCACATTGGCAGTGGCGACAATCTTCTTGGGACACTCATTGGAGTAGTGACCTTTCACTCCACACTCGAAACAAGTAATCCAAGACTTGTCTTTTGCTACCACGGGCACGACATTGCTTCCAGCCCTCGGGGCAGTATTGTTGTTGTTTCTGTTGTTGTACTTGGGCGGTGCATAGTTGAAGTTGTTGGAGTTTCCGGGGTGGTTGTTGTTGTTTCCTCTGGACTTCACATTTGCATCGCTGCAGTTGGGGTAGCTGGGACGAGACATTGGGGGTCTATTGTTCCACAGGGCATATCCTGCAGACGGGTTGGGGTGATACTTCTGGGCACTGTGGGACCCAGCTTGGTGCATCATCTGGCGTTTGCGGTTCTCATTCGCTTGGTTGATCTTCCCTTCCATCTGGATGGCAAAGTCGACTAGCTCTTCGAGATCATCAAAGCGGATGTTGACTAGTACCGTCTGCATCTCATCATGCAGTCCGTTTAGGAATCTCGCCTTCTTCTTGGACTCCGTGTTGATCTCATCAGGTGCATACCTGGCGAGGGACAAGAATCTGTCACGGTACTCCACTACAATCATTTTGCCTTGCTTTAGTTCTCTGAATTCATCTCTCATTCTAGTGACTAGACCCTGCGGCACATGGGTGCGGCTGAACTTGACTTTGAAGGCTTCCCACGTCATCACTTGACCGTGGTTCATCGTGCGGGTGTTGTTCCACCATGCTCTTGCATCTCCTGCCAGATAGTGGGTGGCAAATAGAACTTTCTCGTTGGCATCCACTCCTGCGACTTCTAAGTTGTTATCCATGGTCTGTAACTAATCATCAACATCCAGCGGGTCTTTAGACTTGCTAAAGATTGGGGATTGGTATTCTGGAAGTTTTTGAGTTTGGATCCATGATGATCCTGATTTCCATGGCCCTGATTGTTGTGAGCCATTTGAGCGATCTGCTGCATGGTGGCTAGATTTGCCTGGCGCTCTGCCCTACTAGCTTCACGGTCTGCAATGAGCGTCTGCAGAATCTGCAGCATTGGGTCCTATGATGAGCTTCTCCCTCCTTGGTTTCCACGAGTCATCTGAAGATTGAGATAGATAATGGGGTAAGAGGGAAAGTTCTAAGGTTTAGGGTTTTGGTTTCAAAGCTAAAACTTTGAGTTTGACTCAGGTTTTGCAACTAACTTCTTTTCATTCATTCAAGCAAAGCACACGATACAAACACACACACCACAACAAAAGGAAAACAGATGGTTTTAAGAACCATTCTGTAAGCTAAGATACAATGTGATCGATACTTCTCACTCCTATGATAGTGCTCTAGTGCATCTACTCATCATCGATGAAGTCGGAGTCATCATCATCGGTGTAGAAGTCCATGGCATCATCCTCCAGATAGTCATCATCATTGTTGAGGTACAAGTGAATATCCCCCTGGATGTCTTCACCATCCTCCTCTTCTTCTTTTGCTGCAAGCTGAGCTTCTTGCTCCTTGATGGTCTTCTCGAGGTCGGCCACCTTCTTGCGAAGACGGTCGATGGTGCGATCCTTATTTGCGTGTTGATGACATAGTGACTGATGATCCTTGACGAGCAGTGAGAAAGTTTGGGCCTTCTGGGCAGCAATGGCAAGGTTGTGGTTGGTGAACTCTCGAGCATTGTCCAATTCCTTCTGTCTGTCATACAGTAGGAAGTCGAGGTTCTCCACTTGGCGCTTCAACTCCGGATGACTTGGCATCTCCAAAGGCATTCCCATCGAATCATGCCTTGCATAGTGAGCAAAGCTAGTTCCCTAGATCAAGTTGACATTCTGTGCGCAAAGACGGGCAAGAGCTTCATCCATTTCCCTGGCTAACCCGTCTAGCCAGTTGTTCTCTCTCACGGTGAATTGAATCTTCTCGGAAAGTGGTGCTTCCATCTTGCCTCGAAGATCAACAACTACTAGCCATTGTATATCTCCTCCTGGTGGACCATTGAGTTGACATCCGAAGAATTCCAGTGCATCAAGATCCCTCTCGAAGATCAGTTGGCCTCCGTTGCCCAACTGGTAGAACTTGCAGTACTGAACTTCCATCTATAAGAATTTAGGATGAGAAAGTTAGTGAGGTGATCAAGTGTGTCAAATTTTATGGAGTAATGTAAGAATTTTTGAGGAACATGACTCTTTTTGAAAGAATCTCAAGGGTAAGAGGGGAAATAGATTTTCACAAATACTAACTTTGGTTCTGAAATTAAGTTTTTGTTCGGACGTCCATTCTAACTAGGGTCTCCTATGGTCAGGATGGCTCTGATACCAACTTGTCAACACCCGGATTTTTAATCCCAGATACCTGTTATGACATACATCGCATCCCAGGATTACCATTTATGCGAGACATAACAGATTGGATATCACATTACATCATCCATTACAAACCATAATAAGGTCTTACACAAATAAAGGATCTCATGATCCAGTCTTAGTACAAACAAGTAGCGGAATAAGTAGCATAGTGGTGGGCTCCATCTTTAGTGTCACAGGCAATGCTGACGATGGGAGATGATCCTAGTTGTCGTAGCCTTCCTGATGTCCTCCTTCCGGATAGTCTTCCTCATAGTCTGGCCACAGGAATAGCCAGGGACAAAGCCATGAGTACTCTTTAAGTACTCGCAAACTATCACTAACAAGTAAGGTAGTTCTAGTAGGGATGCTAAGTGCTAAGTTTATTTGTAAAGTTAAGATTGAAACGTAAGCTGAGTGCAGAAACAAAGAAAGATAAAATAAAGTTCTAAATCACCTAAGTGGGAACTTAGTTGTCATAGTCACAACCATGTTGTGGTCAAGTCATGTCATAATTCATTTCATAAGTCATTTTGAAAACATCTGACAACGGAACAGTATGGCCACTCCAACTATCCATAACCGCGGAGGCGGCTATTCGAATAGTTTGACACTCTGCAGAGGTGGTACACTTTCACCACAAAATTCGCTACATCTATCAGGGATAACCCCAAATCATCATACTTAGTATGCAGATAATCAAACAAAACCTTTCCTTTACACACTCTATTATAAGCACCTCTCCTATGAGCTTGGCCTCCTAGCCATGGCCATCTACCATCTTGGGCACTGCATAGGTGGACAACATTGAGAGGTAGCCTCAGCTCAAACCTCTCCCGCGAGGGAACCAAGGCTAATGCATATAAACTTCCGGCTAAGCCTTACCCAATTTAGGTATTGTGGTTGTACGGTAAAATTGGAATGGTATCGCATCCGAGCCCAACCATCAGTTTTTATAAAGGGGGCTAAGGCTCATGCTTCAACATTTTCATCATCATAAACCGTTTGTATTTCTCAGCACATGTCAAAACATCTCAATAGAATGACTCATCATTCCAAGGTTTTCACAAGTCATTTTCACCAAGTATTCCCATCTAAAGTGATCAAGTTTTTGGTTTAGCTCTAAACTACTAAGTTAAGAGTGTTCACTAAGGTGGAATGCTAATCTCAAACTCATGCCATAGAATGACATCTATGTCTAGCTAGATAGGCCAAGTTTTATACTCTTTATGCTATCTATAAACAAAGTAAGGAACTTTGGTAAAGTAAAAGAAAGTAAAGCTTGTAAGTAAAACTTGGGATTGGTATAACTCACAAGGTATAACCAAAGCATGCCTAATGCATTTGCTCAAGTTAAGGGGCAAGTGTTAACTTGCTTAGTTCTAGCTTGCCCTGACTGGTGTAGTGGTTGAAATTCTCCTCGTCTTCTTTGGGGTAGAACTCATCCTCCTCGTAGACTTGGTCGATACTATCGTCTATAAATATATACGGAATACACAATCACCAAACAATACTTAACTAGTCTATTTAGCACACTAAGGCACACACTTGATGATCTAGTATCATCACATTCATCACAAGATTTTAATGAACTAGTTTCATTTATTTTATTTGAGAAAAGTAATTTCTACTCATTGAAATTAACTAAGATTTAATTCTCCAATATGGGACCATGTGGACACATGTCATCCCCACATATTCTAATACATGGGAATGTGATTTAAATGTTGGATCACCTTTATAAAGTTTAAGATTAATATTTAAATGATTTAAAGTGACTAGAAATGCCTATATAGCATTATTTTGGTACTAGTCCAAAGTCACTGCATGAAAACCTAAATATTATTACATATTCAGATAGGTATTTTCAAATGTGATTTTTGAGAGTTGGAATCAACTCAAAATCTATTATGGTTGATTTTTGAAAAAAATTTGAATGTAGAAAAGTCTCTGTCTTGCTATTTTTGCTATAGATGATCTATTACTCTAATTGATTTAAATCCAACGGGCTTGGATAGATATTTGAATTATCTTTCTAGCAAATTTTGAATCATTCAATTTGGTTTAGTAGATATTTCTGATTTGATTTTTAAACTAGTGGACAGAAACTAGATTAAGTTTAAATAGAAAAATCATTATTTGAATTCTAGGGCCAGCGCGGGAGCAATAACGGGCCGGCCCAGTGACACTCTGTGGCACAGAGGACAGCTGACAGGGGGTCCTCCATGTCAGCGGCTCTTCTAACACGATGCGGTACGGGGCGCTGTGGACGGCTTGATTAGAACCTAGATCGACGGTGGTGGCTCGTCGTCGACGACGAACAAGTCGCCAGCGAGACGGAACCCTAGCGGCTCGGTGGGGGTGTAATGGGGGCTTACCAGGGCTCCAGCTAACGTGGCGATGGGGGAGATCGAACAAGGAGATGACGACAGAGTCAGGCGAGGTGACGGCGGCTCCTGGGGTGGACGAACTCGACGGGCCCCTTTCTTCTCTGCTATAGAAAACTCCGGTGCAATTCCGGTGAACTGCTGCTCGAGCGGCTCCGGCGATGGTGTGAGGTCATTCTGAGAGAGAGGAGAGTTGAGTGGTGTGAGGAAATGGTGCTGGGGAGGGCTCCTTATATAGGCTCGACGAGGAGACCGTGAGGGCGACTGTCAGCTCGTCGGTGACAACGGTACAAGGCGCTAGAGGCATGGGCGGTGTAGGCGGACGGTGGCTTGCCTCCTGGCGGTCAGCTACGGCGTAAATGCGACGCTAGGGGTGGTGGCATTTGGTCGGGAAAGGGCGACGCTCGACGCGGCGTGCGGTGGCTGCTAGTCGCACGGCGGGAAATGGGCGTGTCTAGGGTGTGCTGGGGTCAAAGCGGAGCAGCGCACGCGACCTCAGGGCAAGGCGCGGCTTGTGCGGGCCTGTCAGGGACAGCGCACTGGCGTGAGCTGTGCACGGTGCAGAGGCGGTGGGCGTGAACGTTCCTCGGTGGTCCAGGGGCTGGCAAGGCTCGGGGAAGGGACCAAGGGCGGCGGTGCTATCACGCCTACCTCCCTGGTGCGGCAGAAGAGGGCGGTGCATGCTCCTGCGACATGTGCATGGTCGGCCGGCGATCATGGCATCGGGGTGGCACGGCACTACAGCTGGGGGATAAATGGTAGCTCTGTGATGGCTTCGTTAGAGTTAGGGGGACAAGGGAGAGCAGAGGGGACAAGATTGAGCCAAATGGCTCGACAAAGCATTGATCAACAATAGTGTTAGTTAGGTAGATTTAATTTGCCTGCCAACTGTTCGACAAAATGGCCGCTAGAAGATTTTATTTGAATTTTGAAATGATTTTTGGTGGATGTGTTAGTCATATGCTTAAGCATCTGTGGTTGCTTGGGATTGTCAAGGGGAACTCATTTGAGTGGTTTTTGAAAAAGTGTGATCTATGCATATGAAGTGGATTCCATTTTCAAATGCCATTTAAAATTAGTGTTCAAATGTTTTTGTAAGATTTCAAAGTGGGCCTTGGTAGATCATTACTTGTACTAGCAAGGGGTGCAAAGAGTTAGAATTGTTTCTGTTTGAAATTGACTTCTAGGAACACCTAAACTGGCCTAGTGGATTAAAATGGAACAAATGACCATTTCCATTTATTAATTCCATTTGATTTCTTTTTCTTTGGATTTTGCTTGGAAATGATCTAGATGATGTGGAATTCATCTTTGAATCATTTTACAACCATTGGAACAAACAAACATGGCAATTCCAAACAATTCTATATTAATGCAACACACATATGCATTCCTAAATGTTTTAATAATAAAAAGTTTTTGTTAACCCTAAATTGGGTGATTTGGATGTTGATAACCTTGATTAAAGTTTTGGGATGTTACATAAAATCACTGGAGACATTGGTTGTTAAGTCCTGGATCTTATGTTCCTTTACCACCAGAACTGTATCAATAGATTATTACCACTTGGTAAATAATCCATAATCATATTATTATGAAAATAGTATTTTTTTGTCCTTTTTGAAATGCAGGTGATGACACATTTGAGTTACAAGCATAGAAAATAATCAAAGGACATGAGAAAGTTGTGAACTCGCCTTTTGTGATTGCAAGATTATGCACTCACAGTCTTCGAGATAATAGAAGATCCAAATTTTGAAATTAGCATCACTGGTCTAGTAATGACTAATGTTTAAAGAAGCCAGATGCAACGATGTATAAGTAATGTAATGCAATTTGATAAACGCGAATCCCCTCACTAATTGTATTTAAGGTTTGGAAACTGGTGATGATTTTTTAGGTCTGTGTTGCACTTTTATATCATATTCACACTTGTGCTTCTTATTAAGGCTTGTGAGAGTGTGTGTGAAACAATAAGTTAATATAACAAGTAATACGCAATACTAAAGCGCTCAAATGTATTATGGTATTTCAAATATTGCTTAAACAAGATTATGAATCAATTAGACCTTTTAAAGAAGTGTTTAAGGATTACTTTTAATGTTTCTTAAAAGAATAACTTTTGAGGAAAATATTACTTTACAAAGTAAAAAGTATTTAAACTTAAGGTTAACACTTTAAGGTTTTCTTATTAGCCAATATTATTAAATAGGAAAACATTACTACATTTAACAATCATATCATCAGTGGTGGAGTTGTATATGTTTTGAATAAAGCATCACACTATAGACGGTTTACTTCTTAACATTTCACAAAGTTAGAATTTAAGTATTATTACTTGAATGAGGTGGTATTTTATTAAAGTTATAAGTGAATAGACTTATTTTATTATGAATGATTATATTTTATAAACATAGAAAAGGCATTACTTGAACTACTTAGAAACTTGGTTTAATTCTTTTGGTGGATTCCTAAACTAGTAAAAGAATTAGTAAATAAGAGTTTGGTGATTTTATAAGTGCATAGAATTCTTGTGATAAACAATATACTATTTTAGTTGATTTTATAATTGGTAAAATCTTTTTAGGAAAACTAAAATATACTTAATTTTAGATGATAGTTTTAGTAGATATATTTTAAAATGGTTTTACCTAATTTAACTTCACTTTAAACATTAATTGACTTGTTATTACATTTTTAGATTTCAAACAAATAATGCTAAAGGTAATAGTAAAGGTTTATATACATTTAATGAATTAAAACAAAAGAAAAGGGTTTAAATAAGATTTATTTGACCCTTACCATTTATTTTACTTCAAAAGTAAGAGTTGACATTTTTAATGTGTAAAACATATTTTTGTCATCATTTTGGTATATTATAAGTATTTTTGTGAATTTTAAATAATAAGATATGATTTTTATAAGTTTAATCACTTTATAAAACTAAATAAATAATAAATATTAGTTAAATGATACAAAAATAATTGAAACATGTTTTTAAATGTAGATTTTGTTTTTATAAAAAAATTGGTATATATATATTTACCAATATAAAAAAATTAATTTTCAAAGTATTATTACTTATAAAATCTATTTGATAATAAGTTCATAATATAGAGTTTTTTTTTCTAAACATTTTGATATCCTATATGTATTTTTCTGGATTATAAAACAAAAGATATCTATTTAATAAAATTTATTCATTTTTTAGAATTAAAAATAAATAAATACTAATGTCAGCGTGGGGTAAGGCTTTTCTTACCGGGGCTATTCCTAGCCCCAGTCACTATCTGGTGGGTCCAATGGCCACGTCATATTCAGGGATTTAACTTTGACAAAAAATGGAAAATTACAAAATAGCTTTCTCACATCAGCATGATGTCATGCTGACGTCACCCGAGGGTGATCTCCTCAGGTCGCTGACCGATCTCTCGATCGAGAACGCGTGAGCAATCGAGAGTGCACGCATGGGATTTTCCTCGTTGCGAGCAACCTTAGAGTGGAGACGCCGCTGATTTTGGTCACCGGAAACACAACGACGACGAGGTTGCGCGACGGCAGACAGAAGTTGGCAACGACAAGGTGACCCAAAGCGAGAGGGAGAAGATGAAAAGGTGTGCAAGCACGGGTAGCTCACCTTGAAGCTTTTGGAGTGGTCAACGACGAGGATAGTGCCCTGGTACGCGCCAATGGCCATGAACTCTGGTGACAACCGATGAAACGAATCGGTGAAATTCTCCTTCCCCGAGCTCCCCTTGTTACTGTGTTCCGCCCAGAGGATCTTCAGATCATGGCGCTTCTGCCGGACTACTCCACGGTCTCTAGAATGACCTCTACCGACAATGGTGGTTGGCTCCGGCCAGCTAGGGTTTCAGCCGTGTGGGGAATGGAGACAGAGAGATGGAGAGCAAGCGAGAGAGAGTGGATGGGGATGAGGATGGACAGGGGTGTCATCATGGCCTCCTTATCCCCTCCCGAGCCACGGCGGTGAGCATCTTGGCGCGGACGACGGTGGTGCTCTCGCCAGCGAGCTGCTTCGGCCGCCGCACGTGAGGTGGACGACGGAGATAGTCTGGACGAACCGGTATTTGGGCTGGGCCGGTGCTGGGCTGCGGTGGAGCGAGTGGAAGATGACTGCTGCTGCTTGCGAGTGTCGAATAGACACGCGGAGAATTGGGCCATGGGCCAGAAACTTCTGTTCTAGTCTTTTCCCCTTTTTCTGTCTTAATATTATGCCTTCTTTTCTATTTACAATTCCTTTTCCACTTTTATTTCTACAAGGTTTAAGCATTTAAAATTCTGGTAGAATATTCAGAATGGTGCAAAGATTCATTATAATTAATTCCTCTATATAATGTTTGTTGTATGAAAAGTTCTTTTATTTAGTAAAGTAAATAAAAACTAGGGTTTTGTGAATTTGTTTCTTTTAAAGAAAATCTTATGGAAATGTGCTTAGTTCCACCATAATAATGGTTAAGGCAAGAATTTAAAATGTTGAATGATATGTAGAGAATTCCCTTCATACTAAGCCTCGTAAAGAGATGAGATATATATTTATTATAAGGTATTAATCTTTGTAGTTTATAATTGGGGGACATAAGTTTCATGGTCCTCCATAATTGGTGATTTGCCAAATCCAATTCTACTTGATTTGTAGAGTTTAGAATTACCACAGAACACTTTTGGTTAGGTCATTATGAATCAACAACAATCATGGATAGAGAACACTAAGGATTATACAAATATAGATATATAGGTTTTAAGAGGATTTAATACTCATATTCAATCATTGATATATATGAATATGAAGGCTAAGACATATTGCTATCATGTTTTGTAACTTAAAAAACATCTCAACTTAAAGTGAGTTATTAAGTTTGCTTTCATAATATGATTTTAATGATCCTATGAGGCTAAGTTTCTATTAGGGTTTAAGATAATAAAACAAACAAGGTTTTCATACATAATCACTCATCTGAAATTCTAATTATCTCTTAGACATTTCATTTGACTAAGAGATACTATCCATTGACTGCCTAAAAACAGGAATTGGTTACTACCCTCTTTATTCTAGGATGTTAAACAAAGAGGTAGACATGGTTCTGTCATGGCTGCATGTCATCGGATAATACCAGCCGGAAAATTGTTAGGTTTCATCGTGTCTCAAAGAGGAATAGAGGTGAACCGGGACAAGATCAAGGCTATACTCAATATTTCCAGGCCAACTCGCCTAAAGGACGTACAAAGACTAACTGGTTGCATCGTTGCGGTTAGTCGATTTGTAAGCCAGCTTGGTGAACGAGCCGCACCATTATACAAACTCCTGAAAAAGACCAATGATTTTGTTTGGACAGACGAAGCTGAAGCTGCATTACAAGACATGAAGAAAGTACTCTCATCTGCTCCTATCCTTGCTGCGCCAGAACCGCAGGAACAGATGTTGCTCTATCTTGCTGCGTCAAAGAAAGTCATTACTATCGTTATGGTGGTGGAGAGACCAGAGGAAAATCAGGAACACCTGGTGCAGCGTCCGACGTATTTCGTCAGCGAGGTCCTAACAGAATCAAAACAGCGGTATCATCACTATCAAAAGTTAGCTTACAGAGTTTTTCTAGCATCTCGTAAGCTACGACATTGTTTTCAGGAGCATCCAATTACCATGCTGAGAACAGCTCCCATGAGACATATAATCAACAACAGTGACGCCACAGGACGCGTCGCCAAATGGGGCATAGAGCTTTCCGCTTTTGATATTGAGTATAAACCTCGGACAACAATCAAATCCCAAAACCTTGCTGACTTTGTCGCTGATTGGACAGAGACAAAGGAGAATATGACCCTCCCTGAGTCGGAATATTGGACCCTCTATTTTGATGGGTCTAACACTCGAGGGGGCTCGGGGGCTGGCATGGTGCTCAAATCACCCCAAGGAGATAAACTTCTATACGTGTTGCAGATCCACTTCACAGCGACAAACAATATTCCTGAGTATGAAGCACTGTTGCATGGAATCCGGATTGCTAAGGATATTGGCATTCGACGTTTGATGTGTTACGGAGATTCGGATCTTGTTGCTCAACACGTGTCGGATATTTTTGTAATGCAAATAAACACATGGCAGCTTATAAAGCTGTCGTGGATGATCTATCTAAATCGTTCGAAGGGTTTGAGGTTCAACACATCCCTCGAGAAGAAAATGAGGAAGCAGATGCACTATCTCGGATAGGCTCTGCGCGGAAAGAGGTCCCGGATGGCGCATTTTTAGAGCACCTCAAAGTTCCTTCAATAAAAGGAGTAGATGAGGAATATCCGACGAAATCCGACTCACCTCTAATAGCAGTCCTAGCTGCAATTCCTAGCTGGACCCAACCCTACCTTGATTATCTGGTAGATGGCAAATTACCCGAAGACGAGGTTCTGAGCCGGCAGATTATCCGATGAGCGAAAGCCTATACGATAGTTAAAGGTGAGCTCTATAGACGGAGTGTTTCTGGGGTTTTTAGCACTGCATATCTCCGGATGGAGTGGAAATCTTAAGAGAAATCCACGAAGGCGAGTGTGGTCACCATGCTGCAGCCAAATCTTTAGTGGCAAAAGGTTTTAGACACGGATTTTTCTGGCTTACAGCTCAGGCAGATGCCGAATGATTAGTCAAGACGTGCAAAGGCTACCAAAAGTACGCCAAGCAAGCTCATGTTCCGGCTGATTAGCTGCGAACAATACCTATAACATGGCCTTTTGCGGTCTAGGGGCTTGATATGGTAGGACCGTTTAAACGAGCTCCAAGTTGGCGCCCACCGTGGGGCAAGTGAGCTTCGGATCTGCGTTCCGAGCGGAATCTGCAAGAATCGGGATCGGTGAGACCATCGTCGTTGGTTGAATCCTCTACGCCAGTGACTTCCCTCTCATCGTTCTTGACGAGACCTGGATTCCGGCTAGGGGGCCGTGACTGCCTACACAATCATGTCTTTTGGCGAGATCGATGTTTACATCGGTTTCGCTGAACCTGTCCCACCCACCCCAACGGTGATGATAGAGGCAGAAGAATCTTCTGGGTCCCCTTTGTCCGCCGAGGCGGCAGAGTTCCGGATCTCAGAAAACCCTAATCCCACCCATCCGGCATCATTTGTGGATATAGTGGAGAAATCCGAGGCTGAAGAAGACCTAGCGGCCCAAGTCGAATCAGGAGTGGATCTCCTTGGATAGACCGAATCCCAGATCGACCCTCCCACCGAAGTCGAAATCTAGGAGGAGCATATCAATGACACTGATTCCGGCTCTGACTATGCCGGGTCAGACAGGCCTTTCCTAAGGTACACATTGCGACGTATGATAATGCAAAACTCAGGCATAGATGCAATTCTCGAGACCATCAAAGTTTCGACGAAGCTGATCGCGAGAGCCACAGGTACCTCAGGAGGAACACAACACACTTTGTCGGATACATGGGATCCGGATCCGGCTCTGCCGATGCTGGAGACAACACCGACTTTGTGTTGGAGGCAATTGGAACAAACGCCGACGTACCCGCATCCTCGGATGAATCGATGACATCAGCATATTTTCGAAAGTTCTCCGCGGAATATGAAGAGGAGTATAACTCCAAAGGTGCAGAGGAAGGAGAAGCCATGGATGAAGGATCCGGGGAACACTCTCCCAAAGCGCAGGATGACATGGAAGTCGGAGATAATCCCGAAGTCCAAATGTCCGAAAGTACCGATCAGAGCTTGACTCCGGGAAATGGACCCAAAGCCATCTTTTCTACCGGCGCTGCCAAGAAGGCAAAGAACAAGAACAAGAAAAACAAGACCCCAGCAAAAGACCCTCTAACAGAGGAGGTGATTGCCGAGGAATATGAGGAAGACTCAGATGGAGCACTTATCCCAGAAGAGCCAAAAAAAAAGAATCGGTGGATGGACACGTGATCACTGAAGGTGCGCGTAAACTCATCGATGCTGCATTAACCACACCTATCCCTACAGCTGCAGAGCTTACTGCTGAAGAGCTGGACGAAAGGGCCCAAGCCCTAGAAGCACGTCTTCAACAACTCCTGGATGAAGCCAAAAACATCGAGGAGGAAAAGAAACGCATGGAAACTAAGGATTACATGTCTCGGTTGCATCAGAAGACACGGAAACATTCCACACGTGACGGTAAATTTCCAGAAGTGAACAGGGTCCTCTTTGAAGGAGATCCAGAGATGCCTCATCTCGACAGCAAAGGAGATCTGGTGTACCCAACACTAGTACAGAACACTGTCGCAGCTCGAGATATCCTGTCAAATAACCCAGGCCTAGAACAGGTTCGATTGGGCATCAAGCTACTCACCAAGGGTCTGGAGCAACAGATGGCTGCGAAATCCGGAAGTGGAAAACTGGTCTCCAAATCCGGCCAATGTCACACGGACTCAGCCTGGGATGATATAAGGCCCCAGCGTGTTCTGGAACAGCATCACCGTTCCGACCGACGGGAAGATAACTACTCCAGAACCGGATCATCAGGACAGCATCACAGACCTGCACATGACTGGAGCAACGTCGCTCCAGCGGCCGAGAAAGAGGCCATTGCTGCACTGTATCCGAGGAATCCTCCCCGACAAGAGTCGAACGATCAAAGGGGAGAAGATAAATAAAAACGTCGGGAGGAGGATCGTCAAAAAATGCCACCTCCTAGACATGTAAGCCGTCCGACCGAGCCTCGCCGTAGTGGGAACAACGGACGAAGGACAGACGTAAACCATGCCAGGGCAAGCCGGCAGGATGCTCGTCATAGTGAAGACCCTCCCCGGAACCAGAATAATGACGCTCCGGACGGAGGCCGGCGAACAGCCGGAAACAATCCAGCTGCCCCACCCTCTCCACCAAGCAGTCATCACAACGTCTCTCAAGGGAGACAAGGAGGACGACGTGGTGGAGGAGGTGGTGGCAGAAGCCGAAGTCCGGCTCCAAGGCACCGCAGCCACAACTGACATTCGGGACGATCTCTATCCCCGAACGACGCAAGGCACATGATCAATTCCAGCATACAGGCGCGGCGCTACGAAAATGATGATATCTACATGGGGCCAAAGTACTTCGGACCACGCATCAGAGCTACAAGATTCCCGGAAGGATTTGCTATCTCAAGACATATCCAAGCCTACGACGGCATTGCTCGGCCAGATACCTAGCTACACGATTTCTTCCAAGCTTGCTGCATCGCCAAAGGCGGAAACAGCCTAGTCGCAACCCGATATCTCCTACTTATGTTGCGGAATACAGCACGATCATGGATTAATGAACTTCCGGAGAACACCATCCACAACTGGTATGACATGCAAAGTGTGTTCTTTCGGAATTTCGAAGGCACATACCGGAGGCCCTGTACAGTCGGAGACCTATAGCGTTGCACCTAGAAAGCCGGAGAAACTTGCCAGGATTACCTCGGATGATGGATCGACACCAAAAACTCCTGTGAAGGAGTAAATGATCAAACTGTGATTGAAGCTTTCATTGCAGGTCTCCCAATTGGTCTACTGCGCCATCGTTTGAAGTGTGACAAAGTCACTGATTTGGGAGAGATGATAGAAACAGCGAGCAAGTATGCAGATGCCGACGATGATGCAGAGGGATTACTCAATGCCCTAGTTGTGCCTTAGTCGGCAAAACAACCAAGCAACAAGCTCAGAAGTGCAAAAATACATCAGAAGAAAAACCCAACGCGGAAACGGCAGTGGTCACTGCTACTTTCGGGTCTAGAGGACGAGGAGGACGCGGCGGAGGCCATGGGCATGGTCGTGGAACATCAAGAATACAGGTAGAGGAGACCAGCAACCGGGAAAAACCTACTCTTGGGCCGACATTGCCAATAACCCATGTGTGCATCACTTAGACGCCAATGGGGGCTCGTCCCACACCAACGCTAAATGTCGTTTCAATGACGACATCAAAAGAGATAACACCGCTGGCTACAAAGCTAAGCGGAAGAAGGGAAAGAAGAATCCTGAAAAAGATAAAGAGACCAAGGAAGATTCTGACATGGAGGAAGCTGATGCTTCAAATCCCAAGACGGAAGGGAAGAAAAATTTTCCGACCAAAAAAGACACTTATGTCACCTTCCTCGGATCTCAGCCAGCAATTGGTAAGAAAGCAGTTCTACATGAGCTCAATGCAACAGTTCCGGCTGTCCCCCAATTCTTGGACAGGTCGGAAGTGGCAATCACATTTGACCGCGCTGATCATCCGCCTAAGTTGCACAGGTGAGGAAAATACGCCTTAATCGTCAATCCACTTATTGACGGTTATGGTTTCTCTAAGACCCTCATGGACGGCGGCAGTAGTATGAATATTTTCTATGTCGAAACGCTACGCCGGATGAAGATCTCGGAGACCCAGCTGAACCATAGCTCTGTGATTTTTCACGGAGTTGTCCCAGGAAGACAAGCTAATTCCCTAGGGGAGATTACTTTGGATGTTACCTTTGGAACTCCAAAGAATTATCGGATGGAGGCACTTTCCTTCGAAGTGGTCCCATTCAAGAGCACGTACCATGCTATATTCGGACGTCCGACTTACTGGGCTTTTATGGCTCATCCGTGTTACATTTACAATATGATGAAAATTGCAGGTCCCAACGGCGTAATCACTATCAGGGGAGACCCGAAGAAAGCGCGAGAGTGCGAGGATGGAAATGCCGCCTTTGCTGAAGCCGTGCTGCACGCCCAGGAGTACTAGGGGATCAAGAAGAGCATCGATCCATTCGAGATGCCCGCAACGAAGAAGGAGGTGACAAAGCCAAATCCGGAGTTCAAGGCATCAGAAGAGACGAAGAAGACACCGTTGAAGGATGATGACCCCTCCAAGGTGACCCGGATAAGCTTAGGCCAAGGTAGCGCATAGGAAAGCGCGCTCGTCAAGTTCCTCCAAGCAAATCAAGATATCTTCGCATGGCAGCCATCTGACATGACTGGAGTACCTAGGGAACTTTCCGAGCACTCTTTAAATGTAAACCCGAACATTAAACCCGTCAAACAGTCCTTACGATGTTTTGGCGATGAAAAGCGTAAGGCAATAGCTAAGGAACTAGAACGGCTCGAGTTAGCCGGATTCATAGAAGAGGTCATCCAGACCGAGTGGTCGGCCAATCCTGTAATGGTCCCTAAATAGGACACCACTGATTTAAGGATGTGTGTTGATTATACTGCCTTGCACAAGGCTTGTCCAAAAGATCCGTTTGCTCTGCCTAGAATTGATCAAGTTACCGATTCTACGGCAGGCTTGGAACTCCTCTGTTTTCTTGACGCATATTCTGGTTATCACCAAATCCGGATGAAGGAATCTGACAAAGTCAAAACTTCATTCATAACCCCCTTCGGAACCTCCTGTTTTGATACGATGCCCTTTGGGCTGAAGAACGCAGGAGCTACGTACCAGCGCACGATGCAGCGTTGCCTCCATGACCAACTCGGATGTAATGTACATGCATATGTGGATGATATTGAGGTGATGTCCAAAAAGAACGAAACGCTGATTTCTGACTTGGAGGAAACATTCGCCAATCTACGAAAATACAACATCATGCTTAACCTGAAGAAACGTTTCTTTGGAATACTAGCCGGAAAATTGTTAGGTTTTATCGTGTCTCAAAGAGGCATAGAGGTGAATCGGGACAAGATCAAGGCTATACTCAATATTTCTAGGCCAACTCGCCTGAAGGACATACAAAGACTAACTGGTTGCATCGCTGCGGTCAGTCGATTTGTAAGCCAGCTTGGTGAACGAGCCGCACCATTATACAAACTCCTGAAAAAGACCAAGGATTTTGTTTGGACAGACAAAGCTGAAGCTGCATTACAAGACCTAAAGAAAGTACTCTCATCTGCTCCTATCCTTGCTACGCCGGAACCACAGGAACCGATGTTCCTCTATCTTGCTGCGACAAACAAAGTCGTTAGTATCGTTATGGTGGTGGAGAGACCAGAGGAAAATCAGGAACACCTGATGTAGCATCCGACGTATTTCGTCAGCGAGGTCCTAACAGAATCAAAACATCGGTATCCGCACTATCAAAAGTTAGCTTATGGTTTTTTTCTAGCATCTCGTAAGCTACGACATTATTTTCAGGGGCATCCAATTATCGTGGTGAGCACAGCTCCCATGAGAGATATAATCAACAACAGTGACGCCACAGGACACGTCGCCAAATGGGGCATAGAGCTTTCCGCTTTTGATATTGAGTATAAACCTCGGATAGCAATCAAATCCCAAATCCTTGCTGACTTTGTCGCTGACTGGACAGAGACAAAGGAGAATATGACCGTCCCTGAGTCGGAATATTGGACCCTCTATTTTGATGGGTCTAAGGCTCGAGGAGGCTCGGGGGCTGGCGTGGTGCTCAAATCACCTCAAGGAGATAAACTTCTATACGTGTTGCAGATCCACTTCACAGCGACAAACAATATTGCCGAGTATGAAGCTCTACTGCATGGAATCCGGATTGCTAAGGATATTGGCATCCGATGTTTGATGTGTTATAGAGATTCGGATCTTGTTGCTCAACAAGTGTCGGATATTTGTAATGCAAATAAACACATTGCAGCGTATAAAGCTGTTGTGGATGATCTATCTAAGTCGTTCGAAGGGTTTACGGTTCAACACATCCCTCGACCAGAAAATGAGGAAGTAGATGCACTATCTCGGATAGGCTCTGCGCGGAAAGAGGTCCCGGATGGCGCTTTTTTAGAGCACCTCAAAGTTCCCTCAATAAAAGGAGTAGATGAGGAACATCCGACCAAATCCGACTCACCTCTAATAGCAGTCCTAGCTGTAATTCCTAGCTGGACCCAACCCTACCTTGATTATCTAGTAGATGGCAAATTACCCGAAGACGAGGTTCTGAGCCGGCAGATTATCCGACGAGCGAAAGCCTATACTATAGTTAAAGGTAAGCTCTATAGATGGAGTGTTTCTGGGGTTTTTCAGCGCTGCGTATCTCCGGAAGAAGGAGTGGAAATCTTAAGAGAAATCCACAAAGGCAAGGGTGGTCACCATGCTGCAGCCAAATCTTTAGTGGCAAAAGCTTTTAGACACGGATTTTTCTGGCTTACAGCTTAGGCAGATGCCGAATGATTAGTCAAGGTGTGCAAAGGCTGCCAAAAGTACGCCAAGCAAGCTCATGTTCCGGCTGATCAGCTGCGAATAATACCTATAACATTGCCTTTTGCGGTCTGGGGGCTTGATATGGTAGGACCATTTAAACGAGCTCCAAGTGGATTTACTCACCTCTTAGTGATGGTGGATAAATTCACCAAATGGATTGAGGCTAAACCTATCACTAGTTGTCATGGAGCAACAGCCAAAAGATTTGTCGAGGATGTTATAATCCGTTATGGTTATCCGCATAGCATTATCACGGACAACCGGAGTAACTTCTCTATGGGAGAATTGGCCGAATTCTGCAACGAGCAAAATATCCGGCTTGATATTGCGTCAGTCGCACATCCACAGGCTAACGGACAAGTCGAAATAGCAAATGGTTTAATCCTACAAGGCCTAAAACGGAGACTCGAAGCACCACTACGACATGCTGCGGGGGCTTGGGCAGAGGAATTACCCTCTGAAATATGGAGTTTACGAACAACTCCGAACAGTCGACCGGATACACACCTTTCTTCTTGGTCTATGGTGCTGTCAGGGATGATCCCGAATACTAACCGACAAGAAAGCGGGCGATCGGTCCGGATGTCAATCGACAGCCGGACAAGGCAAGTCAGGCCGGCTACCGCATGGTAGCCAGATCGGCAAGAAGCAGCCGGCTACCGTGGCGTATCCGGAACCAATCAAGGAGGACCGGACAACGTGCGTACCAGTGCACGATACGCCCTGTACGATGACAAGACCGGCAACTACTCGGTCATACCGAAGACTTTGCGGGGATGACGCAGGAATAGTGGCCCGATGCTGACGACAGGCTCACACGGCGTCCACTGTGCCTACGATAGCCATACCGCTCATACTCCGATGGGACACACCGTACCGGACACTGTAGATGACCGATCAATGGGACCGCTGGGGCCTGCCAGTCGGACTGGCCAGTGAGACCGTTGCCTCTCTGCCTATATAAGGAGAGGCAAGGCCTTAGTAGTAAGGGTTGGTCTTTTTTGCATTTAAGGCAGTAGCTAGAGAATACAGCTCAAGGAGCACTTGTAGTTCATATATCCCTCATAGTCAGATCCGGTAGGAGTAGGAGTTTTACCTCATCACGAGGGCTCCGAACCTGGGTACTTCCTGTGTCCCGCTACGCTTGCTTGTATCCAATCCCGCATGCGGACGCTGTCGATAGCTTCCCTGCTAGTCCCCACACCTCTATCTAACTTTCTTAGGTACTGCCGTTCCCAATACAATGACAGTTGGCGCCCAGGGCTTCGACCGGAGTCACGTTCCGCACGGGACCCCGCACTTCAGCCGGTGAGCGCGTGGCCTCCGGCCTGGTGCTCATGCTCCAGCTTGTATCCAAAGGTGTGTCGATTTGGACACGGGCTACCGGCTACTCAAGGACATCCACCAGGGCGAGTGCGGGCACCACACTTCGTCAAGGGCAATAGTCGCCAAGGCATTTCGCCATGGCTTCTATTGTCCCACCGCCCTCGAGGATGCTGAGCAGCTGGTCCATGCATGCAATGGGTGCCAGCGCTTCGGGCAGCTCAGGCACATGCCGACTTCGGTACTGAAGACCATACCGATCACCTGGCCCTTCGCGGTTTGGGACCTCGACATGGTCGGTCCCATCAAGCGAGCATGCGTGGGAATGACTCATCTCCTGGTGGCAGTGGACAAATTCACGAAGTGGATCGAGGCCAAGCCCATCCGGAAGCTGGACGGGGCGATAGTCGTCACCTTCTTCACCGATATCATCAATCGGTTCGGCTACCCCAATAGCATCATCACCGACAATGGCACAAACTTCGCCAAGGGGGCCTTCGACCGATTCTGCAGCAACAAGGGCATCTGGCTGGACCTTGCTTCCGTCGCGCACCCACAGTCTAACGGGCAAGTTGAAAGAGCAAACGGCTTGGTGCTAGCCGGCATCAAGCCACGCCTCATTGAGCTATTGGAGCGGTCACCCGGATGTTGGATCGAGGAACTTCCGGCTATGCTATGGAGCCTCCGCACCACGCCGAATAGGTCAACCGGCTACACCCCATTCTTCCTGGTCTATGGATCGGAAGCCGTCCTCTCCGTGGATATCGAGTTCGACTCCCCGCGCAAGCTCTTATACGACGAAAAGGCCAACCAGGAGGCGCGGGAGGACGGAGTGGACCTCCTAGAGGAGGCCCACAAGTTGGCATTGTCCAGATCAGCCCTGTACCAGCAACGACTATGCTGCTACCATTCGGGCCGGATGGCGATGGCGATCTAGTTCTCCGGCTGGTGCAAGACCCGAAGGGCATGCACAAGCTATCGCCACCTTGGGAAGGCCCCTTCATCATCAGCCGGGCGCTGCCCATCGACTCCTACTACCTCATCGATGCGCAGCAGCCGCACAAGAACAAGATGGACAAATCAGACGAGGAGACCGAGCGTCCCTGGAACGCGGCCTTGCTGCGCCCATTTTACACCTAGTCGCCAGACAGTGTATGTATCCCGCAAACCCTATGAAAGAAAATGCGGACCCCCACGAGATGCGCGGGGGCTCCTTGCTAGAAATGTGTTTGTACCTATTTTCCGGTTATGGTTTTCCGGCTCTGGCAAACCCTGCCCGGGGGCTTGCCGGCTGGCCCGGCCTGCTAAGTTAACAAACCGGCTGAGTAGTGTGCGATGATGTCAGAGGCCCACTATTCGTGTCAGCTACAGACCGCAACTCGGCTATCCGGCTAGAAAGAGCAAAAGCCCGAGGCATCCCACACGAAAGACGGGGAGGAGACGCGACAGATCGAGCATCCCGGCCTTGCAACTAGCTTAAGACAATCCGGTTACTTAGCCGTTAGTACCGTGCGTGATGTACTATCAGCTCCCTTCGATTCCGGCTGCAGACCGCAACCCGGCTGCACAGCAAGGATGCAGCGAAAACAACAAAGTACACGGGAAAGCGACCAAGTGTCCAGAAAGGCGCAAGCTAGTTTTCGAAAAAACAAATCTGTTTTCCGGCTACAATTTGGCAGAATAACCTATTAACATGTAAGGATGTATGTGTATGTATATTCTTGTATGACTACCTGGAGTCGGAGTTTAGGAAGAAAAGAGAAGAAGATTCGAAGTCCTTGCCTTCATCAAGCGCTCCGAATCTCGGGGGCTACACCCACGTGGGCCGCGCCTCATGGAATCTTGTTACCGAGCTAAAAGGCGTTTAGCGGCTGTTCAAGCCAGTGAGGCAAGGGCAGGAGCAAGAGAAGACAAGAAGATTGCACTGGCTCGCCAACTACTCCGAATCTCGGGGTTACACCCAAAGGTGCGCTGCGTGCCCCACTGGAATGTTAGTTCCCCCGGCTGAAGGTGTTCAGCCAGCGAAAGCAGCCGACTAAGAACAGTCTAGTCGGATAAAGTTAGAAGATTTGGGGAAAAGAAG
Source organism: Avena insularis (assembly GCA_023614405.1). Taxonomy (NCBI): domain Eukaryota; kingdom Viridiplantae; phylum Streptophyta; class Magnoliopsida; order Poales; family Poaceae; genus Avena; species Avena insularis. The sequence continues at coordinate 361,456,141 of CM042689.1, read as the reverse complement.
GAAGATTCAAAGCACCTGGCTATGCCAGCTACTACGAATCTGGGCACTCACCTAAATGGAAAGCGCCCCCACTAGAGGTTCAGTTCTTCCGGCTAAAGCCAGATAAAGTCAATCGGCAAAATGTTGAAAGAAAATGCAAAACGCACTAGTTGAAGGAAAGTCAAGCCAGTTCAAAATTAGCAAACAAAGGAAAAAGGAGGCTAAGCTCCCATAAGTTTACCGGCGCTAGAGACAGCCGGTACAGACAAACAAGTTTCAAAGTAAGATTGAACAAGATAAATACACCCGGCATCCCAGGGCAGCGACTAGATGGCAGGACCCTTGACATGCGGAGCATCTTGACTGGCGGAAGTTTCAGGCGAAGGAGGAGGCGCGACCCTTGATCTAGTTCCGGCGCCCGCAGCCGGCTGTGTCGGGGCTTCCACATCCGGAGTACCGACAGAGTCCGAGTCAGTGAGCACCTCGTCGGGGTCCACATAGTCGGCGATCTTGATGGCAGAGCCTCGGAGCTCTGGATGGACCTGGCGGATGGCGGCAAGGTCGGCACCGGCGCGGAAGCCTCCGTCGATCTTCTCGACGCGAGCGTCCTTGTACCAGGAGAGCATGAGGGCCAGAGCCATCTCCGCTCCAGCTCGCACCGCCAAGTCCCGCAGCCGGTCCACCGCAGCCGGCACGTCCCCAACCTTCGCAGCCAGCTGTGCCATTGTCTCTAGAACCGGAGCATCCGGCCACAGGAACAAGAAGATGTCCTGCGCCGCTTGACGAAGCTTGGAAGCTTCCTTGCCAAGAAGGACGACGAGTTCCTAGGCCATCGGCTGCGCTCCTGGCCAGTTCTCCTGTAGCCGGTTGTTCGCCAGCAGGTCTATGCCAGGACAAAACGCTGTCAGAAAAAGAGAGTCAGATCCGGCTATCGGATCTGGAATGAAAGGGAGACGGAAAAGAGGAACTCACCCTTAGCTGTGTGGCCAACTTACATTAGCTCCTCCACCAGAGTCTTATCCTTCGTCGCCAGCCGTTTGATCTCCTTCTCTTGGTCCTTGTTCTGGGCCTCGAGAAGGTTGAAGGCTTCGATCAGGCTGGCGAGCGAGGCGTCGTGCTCCTTGATGGTGGCCTCCAGACCGTCTACCTTCGCGTGCCAATCCTTGTTCTGCAGCCGTAGAATGGAGTTGGACTTGCTCAGGCGGTCGTTCACTTTCTTCAAGCGATCGATCTCGCGCTGAGCGCACACGAGGATAGCTGCGACAAAACCGGCTATCAGCAAAAAAAAAGGGCAAGCCGGATGAAACAACTTACTCTGGGAGGTCTCGTTGGCAGCAGCAAGCTTCTGCTCCAAGGACCGGTTCCCACCGGCTGCGGCCTCCAGCAGCCGGATCTCCTTCACCGCCAGTTCGAGGGTGGCAGCAAGGTCCGTCAACGAGGCGGCGGAGGAGGCGTCATCGTCCATGGTATTGATGGCCAAGGACTCCTTCACGGCAACCACCATTGTCCTCCACTCTTCTCTCGGCTCGTCGTCGGAGTTGTCGTCACCGACAACCACAAGTTCCTTGCCGGCTGCGGCTCCCCGCGTGCCCGCGGAAGAACCACCCAACTAAGAACCTTCCGCTTCCGGCTGGGCCACCATGTCCGGCTGCGGACCCTCCGCTCTGGCTGAGGCAGCTGGTTCAGCTCGAGGTGGCGGCGGACGTGGTCGGAGCGCGGGGTGGCGACCCGATCGGCGCTCGCGGCTCCAAAGGAGACCAGCGTGCTAAGAAGGCAGAAGACAAGAAGAAGGAAAGAAAAGCAAATAAGCCAAGGGCAGAAAGGCAGAAAAAGACACAAGCAGAAGATGATGAAAGAAGAGGAGGAAGGACGTACCCCTGCACAACTGGAGGCGGCCCCTTCTTCCGGCCCAGGCGACTCGGCGGAACGGCGCTAGTCCGGCTCCTCTTCGGGGCCGGCTCCTCCACGATAAGCTGGCTGGAGCTAGAACGGCTGGAGCCGCTCTCGCCTGCTTCACCGTCCGTCGCAGGGTGCTGCGCCGGATCAGAGGTCGGCGCGGCCTCCTCCTCCTCGTCAACCACTGCATGGGGGTCGGCAGCCGGTTCATCGTTCCGGCTGGGGAAGGCATCACCATCCCCGTCCGACTCCTTGCCAGACCGCCGAGCACGCGACTCGGGCAAGTCAGGTGTAAACGCCTCGAGAGGGGCTTCACCCTCCTCGTGAAGGATGCAAGGGAAGATATGCCGAATACAAGAAGTTAGTCGGATAAAGCAAGAAAGAAAGGCAAGAAATACGAAAGCAAGCTCCGGCTAAAAGGTCCTACCCGGGGCGCGCAGTTGTCCCAGTTGTCGGGCGCCAGGCTGAAGGTCCAGCTCTCCGGCAGCTGCTCCTTTGTGATCGTCCACACCCACTCATTCAGGTTGTGGTAGCGGGGATCGCGGCGCGATAGCCGGGTCGGGTCCAGCCGGCCAGAGTAGAAGCACATTTGGTGCGCTCGCTGCTGCAACGACATCATCAGCCGGGACATCCAGCTGAGGGTGATGTCCATGCCGGTTAGCCGGCAGGTGACGAGGGAGCGCATGCGCTGCAGCATCACGTCCGACTCCGCCTTGTCGCCGTAAATCTTCAGCTCCCATTGCTGCCGACTGGACTCGACATCCTGGAAAGCCGGAAGGTTGATCCGGTTGATGTTGGTGACATTCTTGATGTAGTAAATCGCTGCCACAGCGTACGTGTCGTCTGCGCAGGAACTTCGGGTAGCCGGTCTGCACGCGGGAGTAGATGGAGGCACCACCACAGACGACTAGCGGCCCCTTCGTGAACTGCACCTGCGACCGGACTCGGAAGAGCCAGCAGAAGAGCCTGAGATCCAGCTGGATCCCGGATAGCTCTCACAGAAAGCCATGAAGTGCGCTAGTGTTACGATTGCGTTGGCACCGAGATGGTGGAGACGGAGGTAGAAGAAGGCCAAGAATGTCAGGAAGAAGGGGTGCACCGGCAACGCGAACCCGCGCGCCAGATGCGAGAGGAAGATGACCTGCTCTCCCTCCGCCGGGTGCGGCGACACCTCTCCCTCCGGTGCCAGCTGCACCGCTACTTCCTCCTCCGGTGGAAGGACGCGGGTAGCGCGGTACTTCTGGATGTGGTCCTCCGTGATGGAGGAGCCACACCAGCCTCCGCGTTCGGCTGCCATCTCCGGTTGACAAGGAGGCGCGGTGGCAGAGGAGTGGCGGTGGCTCGTACCGCCGCCGCCGACGAACGAGCGATGCAGCAGGCTACAGCAGTAGCAGAGGAAGGGCGTAGAGGGCAGGAGCGTGGAAGGGAAGAAGAAAACTTGAGCAGGGGAGCGAAGGAAGGGAACTGCTCCCCCCGCGGCGTCCCTTTAAAGGACCGGAAGAGCAACCATCCATGACGCCACGTGGCGCGCATCCAGGCGACCTTCACCCAAACCGCCGCCCAGATCCCGTGTGCCGACATGGGATGCGCAGAAGATCTGGGGGCAAGAACCGAAGCGCCGGGCAGCAGTTTCCCGAGGCGATGTGCGACGGGACGTTACGCTGCCCGCCGCAGTGCAATGATGGCGCGTGCGCGCATGGCCGGCGTCAGCACTGACGTCACGGGTAGTGCAACCGCCAGGCGTAGTCGGACACAAATTCAAAACCAAGAGGGAGCACGTGCACATTTCGCCTAAGGGCGGAATCCACACGCGCTCGGGGGCTAGTGTTGGGGGGATGATCCCTAGATACCCCAACCGGACAAGAAACTGGGCAGTCAGATCGCGTCCGGCTGACTAGACGCAGCCGGACAAGGCAAGTCAGGTCGGCTACCGCATGGTAGCCGGATTAGCAAGAAGCAGCCGGCTACGGCAGCGTAGCCGGAACCAATCAAGCAAGACAGGACGACGTGCGTATCAGTGCACGATACGCCCTGTACGATGACAAGACCGGCAACTACTCGGCCATACCGAAGACTTTGCGGGGATGACGCAGGAACAGTGGCCCGATGCTGACGACAGGCTCGCACGGCGTCCACTGTGCCTACGATAGCCATACCGCTCATACTCCGATGGGACACACCGTACCGGACACTATAGATGACCAGTCTGCTAGGACCCGCTTGTGGGGCCTACCAGTCAGACTGGCCAGTGAGACCGTTGCCTCTCTACCTATATAAGGAGAGGCAAGGCCTCAGTAGTAATGGTTGGTCTTCATTGCATTTAAGGCAGTAGCTAGAGAATACAGCTCAAGGAGCACTTGTAGTTCATATATCCCTCATAGTCAGATCCGGCAGGAGTAGGAGTTTTACCTCATCACGAGGGCTCCAAACCTGGGTACTTCCTGCGTCCCGCTACGCTTGCTTGTATCTAATCCCGCCTGTGGATGCCGTCGATAGCTTCCCTGCTAGTCCCCACACCTCTATCTAACCTTCTTAGGTACTGCCGTTCCCAATACAACGACAGGTGCAGAAGCAGTTCTTCCTAGTGATTTAATTCATACTTCTCCTAGAGTGGCCGCGTATATTGAAGAGGATGCCGAGATTTCTCGACAAAATGATCTTGACTTAGTCGAAGAAGTTCGTGGCGTTGCTGAAATGAGATCAACAGCCTATCAACAGAAGTTACGCAAGTATCATAGCCAGAGAGTCTAAAACAGATCTTTTAATAAAGGCGATTTGGTTCTCTGGCTTGTGCAGCAAAGAAAGAACAAACTTTCCCCAGTATGGGAAGGGCCCTTTTTAGTTAGTCGAGTATTGCATAATAGTTCGTACTACTTAACTGACATGAGGCCACTCAAAGAAATACATGCTACTAAGAAGAGAAAGAGAGCTGGAGGTAGTACAAATTCGGATGAGTTAGATAAACCATGGAATATTGCTCAGCTACGTCCCTTTTATTCTTAGTTTATCCTTCTTTGTAAACATATATATGTACATGTTCTGTGAGAAATAAAAGTCTTGGTTGCCTCAAGTTTTTTCTGAGAAGTTTTTACCATCTTATTTCCTAATGATTGTGTCATACTCGAAAATCCCAGAATACTTGAAAGTACTTTATGCTCATGTTTGTTCTGGTTTAGATTTTCCGATTCTAAAAATGCGACCTTCGGGTATAACCCTAAAGTTTCTTGTCTATACTTTGGTTATTTGTCTGATTGCCGGATGCGAGTATTTTCCGAGTAGTGAATTGTTGGTACTGGAAGCCGGCTTTGTTTCCGAGTTTAAACTGGTTTAGCAATTGAGCTCCGTTGCTCGGCAAAGTTTCCGTGCAGAAGGTTTAGCCAGCTCACGAAAGGGACGAGGCGGAAAGCCAGATAAGCGATAAGTATAGGCGAAAAATACAAGTTCTTATGTAAACATTTCAGGCACACAAAAATTTAAAGCCAAAAGTGCTGAATAGATAAAAATCTTGGCACTAGCAAAATTATAGTACTGCATATTTACAAACCCATCATGTTTTTCAGAATAATACAAATATTTCTGGCATTCTATGATGCAGGAGGAGAGGAAGGAGCTGTCGGCTCGCTAGATACATCGCCTTGATATCGTTCCGATATGTCCACTTCCGATATGGTGTGGTCATCGTCGGAAACTTCTGCTGATTCTTCTGGAGGCGGAGGCGGAGTGTCCACGCGGGTGAAGAAAGGACTTTCGTAGCTGGTCAAATCAGCCACGTGACACCCATATCCGGCGCAGGAGTCCATAATGGCCTTGTTGTCCTGCTCCTGGCCGTCTTCATCTACCTTGCAGTACCCTCTGGTCACTTGCCATATCTCCATGTTTCCATGGTGGCTCATGACCATGGTGAGAGCGTTCTGTGCTACGGACCGCACGTAGGACATGTTCTAGTCCTGGACAAGTTGCGGCATCTCCTTCGCCTTGTCCCGCACCTGAAAATCCGACATGCTATGCATGTCCGGAATCTTGAGAGCTTCGCCAATATCCTCAAGGGATTGGCGGAAGTCATGAAGCAGGTCACTGACTTGGGTAAGCCGGTGGGTGCGGGGCTCGGCGGAAGTGGAATCCGTCAAGTTCATAGGACCTATACACAAAACCATTAAGAAAATCCGACATTGAAAGAAGTCGAAGAAAATAGACAAATTAGACAGATGGAACATACCGAAGATGACGTCGTCAACTTTGGTCTTCTCTTCCCGAAGACTTCGGAGTTCAGCCTAGAGTGCCTCGGAAAGGTCCTTCTCTCTGCATAGCTCATTATTGAGGTCCGAGATTTTCTGAACTTGAGCAGCAATCTTACGATCACGCTCGTCAGTGGCCATGGAGGAGGACTCGAGAACTTGAGTTATGCTCTTCTCATGATCCGCCTTGAGCTTATCCAGCTCTTGGCGAAGCTCTTTGTTCTCCACCACAAAGGTTTTGAGGTTCTCGGCCTCTTCAATCATAGCGCAGGACTGTTTTACCAGCGCTATATGTCAAAAAAGAACAACAGTTCAGTAAAAATTCGACTATGAAAACATGAAAGACAAGATTTGAGTCTCAGAATGATTACCTTCGGCCTTATCCTTGGCAACTTTAAGCTCAGCATTCTTAAGTCGGAGAGCTCTGATCTCTCTTCGCTTGTTGCAGACATTTTTCAACAAATCCTGGTTATAGGAATATTCTTTCTGTAAGTCAGAATACCCAAAGTCAGAAGTCTACTAAAGACTCGGGCTAATATTTTTACTAATATCAGCACGAGCCTTGGGGCCTACACTAGTTCATTCTTTGGCATCCTAAGGAAGCATAAACCCAGATTATATATCCTACTTCATGATTGGGGCCTAGAGGATATGATATGAAATAAAGGAAAAATAGGAGTTAGAATTCTGACTTACATATTGTTCGTGAGTAAGTTTATCCAAACTCGCATTCATTTCAACAGCAACCTTCTCAACGAGAGTCAGAGGAGTCACTGGAGCAGTTGGAAGCTCACCGGACCTGGTCCTCTCGTTGCAAAGACGCACTTGTTAAAGAAGGTTAGAGTGCTTGATGTCCTCTGCCTCTTGCGCTTCCTCTTCGGCAGATAAATTTCTTTTCTCTAGGCACTGCCTGGCTAGCTGCTGGATCTCTTCTGCAGATTTTCGAGATAGGCCAAACTTGGCAAGTCCTAGATTGCTGAGAAGGTTTTTGGCAAAGGTTTCTACCAAGGGATCATTACCCAAAGAGGGTTCACCCTTATCTATACCTGACTCACTCATGGTTATGTTAGTTTGCGATTCAAGGATCCTAGGCTCCGTTGAAGGAGCCGGATCTTCTGCGACAGCCGGAGAAGGAGTGGTCACCAGCGTTGCGGAAGGTTGAGGGGCAGGAGTCGGAGGAGCCACGGCAGGAGAAGCTATGGTAAGCTTCGTCTGTCGTAGGGGCTTTGAAGAAGTTCCCTTCCCCTTACCCTTGATGATTTGCTTAGCTCTGAGAATGTAATAGAGTCGAAAACATTACATCTCGGAAGAAAATTCGAGTAAAGCACAAAGGCGGAAGTTGTGTTGAAAGTTACCTCTTCACAACAGGCACCTCCTTTGTGCCAACAACCACTGTCGGAGCACTACGTTTCTTAGGCATAGTGTCCGGCAATGGGACCAGTTCCGCCTCCTGAGAAAACTGTGGAGGATATCCTTCGAGTGGAGCAAATTCCGACTCAGGGAGGTCAGCAAGCCGAAAAGAAGAAAACGTATCAGTATTGCGATATAACCTAAAAGAATGAAACACCTAAAAAGGTTTACTGTTAGAAGCTTACCGGTACCACGGGGTTTTCCGCTGTATGCATATCCCGAGAAACCTCCGGGATCTTCCTCTCGATCCGCTCCCTTATCAGCCATTTAATCTGGCTTATGTAACCTTGCGAGGTATAGGCTTTGGGGCTGAGGCGGAGGGAATCCTTCTTGGACGACGTGATGGAGTGCATCAGTCGGTCTCCGTGGTACTGAAGGGGTTGGATCTGGCGTGACACCCAACATTGGACCAAATCGGATCCCTTCAGTCCTTTGTGTTTAATCAGATATTCGATCCGCCTCTTGGCGAGGATCAGATCATCACTGAGAGCCGGAGGGGCCTCGTCCCAAGACGGTTGGGCCGTGGCAGCTCCGTCGACAAAAGCTGGCAAAGCAGTGGCTTTGCCGGGAGCCGGAATATCCTTGTGATAAAAGAAGGTGGCTGGCCATTGTTTGACCGAGTCATTGGCAAGAATCTTGGGATATGCGCGCTCACGTCTAAGTGAAAAGCTAATTGTACCGGCAATATACGGATTACCGGCAGTGATAGAATTTCTCCGGACATGGAAATAATATCGGAATAAGGTAAGACTCGGCCTAATGCCGAGAAATCCCTCGCACAAAGCCGCATAGGCGCTCATCTCTAGGAGGGAGTTGGGAGGAAGATGGTGGAGTTGAACACTATAATGATCTATCACCTCGGAAAAGAATTCTGAGGGAGGAAATGACAAACCTCTGTCGAGGTGGGTGCCGAAGTGGACCCGCTCGCTGGCGGACGGGTTGGGGACGGTCTCCCCGACGCCGCTCCGCCATTCACCGGCACGGAGGAGCCCTTCTATCTCCACGCCGTGGAGCTTCTCGTCGTCGAGCACGCAGAGGATCCAGACCCCGCGGAAGCTTTCCTTTTCTGCCGCCGCCTCCACCGTCGTTGCCGCCGCCAAACCGGAAGATGAAGACGAAGCCATTTCTCCGGTGCGCCGGTGACCTAAGATGGGCGGCGCTGGGAGTTTTTGGGGAAATCAGAGGAGCTTTGTGCGCGGGGGAGATTTGGAGGAGAAGAAACGGCAAAGGAACAGGTGAAGAAAGGAGGAGGAGAATCCTCACCCCTTATATCCACCTAACCGTGCCAAGATTCGTGTAAATGGTACAGTGTAACCGCCACGCGTCGTGGAAGGAACTGGGAAGGACCGACGCGATGATCACGTCGCCTCGATCTCCGTGTACGCATTGAAACAGCGCCTCGGTTCCGCGAACTGCGGACCCACCAACGGTCGTGCTTACAGGATGTCTGTCAGATGACGTGACTTGACCATGACTGGTGTCAGGTGGCGTTAGAGACCAAGTTCCTGCTTAGTTTGAAATCAAGCTGGAAAATCCGAGTAACCTGTTGATAGGTCTGACTTATTTTTAAGACCCGGATCATATTTTTCTTATGAAGTTTCAGGAACCCTTCAAGATTCTGCAAGCCGAAGATCAAGCTAGACGATGATGAATCCGACTTTGGATCTTCGAGACTTTCGGGGGCTGCTATTGGGGATATACTTTCCGGGTATCCTCACAGTTCCTCAATGACCAGGGTGGCCCACTTCGGGTTAGAGCTTTGCTTCACGCGACCAGTCGAGAGAAGAGACGAGTTCAGTCCGCTACGCCAAGGGTAAGACTTACCGACTTAGGCCCATAGTGTTACTTGTAGTTCAAGATGTACTCTGTAACCAACTCTTAGTTGTAGCCGGATAGATCTCTCCTGTAAACCCTAGGCCAGATATCTATATAAGCCATTCTAGGGAGAGCCTTTAGGGCACCCTCAATAGTCTACAATCTCAACTCGCACTGGCGAACCCTTGTAACCCATATTCTGGCTCGGCCGTATTACTGGATTGCTAGCAGGAGTAGGATCCGTCCAAAGCCGGATTCGAACTGGTAACTTGTGTGCTCACCGTCCCGGAACACCGTACGTCTCACACCCCTCTCTTCCGCACGCCTCGAGGACCCCCTCATGGCGTACTTGTCATCAATCCGACAACACTACATGTATAGCTAGCTAAAGGTTTCTAAAGAATTCTTACCTCAATACTTCACTAAGCTTATCTTGAGATAAGGAATTCCTTTCCTAAATATACTCTATATATCTCTCATACCTTATTCACAAATATCACATTTTCCTGAATAAGACAATCATCATACTCCACCATATCCATCATCATATGATGACATGGTCATGCCACTTCAACATTACTCTATTCTTACTTCTAGCATATAACTCTTCTTAGTTAACTACCATTGATGCACCTACCAATGTAGCTACTACTAACTCCATCTATTAACTTCCTTAAACTCATTTTGTAACCATATCCAAGGCTTACAAGATTACAATCCTCACTGTAGATAACAAAGGATATCAATCTTCTAGAATCAGTATGGTACTACTCTCCACAATACAAGTTTGTTCTTGTATTAGCTTGATTAAACTACTACACTTCCAACTACTCCATTTATTCATGTTATATACTTCATCCTACTCTAGCTTGACTTCTAATGATCAATCTAGATGATTCAGCTTACTAGGACTTGCCTAACTTGGTATATTCATAACTCTTCTTCAACACCTAATCATCTATTCTCAAGTGACTTGAGAATAATGACCACCATCCTTTGATCATACAAAGCTTAGGCTTCTAATTGTCTGATCAAGATCTATACTCAACTAAGTGGTAAGCTTGTATTAGTCTCTCTATAGAATTATCTTGGTAAGCAAGCTTATTCTAAGTCTATATCCACTTGTCCTAACAAGATTGTTATCTAATGTACTAATACAACTAGCTTTCTCATAGCTCCTCAATTACTAGCTCAACCCTTAAGTTTTAGGTACTGCTTCTAGTTAACTCATGAGTGAGTTAACTCCTCCAACATCAAATGGTTTGATCTCCACTAAGGATCACATTCCATTGATGATGGTACACTCAACCATATCTAGTTCTTCCTTCAGATTAATTTACTTAAGGTATTTGGAAGGTCAACACAATAGGTCAAAGGCTATGAGTCAATAAGTTCTAGATCAGGAATTGATCACTCAATAGTGATGATCCATTGACACTAGGACTTGGTTAAATAGATATGGCACCTCTTAATATCATATTAAGAGTATGTGCTGGATCGTCTTGGCTTGACTTCCTTTCTACTCTATTTGTAATAAGAGTTAATGTTTGAGAACTACCATGATATCCATTGTAAGAGTAACTATGGAAAACAAGTGTTTCAAAATTTAGTTATGAAGTTTCTTTTACTTAAGTTATATCCTTAACTTTGTATTCAAAGTTTATGGTAGGTAATATCTTAATATCATCTTTAGAACATTAAGTATTCATCCTTGAATTGTGGTATGGAATAACATGTAATGATCTCTAGAAGATCTAGTACTCCTTATTAAGTAGTGTGTTGTGACTTAGTTTTATTACATCTGATCTACCCTTAGATCAAATTATATTACCCAAAGATAAGGTTTTAGCAAAGGGCATATTGAAACTTATCGCAATCAACTTGATGATCTACTTCAGTTCCACCAAGTTAAGAGAAGCTTCAATCACTTTGACAAGTTTTATTTAAAAGCGCGAAAATTATACGGATTTTCTATGCATGAATGCAATGCACACACCTGTGTTTAGCTTATTTCTAAGCTCTAATGCCGGGATGTTACACCGAGGAATATGAGGAAGACTCGGATGGAGCACTTGTCCCAGACGAGCCCAAAGAAGAATCAGTGGATGGACACTGGTCACCGCAGGTGCCCGTAAACTCATCGATGCTGCATTAACCACACCTATCCCTACTACGGCAGAACTCACTACTGCAGAACTGGACGAAAGGGCCCAAGCTCAGAAGCGCAAGAATACCTCGGAGGAAAAACCCAACACGGAAACGGCAGTGGTCACTTCTACTTTCGGGTCTAGAGGATGAGGAGGACGTGGCAGCAGCCGCGGACACGGTCGTGGGACATCAAGAGTCCAGGGTAGAGGAGACCAGCAACCTAGCAAAACCTACTCCTAGGCCGACATTGCCAATAACCCATGTGTGCATCACTTAGATGCCAATGGGGGCTCATCTCACACAAACGTCGAGTGTCATTTTAATGACGACTTCAAGAAAGACGATACTGCTTGCTACAGGGCTAAGTGGAAGAAGGGAAAGAAGAATCCCGAAAAAGATAAAGAGACCAAGGAAGATTCCGACATGGAGGAAGTTGATCCTTCAAATCCCAAGCCAGAAGGGAAGAAAAACTTCCCAACAAAGAAAGACACTTACGTCACCTTCCTCGGATCTTGTAACATCCCAAAACTCTAATCCAAGGTTATTAAGATCCAAATCACCAAAATTATGGTTAACGAAAACTTTACCATTTAAAAAGATTAAGCATTCATATGTGTATGCATTTAAATTTGGAGTTGTTTTGAATTGCCATGTTTGAGTGATCCATTGGTTGTAAAATGATTCTAAGGTGAATTAAACATCATCTAGATCATTCCCAAACAAATCCCAAAGAAAAACAAATCAAAAAGAATAAAATAAACAAATGGTCATCTGTGCCATTTTAATCACCTAGCCTACTTTGGCTATTCCTAGAACTCAAATCTTAACAGAAACAATTGTGGTTCTTTGCACCCCTTCCTAGTACAAGTAGTGATGTACCAAGGCCCACTTTGTTTCATCCCAAAAACTTTCAAACACTAAATTTAAATGACATTTGAAAATTGAATGTAGTTCATATGTATAGATCACACATTCAAAATCCACTCAAATGAACTCCACTTTTAAAACCCAAGCACACCTAGAAGCTCAAGCATAAGATACATCACTCCACCAAAATTCAGCCCAAAATTCAAAAACTTTCTTCATGCGGCCATTGTGTCGAACAGGTTGCAGACAGAAATAAACCTGCCTAACTAGCACTGCTCCAAGTTAAACCCTTGTCCCCCAATTGACCCTCTCTACTCTCCCCTGCCCCCCTGAGACCAACCGAGTCCCCATCGGCTTATCCCTTAGCCACAGCAGCAGTGGAGCGCCGCCACTTTGTGGTCACCACCGGCCATAAGAGGGCAACACGCCAGGGACCGCGTCGTGCCAAACCAGAAAGTCCTCTAGCTCCGCTCAACCCTACTGCACCTCCCTGTCCACCCCTCGATCAACCCTAGCCCCTGGACCACTCCCCAGCGTCGCCACCCTTTCTCTCTGCGAGCTCGCTAGAGCGCGCCAGAGCGCGATAGCCGCCAGCACACAACAGACCGCCCCTCGACCCCATACCGCACACGCCGCTTCGCCTCGACCCTAGCACCCCGCCAGACACGACCATGCACCGCCGCGCGACCCACAGTCGCCGAGCGCCGCGTCAAGCATCGCCTCTGTCTCCTAGAGAGCGCAACGCTCCCGACCACATGCCACCGCCCCTAGCCGTGCCATTAAGCCGTAGAGCACCACCAAGAGGCAAGCCACCATCCGCCTATGTCGCCCATGCTGATAGCGCCCTGTATCGTTGTCACCGACGAGCTCGCCGTCGCCCCCTCGGTCCCCTCCTCGAGCCTATATAAGGAGGCCTTCCCCAGCCTCAATCTCCACACCATTCGACTCCCCGCTCACTCCCAGTCCTTCCCCACCTCTCGCCGGAGAAGCTCGAGCAGCAGGCCGCCGGAATTTCACAGGAGGCAGCCGCTGCAGAGGAAGAGACGCTACCGTCGATTCCGTCTACCGCAGCCCCTGCCGTGACCTTGCATGAGTCTGTCGTCGCCGTCCAGTTTGATCGCCCGCCTCGCTGCACTAGCTAGAGCCCTGATACGTCCCCAGTAGACCCCCACCGTCCGTTTAGGGTTCGGTCTCGTTGGCGACGAGCCCGTCGTCGACGACGACTGTGAGTCGTTGATCCACGTTATAATCGTGTGTCCAGATCGCTTGATACCGTTTCGGGTTTTAAGTCTCGCTGACAAGCAGAACCATCCTGTCAGCCGCCCTCTGCGCCGCTGAGCGTCACTGGTCTAGCCCATTTCCTTTCCCGTGTGACCCAATTAATTCAAATATAGATTTTTCTATTTAGGTTTAAACTCAATTCTGTCCCTTAGTTTAAAAACCAATTCAGGAAGATTTACTGAACCAAATTGAGTGATTCAAATTTTGTTGGAAAGCTTCTGGAAAGATCTATCCAAGCCTGTTGGATTTAATTCATTTAGAGTTAGAGATCTCTCCTAGTAAAAATAACAAGACAGAAGCTTTTGCACATTGATACGTCCAATACGTATCTACTTTCCCGAACACTTTTGCTATTGTTTCTCCTCTATACTTGTGTGATTTGGATGCAACTAATGCAAACTACCGCTATTTTCAGCAGAATTGCCTTGGTGTCTACTTTTTGTGCAGAAAATCAACTATCAGGAAAAATCCCGGAAAATATGCCAAAAATCCTATTTCACCCGAAGACTCAGGAGCTGAATCTGAGGCGGAGAAGAGCCACAGGGTGGCCACACACCACTGGCCTGGCGCGGCCAGGCAGGCCGCGCCAGGTGGTGGGACGATCACCTCGGCCTCTCTCTTCGCCTATAAGGAGCCTTCTAACCTAAAAACTTTGGGGGTTCGACGTTTTTCCAGTAGGAGTTCCGCTCCACTGCCACCACCAGATTCCACGAAACAGCACCAGAAACTCCATTCTGGCACCCTGCCGGGACAGGGAATTGGAGGAGATCATCGCCATCATCATCACCATTGCTTCTCCATCGACCATCCATGTTTCCCCCATCTATGAGTGAGTAATCCCCCGCTGTAGGCTATGGGGATGGTAGGAATTGGATGAGATCGTTCATGTAATGGCATCAGATTGTTAGGGCATGGTGCCTAGTATCTTTTATTAGTGCTTTATGACTTTGTTGCAACTTGTTGTTCTTAATGCTTGTCACTAGGGCCCGAGTGCCATGATTTCAGATCTGAACTTATTATTGATTCATTATGATAGTATTTTTCTTGGTCTTATCTGCAAGTTGTATACACACGTTGTTGTCCGGAACCTATGGCCCCGAAGTGACAAAAATCGGGATAACCGGAAGGGAAAGGCTTTGATGTGAGGATCACATGTGTTCATGGAGTGTTAATGCTTTGCTCCAGTGCTCTATTAAAAGGAGCACCTTAATTGCAAGTAGTTCCCTAGAGGCCCCGCTGCAAACGGGCTGGCAGGACAAAAGATGTTGTGCAGGTTCTCATTGCGAGCACGTATGACTATATATGGAACACATGCCTAGGATTGTCTAGTACTTGGATGCTTTATCTTATTTATCTGCAATCGCCCTATGTTCTGATTGCTATGTGAATTGTGTTGTCCATTCAACGCCCGTCCATCCATCCCTATGCCTAGCGCACTCGAATCCCACTATTTACTGCTTTTGTTACTACTGTCTTTGCTTTACTACTGCTGTTACTTTACTATTCCTACTACAAAACTATTGCTACTGATAAACTGTTGTGAGCAAGATTGTTTCCAGGTGCAGCTGAATTGACAACTCAGTTGTTAAGGCTGATAAATATTCTTTGGCTCCCCTTGTGTCGAATCAATAAATTGGGTTTCACTTCCCTCGAAAATACTGCGATACACCCCCTATACTTGTGGGTCATCAAGACTATTTTCTGGCGCCGTTACCGGGGAGCATAGCTTTATTTATCAAGTTCAATTGGATTCTCTATTGTTCGCTTCTATCCATCCATCATGGGTAAGTCTCGTGATGGCAAGGTTCCTATTTTACCATCCACTACAAGAAGAGGTACGTTTCTGAACACCTCTGTTGCTCTTGATTCACCGTCGGTTATAAGTAAGCTCCTTACACCACCACATACACATGCTACACACACTGCTACTACTGCTGAATCTGAAACTTCTGATACTTATGACGCGGCTTCTACTGTGCTTGATAAGAGTGGTTCATTAGGTCCTTTCCTAGATGCTACGATTGCTAGAACTATAGTTGGAAATACCGAAACTCCTAATGAAGACACTGCCACACCTGTTAGCTCACCTGAGTCTAGTAAGAGTTATGATGCTGAAGAAGATTATGTTGAGATGACTGATGAGTTTATTGAAGAATGTAGGAACACCCATGATAGGAGCGCTGCTAAGAATCTCCTTGAGAGGCGTACTATTAGACCCAAATTATCTCCTGATGCTAAGTTCTTGCTTCTCCCATAAACATTATAGATGAAGATTATGATTTCTCTCTCGATCTATCTTACATAGCTATTGTCGAGAAAGAACCTTTTTGTGGGACTAAGAATGAAAGTGCGGTAGCACATATGAATGAACTTTCTACCATGAGTGGCTTGTTTTCTGATGATATTAAGATGCATACTTACTTTGTTGCTAAGATTTTTCCCTTTTCACTGAAAGGAGAAGCTAAAACTTGGTTTAGTAATTTACCTCCTGGATCTATTGATAGCCCTGAGTGCTTGATTAGTACTTTCCTGTAGAAATATTTTCCTCCCAGTGCTAGACATGCTGTTTTGCAGGAACTTTTTGATTTTAAACAGGGAGAAAAAGAGGTATTGCCCGAACCTTGGGCAAGGTTTTGTGCTTTGATTCATGCATAGGCTAGAAGTCCATTACCTAAGAATGAACTACTTGATATATTTTATAATGGACTAACCGAAGAATCTAGGACATACCTAGATAGTTGTGCTGATTGTGTTTTCAGGAATAGGACTCCTAAGGAAGCTGAGGAATTGATGGCTAAAATAAGCAAGAATTATGAAGATTGGACTCCTCCTAAACAAGCTATACCTGAAGTAATTGTACCTGAACCATCTATTCTGGTGCCTATTCCAACATCAAAGAGGAGGGGAGTTATTGAATTAAATGATGAAGTGATGAAGGAAGCTAAGAAATGTCTTAAGGAGAAGGGAATTAAAGCTGCAGATGTAAAGAATTTACCTCCTATAGAAGAATTATGTAAGCCTATTCCCTACTCACCCACTATTGAGGTACACTCTCTCCAACACTTTGATGAAGGTGATATCCCTTACTTGAAACCTCCTGATCAATGCTCAGAAGAATTGGATATCTTTATTGTTAAGCAAGATAACTTTAATAAAAGGGTGCAAAATCATCTAATGGAAAACACTAGAGCTATTGTTGAGTTGAATGATATTGTGGAAAGAACCTCTAATGATGTTAAAATGATTGTTAAACACTTTCAAATGGTTCAAATTCAAATAGATCAACTCGTTAAAGTGCAAAACGACTTGCTAGTTAATGCTGGTAAAGAAAAACATGCTTATGAAATTAGAACTAGAAGTGGAGCTGCTACCCAGGATCCTCTATATCCTGAGGGGCATCCCAAAAGAATTGAGCAGCATTCTCAACAAGCTGAAAATAGTGGTTCTACTCGTAAGAAAAGGAAAAAGAAACATAAAACTGTTGTAGAACCCTCTGAACCTGCTATAGATCCTAATAGTATATCTATCTCTGATGCTGAAACTGAAAGTGGTAATGAAGCAAATGAAGTTCCTAATGAAGAAAAAGTTGAGGAAGAACCGAAAAATCACACTAAGACTACTAAATACACTAAAGAAGATTTTATTGCTAAGAAACAGGGTAGTGAAAGAGAACTTTGGGTACAAAAACCTATGCCTTTCCCTGATAAGAAACACAAGTCAAAAGAAGATGAACACCATAATAAGTTTTGTGAGTGGATGAAGCCTTTATTCTTGAAAATTCCTTTGACTGATGCTATTAAATTGCCTCCTTACTCAAAGTATATGAAGGACACTGTCTCGAATAAAAGGAAGATACCTAATGAAGAAATTTCTACTTTGGTTGCTAATTATTCCTTCAATGGTAAGGTTCCTAAGAAACTTGGAGACCCAGGGATTCCAACTATCCCTTGCTCTATCAAGAATAGTTATGTTAGAACTGCTTTGTGTGATTTGGGAGCTGGAGTTAGTGTTATGCCTTTCTCTCTCTATAAGAGGCTTCAGCTTGAAAAATTGATACCAACTGATATATCTCTGCAAATGGCTGATAAATCTACCACTATTCCTGTGGGTATATGTGAGGATGTACCTGTTCAGGTGGCTCACAATTGCTTGATATTAACTGATTTTGTCGTTCTTGAAATGCCAGAAGATGATAATATGTCTATTATTCTTGGGAGACCTTTTCTTAACACTGCAGGAGCTGTTATTAATTGTAATCAAGGAAAGGTGACCTTCAATGTTAATGACAAGGAACATACTGTCTATTTCCCCAAGAAGATTGAAAGGACTTATGGATTGAATTCAATTGAACATGTTGAAGGCATTCAAGTTGGAGAAATATATTGTCCCATACCAAGAGAAAAATTTGAAACTATTATGATTGGGACCATTGCTATCATGGTTAAGGTAACATAATCATTAGTGGAGTACAAAGTTTTGTCTCATATGCAATTGTTTTGGTAGCAAGACTTGATAAACCTTGCTAACAAAAGGATTCCATTGAACAAAACAATGTTTTCACTATGATTAGCTCCATTTATTTCTATCCTTTGCATTTTTAGTTTTTGCTTTCGTTTAGTTTTGTTTGTGTTGTTAGTTGCTTGCATGCTAGAACTTCTGTAGTTCTAGGCTTGTTTTGTCCTTGCATCATGTTTCCAAAAGAAAAAAATCTGTCTGTCAGAAAATTATTCTTCTATTTCTGAAAAATGCCCAAAAATAAAGTGTCTCGAAAAATTCCAGAAAATTCATATTAAATTTTTGCGTGAAAAAAGGGGCAGAGGAGTACCTGGTAGGTACCAGGGGGGCCCACCAGGCAGGCACACCATGTGGTGGCGCGGCCAGCCCTAGGTGGCGCCATGCCCTGGTGTGGGCCACCCCTGGCCCCCCACTACCTCTCTCACCTGCCACTTTCTTCTCTCTCCCGAGTAAGTTCAAGTTCATAGCTCAAAATCGCGTTCTTTCTGTGCTTGCACTCGATTTCTTCAATCTCCTTGCTCAGCCCATCTTTCTTGCTGAAATTTGGAGTAATTGTTCCTTGGTATGTGACTCCTCCCCTTGTCCAAGTAGATTTATGTTTAGTGGATTATATGTTGAGTATTTTGCTGCTATAGGTGACTGGTTATGAGAGCTTGTAAGCTTGCTTGATGCTTAGAGATAAAGTTTTGATGCATGTTTAGGCCTCTTGCAAGTCCCTATGAGTAGAATCCTTTATTATATTTACTTTGCAATCACTTGTTTAATAGGTGTTTAAATTTCAGAATACCAAGCATGAACAACCACACTTTTGGAGAGATATTTGAGAGTGATGCACCTAGGAGTACAAGGCCCTCAAGAACAGCCTCTCAAGCTAGGACATCATACAATGAAGACCTCATTGCAAGACGCATTGGCAGTGAAAGGGATGATGGGGATGCTCACCCATCCTCCTTTCCTTGTTTTACTTTCTTGCAAGCTGCAGGTATTCTTGATGATTTCTTGCTACTGATTGAGAGGGTTGGTTTGACCTCTTATATGCAAGATGAGAGTGCACAATACGCTATGCTCACCAAAACTTTTGTTGAGAGCTTCTCATTTACTAACACATCCTATCATTCCACTGTCTCCTTTAAAATCTATGATATGCCCTTCACCATGCCTTTGGAGAGATTTTGCAGTATTGTAGGTGTGCGTATGATAGGGACCATGAAGAAAATTCAAGGGCGACCCACTGATTTGTTGGAGCTTTACTGAGGGGTGACCAATGATGATGACCGCGTGGCGCAGCGCGGAAAGATAAGAAATATCCAACTCCCTGCTCTTAGATACTTTGCATACTATCTTGCCACTAGTGTATTGGGTAGGGAGAACACTAGTAATATCTCCAACTATCACTTAGATTTCCTTGCTGCTGCGCTCAACAATGATACTCGGTACAATCTTGGCTCGCTTATTGCTCGCCGCCTTGCTGCTAGGGGGCCTATCTATGGGGGCATCATTGCCTCACGTATAGTCGATGCATTAGATATTTCAGTGGCTCCTGATGATGCTATGCTAGCACCACAGAGGCTCGACCTTGTTGCCATGAAAACTCATCACTTTGTCACTGCTACCTCTGATTAGAACAATCTAGTATATATGATGCTTTTCACTGATGGGGATGAAAGGGAGATCCTCTTGCCACAGCCTGCTTTGTTTAGTGTTGACAGGAGACCGTGGTCGCGCTCCAAGGAGGAGGTGGACGAGCAGCTTCGCTTGTTGGGTTTCCACGAGTAGCACCAGGAGGACGTGCCCTCCTATGATTACTCCGCACATTACGGAGGGGCGTACTCGGGCTCGCACCAGGACGAGGGTACCTCCTCGTCGTACCCCGGTGACACTTCATCCTGGCCAACTTGGGATTGATACCTACTTAGGCCAAAAGCCTAAGCTTGGGGGGAGGTACGCCGACACCGCACTCATCTCCATATCATGTTGCTTCGGTACTTTGTATATTCATGTTTTCGTTCTTCTTTGATTTTGCTTTCTAAAAACACAAAAAGACCAAAAATATTTTTGTTGTTTCTCTTTGGTTTGCTTTTTCTTTTCGCCTTGGTTTGTTTTTCCCTTTTTGTTTTATTTGAACTATTCGAAAAACCCAAAAAGATTTTGCTTTGCTTGTTCTTCTCTTTTGGTTCTTGTTTAAAAATTGAAAACACCAAAAATATTTGTCATTCTTCTTTGGTTTTTGCGCGTTTGCTTCAGGGTTCGGCAGTTCTCAGTGGATTATTGGTTTCATATTATTATTCAAGCCATACAAGTGAAGAGCAATAATGAGGATTAATGACAACTTGAGGTGTGGTAAGAGGCTGGTAACAAACTCTATTTGTCTTCATTTTTGTACATATACTCATCTTTGTGAGCTTGCTTAGTCCGTTCATGTAGGGTGTATGTTATCTTTGGATGCTTAGTAGTTCTTGCTTTCTTGTGATTAGCTCCATCCCGCTAATAGTTTGTAGCATGTCTCATGAATGTTTGCTTGCATTACTCTATTCATAAATTGGTATGACACCGTGGTATCCTCCTCTGAATGTTTCATTTGATTGACTTGGCACATGCTCACGCATGCACATGACTGTGATAATCAGTTAAGCCTTGATGAATTATTTTGCCTTGAGGATCTTGAATCACTTTCATGCCTTGAGTAGTCCTGTTTTGTTGCAAGCATGATAATGACAGCTATTGCTCTCTCGTTTGTCGCTCCCTTACTACTGCTAGCCTTCACTTCCACTGAGTGTTTTACTCAAATTTCCAACTCCCTAAACAAAATATTTCCAAAGTGTCCACCATACCTACCCATTAGCATCATTTGCTACCTCCGTGCATATTCAATATGCCTTGTTTTCTTCCGAATAAAATGTTTGCTTGTTAAGAGAAAGTTAGTTAGTAAAGCTCTCACGAACTTGATGGCACACTTTATTTTCTTGCACTTAATAAACCTGAACCATTGCGTCCTTCTTTGTTGCGCATATGCTTGCGCTTTATGAGTTGGAGTTAGCAGAACCATGTATCATGGGGACCGCTTTCAACACTTCATAGGTACTTTGTACCTAGTTGGTATCATGTTCTTTTGCTTATGGATCCCGGCGGTGTGAAATAAAAGTGGAACTTGTAAGATCATGGAGTTTGTATGTATGTTAGAGAAACGCCTAGGCCGCTAGCCTAAGCCATGCCTAATCATGGTGGAAACTTGCAGCATAACCATAATGAGCATTCTATGAAGCATCCTCAATAAAAATCTATGCACATAGTAAATAAAAAGATTGCTGCGATGCTCATTGTCTGCTTGCCTTGTCATTTTGATCATGGGATAGCTCCCGTGTCATGTGCAATGGGTACCCCGTTGGCGGTTCTCCATGGTACCTATGTACTTACAATGACAAGAGCTTACTTGTGACTGAAGTTGAGTAGCATGAGGATCGGTCTTCGTAAGTAAGGGGCATGAGACTAAATTTATAACTTGTCAAGCATATCCTCTTAGTTGTGTCACTTTCACCTTAACCACATTAAAGATGCTTATGATAGGGGCAATGAGAGGTCAAAGCTAACAAGTACCATACTTTCAACATTTGGAGGCCTTTCAAATTATTCAAAACCTTTTCTTCTACTTGTTGAGTCTCCACTTATTCTTTGAGAACCTTCTTGAGAGCATAGTTGTCATCCTTTGTGTTTGTTCCAATACTTGATTATTTGTGTTATGACTTTGATGCTTGTATCTTTGATATCTTTACTTCTAGTCATCACTTGAACTTCAGAGGTGCCTGGGCATTCATAATCAAAGGCAAGCGAGATACGACTCTATCATACATTTGAAAATTGAATGTAGTTCATATGTATAGATCACACTTATTCAAAAAATACTCAAATGAACTCCACCTTTAAAACCCAAGCACACCTAGAAGCTCAAGCATATGATACATCACTCCACCAAAATTCAGCCCAAAATTCAAAAACTTTCTTCATGCGGCCATTGTGTCGAACAGGTTGCAGACATAAATAAACCTGCCTAACTAACACTGCTCCTAGTTAAACCCTTGTCCCCCAATTGACCCTCTCTACTCTCCCCTATCCCCCTGAGACCAGCAAGTCCCCACCGGCCAATCCCTTAGCCGCAGCAGCAGTGGAGCGCCGCCACTTTGTGGTCACCGCCGGCCAGAAGAGGGCAACACGCCAAGGACTGCGCTGCGCCAAACCAACAAGTCCCCTTGCTCCGCCCAACCCTACCGCACCTCCCTGTCCACCCCTTGATCAACACCAACCCCTGGACCACTCCCCAGCGTCGCCGCCCTTTCTCTCTGCGAGCTCTCTAGAGCGAGCCAGAGCGCGATAGCCACTAGCACACAGCAAACCGCCCCTCGACCCCATATCGTGCACGCCGCTCCGCCTCGACCCCAGCACCCCGCCAGACATGGCCGTGCACCGCCGCGCGACCCACAGTCACCGAGCGCCGCGTCGAGCACCACCTCTGTCTCCCAGAGCGCGCAACGCTCCCGACCACATGCCACCACCCCTAGCCATGCCATTAAGCCGTAGAGCACCGCTAGGAGGCAAACCACCGTCCGCCTACGCCGCCCATGCCGATAGCGCCCTGTATCGTCGTCACTGACGAGCTCGCCATCGCCCCCTCGGTCCCCTCTTCGAGCCTATATAAGGAGGCCTTCCCCAACCTGAATATCCACACCATTCGACTCCCCTCTCACTCCTAGTCCTTCCCCACCTCTCGCAGGAGCAGCTCGAGCAGCAGGCCGCCGGGATTTCACCGGAGGCAGCCGCTGCAGAGGAAGAGACGTTGTCGTCGATTCCGTCCACTGCAGCCCCTGCCGTGACCTCGCCTGAGCCCGTCGTCACCATCCAGTTTGATCGCCCGCCTCGCTGCACTAGCTGGAGCCCTGGTACGTCCCCAGTAGACCCCCACCGTTCGTTTAGGGTTCGGTCTCGCCGTCGACGAGTCTGTCGTCGACGACGACTGTGAGCCGTTGATCCACGTTATAATTGTGTGGCCCAGATCGCTTGATACCGTTTCGGGTTTTAAGTCTCGCTGACAAGCGGGACCATCCTGTCAGCCGCCCTCTGTGCTGTTGAGCATCTTTAGGCCGGCCCATTTCCTTTCCCGCGCGACCCAGTTAATTCAAATATAGATTTTTCTATTTAGGTTTAAACTCAATTCTGTCCCTTAGTTTAAAAATCAATTCAGAAAGATTTATTGAACAAAATTAAGTGATTCAAATTTTGTTGGAAAGCTTCTGGAATGAGCTATCCAAGCCCGTTGGGTTTAATTCATTTAGAGTTAGAGATCTCTCCTAGTAAAAATAACAAGACATAAGCTTTTGCACATTCAAACATTTGAGTTGATTCCAACTCTCAAAAATCATATTTAACCATACCTACCTAAATATGTAATAATATTAAGGTTTGCATGAAGTGACCTTGGACTAGTACCAAAATAATGCTATATAGGCATTTCTAGTCACTTTAAATCATTAAATATTAAACTTAAACTTATTAAAATCTGATCCAACATTTAAATCACATTCCCATATGTTAGAATATGTGGTGATGACATGTGTCCACATGATCCCATATTTTAATTGGAGAATATTAAATCTTAGTTAATTTCAATGAGTAGAAATTACTTTTCTCAAATAAAAAGATTGAAGCTAGTTCAATTAAACCTTGTGGTGCTTGTGATGATAATAGATCATCAAATGTGTGCCTTAGTGTGCTAAGTAGACTAGTTAAGCTTTGTTGGTGATTGTGTACTTCGTATGTATTTATAGACGATAGTACCGACCAAGCTTACGAGGAGGAGGAGTTCTACCAAGAGGAGGAGGAAGAAAACTTCAACCACTGCACTACCCAAGGCAAGCTAGCATTATACAAGTTAACCATGCAAGTGATTACTTGCAAGCCTAGCACTTCAAGTAAACCGAGCAAGCTATGGTTAGCAAGCTAGAATTAAGCTAGATAACCTAATCAAGATGCATTAGGCATGCTTTGGTTATACCACTTTGACTATTACCTACCCCAAGTTTTATTTCCAAGCTTTTACTTCCTTACTTTATTAAAGTACCTTACTTGTTTGTAGGTAGCATAAAAAGTATAAAACTTGACCTATCTAGATAACCTTAGATGTCATTCTATGGCATGAGATTGAGATTAGCATCCCACCTTAGTGAACACTCTTAACTTAGTAGCTTAGAGCTAAATCAAACTTGAGTCGCTTTAGATAGGAACACTTGGTGAAAATGAATTGTGAAAACCTTGGAATGATGAGTCATTCTATTGAGATGTTTTGACATGTGTTGAGAAACACAAATGGTTTATGATGATGAAAATGTTGAGGCATGAGCCTTAGCCCTTTTACAAAAACTGATGGTTGGATTCGGATGCGATATCACTCCAATTTTACCGTACAACCACAATACCTGAATTGGGTAAGGCTTAGCTGGAAGTTTATATGCATTAGTATTAGTTCCCTCACGGGAGAGGTTTGAGCTGAGGCTACCTCTCAATGTTGTCCACCTATGAAGTGCCCAAGATGACAGATGGTCATGGTTGGCAGGCCATGCTCATAGGAGAGGTGCTTATACTAGGGTGTGTAAAGGGAAGGTTATGTTTGATTATCTGCATACTAAGTATGATGATTCAGGGTTATCCCTGATAGATGTATCGAATCTTGTGGTGAAAGTGTACCACCTCTGCAGAGTGTCAAACTATTCGAATAGCCGCGTCCTGCGGTTATGGACAGTTGGATTGGCCATATTGTTTCGTTGTCAGATATTTTCGAAATGACTTATGAAATGAATGATGAATCTTCACTTGACCACAACAGGGTTGTGACTATGACACTAGCTTCCCAACTTAAGTGATTCTAGAACTTTATTTTATCTTTCTTTGTTTCTGAACTCAGCTTAGGTTTCAAACTTAACTTTACAAATCAACCTAGAGTTAGCATTTCCCACTAGAACTACTTTACTTGATAGTGATAGTTTGCGAGTAATTAAAGAGTACTCATGGTTTTTGTCCCTGGCTATTCCTATGGCCAGACTATGAAGGAGACTACCAAGATGAAGGACAGCAGGACGGCTGTAATAACTAGGATCCTCTCCCATCGTCAGCATTGCCTATGACTCTGAAGATGGACCCCACTGCTACGCTTATTATTTATTCCGCTGCTTGTTGTATTAAGACTGGATCATGAGATCCTTTATTCGTGTAAGACCTTATTATGGTTTGTAATGGCTGATGTACTGTGATATCCAATCTATTATGTCTCGCAAAAATGGTAATCCTGGGATTGCGATGTATGACATAATAGGCATCTAGGATTAAAAATACGGGTGTTGACAGATCTCAACCAGCTAAGGTCAAGAAAGCAGTTCTCCATGAGCTCAACGCAACAGTTCCAGCTGTCCCCCAGTTTTTGGACTGGTCAGAAGTGGTAATCACCTTTGACCGTGCTGATCATCCGCCATAGTTGCATAGGCGAGGAAAATACGCCTTAGTCGTCAATCCACTTATTGACGGCTATGGTTTCTCCAAGACTCTCATGGACGGCGGCAGCAGCATTAACATCCTGTATGTTGAAACGCTATGCTGGATGCGAATCTCGGAGACCCAGCAGAATTATAGTTCTGTGATCTTTCACGGGGTTGTCCCAGGAAGACAAGCCAATTCCCTAGGAGAAATCACTTTGGATGTTACCTTTCGAACTCCAAAGAATTATCGTACGGAAGCACTTTCCTTCGGAGTGGTCCCGTTCAAGAGCGCGTACCACGCTATATTCGGACATCTGGCTTACTAGGCTTTTATGGCTCGTCCGTGTTACATTTACAATATGATGAAAATTCCAGGTCCCAAAGGTGTGATCACGATCAGGGGAGACCCGAAGAAGGCGCGAGAGTGCGAGGACGGAAATGCCGCCTTTGCTGAAGCCGTGCTGCACGCCCAGGAATACCAGGAGATCAAGAAGACCATCGATCCGTCTGAGATGGCCGCGACAAAGAAGGAGGTGAGAAATCCAAATCCGAAGTTCAAGGCATCGGAAGAGACGAAGAAGACGATGTTGAAGGATGATGACCCCTCCAAGGTGACCCAGATAGGTGTAGCCCTAGATAGCGCATAGGAAAGCACGCTCGTCAAGTTCCTCCAAGCAATTCAAGATATCTTCGCATGGTAGCCATCTGACATGACCGGAGTATCTAGGGAACTTGCCGAGCACTCTCTAAATGTACACCCGGACGCTAAACCCGTCAAACAGTCCCTACGAAATTTCGGTGATGAAAAGCATAAGGCAATAGCTAAGGAACTAGCCCGGCTCGAGTTAGCCGGATTCATAGAAGAGGTCATCCACACTGAGTGGTCGGCTAATCCTGTAATGGTCCCTAAAAAGGACACCACTAATTTAAGAATGTGTGTTGATTATACTGCGTTGAACAAGGCTTGTCCCAAAGATCCGTTCGCTTTGCCTAGGATTGATTAAGTTGTCGATTCTACGGCAGGCTCAAAACTCCTATGCATTCTTGACGCACATTCCGGTTATCACCAAATTTGGATCAAGGGATCTGACAAAGTCAAAACTTCATTCATAACCCCCTTCGGAACCTTCTGTTTTGTTACGATGCCCTTTGGGCTCAAGAACGCAGGAGCTGCGTACCAGCGCACTATGCAGCGTTGCCTCCATGACCAAATCAGACGCAATGTACATGCATATGTGGACGACATTGCGGTGATGTCCAAAAATAAGGAAACGCTAATTTCCGACTTGGAGGAAACATTCGCCAATCTATGAAAATATAACATAATGCTTAACCCGAAGAAATGCTTCTTTGGAATACCAACCGGAAAATTGTTAGGTTTTATCGTGTCTCAAAGAGGCATAGAGGTAACCCGAGACAAGATTAAGGCTATACTCAATATTTCCAGGCCAACTCGCCTGAAGGACGCTCAAAGACTAACTGGTTGCATTGCCACAGTCAGTCGGTTTGTAAGCCAGCTCGGTGAAAGAGCCGCACCACTATACAAGCTGCACTACAAGACCTGAAAGCAGTACTCTCATCTGCTCCCATTCTTGCAGCACGGGAACCATAGGAACCGATGTTGCTCTATCTCGTTGCGACAACAAGAGTCATCAGTATCATCATGGTAGTGGAGAGACCAGAGGAAAATCAGGAACACCTGGTGCAGCGTCCAACTTACTATCTCAGCAAGGTCTTAACTGAATCAAAGCAGCGGTATCCGCACTATCAAAAGCTGGCTTATGGTGTGTTCTTAGCATCTCGTAAGTTACAGGATTATTTTCAGGAACATCCAATTACCATGGTGAGCACAACTCCCATGAGAGACATAATCAACAACAGTGATGCCACAGGACGCGTCGCAAAATGGGGCATAGAGCTTTCAGCTTTTGACATTGAGTACAAACCTCGTACAATAATCAAATCCCAAATCCTCACTGACTTTGTCGCTGATTGGACAGAGACAACGGAGAATATGACCCTGCCAGAGTCGGAGTACTAGACCTTACATTTTGACGGGTCTAATGCGCTCGGGGGATCGGGGGCTAGCGTGGTGCTCAAATCACCCCAAGGAGATAACCTTTTCTATGTATTGCAGATCCACTTCACGGCAACAAATAACATTGCCGAGTATGAAGCACTACTACATGGAATCTGGATTGCTAAAGATATCGTCATACGACGTTTAATGTGTTATAGAGATTCGGATCTTGTTGCCCAACAAGTGTCGGATATCTGTAACACGAATAAACACATGGCAGCATATAGAGCTGTCGTGGATGAACTATCTAAATTGTTTGAAGGGTTTGAAGTTCAACACATCCCTTAAACAAAAAATGAGGAAGCAGATGCACTATCTCGTATAGGCTTTGCCCGGAAAAAGGTTCCGGATGGCGCTTTTTTGGAGCACCTCAAAGTTCCCTCTATAAAGGGAGTAGACGAGGAATATCCGACCAAATCCAGCTCACCTTTAGTAGTAGTTCTGTCTGGGATTCCCAGCTAGACTCAACCCTACCTTAATTACTTGGTAGACGGAAAATTACCCGAATACGAGGTTCTGAGCCGGCAGATCGTCCGACGAGCAAAAGCCTACACTATAATTAGTGGTGAGCTCTATAAGCGGAGTGCGTCTGGGGTCTTTCAGCGCTGTATATCTCCGTAAGAAGGAGTGGAAATCTTACGAGAAATCCACGAAGGCGAGTGTGGTCACCATGCTGCAGCCAAATCTCTAGTGGCAAAAGCTTTCCGACACAGTTTTTTCTGGCTTACAGCCAAGGCAGATGTCGATAGGTTGGTCAAGACGTGCAAAGGCTCCAAAAATACGCCAAACAAGCTCATGTTTCGGCTGGTCAGCTACGAACAATACCTATAACATGGCCTTTCACGGTCTAGGGGCTTGACATGGTAGGACCGTTTAAACGGGCTCCAAGTGGATTTACTCATCTCTTAGTGATGGTGGTTAAATTCACAAAATGGATTGAGGCTAAACCTGTCACTAGTTGTGATGGAGCAACAGCCAGAAGATTTGTCGAGGATGTCATAATCTGATACGGTTATCCGCATAGCATTATCACGGACAACAGGAGTAATTTCTCTATGGGAGAGCTTGCCGAATTCTGCAACAAACAAATTATCCGGCTTGACATTGCGTCAGTCGCTCATCCACAAGCTAATGGACAAGTCAAAAGAGTGAATGGTTTAATCCTACAAGACCTAAAACCAAGACTCGAAGCACCACTACGACGTGCTGCGGGGGCTTGGACAAAGGAATTACCTTTTGTAATATGGAGCTTACGAACAACTCTGAACAGGTCAACCGGATACATGCCTTTCTTCTTGGTCTATGGCACAGAAGCAGTTCTTCCTAGTGATTTAATTCACACTTCTCCTAGAGTTGCCGCGTATATTGAAGAAGATGCCGAAATTTCTCAACAAAATGATCTTGACTTAGTCGAAGAAGTTCGCGTCGTTGCTGAGATGAGATCAACAACCTATCAGCAGAAGTTATGCAAGTATCATAGCCAGAGAGTCAGAAACCGGTCTTTCAATAAGGGCAATTTGGTTCTCCGGCTTGTGCAGAAAAGAAAGCACAAACTTTCCCCAGTATGGGAAGGGCCCTTTTTATTTAGCCGAGTATTGCACAATGGTTCTTACTATCTGTCAACACCCAGATTTTTAATCCCAGATGCCCATTATGCCATACCTCGCAATCCCAGGATTACCATTTTTGCGAGACATAACGGATTGGATATCACAGTACATCATCCATTACAAACCATACATAAGGTCTTACACAAATAAGGATCTTATGATCCAGTGTTAATACAACAAGCAGTGGAAATAAAAAATAAGCGTAGCGGTGGGGTCCATCTTCAGGGGCACAGGCAATGCTGACGAAGGCAGATAGTCCTAGTTATCATAGCCGTCCTGCTAGCCATCATCTTGATAGTCTCCTTCATAGTATGGCCATGAGAATAGCCAGGGACAAAAGCCATGAGTACTCTTTAAGTACTCGCAAACTACCTCTAACAAGTAATACATCTTTGTTCCTCCGGGGTTGATAGAATAAAGAGTATCATGAGCTTCCTTCATGATAACTTGCTTCAGCTCCGAATCTACTGGCACACAGATACGCCCTTTGTACCACAATACCCTTCTTCGTCTTTAGTGAATCTAGGTACCTTTCCTGTCCCAATACGACATTTGATTCCGTCGATACTTTCATTCCCCTTCTGGGCTTCCTTGATTTGGCTAATCAAAGTGGGTTGAAGTTCAATGCTAGCTAGGAATCCTTTGCTAACTAATTCAGTCCTGAACTGCTCCAACTCTTCATACAAACTTGGTTGCTTCTCCTTGATCATGGTATTTAGCCTACACGGCAATCTGCTAAGAGCATCCGCTACCACATTGGCTTTGCCAGGGTGATAGTGAATGTCATGGTCATAATCCTTGATTAACTCTATCCATCTCCTTTGCCTCATATTCAGCTCCTTCTGAGTGAAAATATATTTCAATTTCTTATGATCTGATAATGACGCCATGTCTTTAATTCTAGAACCATAGCTGCTAGCTCAAGATCATGGGTCGGATAGTTCTTCTCATGCTGCTTCAGTTGTCGAGACAGATACGCGATGACTTTGCCTTCTTGCATCAATACACATCCTAGACCAATCTTGGATGCGTCACAATACACATCAAATTGCTTCTTGATGTCTGGCATGACCAATATTGGGGCTGATATCAATCTCTTCTTCAGCTCCTGAAAACTGGCTTCACACTTGTCTGTCAATTCAAACTTCTTGTCCTTCTTCAACAATTGGGTCATGGGTCTGGCGATACTCGAGAATCCTTCTACGAACTTGCGGTAGTATCCCGCTAATCCGAGAAATGCACGGACTTGGGTTTGAGTGGTTGGGGCTTCCCATTCTTCCACATCTTTGATCTTGGCGGGATCAACAGAGACTCCTCTGGCAGACACAATATGTCCTAGGAATCCTACTTCTTTCAGCCAAAACTCACACTTGCTGAACTTGGCATATAACTGATGCTCTCTCAAGGTTCCTAGGATAACTCTCAGATGTTGCTCATGCTCTTCTTCTGACTTGGAGTAGATAAGGATGTTGTCGATAAACACAACTACAAACTTATCTAGGAAATTCATAAGATCTTATTCATGAGATTCATGAAATAAGCAGGGGCATTGGTTAATCCAAAAGACATAATCGTATACTCGTATAAACCATAGCGAGTAGTAAAGGCGGTCTTCGGAATATCCGTTGCACGAATCTTAAGTTGGTGATAACTAGTCCTAAGATCAATCTTTGAGAATACTTGAGCTCCGGTCAACTGATCAAATAGATCCTCTATCTTTGGCAAGGGATACTTGTTTTTGATGGTGACGTCATTCAACTTTCTGTAATCTGTAAACAGACGATTGCCTCCATATTTCTTGTCGATGAATAACACTAGTGATCTCCATGGTGATGCGCTTGGTTGAATCAATCCTATTGCTAACATGGCATCTAACTGCTTCTTCAGTTCCACTAACTCTGAGGGGTTCATGCTATAGGGTCTCTAGGCTATGGGTCCGGTTCCGGGGATTAGTTCGATAATGAACTCAATATCCCTATCCGGGGGCATACCTGGCAATTCATCTGGGAATACGTCGGGGTATTCATAGACTACTCTGACCTGGTCTATGGTGGGCAGGGCTACACTCTTGTTGCACTTGAATTGACGGGGTAAGGTTTCAGAGATATGCTCCACTGTTACTCCAGAACTACTGGTCATGGTGATGGCTTTCTTAGCACAGTCTATCAGTCCTTTATGCCTTGACATCCAGTCCATACCTCGTACTACTTCCAATCCTTTGGTTCCAAGTACAATTAGGTTGGCATAAAAATCTATCCCATGTATTCTGATAGGAACAGCTTTGCAAATTTTTCTAGCTTTGGTTGTTGAACCGGGGATTTGAACTATCATGACATGCTTCAGGTTGGTTGGGTGAATCTTACTAGTGCATGCAAATTCTTCGGTGACAAATGAATGTGATGCTCCCGAATCAAACAATACTCTTGCTAAAACTGAGTTGACAGAAAACATACCCAGCACTACATCTGGCGCTTCCTGGGCTTCTTATGCGTTCATGTGGAAGAGACGACCGTTGCGGTTGTGAGGGTTCCCTGGGAAAATCTTCTTCCTGGTTGAACATGACGCTGCTGCTGAGATGGGGCATTCACATTGGCATTGGAGGCAGTCTTCTTGGGACACTCATTGGAGTAGTGACCCTTCACTCCACACTCGAAACAAGTGATCTGGGACTTGTCCTTGACTGCGACAGGTACAACATTGCTGCCAGTTCTGGGTGCAGTGTTGTTGTTGTTGTTCTTGGGAGGTGCACAGTTGAAATTGTTGGCATTGCCGGAGTTGTGATGGTTTCCTCCGGACTTCACATTGCCTCGGCTACGGTTGGGGTAGCTTGGGCGAGACATTGGGGTCGGTTGTTCCTTGGTGCATATCCTGGTGAAGGGTTGGGACGCTATTTCTGGTGACTGCTGGATCCTGATTGCTGCATCATACAACGTTTGCGATTGTCGTTTGCCTGGTTAATCTTCCCTTCCATCTGAATGGCAGAGTCGACTAGCTCTTCGAGATCCTGAAAACGGATGTTGACAAGCACAGTCTGCATCTCATCATGCAGTCCGTTCAAGAATCTCTCCTTTTTTCTTGGCCTCCGTGTTGATCTCATCAGGTGCATATCTGGAAAGTGACAGGAATTTGTCACGATGTTCTACTACCGTCATTCTTCCTTGCTTCAATTCGCGAAATTCATCTCTCATCCTGTTGACGAGACCTTGCGGCACGTGGGTGCGGCTGAACTTGACTTTGAATGCTTCCCAGGTCATCACTTGACCATTGTTCATATTGCGGATGCTATTCCACCAAGCTCTTGCATCTCCCGCCAGATAGTGGGTGGCGAAGAGAACTTTCTCATTTTCATCAACTCCTGCAACTTCGAGGTTGTTTTCCATCATCTGTAACCAGTCGTCAGCATCTAATGGGTTTTCAGATTGGTTGAAGATTGGGGGATTGGTATTCTGAAATTTTTTGAGTTTGGATCCATGGTGATCCTGATTTCCATGTCCTTGGTTGTTGAGAGTCATCTGGGCAATATGCTGTAGTGTTGCTAAGTTAGCTTGGCGCTTTGCCCTGCTTGCTTCACGGTCTGCGATGAGATTCTGCAAGATCTGCAGCATGGGGTCTTGCGACGAGCTGCTCCCTCCTTGGTTTCCATGAGTCATCTGAAGATTGAGATAGATATAGGGGTAAGAGGGACATTCTAAGGGTCATGGTTTTGGTTTTTCAAAGCTAAAACTTTGAGTTAGACTCAGGTTTTTCAACTAACTCCATTTCATTCATGCAAGCAAGCACACGATACAGCACACACCAAAACAAACAAAGGAAAACAGATGGTTTGAAGAACCATTCTGCAAGCTACGATACAGTGGGACCGATACATCTCATGTTATGATAGTGCTCTAGTGCATCTACTCATCGTCGATGAAGTCGGAGTCCTCATCATCAGTGTAGAAGTCCACAACATCCTCCTCCAGAAAGTCAGCATCGTTGCTGAGGTAAGAATCCATGTCTCCCTGGATGTCTTCACCCTCATCTTCTTCTTCCTTGGCTGCAAGCTGAGCTTCCTGCTCCTTGACGGTCTTCTCGAGGTCGACCACCTTCTTGCGAAGACGGGCGATGGTGTGATCCTTCTTTGCACGCTGGCGGCAAAGAGACTAGCGATCTTGGACGAGCAGTGCGAAAGTCTGGGCCTTCTGGTCGGCAATTGAACGGTTTTGGTTGGCTAACTCTCGGGCATTGTCCAGTTCCTGCTGTCTGTCATGAAGTAAGAAGTCAAGATTGTCCACTTGACGCCTCAACTCTGGGTGACTTGGCATCTCCATCGGCATTCCCATGAAGTCACGTCTTGCATAGTGGGCAAAACGGGTTCCTTGGATCTTGTTGATGCTGAGGGCACATAGACGCGCGAGAGCTTCATGCATTGCCCTGGCTAATCCATCTAGCCAGTTGTTTTCTCTCACGGAGAACTGAATTCTTCCAGAAGTTGGTGCTTCAATGCTTCCTCTAAGATCTGCGGTGACTAGCCACTGTAGGTCTCCTCCTGGGGGTCCTGGAAGTTGAGCTCCAAGAAACCCCGGATGTGGGCGTCCCAGTAACTCCGACAATGAATCCAGATCCCTCTCGAAGATCAGCTGACCTCCGTTTCCCAACTGGTAAAACTTGCTGAACTGAGTCTCCATCTACAAGAATTAAGGATGAGGAAATTAGTGAAGTGATCAAGTGTGTCAAATTTTAAGTAGTAATGTAAGAATTTTGAGGAACATGAATTTTTGAGAAAGGAAGAATTCCCAAGGATAAGAGAGGAGATAGTTTTTTCGTAAAAACTCACTTTGGTTTTGAAACTAAGTTTTTGTTTGGACTTCCATTCTAACTAGGGTCTCCTATGATCAGGATGGCTCTGATACCAACTTGTCAACACCTGGATTTTTAATCCCAGATGCCCGTTATGCCATACCTCGCAATCCCAGGATTACCATTTTTGCGAGACATAACGGATTGGATATCACAGTACATCATCCATTACAAACCATACATAAGGTCTTACACAAATAAGGATCTCATGATCCAGTCTTAATACAACAAGCAGCGGAAATAAAAGATAAGCATAGTGGTGGGGTCCATCTTCAGGGGCGCAGGCAATGCTGACAAAGGAAGATAGTCCTAGTTATCATAGCCGTCCTGCTAGCCATCATCTTGATAGTCTCCTTCATAGTTTGGCCATGAGAATAGCCAGGGACAAAAGCCATGAGTACTCTTTAAGTACTCGCAAACTACCTCTAACAAGTAATACAGTTCTAAGTCAAAGTGCTAACTCTATGTTTAACTATAAGGTTAAGTTTGAAACCTAAGATGAGTTCAGAAGAAAAGAAAGATAAAGTAAAGTTCTAGAATCACTTAAGTTGGGAAGCTATTATCATAAACACAACCCTCTTGTGGTCAAGTCAAGATTCATCATTCATCTCAAGTTATTTGGAAAACATCTAACAACGAAACAGTATGGCCATTCCAACTGTCCATAACTCAGACGCATTATTCGAATAGTTTGACACTCTACAGAGGTGGTACACTTTCACCACAAGATTCGATACATCTGTCAGTGATAACCCTGAATCATCATACTTAGTATGCAGATAATCAAACACAACTTTCCCTTTACACACCCTAGTATGAGCACCTCTCCTATGAGCATGGACTCCCAACCATGACCATGAGTCATCTTGGGCACTACATAGGTCGACATCTTGGGCACTGAATATGACCCTGCCAGAGTCGGAGTACTAGACCTTAAATTTTGACGGGGCTAAGGTGCTCGGGGGATCGGGGGCTGGCGTGGTGCTCAAATCACCCCAAGGAGATAAACTTTTCTATGTATTGCAGATCCACTTCACGGCAACAAATAACATTGCCGAGTATGAAGCACTACTACATGGAATCTGGATTGTTAAAGATATCGGCATCCGATGTTTAATGTTATGGAGATTCAGATCTTGTTGCCCAACAAGTGTCGGATATCTGTAACGCGAATAAACACATGGCAG
Source organism: Avena insularis (assembly GCA_023614405.1). Classification (NCBI taxonomy): domain Eukaryota; kingdom Viridiplantae; phylum Streptophyta; class Magnoliopsida; order Poales; family Poaceae; genus Avena; species Avena insularis. The sequence continues at coordinate 361,420,762 of CM042689.1, read as the reverse complement.
CATATAGAGTTGTCGTGGATGAACTATCTAAATCGTTTGAAGGGTTTGAAGTTCAACACATCCCTCAAATAGAAAATGAAGAAGCAGATGCACTATCTCGTATAGGCTTTGCACGGAAAAAGGTTCCGGATGGCACTTTTCTGGAGCACCTCAAAGTTCCCTCTATAAAGGGAGTAGACGAGGAATATCCGACCAAATCCGGCTCACCTTTAGTAGTAGTTCTGGCTGTGATTCCCAGCTGGACTCAACCCTACCTTAATTACTTGGTAGACGGAAAATTACTCGAATACGAAGTTCTGAGCTGGCATATCGTCTGACGAGCAAAAGCCTACACTATAATTAGTGGTGAGCTCTATAAGCGGAGTGCGTCTGGGGTCTTTCAGTGCTGTGTATCTCCGGAACAAGGAGTGGAAATCTTACAAGAAATCCACGAAGGCAAGTGTGGTCACCATGCTGCTGCCAAATCTCTAGTGGCAAAAGCTTTCCGACACGGTTTTTTCTGGCTTACAGCCAAGGCAGATGTCGAACGGCTGGTCAAGACGTGTAAAGGCTGCCAAAAATACGTCAAACAAGCTCACGTTCTGGCTGATCAGCTGCGAAAAATACCTATAACATGGCCTTTCGCGGTCTAGGGGCTTGACATGGTAGGACCATTTAAACAGGCTCCAAGTGGATTTACTCATCTCATAGTGATGGTGGATAAATTCACAAAATTGATTGAGGCTAAACCCGTCAATAGTTGTGATGGAGCAACAGCCAGAAGATTTGTCGAGGATGTCATAATCTGATACGGTTATCTGCATAGCATTATCACGGACAACGGGAGTAATTTCTCTATGGGAGAGCTTGCCGAATTCTGCAACAAACAAAATATCCGGCTTGACATCGCGTCAGTCGCACATCCACAAGCTAATGGACAAGTCGAAAGAGCGAATGGTTTAATCCTAAAAGGCCTAAAACCAAGACTCGAAGCACCACTACGACGTCCTGCGGGGGCTTGGAAAAAGGAATTACCTTCTGTAATATGGAGCTTACGAACAACTCCGAACAGGTCAACCGGATACATGCCTTTCTTCTTGGTCTATGGCACAGAAGCAGTTCTTCCTAGTGATTTAATTCACACTTCTCCTAGAGTTTCCACGTATATTGAAGAAGATGCCGAAATTTCTCGACAAAATGATCTTGACTTAGTCGAAGAAGTTCACGTCGTTGCTGAGATGAGATCAACAACCTATCAGCAGAAGTTATGCAAGTATCATAGCCAGAGCGTCTGAAATCGGTCTTTCAATAAGGGCGATTTGGTTCTCCATCTTGTGGAGAAAAGAAAGCACAAACTTTCCCCAGTATGGGAAGGGCCCTTTTTATTTAGCCAAGTACTGCACAATGGTTCTTACTATCTGTCAACACCCGGTTTTTTAATCCCAGATGCCCGTTATGCCATACCTCGCAATCCCAGGATTACTATTTTTGCGAGACATAACAGATTGGATATCATAGTACATCATCCATTACAAACCATACATAAGGTCTTACACAAATAAGGATCTCATGATCCAGTCTTAATACAACAATCAGCAGAAATAAAAGATAAGCGTAGGGGTGGGGTCCATCTTCAGGGGCACAGGCAATGCTGACGAAGGCAGATAGTCCTAGTTATCATAGTCGTCCTGCTGGACATCATCTTGATAGTCTCCTTCATAGTCTGGCCATGAGAATAGCTAGGGACAAAAGCCATGAGTACTCTTTAAGTACTCTTAAACTACTACTAACAAGGAGTATAATTCTAAGTTAAAGTGCTGAATCTAAGTTAACTATCAAGTTAAGTTTGAAACCTAAGCTGAGTTCAGAAGCAAAGAAAGATAAAGTAAAGTTCTAGAATCACTTAAGTGGGAAGCTATTATCATCAACACAACCCTGTTGTGGTCAAGTCAAAGTTCATCCTTCATTTCAAGTTATTTAGAAAACATCTGACAACGAAATAGTATGGCCATTCCAACGGTCCATAACCGTGGACGCGGCTATTCGAATAGTTTGACACTCTGCAGAGGTGGTACACTTTCACCACAAGATTCGATACATCTGTCAGGGATAACCCTGAATCATCATACTTAGTATGCAGATAATCAAACATAACCTTCCCTTTACACAACCTAGTACAAGCACCTCTCCTATGAGCATGGCCTCCCAACCATGACCATCAGTCATCTTGGGCACTGCATAGGTGGACAACATTGAGAGGTAGCCTCAGCTCAAACCTCTCCTGTGAGGGAACTAATACTAATGCATATAAATTTCTAGCTAAGCCTTACCCAATTCAGGTAATGTGGTTGTACGGTAAATTTGGAATGGTATCGCATCCGAATCCAACCATCAGTTTTATAAAAGGGTTAAGGCTCATGCCTCATCATTTTCATCATCATAAACTAGTTGTGTCTCTCAACACATGTCAAAACATCTCAATAGAATGACTCATCATTCCAAGGTTTTCACAATTCATTTTCACCAAGTATTCCCATCTAGAGTGACTCAAGTTTTTGATCTATTCTAAAATACTAAGTTAAGAGTGTTCACTAAGGTGGAAGTGATGGGTTCAATCTCATGCCATAGAATGACATCTAAAGGTTTCTAAGTAGGTCAAGTTTTATACTTTTTATGCTACCTTCAAAATAAGTAAAGAACTTTGTGTAAACTAAGGGAGGTGAAACTTGTCAATAAGACTTGGGGTACTAATAGTCAAAGGGGTGTGATCAAAGCATGCTTAAGGCATCTTTGCTAAACCATCTAGTTTAATTCTATCTTGCTAACAATAGCTTGCCTTGGTTGGTGCAGTGGTTGAAGTTTTCTTCTTCTTCTTCTTCTTGGTAGAACTCCTCCTCCTCGAAAGCTTGGTCGGTACTAGCGTCTATAAATACATAGGGAGTGCACAATCACCAAACAACACTGAACTAGGCTAAGTAGCATTCTAAAACACACAATTTATGATCTATTATCATCACAAGCATCACAAGTTTAATTTTAATAGTTTCATCCTTTTTATTTTAGAAAAGTAATTTCTACTCATTGAAATATTAACTAAAATTTAATATTCACCACCAAAATATGGGATCATGTGGACACATGTCCTCACCACATATTCTAACATGTGGGAATGAGATTTAAGGGTTGGATCAATATTACTTTGGTTTAAGTTCATTATTTAATGATTTAAAGTGACTAGAAATGCCTATATAGCATTATTTTGGTACTATTCCAAAGTCACTGCATGTCAACCTTAATATTATTACATGGTTAGATAGATATGATGAAATGTGATTTTTGAGAGTCGGAATCAACTCAAAAGCTAACTTGGTTGATTTTATAAAAATGTTGCAAGTTGCAAAAGCTTCTGTTTTTCTATTTTTATTAGGGGAGATCTATAACTCTAATTGAATTAAATCCAACGGTCTTGGATAGATCATTTTAATGCCTTTCATACAAAATTGGTTTCATACAATTTGGATTTATAAAACTCTCTGAATTGATTTTCAAACTAGGGGACATAAACTAGATTTAACTAAAAAATAAAAATCCAGATTTGAATCTAAGGGCTAGCGCGGGAAAAGGAATGGGCCGGCCCAGTGGCGCTCCGCGGTGCGGGGCTCAGCTGACAGGGGATCCCGCTTGTCAGCAGCACTTAACACGCGAAACGGTACGCGCGCTGTGGGCCGTAGGATTAGAAGTGGGTGAGGTTCAGAGAGGTGAGGGGAGTGGAATGGTGTGGAGAGAAGAGGGTGGGGAGGGCTCCTTTTATAGGCCCGGCGGTGAGACCGAGCGGGATGGGCAGGCGACTCCGGCGATAAGTCTAGGGCGGAGTAGAGGCATGGCTGGGGGTGGCGATCGATGGGCGGTTCCCTGGCGGTGCTCTAGAACTTAAATGCGATCGTAGGGGCAGTGGCACACAGTCTGGGCGAGGTGGCGCTCTGCGCAGCCGAAGCGGCGGTGTCCACGGCGAGCGGTGGCTGAGGCTTTGGCCGGCGAATGGGGATGTCTGGGGTGTTCTCCAGGTCGAGGTGGAGCGGCGGGCGCGGGCTGGTGCCAAGGGATGGTCTGTGCGAGCGGGGACAGGGCATGCTCTGGGGGCGGCGTCGGCATGCTCGACAAGCTCCGGGCGCGGCGGTTCCTGGCCGCTCTGCTCTCTGTCTCTGGCCTGGGGCTGGTTGGGCGGTGGAGGTGGACCACAGGCAAGCTGCTAGACATGAGGAGGGGGCCTGGAGAGAGCTGCTGCTGTGAGTGCACGGTCGGGCAGCGAGTTGGTGCTCGGCATGGCATGGCAGTGCAGCTAGGGGGTAGGGAAGAGGCTGGTTAGGCTCTGGTTAGATCAAGAGGGGACAAGGGGTTTAAATGGGGATCAATTGGGGGCAAAACCCTGTAGTAAACAGTGAGCTAGGATTAGAGGTGATATTATGCATGCCAAGTGTTTGATGAAATGGCCGCATGAAATAAAGTTTTGAATTTTGGTTTCAAAATTTTTGAGTGATCTCCACTAGTGATAGGTAGTCTCTGGTTGCAAGGGTTTTGAAAATGGAGCTCAAATAGATGGTTTTTGAAATAGGGGTGATCTATGCATATGCATTAGATTCAATTTTAAACTGTCATTTAAAATAGTTAACAGAATGTTTTTAGCAGATCCAAAGCTGGGCCTTGGTACCTCATTATGTGTACTAGGAAGGGGTACAAAGGTCAAGAATTGTTTCTGTTAAGAATTGAGTACTAGGAATAGCCAAAGTAGGCATGAGAGTTGATTTCCCAAAATGACCATTCCTCCTTTTTAATTCCTTTTGATTTGATTTTCTTTAGGAAAAGTTTGGGAATGATGTAGATGATGTTTAAATCACCTAAGAAACATTTTACAAGCATTGGATCAATCAATCATGGCAATGGAAAAGCATCTTTGCAGTTTTAGACAGTATTAAAAAAGATCTCAAGGTCCCTTTTGCAATGGAAATTCTGATTATTGGAACTTGGAGCATCTGGATTTGCAGAAATAATGAAATTTTCAACAATCAGCATGCATCGATGGAGACCTGGAAGGCTATTGTAGCCCAGGAATTAAGATGGGTCCTTTATAGAATTAAGAAGAAGTATTATCAGGGCCTTAAGATTTGGATTGAAACCAATTTAGATAGGAGATAGTTGATTAGCATGTTATCCCTCTTTTTTGAGGTGGAATATGGTTGTAAATAATTTTCTGTAACTCTATATAATCTATAAAAGTTGCAGTGGGGTTTTTTTGCCCTACTGTTTTACCCTCAAAAAAATCATGGCAATTCAAACAACTCCTATTTTAAAATGCATACATATATGAATGCTTTCATATTAAATTTGGAAAAGTTTTTGTTAACCCTATTTTTGGATGATTTGATCTTGATAAGCTTGGATTGAAGTTTTGGGATGTTACACCCACACCAGGGCTTGGCATGCCCAGGGGGTGTGCCAACCTATGGTGTGGCCGACTCGTGGCCCCACTTTGGCTGCCCTTCGGACTACGTGTTCCTTCTGGTAAAATATTGACTTTGGCTTTTGTCTCGTCCACTTCCGAGAATATTTCCTTACTAGATTTTCTGAAACCAAAAACAACAGAAAATAGGCAACTGGCACTGCGGCATCTTGTTAATAGGTTAGTTCCGGAAAATGTATAAAAATACCTCAAAGTGTAAACAAAACATAAAAAAGTTGATATAAAACAAGCATGGAGCATCAAAAATTATAGATATGTTTACGACGTATCAAGCATCCTCAAGCTTAACTCCTGCTCGTCCTCGAGTAGGTAAGTGATAAAAAGAATAATTTTTGAGGTGACATGCACCATCACAATCTTGATAAAGGTATTTGTAAAGCATTGATAGCTGGGATCAAAGTACTCTAAACATAAGCATGAAAGATAGAGTTCTAACAATAAGACATAGCAACGATGTTGTAACATGAAAAGGTACAAACAAAAGATCTTGAATAACAATGCGTTGAAAGACGTTTGTTTGTTTCACAAATAGAAAACATAATAAGAGTGGTATTCAGCTTGTCCCTCATGGTATAGCAAAACATAAATGCATAGGACACCTTCAAAGTTCATAAGGGTGACTAGATACAAATAATTTAAGAAGAAGAAGCAATATCAAAGTTATAAATCAATCAACAAGTTTGGGACAATGCACATTAAACTAAGAATGACCACTATGCTCTCTCAATTGGTGCATAAATATAGAAGATGGAGACTCAACATAAAATAAAAAATAAAGGCCCTTCACAGTGGGAAGCAGGGATTTCAAGTTTCATAAAGAGCTTCCAAAAATTATGGTACTTATTAGCTTTCAGCTCTCATTGCCCCTATCATAAGCATCTTGAGGTGATTAAGGTTAAAGTGACACAAATGTGAGGATATGCTTGACAAGTTATAAGTTGAAAATCTCATGCCCCTTGCTTACGAGTACCGAACCTCATGTTACTCAACTTTAGTTACAAGTAAGTTCTTGTCATTGTAAGTACATGTGTATCATGGAGAACCGCCAACAGGGTACCCCTTGCCCCATGACACGGGGCTTTCCCATATCAAAATGACACGACAACAGACAATGAGCATCTTAGCGATCTTTTTATTTGCTATTTGCATAGGTTTTTATTGAGGATGCTTCACAGAATCCTGACTATGGTTATGCTGCAAGTTTCCTCCATGATTAGGCATGGCTTAGGCTAGCCGCCCAGGCATTTCTCTAACACACATGCAAACTCCATGAGCTTACATGCTCCCCTTTTATTTCACACCGTCGGGATCCATAAACAAAAGAACATGATATCAATTGAATAATAAGTGCAATGTTGAAAGCGTTCCCCATGGTATCATGGTTCTACTAATTCACAACTTATAAAGTGTAAGCATATAAGCAACATAGATGCACACAATGGTTCAAGTTTATTAAGTGCAAGAAAATAAAGTGTGCCATCAAGTTTGTGAGAGCTTTAATCACTATTTTTCACATAACAAAAGTTTAATTTGGAAGATAGATAAAAACATGAATATACTTGGAATGGTGTAACACACCATGCATAGGAATTTATAGTGGACTCTTTGGAATAACTTGGTTTTCTTGTTGGATGCATGAGTAGAACTCATACTTGGTACAGGTGGAGGCTAGCAAAAGACTGGAAGCGACCAACTAAGAGAGCAATAATGGCCATAATCATGCAAAGAGACAAAACATTATTAATTAAAGCATAAAGTGATATTACAGGTCAAAAACTAAATGATCATAGAGGCTAAGGTGACTGGTTCATAGTCTTAACATGGTGTAAGCATGTGCCAAGTCAACCCAAATAAAGCATCAAAGGAGAATACCACAATGTTATGCTTTTGTATGCTAAAACAACGCATGATCCTTTCAAGGCACATTAAGAAATCTCAATTGTTTGGAACAAGTCATGCTACAGCAGTAATCACTAAGCATAAGGCCAAAGCAATATCAAACATGACATGATAAAGTCTAGGCCACAGTTAAAACAAGCTCCTTTTGTACCACTTAAAAGCATGAAGCTTCCTACTCTTTTCCAACACCAATCAACTTATTTGAAACAACATATGAATGCGGGGGTCCAACCAATTTATTTAAGCAAACCAGATAAAAAATTAAAAACAAAAATAAAGACGCTCCAAAAACAACACAATTGTGCATGAAACAATAAAAATGAAGTGTTTTGGAAGAAAACCTAAGATTTTTATTGATGAAGAAGAGGATGCCTTGGGCATCCCCAAGCTTTGACGCTTGTACCTCTTGAATATTTATTGGGGTGACATGGTTGGAAACCCCAAACTTGAGCTTTTGTCCATACTTCATCTCATCACATTATTCTTCCCTACACTTGAAAATTTACTTCATACAAAACTTCACACAATCTTCATTAGCAACATTAGTGTATTCAAGATAATAAGTCTTTGGGTTCAGTTTCAACACAAGTAAAACTTCCATTAAAACACAAGCTACTGTAGCAATTCCTTCTAAAATCTCAAGTGATCAACGAGAACTCAAAGAGAAAGAGATTAAGAGGCAAATGCAAATAATGGCAGAAATCTGTCAAAACAGACCAGCAGGTAAAAACCGATTTTTTCGTAGACCTTCTGTTGCTCAAATCAAAAAGTGCTAAACTAACTAAAGTTATATAATAACCTGGGGCATAAGTACAGAAAATTACAGCTCAATCCGACGTACAGGGATTTTTCACGATTTTTTTACAGTGAAGCACAAAAATCTGTTTTGGGACAGCAAATTTCCCAAGTCTTACTTCTCTCTCATTAGAGGTTATACTTGGCACAAAAACCACACAAAAAGGATAAGGAGAGGTTATTACTGATACAATAACTTCCAAGACTCAACAAAAGAAAAACTTACTGAAAGTAAAAATAATTTGGGTTATCTCCCAATAGTGCTTTTCTTTAACGCCTTTCAGCTAGGCATAGGAGCAAGATTCAAGTATTTTCAAATGAAGAAGCATTAAGATCAATACCAGAAATATCTTCAACTAGGCAAGGTATCTCATCCAAATAAGTTCTAGAGGATCCTCTCTCAATACACTTGGGTTCACTATTTTCATCAAACAGGTTTTCAGGAACAATCCAATCAAAATTCTTTTCTAAGGCTTCATGCATTCCTACAAGTTTAAAAGGTATTGGTATTTTAATTTCCTCTCCATTTTTGGGTTTGGTTTTGTCCAACTTTTCTAATGTACCAATAACATACACACATGAGCCTAGCATATTAAAATGATCAAAGACCTTTCTAGCTTCCTTACCAAATTAAAGTGAATTCTGTAAGCAGAGTTTCTAGAATAAAATTTCTCTTTTCAGTATCCTCAATATCTTTAAGTTTAAGAAATATTACTTGCATCATCGGGTTAAGGTTAACAAACCTAGCCTCCAACATGTGAACTAAATAAGCCGCAGCAATTTCATAATTTGGAGCGAGTTCTGCTAGGGATTTATCCTCAATATCCTCATGCTTGCTAACATGATTAAAGAATTCTTCAATATTATAGAGCCACTACCTATTGAAAGGTCTTTCAGGGTGATCTTAGGGATCAACATGGTAGGCTAAGAACAAGGTGACAACTACAGAAAGAACTATTTTTTGTGTTTGTCAGGGGGATGATCCCCGGGTACCCCATCCGAATAAGAAACAGGACAGTCGGATCGCGTCCAGACCAGTCTGACAGCAGACGGGACAGGATGGGCGGCTACCACCCGATGCCGGATCATAAAGAGGCAGCGGATCTGACGACGTGGCGGATCTAATCGAGAGACAGGGCGGCGTGCGTATCGATTGCAGTGCATACGCCTGTCACGATGACGAGACGGGCAACCACCTGCCCATACCGAAGACTTTGCATGGGTGACGCTAGAACAGTGGCCTGTGCTGACGACAGGCTCGCACGGCGTCCACTGTACCTACGACAGCCATATCGCCCATACACCGAAAACACAAGCCATGCTGGATACTGTAGATGACTAGTCGGCTGGGACCTGCCTGTGGGACCCGCCAGTCAGACTAGCCAGCGAGACCCTTGCCTCTCTGCCTATATAAGGAGAGGCAGGGCCTCGGTAGAAAGGGTTGGTCTCAGTGCATTTAAGGCAGTAGCTAGCAGATATAGCTCGAGGAGCACTTGTAGCTCGTGTATTCCACATAGTCAGATCCGATAGGAGTAGGGGCTTTACCTCACCGCGAGGGCCCTGAACCTGGGTACTTCTTGCGTCCCGCTACGCTCACTTGTATCCAATCCCGCCTGCGGACGCTGTCGATAGCTTCCCTGCTAGTCCCCACACCTCTATCTAACCTCCCCAGGTACTGCCGTTCCCAATACAACAACAGTTGGCGCCCACCGTGGGGCAAATGGCTTCGACCGGAGTCACGTTCCGCACGGGACCCCGCACTTCAGCCGGTGAGCGCGTGGCCTCCGTCCTGGTGCTCATGCTCGGCAAGTTTGACTACGTCATCGACAACGCCTCCTGCTTCGCCGGAGCTTCCTTCCCAGCGAATGGCACCGTCCTGCTATTCGGCGATCTCCCCATCTACATCGCCACCGTCCCGGAGCGTTTCCCTAGGGAAATCGTCTCTGTCGCGGAGCTGCCGTGCTCAGACGGCAGCACCTCCACCGCGCCTCGCGGCGTGGAGGTCATGATGGCCGGATCCAGCTCGCATCCCCGCCAACCGCGGGAGCGAGGCGTGGACGAGGTCGGAACTTCCGCTCCCCCGCAGCATCGGAACCCGGTGGAGGATGCCATTGATTGGCTCCTGACGCCGGTTAACCTCGGGGACAACCCAGAGGAGGCGGAGGCCAACTTCACCATGGAGAGACAGATCCTCCTCCAGGAGGCCATGGAACTGGCAGCAGCCCGCAAGCAAGCGAGATCGCTAAGCGCGAAATGCGACCGCGTGCACGGCCTCACTCCGGCTACCGTGGAGCCGAGCCGGCGCGGCCAGGTACGGCGTCGGGGCGGTGAGCTGGGCGGTAGGATGGAGAAGGACGGAGAACCGGATCCCGCGCCTACCCTCACACGGCCCACCTACAGCACGCCCATCAAGAACCTGCGCGCGGCACGAGCCGCAGCAGAAGAACTACCCAGCCTAGAGGGCAAGGAGCGAGCCCAAGACGCTCGCGTCGAGAGCTCCTCGCGTCGCAGACGAGCGGTGGCGCCAGCGCCAGCGAGACGCAAGAGGACCTTAGCTACTCGGAGAGGCAAGCTACACCAACAGCGAGGGTGCACCGCGACACCAGCAGGCATCCTCCCTCAGCCGCCCAGGGCCCGCGGCGTCGCGTCCAGCAGGTGGGCTAGCCACGCCAGGAGCAGACGGTGAACAGCAACCCGCCACCTCCCCCACCACCAGCCGGAGCGCCCAGACCAGCCGGTTACCGCCTCTCGGGCCGGGTGGGCGCGCCCAACCCAGATTGTCCGGATGCCCGCGACCACATCGAGCTCCTCGCTCAAGCGCGCGTCACGGAAGAGGAAGATTCTATCGGCCCGGTTTGTTTCGGACCCGCATCCGGAACAAGCCGTTTCCGGATAAATTCTCCCTACCCAGGGACACCCCCAAGTACGACAGCAGCATGAAGCCAGAAGATTGGCTGACCGACTATGCTACGGCAGTCGGCATCGCCCACGGGAATAAGCGCACAGCTGTGCGCTACGTCCCTCTCATGCTAACCTGGTCAGCAAGGACATGGCTCAATAGCCTTGCGCCCAACAGCATCAACGCCTGGCCTGACTTCGAGAAGGTGTTCGTCCGCAACTTCAACGTCACGTACAAACGTCCAGGGCGCCCGCGCGACCTGGCCCTGTGCGTCCAAGGCGACCGCGAGACCGACCGCGAGTACCTCGCCAAGTGGACGGAACTCCGCAACACTTGCGAGGGCATTCTGGAGAGCCAAGCCATCAGCTTCTTCATCGAAGGATGCCGAGAGGGCACCATGCTTCGCCACCGGCTACTGTGTGACGAGCCGAAAACCATGGCGGAGCTCATGACGATTGCGGACCAGTACGCCATGGCGGATGCCGCCATGAAGAAGCCCCTCCAAGTAAACACGAACGGCCGTCCGCCTCCCATGGAGCCGGCTCACGACCGTCCGAGTAACCCGACTGGTGAAGCCGGATCCTCTAGACGCCACGGCAACGACAACCGGTTCCATGGGGACCGCCAGGCCGGACAACAGAAGCCTCGCTACCACGCGCGGCAGGTCAATGCTGTGGAGGGTGCGCCCGACGCACCGGCTAACGACGCAAGAAGGCAGAAGCCCCGGCTCACCTTCGACCAGATGATTGACGGCCCGTGCAAGTGGCATAGCGGTCCCTTCAAACCGGCTACCCACACCACCCGGAACTGCAGCTGGACTCGCTAGCTAAAGGACCAGGGCAACCAGCCTCGTCTCCCACCTCCCCCACCGGGTGGACCCCTGCCGCCGGCTAGGGGAGCCGGGAATGACGGCAACGGTGGCAACAACAACAACGGCTACCCCCAGCCGCATGCCGCTTACCACATCTTCGAGACGGAGCAGGAGGACAAGCACAGCCGCAGGCGACGCTCCAAGGAGGTCAATGCCATCGTTTCTCCAGTTCCCTAGTACCTGAATTGGTCAGAAACCCCCATCACCTGGAGCCGGGCAGATCAGCCTGAGCATCTGCCGACTCCCGGGGGCTACGCCATGGTGCTCGACCCCCTCATCGTCTCCAACGCGCACACCTGCCGATTCTCGCGCGTCCTCATCAACGGAGGCAGCAGCCTCAACCTCCTCTACCAGTCCTCGCTGGAGAAGTTGGGCATTCACGAAAGCGACCTGCGCTCGACTACCACGACGTTCCACGGCGTACTGCCGGGGCCAGCCTACGCTCCGCTGGAGAAAATCCAGCTGGACGTCATCTTCGGGACCGAGGAGAACTTCCGCCGCGAACCAATCTGGTTCGAAGTGGTAAATTTGACGAGCTCCTACCATGCTCTCCTCAGGCTCCCCGCCCTCGCCAAGTTCATGGCCATCCCCCACTACGCGTACCTCAAGACGAAGATGCCGGGACCCCATGGCGTGATCATCGTCGCCGGCTGCTTCAGGTGATCGATGGAGTGCGCCTCAGCCGGTTCCAAACTGGCAGAGGCCCTCATCATAGCCGAAGAAAAACGCGCGATCATGCGCAATGTGGCCATGGCCCAGCAGGACATCCTGGCTAGCAGCAAACCGGCTGGAGAAGGAGCCTTCCAACCGGCAAAGGAGACGAAGAGGATTCTGCTCGACCCCTCCGATCCGACTAAGTTCGTCACCATTGGTGCCAGCTTAGACACCAAATAGGAAGGAGCGCTCGTCGACTTCCTCCGTGAGAATCGGGACATCTTTGCATGGTCTCCCAAAGACATGCCGGGTGTGCCGAGGGAGTTCGCCGAGCACTCACTTCATGTGTGTCTGGATGCCAAGCCGGTCAAGCAACCTCGGTGCCGGTTCGTAGAGGAGAAGAGAAAGATAATCGGTGACGAGATCACCCGGCTCCTTGCAGCCGGGTTCATCATGGAAGTGTACCACCCAGACTGGCTGGCGAACCCAGTCTTGGTGTTGAAGAAGAACAAGACCTGGCGCATGTGTATCGACTACACCATCCTGAACAAGGCGTGCCTGAAAGACCCTTTCGCCTTGCCCCATATCGATCAAGTCATCGATTCCACGGCTGGCTGTGATTTTTTGTCTTTTCTAGATTGTTATTCCGGGTACAATCAGATCCGGCTAAACCCGGCTGATCAGACTAAGACATCATTTATCACCCCCTACGGGGCTTTTTGCTATGTAACCATGCCTTTCGGCCTAAAGAACGCAGGCGCCACCTATCAGCGATGTATGCAGAAATGCTTGCACTCGCAGATAGGCCGAAACATGCACGCTTACGTGGATGACGTAGTCATCAAAACCAAGGAGAAGCGCACCCTCCTCGAGGATCTGAGAGAAACATTCGGCAACCTCCGCCAGTACCAGATGAAGCTGAACCCGGAGAAGTGCGTCTTTGGAGTACCATCCGGTCAGCTACCCGATTTCCTCGTATCTCAACGAGGAATCGAGGCGAATCCGGAGAAGATCGTGGCCATCGAGAGGATGCAGCCGCCCAAGAACCTGCTTGGAGTCCAGAAGTTCACCGGATGCCTAGCTTCCCTCGATCGTTTAAATCGGCCCTGGGGAGAAGGCACTCCGTTATACCAAGCGAAAAAAGACGGACAAGTTCTCCAGACTTCAGGCCGACACCGCGTTCCACGACCTCAAGCGCATGCTATCCATAGCGCCGGTTCTAGCCGCCCGGCTAGCAAGGAGCCGATGTTGCTCTATATAGCAGCCACCAGCGGGTCGTCAAAGTCGTCCGGTGGTGGGCGCCCTAAGGAAGGCAAGGCTCAGCGGTTGAGACCCGTCTACTACCTCAGCGAGGTTCTCTCCCTCTCCAAGCAGAACTACCCCCACTACCAAAAGATGTGCTACGACGTGTACCTGGCATGCAAGAAGCTCAAGCACTACTTCCAGGAGCACCCGATCAAGGTCGTGTGCACTGCACCCCTTTCGGAGATCATTGGAAATAAGGATGCCACTGGCCGAGTCGCCAAGTGGGCCATCGAGCTCGCCGCCTACTCCATCCAGTACGAGCCCCGGCTCACGATCAAGTCACAGGCATTGGCGGACTTCCTCGACCGGGCGAGACCCGGATCTCCACCGATTTGGATTCAGACCACTGGCGGATGCACTTCGACGGGTCGAAGATGCTCGGGGGCTTGGGAGCCGGCATCGTGCTCACCTCGCCCAAGGGAGACCGGCTGGAGTACATGTTGCAGATCCACTTCAAGGCCTCCAACAACGTAGCGAATCTGAAACAGGCGCAGTGCTCCGGTTGGCCAAGGAGATCGGTGTCAACGGATCACGTGCTTGATGATTCGGACTTGGTGGTGCAACAGGTGTTCGGGGAATGGGACGCCAGAGATGCAAACATGGCCCTCTACCGGTTCCACATCCAGAAGCTCAACGCCTCCTTTGACGGGTGTGAATTTCATCACGTCCCCCGCACCAACAACGAGGCAGCCGATGCGCTCTCCAAGATAGGATCCACCAGGCAGGCCATCCCACCAGGGGTCTCCTTGGAGCATCTGCGCAAGCCATCCATCAACCCGTCGCCGGAATCAGATTCCATCGTCTGGGCGGGAAGCGTTCTGGCGGTCGGGGCAGCGGAAACGGAGCCGGCAGAACCACCAAAGAATAAAACCTGTGCCAACTCCGGCCAAGCAGTGCCCTCCGGCTCGCAAGACCCGAGGGCTGCCGGCTTGCCCAGTGGTCGGCGGCTGCCGTCCCGGATATTCCACCCGGACAACCCCCCGACACCCGTCAGCCGGAGGGCAGGAGCGTCCTCGTGATCCGGGAAGTGCCATCCTGGGCACAGCCCTTCATGAACTACATCACCAACAGCGAACTCCCGGACGACGAGGTAGAGGCCAGGCAAATCCGACGCCGCGCGCATACATACACCATCATAAACGGCGAGCTTTACAAGCGCAGTGTATCTGGTATCTTCCAAAGATGTGTCGATGTAGACACAGTCTACCGGCTACTCAAGGACATCCACCAGGTTGAGTGTGGGCACCACGCTTCGTCAAGGGCGATAGTCGCCAAGGTATTTCGCCATGGTTTCTATTGGCACACCGCCCTCGAGGATGCCGAGCAGCTGGTTCGCGCGTGCAATGGGTGCCAACGCTTCGGGCAGCTCAGGCACATGCCAACCTCGGTGCTCAAGACCATACCGATCACCTGGCCCTTCGCAGTTTGGGGCCTCGACATGGTCGGGCCCTTCAAGCGAGCCCGCACGGGAATGACCCACCTGCTGGTAGCGGTGGACAAGTTCACAAAGTGGATCGAGGCCAAGCCTATCCGGAAGCTGGATGGAGCGACGGTTGTTACCTTCTTCACCGACATCATCAACCGCTTCGGCTACCCCAACAGCATCATCACCGACAACGGCACGAACTTCGCCAAGGGGGCCTTCGCCCGGTTCTGCAGCAACAAGGGCATCCGGCTAGACCTCGCCTCCGTTGCACACCCGCAGTCCAACGGGCAAGTCGAACGAGCAAACGGCTTGGTGCTAGCCGGCATCAAACCACGTCTCATCGAGCCGTTGGAGCGGTCACCCAGATGTTGGATCGAAGAACTTCCGACTGTGCTGTGGAGCCTCCGCACCACACCGAATAGGTCAACCGGCTACACGCCATTCTTCCTGGTCTATGGATCGAAAGCCGTCCTCTCCGCCGACATCGAATTTGACTCCCTAAAGCTCCTCTGAAAGCAAGCCAACAAGGAGGCGGGGAGGGCGGGTGGATCTCTGGAGGAGGCCCGCGAGCTGGCCCTGTCGATCTGCCACAATGGCGACTACGCCGCTACCATTCAAGCGGATTCGCCCGGTCACATTCCGAGGCGACCTGGTTCTCCGGCTGGTGCAAGACACGAAGAACGCACAAGATATCACCACCAGGAGGCCCCTTCATCATCGGCCGGTGTTGCCCAACGACTCCTACTACCTCATCGACGCCTGATGGCCGTGCAAGAACAAGATGGACAAATCGGACGAGACCGAGCGTCCTTGGAAGCGGCTGCTGCGCCGTTTACACCTAGTCGCCAGCAGTATGTATCCGAAAACCCCATGAATGAAAATCACGGACTCCACGAGAACCTCGGGGATCCTTCTAGAAATGTAAAGCTTTTGTTCTTCGGTTCAAATTTTCCAGCTCCGGCAACCCCTACCCGGGGGCTCGCCGGCTGGCCCGGCCTGTTAAGCCAACAAGCCGGCTGAGTAGTGTGCGATGATGTCAGAGGCCCACTCTTCGGCTTAGCTACAGACCGCAACCCGGCTGTCCGGCTAGCAAGAGAAAAAACCCGAGGCATCCCACGCGAAAAACGGGGAAGAGGCGTGACAGGTCGGGCGTCCCGGCCCCGCAACTAGCTCGAACCAATCCAGCTGCTAAGCCGCTAGTACCGTGCGTAATGTACTGTCAGTTCCCTTCGATTCCGGCTGTAGACCGCAACCCGGCTG
The DNA here is from genome assembly GCA_023614405.1 of Avena insularis. NCBI lineage: Eukaryota > Viridiplantae > Streptophyta > Magnoliopsida > Poales > Poaceae > Avena > Avena insularis. The sequence goes on along the minus strand of CM042689.1, from coordinate 361,404,156 downwards.
CCCGGCAAGGACGCAACGAAAACAGCAGAATACACGAGAAGGCGACTAAGTGTCTAGAAAGGAGCAAGCCAGTTTTCGAAAAAATAAGCCGTTTTCCGGCTAAGATTTGACAGACTAACCTATTAACCTGTGAAGATGTATGTGTGTGCATATGTGCGTTCTTGTCCGACTACTTCGAGTCGGAATTCAGGAGAAGGAAAGAAGATTCGAAGTCCTTGCCTTCATCAAGCGCTCCGAATCTCGGGGGCTACACCCACTGGGTGCGCTCGCGCGCCCCCAGTTGAATCTTGTAGTTCCTGATCGGCTAAGGGCGTTTAGCTGGCCGTTTGGAGCCCAGGTGAGGGAAAGGGCGGGAGCAAGAAAAGACAAGAAAGATTCGAAGCACCTGGCTACGCCAGCTACTCCGAATCTCGAGGGCTACACCGATGGAGTGCGCTCGCGCCCCCCCTTTGGAATGTTAGTTCCCGGTGGCGTCCAGCCGAAAGCGGCCGAGGCCAGTCGGATAAAGTTAGAAGACTTGGCAGAAATAAGAAAGACTGAAGCACACAGCTCGCCAGACTACTCGAATCTCGGGGCGCACCCGGTGGGTGCTTGCCGCCCACTAGAGGTGTAGGTCGCCCGGCTAAAGGTGTGTAGCCGGACTAAGTTAGTCGGGAAAAATACGTAAAAGGAAAGCTCAATGCACAAGGAAGATAGCCGGTACAAACGAACAAAGTTCACAAACGTACAAGACAAGACAAATACACCCGGCATCCCGGGGCAGCAACTAAACGGCAGGGCCTTTGCCGTGGGGGAGTTCTTGGCCCGCAAAAGCTGGGGGCGGAGGGGGAGCCACAGTGCTCGATCTGGCTCCGGTGCTGGCAGGCGGCGGCACCGGGGCCTCCACATCCGGAGTACCGGTGGACTCCGAGTCGGTGAGCACCTCGTCCGGGTCCACATAGTCGGCGATCTTGATGGCAGACCCACGAAGCTCCGGATGAGCTTGGCGGATGGCGGCAAGATCAGCTCCGGCACGGAATCCCCCATCGATCTTCTCGACGCGAGCGTCCTTATACCAGGAGAAACGCCGATTGCGGGGCCATCTGCTCCGCCCGCGCCCAGTCCGCAGCCGGTCCACCGTAGCCGGTACCTCTCCCACCTTCGACGCCAGCTACGCCATCGTCTCCGGAACCGGAGCCTTCGGCCACACGAAGGAGAAGATGTCCCGCGCCACCTGACGAAGCTTCGCAGCTTCCTCTCCAAGAAGGATGACGAGCTCCTGAGCCGTCGGCTGCGCTCCTGGCCAGTTCTCCTGCAGCCGGTTGTAGGCCAGCAGGTCTATGCCGGGGTAAAAGGTTGTCAGAAAAGAGGAGTCAGATCTGGCTATCGGATCCAGAAAGAAAAGAAGACGAAAGAAAGAACTCACCTTTGGCAGTGTGGCCGACCTGCATTAGCTCCTCCACCAGCGCCTTCTCCTTGACCGCTAGCCGTTTTATCTCCTTCTCTTGGTCCTTGTTCTGGGCCTCGAGAAGGGAGAAGGCTTCGGCCCAGCTAGCAAGCGAGGCGTCGCGCTCCTTGATGGTGGCCTCCAAGCCTTCTACTCGCGCATGCCAATCCTTGTTCTGCAGGCGTAGAGTGGAGTTGGACCTGCTCAGCCGGTCGTTCGCTTTCTTCAAGCGATCGATCTCGCGCTGAGCGCACACGAGCATAGCTGCATCGAGGCCGGCTATCAGAAAAAAAGAGCCAGACGGATAAAGCGAACTTACTCTGGGAGGTCCCGTTGGCGGCAGCAGCTTCTGCTCCAGGGTCCGGTTCCTGCCGGCTGTGGCCTCAAGCAGCCGGATCTCCTTCACCGCCAGCTCGAGCATGGTGGAAAGATCCGACAGCGAAGCAGCGGAGGAGGCGTCGTCGTCCACGGCGTTGACGGCCAAGGACTCCTTCGCCGCGAGCACTGCTGTTCGCCACTCCTCCCCGAGCTCCTCGTTGGAGTTGTCGTCGCCAACAATGATGAGCTCCTTGCCAGCAGCCCCCTGCGCGCCCGCGGAGGAACCTTCCGACTGGGAGTGATCCGCTTCCGGCTGGGGACCCTCCGGGTGGGAGGCGGCAGTCGGCTCAGCTTGAGGAGGAGGCGGAGGCTGCGCCTCAGAGGAAGGAGAGGTGCCGGTTGGATCAGTCGGGGCGTGAGGCGGCGACCCGGGTGGCGTCCGGGCCGGGCTCGCGGCTCCAAAAGAAACCAACGCGCTAAAGAGAAGGAGGGAAAGGGCAAGAGCAAAACAAGCCAAAGTCAGAAAAGCAAGAAGGAGGACAAACAGACAGAAGGCACCGAAGGATGGGGAAAAACGTACCCCGGCACGACCGGGGGCGGCCCTTTCTTCCGGCCAAGACGGCTCGGCGGCAGGGCGCCGGACCGGCTCCTCTTCGGAGCCGGCTCCTCCGCCGCAGGCCAGCGGGAGCCGCTCCCACCTGCTTCGTCGTCCGTCGCAGAGCGCGTCACCGGCTCCGCAGTCGGCCCGGCCTCCTCCTCGTGCACCTCCGTGTGCGGGTCGGCGGCCGGCTCGTCGTTCCGGCTGGGGAAGGCGTCGTCATCCCCATCCGATTCCTCGCCGGATCGCCGAGCGCGCGGCTCGGGCAAGTCCGGCGCGAATACCTCGAGGGGAGCCTCGCCCTCCTCGCGAAGGATGCAGACGAAGATCTGACGAATGCAAGAGGTTAATCGGACAGAACAAGGAGATAACACAGAGGGAATAAGCAAAATTTCTGGCTACGAGAACTTACCCGGGGCGCGCGGTTCTCTCGGCTGTAGGGCGCCAGGCTGAACTTCCAGTTCTCCGGCAGCCGCTCCTTGCTGATTGTGCACAACCACTCCTTCAAGTTGTGGTAGCGGGGATCACGGCGCGACAGCCGGGTCGGGTCCAGCCGGCCGGAGTAGAAGCACATTTTGTGCGCCCGCTCCTGCAGCGGCATCATCAGCCAGGACATCCAGCTAAGGGTGATGTCCCGACCGGTTAGCTGGCAGGTGACAAGGGAGCGCATGCGTGCCAGCATCGCATCCGTCTCCGCCTTGTCGCCGTAGATCTTCAGGTCCCAGTGCTGTCGGCTGGACTCGACGTCTTGGAAGGCCGGCAGGTTTATCCGGTCGACGTTGGTGACGTTCTTAACATAAAAATACGACTGCTGCCACAGCCATACCGTGTCCTGGAGCAAGAATTTCAGGTAGCCGGATTGGGTGCGGGAGTATATGGAGGCGCCGCCCATGACGACTAAGCGGCCCCCGTGTATCAGCACTGCGGCCGAACTCGGAAGAGCCGGCAGAAGATCCCGAGATCCGGTTGGATCCCGAGGTAACTCTCGTAGAACGCCATGAAGTGCGCCAGCATTCCGATTGCGTTAGCGCCAAGGTGGTGGAGGCGGAGGTCGAAGAAGGCCAGGAACGTGAGAAAGAAGGGATGCAGCGGTAGCGCGAACCCGCGCGCCAGGTGCAAAATGAAGATGACACATTCCCCCTCCGCCGGATGCGGTGACACCTCCCCCACCGGTGCCAACCGCACCGCCACCTCCTCCGCCGGCGAGAGGACGCGGGTCGCGCGATACTTCACGATTTGGTCCTCGGTGGGAGGAGCGCACGACTCAGCGATCGTGACCATTTCCGGCTGAGGAGAGGCGGCAGCGGAGGTAGCGGTGGCTCATGGTCGGCAGCGGTGGCCGAAGCGAGGGCGGCGCGAGGCGCAGAGCAAAACACGTGAGGAGAAGGAGATGGCGGTGGGGGCGAAGGAAAGAACCGCCTCCCGTGGCATCCCTTTAAAGGATCGGAAGGGCAACCGTCGGCGGAACCCGTGGCGCATCGAGCAACCCACATCCCAACCGCCGCTGGATCCCGTGTGCGGGGCGGGATCGCGAAGATCTGGAACAGAACGAAGCGCGGACAGCGGTTCCCGGCGGCGTCACGGCGGGGCGTTATGCTGCCCGCGCGAGCAATGATAAGCGTCTGCGTCTTGCGTGTGGCGGCGTCGGCAGCGCAACCGCCGAGCTCAGCCGGATGAAAATTGAAAAGCAAGAAGGAGCGCGCATTTTGCCTAAGGCGGAATACACACGCTCGGGGCTAGTGCCGGGGATGATCCCGGTACCCCATCCGAATAAGCAGGCGGTCGGATCGCGTCCGGTGACCGATCTGGCCAGACGACAGGGCAGGATGGGCTGCTACCACCCGATGGCGGATCATAAAGAGCGGCGGATCGACGACGTGGCGGATCAATCGAGAGACAGGCGTCATGCGTGTCGATTGCACGGCGCCCTGATGACGAGACGGGCAACCACCTGCCCATACCGAAGACTTTGCGTGGGTGACGCTGGAACAGTGGCATGTGCTAACGACAAGCTCGCACGGCGTCCACTGTACCTACGACAGCCATATGGACCATACACCGAAAAGACAAGCCATGCTGGACACTGTAGATGACTAGTCGGCTGGGACCCGCCTGTGGGACCCGCCAGTCGAACTAGCCAGTGAGACCCTTGCCTCTCTGCCTATATAAGGAGAGGCAGGGCCTCGGTAGAAAGGGTTGGTCTCAGTGCATTTAAGGCAGTAGTTAGCAGATACAGCTCGAGGAGCACTTGTAGCTCGTGTATTCCACATAGTCAGATCTGGCAGGAGTAAGGGCTTTACCTCACCACGAGGGCCCCGAACCTGGGTACTTCTTGCGTCCCACTACGCTCGCTTGTATCTAATCCCGCCTGCGGATGCCGTCGATAGCTTCCCTGCTAGTCCCCACACCTCTATCTAATCTCCCCAGGTACTGCCGTTCCCAATACAACGACAGTGTTTTTGATAAAAAGAAGCAAACCAGTACAACTCATTTTTTTGTGTTTTTGATAAAAAGAAACAAGCAAACAAAGCAAAATTAAACTAAGCAAAACAAAAACAAAGTAAATAGATTGGTTGTGAGAGACTCCCCTTGCAAAAATCTTCTTCCTGAAAATTGATTGACAAGGAGGAAGATATTGAAGCTGTCCTTAACTCCCCGGCAACGGCGCCAGAAAAGTTCTTGATGGCTCAAGATATGTAGAGCTCGTTGGGAACCCCAAGAGGAAGGTATGATAAGCACAGCAGCAAGTTTCCCTCAGTTATAAAATCAAGGTTATTGAACCAGTAGGAGTAAGGAGACAACTCCAAGGTGTTGCTAGCAACTTGGAATCCTGCACAACACAACCACAGAACTTTGCCCCAACTTACAATGATGTTTTCAATCTCACTGGTTTTGCGGAAAACAAAGGATTAAACATATAGTGTGGAAGAGTAATTACTTGCAGAGAGTAAACAATACACGGTAAACAATAGATGGTATATCAATGCTAAAGGAATGGACTGGGGTCCATAGTTCACTAGAGGTGTTTCTCCTTAAGATAAATAGCATGTTGGGTGAACAAATTACAATAGGGCAATTGACAGATTAAGAAAGCATAACAATGCATATACTAGACATCTTAACTCCAATGAGATTTGATTGGGTATTACAACATAATACATAGACCGTAATCCAACTACATCTATGACTAATAATCCACCTTCAGGTTATCATCCGACCCCTTCCAGTATTAAGTTGCAAGCAACAGATAATTGCATTAAGCAAAGTGTGTAAAGTAAACAATACAATTTCCCCATGGACAAAGGATTGTTGTTTTCTCCCTAGTAGCAATAACACATCTACAACCTTAGAGATTTCTATCACTTCCCAGATTACTAGAGGCATGAACCTACTATGGAGCATAAATACTCCCTCTTGGAGTTGCAAGCATCTACTTGGCCAAGATAGCTACTAGCAACGGAGAGCATGCAAGATCACAAATAACATAGACATGATAGAATCAATAATCAATCTAACATAGTATCTCAATATCCATCGGATCCCCGCAAACACAACATATAGGATTTAAAATAGATGATCTTGATCATGAACGGAGCTCACAAGATCTAAACATGATAGCACAACGGAGGAGAATTAACCATCTAGCTACTGTATGGACCCATAGTCCTAGGATGAACTACTCACGCATCACTCTTGAGCCTGGCATGGTGATGAAGAAGGCCTTCGGGATGATCTCTCCCCTCCGGCAGGGTGCTAGGAAGATCTTCGGATCCCCTCGATCTAAGGATGGAGATGGCAGTGGCTACAGACTCTTTTGTGGATTTTTGATCGGGTACTTAGGGTTTCTGCATCGGGGTAATTTTATAGGCGAAGGGGCAAGGTCAGTGGCTGCCCGAGGGGCCCACACCAGGGCCTGGCGCGCCAACCTATGGTGTGGCCGCCTCGTGGCCCCACTTTGACTGTCCTTTGGACTTCGTGTTCCTTCTGGTAAAATATTGACTTTCGATTTTGTCTCGTCCACTTCCAAGACTATTTCCTTACTAGCTTTTCTGATACCAAAAACAGCAGAAAACAGGCAACTCGCACTACGACATCTTGTTAATAGATTAGTTCCTAAAAATGTATAAAAATACCTCAAACTGTAAACAAAACATAAGAAAGTTGATATAAAACAAGCATGGAGCATCAAAAATTATAGATACATTTACAATGTATCACTTTTGCAATTCGAATTCCATGTAGCAGTGCTTCATACTCAGCAATGTTTTGTTTGTCGCTGTGAAGTGGATCTGCAATACATAGAACAGTTTATCACCTTGGGGTGACTTGAGTACCACGCCAGCCCCCGAGCCCCCGTGCGCTTTTGACCCGTCAAAGTGTAGGGTCCAAAACTCCATCTCTGGGAGATCTGTATTTTCGACTGTCTCTATCCAATCAGCAACAAAGTCAGCAAGAATCTAGGATTTGATTGTTGTTCGTGCTTTGTACTCAATGTCAAAAGCTGCTAGCTCTATGCCCCACTTAGCAATGCGTGTTGTGGCATCACTGTTGTTGATTATGTCTCTCATGGGAGTTGTGCTCACCATGGTAATCTTGTGCTCTTGAAAATAATATCGTAGCTTTCTAGATGCGAAGAACACACCATAGGCTAACTTTTGAATGATGATACCTTGGCTTTGATTCTGTCAAGACCTTATTGAGGTAATAAGTCGGACGCTGCACCAAGTGTTCCTATTTTTCTTCTGGCCGTTCCACCACCATGACGACACCGATGACTCTATTTGTCGCTGCTAAATATAACAACATCAGCTCATGTGGCTCCGATGATGCAAGAATAGGGCGGACAAAAGTATGACTTTCAGATCTTATAGTGCAACTTCAGCTTCATCAGTCCAAATGAACTTCTTGGTCTTTTTCAAAAGCTTGTATAGTGGTATGGCTCTTTCACCGAGCCGGCTTACAAACCGACTGACTGCAGCAATGCAGCCAGTTAGTCGTTGTATGTCCTTCAGGCGAGTTGGCCTGGAAATGTTGAGTATGGCCTTTATTTTGTCACGGTTCACCTCTATGCCTCTTTGAGACATGATGAAACCTAACAATTTTTCGGCTAGGATTTTGAAGAAACACTTCTTCAAATTGAGCATTATGTTGTATTTTTGTAGATTGTTGAATGTTTCCTCTAAGTCGGAAATTAGTGTGTCCTTCTTTTTGGACATCACATCTATGTCGTCCACATATGCATGTACATTGTGTCTGATTAGATCATGGAGGCAACGCTGCATAGTGCGCAGGTACGTAGCTCCTGCGTTTTTTAGCCTAAAAGGCATTGTAACGTAGCAGAAGGTTCCGAAAGGCGTGATGAACGAAGTCTTTATTTTGTATGACTCCTTCATCCGAATTTGATGATATCCAGAATATGCATCGAGAAAACATACGAGTGCCAATCATACTGTCGAATCAATCACTTGATCAATTCTAGGCAGAGCAAACAGATCTTTGGGACAAGCCTTGTTTAAGGCAGTATAATCAACGCACATCCTTAAATAAGTGGTGTCCTTTTTAGGGACCATAACAGGGTTGGCCGACCAATCAGTATGGATGACCTCTTCTATGAATCCAGCTAACTCGAGACGGGCTAGTTCCTTAGCTATTGCTTTTAGCTTTTCATCATGGAAATGTCATAAGGACTATTTGATGGGTTTAGCGTTTGGGTATACATTTAGACTATGCTCGGTAAGTTCCCTAGGTACTCCGGTCATGTCAGATGGCTGCCATGCGGAGATATCTTTATTAGCTTTGAGGAACTCAATGAGCGCGCTTTCCTATGCGTGGTCTAAAGCTACACCTATATGGGTCACCTTGGAGGGGTCATCATCCTTCAACAGCATCGCCTTCATCTCTTCCGATGCCTTGAACTCCAGAGTCGTCTTTGTCACCTCATTCTTCGTCGCGGGCATCTCGCACGGGTCGATGTTCTTCTTGATCTCCTAGTACTCCTGGGTGTGTAGTACGGCTTCAGCAAAGGCGGCATTTCCGTTCTCGCATTCTCGTGCCTTCTTCGGGTCTCCCCGGATTGTAATGATGCCATTGGGACCTGGAATTTTCATCATATTATAAATCTAGCAAGGGCGAGCCATGAAGGCCCAGTAGGCCGAACGCCCGAAGATAGCGTGGTATGCGCTCTTGAATGGGACCACTTCAAAGGAAAGTGTCTTCGCCCGGTAGTTCTTTGGAGTTCCAAAAGTAACATCCAAAGTGATCTCTCCCAGAGAATTTGCTTGTCTTCCACGGACAACTTCATGAAAAGTCACAGAGCTGTGATTCGGTTGGGTTTCCGAGGTCCTCATCTAGCGTAGCGTTTCGACATAGATGATGTTGATGCTGCTACCATCGTCCATGAGGGCCTTGGAGAATCCATAGCTTTCAATAAGTGGATTAACGACTAGAGCATACTTTCCTCGCCTCTATAGCTTAGGCGGATGATCGCCTCGGTCAAAGGTGATTGTAACTTCTGACCAATCCAGAAACTGAGAGACAGCCGGAATAGTTGCGTTGAGCTCGTGCATCACTGCCTTCTTGACCTTAGCTGGATGAGACCCAAGGAAAGTGACATAAGTTTCTTTCTTTGTTGGGAAGGTCTTATTTCCATCCGAGTTGGGGTTTGAAGCTTTGGCTCCATGTCGGAATCTTCCTTAGTGTATTTGTCGTTGTCGGAATTCTTCTTTCCTTTTTGTTGCTTGGCCCTGTAGCCAGCGGATTCGTCTTTCTTGATGTCGCCATTGAAACGACACTCAGCATTGGTGTGGGACGAGCGCCTGTTGCCGTCGGGTGATGCACACATGGACTATTGGCAATGTCAGCCCAGGAGTAGGTTTCGTCAGGTTGTTGTTCTCCTCTACCCTGGACTCTGGAAGTTCCATAACCTCGTTCCCGATCGCCTCCGCGGCCTCCTCATCCTCTAGATTTGAAAGTTGCGTTGACTGCTGTGGTTTCTGGATTGGGTTTCTTCTCTGAGGTGTTTTTGCGTTTTGTGGGCTGCTGATAGTTGTGAGATTCGACACATTTTTTATGATTTTTATTGATGGTTTTCCCCCGGATTTGATCATTTTTTAGCTTTACCTAACGCTAATACTTCGGTAGCAAAGAAAACTTGGTTTTTTAATGTGTGTTTCAGGTTCTGAATGTCAACAGAAGGTTTTAACTAGAGAAACACAATATTCAGGCAAAAACAAGCAAGTCTCTCTTTGGAAGCAATCGATGGAGGCATACAGAGGCTTTAACGAGTAACTATATGGCGGGAACATTTTTCTAGCCGTATAGTTCTTGCTGTATACTTGTCGCTGCCTCCGTCTTGTCAAAAGGGACAACTTCCGTGAAGAGACCAGACGCGAAATCATAATGCCAGACGCGAAATCATAACACAGCGGTCGCCATCCCATCTAGAAAGGAGAAAGAGGAGATCCGGAGAAGAAGGGGAAGACATTCTTCATCTCGCTCCACGATCTTCGACCTCCTAGCCAACACACCCCCATAGCCATTACTTGTACTTGAGAGAGAGAGAGAGAGAGAGAGATCTTCACCTTGCAAGACTAGGGTTTTAGATTGTTTCTTCCTATCTTGAATTGTGTTGGGTTACTTTTTTATTCTTATTGTGGATCTCCACGGTAATATCGAGAAGAACTCCCTTTATTTAATTATATCGATGATGCTTTATTCTCTCATGTGTGAGTAAGTTCCTTGGGCGTGGGAGATGTAAGGGATTGGTGAGATGTGATGTGCCTCCATATATTTTCCATTAGTTTGTGATCTATTTTAATTACTATATTATGTGTGCTTGACTATATGTGGGATGCCTAATGCTTGTTGTCCAATTAAGGGCCCAGACAACATGATGCTCTGTTCTACATGGATAGGATCTTGTTCGCTAGCAGACCGGCGACCCCCGAGTGACACGGGGATATCAATGGGAAACTAGTAGACTCGAGGTAAACGAGGAACCACCATGCTTATTGCACTAGTCCGATCCAAGGAGCTTAATTGCTAAGCAACATGAAGGATCTTAATCGTGTAGTGTGTGACCATGGTTTTGGTAACAGACTAGTAGGATTATTGAAGTTGGGATGAAATCTACCAAGAGGAGTTCTGGCTAATTATGGGTTGCTCGCCTACACATATACTTATAAGATTACAATTGTTACACTCATCATTCGTCCACCTGGCATAGTCACTATCACCATGAATTGTATCTCCTCACGCCTTCTTTGTCATCTGCGGAAAACAACAAACAACCAAATCGCTCTTTACTTTTATGCTTTTTATTTCAGAAGTTTACATTTTAGTTTTATTTAAATAAACCCAGTTTAATCCAACTTCCATTCCCATTTCAACACTTGCAGTCAATTCACTCGAAGACCTATGACAACTTTGGGTGTAACAGAGACTTCACTCATAAACACTTACCTTTGGTCTCCCTGTGGGATTGATATCTATAATTCGAAACTAGCTACAAACAATATGTGCACTTGCAGACATAAAGCTATTTTCTAGCGCTATTGTCGGGGAGCTAAGCGCTAAGTGTTTGTCTCTTGACATTTCAGGTGTTACTACTACAAAATGTTCTCCCTAGGAGAAAAAGGGTCTACACGCTCTGGTAGGACCTATTTACCAGATTATATTGAGTGCGTGCCTACTCAAAGGCGTGAAGAAATTATTGAAAAAAAATTAAGATCGAATAAAGTTGAGGTTGAAAACCTGAGTGATATTATGGAAATCATGTCTATTTACAAGACAACTCCCAAGAAACCTAAGAAAACTCTCAGAGAATACAGTGCTCCAAGTTCTGAATTTCTTAAACAACCAATAGAATTCCCTAATCCTAGAGTTAGAGAATATCGATTTGATGGTGGAATTATTAAAATTTTGCAGGAAAAAGCTTTCAGTGGAAGGGAAGATGAAGACCCAGGAAGACATCTTAGAGAGTTCGACAATGTGATAACATCACTTGGACCAAAAGATTTGCCAAGAGACCTCACTACTCTAAAATTATTTCGTTGGTCTCTTAAAGGTAAGGATCTAGACTGGTTATATTCCCTCCCTCGTCATTACATTAAATGTTGGGAAAACTGCATTGTTAAATTCATAAATAGGTTTAATCCTTTTAAGAAGGTAACTGAAATTAGAAAGAATACAGGCAACTTTAGTCAGACATGGGAGAAAACTACCCACAAGCCTGGGATAGATTCTTTGGAATGATCAATAGTATTCCTAATCATGGTTATTCTAAATCAACTATTTGCCATTTATTTTACCATGGTTTTAATACTCAATGTAGAGAGTTGCTTGAATTCTCGGCAGGAGGATCGATAAATACTTTAACTATTAAAGAATGTTTGGAATTGATGTCTATTAGGGCTAAGAATGATTCTTTATATAATCCTGATTTCCGCACTAAGCTGGAAAAAGGGATACTTCGGATAACTCCTAATCTTATGCTTCAAGTACGCAAAAACAATGAAAGGAAAAGGTATACCTTCTGAACTTGTTAAGGAAAACAAAGTAGACTTGTTACAAGTTTTTATTGAAGAAGATGAAACTAGGAAAGTTTTTCAAGAATTAAAACATCGACAAGCAAAATTTCATAATAACCTGCATAAGCACTTTCAAAAACATAAAAAGATTTTGGCGGAACTCACGGAAAATTATGATGAGATTGGCCAAGATATAAAATTATTTCACAAGTATCTTAGTATGATTGAAATCCAGTGTGAACAAATAGCATCTGGTTATCAAATTTTTCATCGAGAAGAAATAGATATTCCTGTGTCTACTAATGTTGTTACAAGAAGAGGTGGAATTGTTACAGGACCATTAGGACCACTAGAATATGAAGCTAAAAAAAGAGCGAAAGGAGAAAGCCTTGCTCAAAGCAAGCCAAGAAGATGATACACTGGTGGATCCTCAAGATGAAACTGCTCAAGAAACACAAGATCAAACCAAGGAGGACCAAGATGATGCACAGGATGACCGTTATGTCTGTGATGCAGAGACGGATGATCCAAGAGAAGAAAAAGAGATAAGAAATGAAGATAAAGTTGTTGTAGTAGAAAAGAAGAAAAGCGATAAGCAACAACAAAAGAAAGCAACAAAAGAGCTTGAACCCCCACAAAAGGTAAAAGACAAGAATAAGAAAGGTGATCAAAAGCTTCCTTATCCAGATCGAAAAAGAAAGCACTGGATCAGGAAATCTATGATTCTTTTAAAATGGCACTTGGTGACCTTCATCTAGAAATTCCATTTGCGGATGCAATCAAAGTTCCTACCTATTCTAAATTCCTCCGTGATTTTCTTAGTAGAAAGAAAGAAATAACTGAAACTATTGCCATGGTGACTAGTTATCCTACTAATGGGAAGCTATTGTCTAAATCAGGAGATCCCGCAATACCCTATTTGATGCTCAATTGGCAAAACTGATATTCACAATGCCTTGTGCGATTTCGGTGCAGGAGTTAGTGTAATGCCATACTTCCTCTATAAAATGTTACGATTAGGGGAGTATTCCCCTACTACTATCACTTTATAGATGGCTGACAAGTCCACTAAACAACCCGTTGGTATGATTGAGGATGTTTTACTTAGAATAGATGAGCATGTTATTCCCACTGATTTTATTATTCTTGAGATGTCAGAGGATGAAAAATTATCCATAATAGTTGGAAGACCTTTCCTTAGTACTATAGGAGCATCATTCGATTGTGCTAAGGGGAAAATAATCTTAAATGTCTATGATCCTGAAATCATCTGGTATTTTCCCAAGAAGCTAGAAGCTAGAGAAAGATATATTCCACCGGCAAAACGAGTTCATGTGGTAAGTGCCTTTGATAAGGGGCAACCCAAGGTAAGAATTCGAGAATAGAGAAAGGGTTGAGTTATTCAACCATTTTTAATAAAATGCTTAATTGGAGTCAAGCCATCACATCAATAAAATAAAGTAAAGAATAAAATGTTCATCGCATTCCTACAACTTTTTCACAGACATTCTTGCGGAAGCGCGCCCGTGAAGATGTAGCTGTCAAAACGTAGTAGAAATATCAATTGAACAAGTGTAGAATAAGTATAAAAATAAAAGTTTGAGTTTTATCTACAAGGACTAGCTCCATCATTTAGTTCAGACTAAAAAGTAAATCTCTAATTGAGGAAAATAAATTAGGTTGTACTAAAATTCTACTCGTTATATGCTAATGTTGGTCGACAGTTTCTACTATCATTTTTCTGTCAAAAATAAGGTATTTCAGTGAGTTTCGGGGCAAGAAGGTATTCTCGAAGAAATAGAATTTTTTTGATGACTACTGATGGTTTAACGACCAACTATACGGCGGGAATAAAAATTCTGGCTGTATAGTTTGGCCGTATAGATATCTTTGCCATCAACAAATTTTATTTCGAAGGAACAAATAATTTAACGACAAACTATATGGCGGGAATAAAAACTTCGACCGTATAGCTCCGGTCATATAGATATTGATGCCTTCGTACAAAGTTCTTCTCAAAGGTACTGACGGTTTAACAACCAACTATACAGTGGGAATAAAAATTCCGGTCGTATAGTTTCGGCCGTATAGATATCGATGCCTTCATACAAATTCTTCTCAAAGGTACTGACGGTTTAACGACCAACTATATGGCGGGAATAAAAATTTTGGCTGTATAGTTCCGGCCGTATAGATATGATGCCTATTTTAGAAAATGTATCCCAAGGGTACAGACGGTTTAACGACCAACTATACAGCAGGGTCATTATGATCAGGCTGTATAGTTGCGTCCTTATAGCTGTGTTCTGCATAAACAAACCCTAGTTGGTGGCGCCGCCACAACTATACGGCGGGAACTACATATCCCACCCGTATAGTTCCGGCCGTATAGTTTGGCGCAACCTCATAATCGCGCCGGGGCGGCTAGGTTTCTTCTCCCTCCTCACATTTTCTCTCATACTCTCTCTCCAAACCTCTAAAAACCCACCTAGAACTCTTGATTCTTCACGGATTTCATTCGTTTGAGTGGGGGAATCAACATATCGGTATGTTTCTCTCCCTATCCATGCTTTATTTTAAGAATTCCATGGTTAAAACTCTCACATTGATCTAGTGGATGAACTCAAGCTTGTTTCGTTTTTCCTATTGATTTCTCACGTTAGGATTAAAGTTTTCCACGTAGAATCGTTCGTATATCATGCACAAACTATATCCCTAAGGTTTTATAGTGAAATTTTTCAGTGCATCAAGATGAACAAAATCGGTAATATTGTTTGCAAGAGCAAGCACCAACGTGGCGAGAGCTCGGGGCAGAGGACCGAGATCAACCCCAAGTTAGCCATAGTTTCATCATGGAGGGTGTTGCCCACATGTTGGGCCGATCACAGTTTTCTCACCGTGGCAGGGTTGAGGGCGGACTTCGGCCTCATGTGTGATAAGGCAAGGCTAACACTGCTCGGCTACATAAGCCACAACACCTACGCCGAGCTCAGCCATGAGTTCCTTGTCTCCTTCTATGATGACCATAGGGATAAAGGTAATGCGTGCACGGTAAGCTTCACCATGAACCGGTAGCACTATGAAATAACTTTTGAACAATTTTGTGATGCTTTCGGCTTCCCTCATGTTGGGGATTCAACTGTTACTAACCTCTATAGTGTCACAAGTAGAGAAACTTGGGAGGTTATTTCTGTTAATGGCGGCAGCGAATTCTACCAGAAGAAGATGTCCACCATTCAGAACCTAACAATTCACTACTACGGTTTGTTCCTCGCCAACACACTGCTGGGAAGACGGGCTACCAATTCCATGGCCAATGCAGACATGGCAATGATCACCAAGGCACTCTTCCCCGATGCACCGCAAAGCCCCAATCATGCAGCTCTACTCATCCAACATTTTTTTCACCAAAGCAACAAGACGAGAGGTGACATTCACATTGGTGGATTGTTAACCCACCTTGCCCATGCATTAAATATTACATTACCTATTATGCAACCTGTTGACGGCTCCAAACTTATGGACGTCAAGTATTTAATTGCTTGTGGCTTCCTTGGTGTTTACCAAGCTAATAAGAGGCTCCAAGCATATCAGTTTGGTTATCTTGGTGATGCACAGGGTGAGTAGGTTCCATTGCCCTGTTCACAAGCCTTCTCAATTGTGGAGAAGGACACTTGGATCCTCACCAAGGATCAAGTGATGGAGATCATGGCTGAACTCCAGCCTAATCAAGAGGAAGATGATGAAGGAGAGCGGCATGATGAGCATGAGGATGAGCGGGGATAGAACCCTGCTTGGGAGGGACAGTAGCAGCAGCAAGGGGGAGCCTGGGACCCATGGCCCAACCAGTCGCAGCAGGGGTACAACTACGTCCCCTATCAAGAATTCCAGCAACTCAACCAGCGTGTTGGGAGATTGACCACACTCTACAAGGAGTGAGTGAATATGTGAGTGCCTTAACTCAAAACTTCAGTCACTTCACGACCAACTTACCCAACTACTTCTAATAGTATCCGCACCAGCCGCCGAATGATGGCACAACTGATCCTAGCAATAGCCTAAGCTTGGGAGAGGTTTGAAAACCTCCAAACCTTTCATTCATATTTTTATTTCTTCTTTTGATTTATTTCTTCAAAATTGCATGTGTACTTTCAGTTTTCATTCCTAAACCAAAAATACAAAAAAAATTAGTTGTAACTTTTCTTGCAAGTTCGTTTCTTTGTTTACCTAAGAGACTTCTCAATTTCAGGTGACTTGGTAATATGGAAATACAGAGGGGGTTCGACCCAAATACGAGAACGAAGCAAGCAAGAGGAGGTATCACATTCCTTTCATCACCTTTTCTGCAACTTTAAATTAACCCTACAATTATTTACTCACTTGCACTGGAGTCACTCCCCACTTAGCTTGTTATCCGATAAATTCTTTTCCTTTGCTAGTGTCTCTTTTTTTAGCTTTGAAACAATGAGCAATGAACTTGGTTAAAAATATTTCCTACATTTTTACAACAAGAAAAAGCATCCAAAAGATGACTTGAGTCCATGTTTAGCCCAAAGAATTTAATTTTAGAACTACTCCATCCCATTTGAGCTTAATATAAATAGACTCGGTAGTACCCTTGAATGAAATTGTTTGATAAAATGGATGCTTCGAAGTAGTAGAGATTATGCCACTGCTTTTTCTAATAATTACCGTAAGATATTCCTTTACGCATGTCATTACAACACCGTCGTGCTCCATGGGGAACTATTAACTCCGATGGCCAATGAACGATCTAAATGTGGGAAACCACTTGATTCTGGATATTGAGTTATGTAAACGTCTGTAGCAACAATGATATGACGGGTAAAATTTTAGTATCCTCATGGTTTCACGTTCCAAGTGAAGTTGTAGTACTCCTCTGACCCATTATTGCTCAACGATTATTTATTGGCATGGTCACGAGTGCACAACACAGTCCCAATTAACATGTTAAAAACAGTGGCATAATTTCTCTATGAAAGAGCTGAAGTTTTTGAAAGGCAAGGAAAGGAAAAATGTGCTTTGAGAGTCTTGAAATTTTGACATGGGAATAGATGAGTTGTTCTTAAATTGAACGTTTTGGTGCCAACTTGAGTACTCTTAATTGATTAAAGAAACAAGAGCAAAAAGTTTCCATCTCTCAACAAAGAGAGATACCAAAAGAATTTGTCTCACTTTCCTAGCTAAATTTTTGACACTTGCTCGGGCATATGATATATTTGCTAGTAAGATATACGTGGTTAGGAAGTGGACTTAGTGCAATCTTGTGAATACTTGTATAATCATGTTTAAGATTGCATGGATTGTGAAGAAAAGAATTTGACACCAATTCAAGCTTTTAAGTTCTTTTATTTCAGTCTCGAATCTCCTCTATTCTTCCTTATTTCCTTGTCACTCGAAGGCGAGCAACATCTAAGCTTGGGGGAGTTGATAGCTGTGAGATTCGACACATTTTTATGGTTTTCCCCCAGATTTGGTTGTTTTCTAGCTTTACCTAATGCTAATACTTCGGTAGCAAAGAAAACTTGTTTGTAATGTGTGTTTCATGTTCTGGACGTCAACAAAAGGTTTTAACCAGTGAAACACAATATTCAGGCGAAAACAAGCAAGTCTCTCTTTGGAAGCAATCAAGGGAGGCATACAGAGGCTTTAACGAGCAACTATACGACGGGCACTTTTTTTCGGCCAGATAGTTCCCGCTGTATAGCTACCGCCGCCTCCATCTTGTCAAAAGGGACAACTTCCGTGAATAGGCCAGACGTGAAATCATAACACAGCAGCCGCCATCCCATCCAGAAAGGAGAAAGAGGAGATCTGGAGAAGAAGGGGAAGACGTTCTTCATCTCGCTCCACGATCTTTGACCTCCTAGCCAACACACCCCCATAGTCATTACTTGTACTTGAGAGAGAGAGAGATCTTCGCCTTGCAAGACTAGGGTTTGAGATTATTTCTTCCTATCTTGAATTGTGTTGGATTACTTTTCTATTCTTATTGTGGATCTCCATGGTAATATCGAGAAGAACTCCCTTTATTAAATTATATCAATGATGCTTTCTTCTCTCATGTGTGAGTAAGTTCCTTGGGCATGGGAGATGTAAGGGATTGGTGAGATGTGATGTTCCTACAAATATTTTCCATTAGTTTGTGATTGATTTTAATTACTATATTATGTGTTCTTAACTATCTATGGGATACCTAATACTTATTGTCCAATTAAGGGCCCAGACAACATGATGCTTTGGTCTACATGGATAGGATCTTATTCGCTAGCAGACCGGCGACCCTCGAGTGACACGGGGATATCAATGAGAAACTAGTAGACTCGAGGATAACGAGGAACCATCGTGCTTATTGCATTAGTCTGATCCAAGGAGCTTAATTCCTAAGCAACCTAAAGGATCTTAATCGTCTAGTGTCTGGCCATGGTTTTGGTAACAGACTAGTAGGATTATTGAAGTTGGGATAAAATCTACCAAGAGGAGTTCCGGCTAATTATGGGTTGCTCGTCTATACATATACTTATAAGATTACAATTGTTACACTCATCATTCGTCCACCTGGCACAGTCACTATCACCATGAACTGTATCTCCCCACGCCTTCTTTGTCATCTACGGAAAACAACAAACAACCAAATCTCTCTTTACTTGTAAGCCTTTTATTTCTGAAGTTTACGTTTTAGTTTTATTTAAATACACCCAGTTTAATCCAACTTCCATTCTCATTTCAACACTTGCAGTCAATTCACTTGAAGATATGTGACAACTTTGGGTGTGACAGAGACTTCACTCATAAACACTTACCTTTGGGCTCCCCGTGGGATCGATATCTATACTTCAAAACTAGCTACAAACGATCTGTGCACTTGCAGACATCAGTTGTTGCTTCGGTTGTTTTGCCGACTGTGGCACAGCCAGCACATTCAGTAGTCCTTCCGCATCATCATGGACGTCAACATATTTTCTTACCGTCTCTATCATTTCCCCCAAATCAGTCACTTGTCGCACTTCAAGCGATGACATAGTAGACTAATTGGGAGTCCTGTGATGAATGCTTTGATTGCAGTTTGGTCGTTTACTCCTTCACAGGAGTTTTTCATGTTGATCCATTGTCCGAGGTAGTCCTGGCAAGTTTCTCTAGGTTTCTAGGTACAACGCTGCAGATCTCCGACCGTGTAGGGCCTCCTATATGTTCCCTCGAAATTCCGAAAGAAAGCACTCTGCATGTCATACAGTTGTGGATGGTGTTTTCCGGGAGTTCATTGAGCCATAATCGAGCCGTCTTCCTTAGCATAAGCAGGAGATACCGGACTGTGACCAAGCTATTTCCTCCTTTTGCGATGCAGCAGGCTTGAAAAAAATCCTAGAGCCAAGTGTCTGGCCGAGCCACACCGTCATAGGGCTAGATGTGCCTTGAGATGGCAAACCCTTCCGAAAAGTTTGTTTGTCGTAGGTGCGGTCCGAAGCATTTTGGACCCATGTAGATGTTGTCCGACTCATAGTGTCGCGCCTCAATGTTTGAATTGATCCTGTGCCTAGCGTCACTTGGTGATAGGGCATGCTGTCTTGGTTATTCACTGCAGCTATGATGCCCATGAGCCGGACTCCTGCTTCTACCACCACCTCCATCACGGCATCCCCTATGGCTTCCCCCATGAGAGCTGCTATGGTGACTGCTTGGCACAAAAGGTGGTGGTGGGTTGTTACCCCCAGCTGGGGCCTCATGGTGACGGCCATCATGACGACTTGTTCCAGTGCGATGTCCGTCGTTTCTTCGTCCGTCATTGCTGTCATTGTGACATGGCTCAGTTAGACGGCTAGTTTGTCTAGGAGGGGCATCTTTTGCCAGTCCTGCTCCCGATGTTGGGTGTCTTCATCTTCCCTGCATTTATTCGAATGTCGCCGGGGAGGTTGGACCATTGCTGCAACAGCGTCTCGCTCTGATGCTGGGACAACATTGTGCCATCTTCGTGCGGGTCTGTGCTGCTATCCTAAAGATCCGGTTCTTGAGTAATTATCTTCCCGAGGGTCAAAACGGTGGCGATGTTCCGTCTCGCGTCGGGGCCTTATGTCTTCGTGTCGAACCTTATCCGTGCGACATTGGTCTGACTTGGAGACCAGCTTTCCACTGCCAGACATGGCAACCTTCTGCTGTTCTAGGCCCTTGTTGAGCAATTTCTGATGGGTTCTTAGCATGGAAAACAAAAAAATTCTAACGCAAGAATGAACAAAACCCAGATCTAATCTAGATAAAAGCCAAGATCTAATCTATTAGACATGTGCAACGAGATAGATCTGTACTAACCATTGTAGATCCGAAAGCCTTGTGCGAGATCGGATCTCGTGGTTGATGTAGACGATCACTTGCCGATCTCAAGGTCGAGTAGACGATCCTTCCGGCCTGACGTTAAGCGGTGCTTCCATGATCGGTCCTGCGTCTTGGTCGTCTGAACCTTCCTCTCCCCGATCCAGCGAGCAACGAAGGTAGTAGATCTCTCCACGGAATCCCAGCAGCACGATGGCGTGGTGGTGGTGGTAGAGTAGAGAATTCTGCAGGGCTTCGCCTAAGCCAGAGCAGAAGGAAGGAGGAGGAGAGAGGCGGCTAGGGCAAGAGTGGAGGGGCAAGGGGGTGGCGCCTCCACCCCTCTATATATAGAGGGAGGGGTGCGGCCTAGGGTTCCCATCCCTAGGCCCACCTCCTAGGGCCGACGCACAAGGGGGGGCTTGGGGGGAGTTTCCTTCCCCCCCAAGTTTCCCCTCTTTCTTTCTTGGTTTTCAAGTAAACTTCATAGAAATTTCTAGAACCTTCCGGAACATTCCGAAACATTCTAGAACCCCCATATAAACACTCCGGGACATTTCCGAACCTATAAAATGATCTCCATTATATGAATCTTATTCTCCGGACAATTCCGGATCTCCTCGTGATGTCTCAGATCCAATCCGAGACTCCGAACAACATTCGGTCTCCAACGCACATTCCATATCTACCTAAACACCATCAAACCTTAAGTGTGTCACCCTATGGTTCGTGAATATGCAGACATGATGGAGACACCTCTCCGATCAATAACCATCAGCGGGATCTGGAGATCCATAACGGCTCCCACATACTCAACGATGACTTCGTGATCGATAGAACCATTAACATACGAAACCAATTCCCTTTGTCGCGCGATACTGCCGGTATCTCCATACCTAGTTCTACCTCGTTACTGATAAGTACTCTTTACTCGTTCCATGTTATGTCATCCCTTGTGACCCAGTCACATGCTTGCAAGCTAACTAGATGACATTCCGTCGAGAGGGCCCAGAGCATATCTATCCGTCATATGGATGGACAAATCCCTATCTTGGTCCATGCGCTTCAACACATACTTTCAGAATACCCAATGACATCTTTATAACCACCCAGTTACGAAGCGGTGTTTGATGTCATCAAATCACCCATCCGGTCATGGTGATTAACATAACCTCATGGTCGAAGGATTAGGTTACTATGCATTTGAAAGCTTGTAGCAATACGAACTAAATGACTTGATCTTATGCTACACTTACTATGGGTGTGTGTGTCCATCACATCATTCTTCTAATGATATGACCTTGTTATTAATGACATCCAATGTCCATGATCAGGAAACCATGATCATCTATTAATCAACAGCTAGTTCAATAAGAGGCTTACTAGGGACTCTTTTACGTTTACAAAACACACATGTATTAGTGTTTCCTTATAATACAATTATAGCATGGGATGTAAAAATTCATCATAAACACAAAGATATAATAATAACCACTTTTATTATTGCCTCTTGGGCATATCTCCAACAGTTTCACACTCAGTTGGACCCGGTCTGGACTTGGATTATTGGCCAGGATATCTCGAGCCGCGACAGAGTTTTCCACTAGTGTGTTATACATCGGGTTACCCTTGCTATCGATCCGAGACTTCCCTGTATCTCCTTCGAAAAGGGTTTTGTGAACTTTCGAATTTCTGTTGGCCAATTCAAGGCCGTTCCAGGTCTTCTGATGTTGCCGGGTGGTAGGCAACCCTGCGGCTACAATGCTCTTCTTCTCCTAAAGGATGTTTGTGGTTTCCTCAAGAAGTACTTGACGATGAGCCTCTAGGGACTGGGCCCTGTCTCCCAACTCCGCAGGTGTAATTCCCGCAACCGTCGGGGTAGGTGTGGTACGCGCTTCTCCAAGGAGTTTACGAGCACCAGGGTGACCACGTGCCCGTCCAACAGAGTATCTTCTCTGGTGAAGATTTCGCCACAACGCTTTGCTTGGCAATCCTCCAGCTCACTGCAGCACCATTCAAAATAAATATGTATCCAGACTGTGACTTCGAGTCATCTAGATCGGTGTTCCAATAGCATCAGTGTAACTGTTTACAACAAGCTGTTCATCACCTCCATAAGAAAGAACCATATCCTTAGTCCTATTCAGGTACTTTAGGATATTCTTGACCGTTGTCCAGTGCTCCATTCCAGGATCACTTTGATATCTGCTAGTCAAACTAACAGCATGTGCTATATCCGGTCTTGTACACAGCATGGCATACATGATAGAACCTATGGTTGAGGCATAGGGAATATTATTCATTTTCTCTCTATCTTCTGCCGTAGCTGGACTTTGAGTCTTACTCAAGGTCTTACCTGACAACATGGGCATGAACCCTTTCTTGCTCTCTTCCATTCTAAACTTCTTTAGAACTTTGTCTAAGTATGTACTTTGTGAAAGCGCTATTAGGCGTCTTGATCTATCTCTATAAATCTTGATGCCTAGAATATATGTCGCTTCGCCAAGATCCTTCATTGAAAAACTATTATTCAAATAGGCTTTGATGCTATTAAGAAGTTATATATCATTCCCAATCAACAATATGTCATCTACATATAGTACTAGGAATGCTACAGAGCTCCCACTCACTTTCTTGTAAATACAAGCTTCTCCATAAGTTTGTATAAATCCAAAGTTCTTGATTACTTTATTAAAACGTTGATTCCAACTCCGGGATGCTTGCTTCAGTCCATAAATGGAGCGCTGAAGTTTGCATACCTTGTCAGCATCTTTAGGATCGACAAAACCCTTGGGTTGTACCATATACAACTCTTCCTCAATGTCACCATTAAGGAACGCCGTTTTGACATCCATCTGCCAAATCTCATAATCGAAATATGCAGCAATTGCTAACAAAATCCTCATAGACTTTAGCTTTGCTACTGGTGAGAATGTCTCATCGTAGTCAACTCCTTGAATTTGTCGGAACCCTTTCGCGACAAGTCGAGCTTTATAGACGGTAACATGACCATCAGAATTTGTTTTTCTCTTGAAAATCCATTTGTTCTCGACAGCCTTACGGCCATCCGGTAAGTCCACCAAAGTCCACACTTGGTTTTCGTACATGGATCCCATTTCGGATTTCATGGCTTCTAGCCATTTGTCGGAATCTGGGCTCACCATAGCTTCTTCATATGTCGCAGGGTCATCAGTGTTGTCCACCAACATGATGTTCAAGGTAGGGTCATACCAATCAGGAGTGGTACGAACCCTCGTTGACCTACGAGGTTCAGCAGCAACTTCGTTCGAAGTTTCATGATCAACATCATTAGCTTCCTCTCCAATTGGTGCAGGCGGCACAAAAACATCTTCCGGTGCTGCGCTACTCTCAACTCCGAGAGAAGGTTCAATAACCTTGTCGAGTTCTACTTTCCTTCCAGTCACTTCCTTCAAGAGAAACTCCTTCTCAAGAAAGGATCCATTCTTGGCAACGAAAACTTTGCCTTTGGATCTATGATAGAAGGTATACCCAATTGTTTCTTTAGGGTATCCTATGAAGACGCTTTTCTCCGCTTTGGGTTCAAGCTTATCAGGTTGTAACTTCTTTACATACGCTTCGCAACCCCAAACTTTAAGGAACGACAACTTAGGTTTCTTTCCAAACCACAATTCATACGGTGTCGTTTCAACGGATTTAGATGGTGCCCTATTTAAAGTGAATGCGGTTGTCTCTAATGCATAGCCCCAAAACGATAGCAGTAAATCTATAAGAGACATCATAGACCGAACCATATCTAATAGAGTTCGATTACAACGTTCGGACACACCATTACGCTGTGGTGTTCCCGGCGGTGTCAATTGCGAAAGTATTCCACATTTCTTTAAATGCATGCCAAACTCATAACTTAGATATTCACCTCCGCGGTCAGAACGTAGAAACTTAATCTTCTTGTTACGATGATTTTCCACTTCACTTTGAAATTCCTTAAACTTCTCGAAAGTTTCGGACTTATGTTTCATAAAGTAGACATACCCATATCTACTTAAGTCATCCGTGAAAGTGAGAACATAACGATATCCACCACACGATGCTACACTCATTGGACCGCACACATCGGTATGTATTATTTCCAATAAGTCTGTAGCTCGCTCCATTATTCCAGAGAATGGAGTCTTAGTCATTTTTCCCATTAGACATGCTTCGCATCTTTCAAGTGATTCAAAATCAAGTGATTCAAGAAGTCCATCAGAATGGAGCTTCTTCATACGCTTCACTCCAATGTGACCAAGATGACAGTGCCACATGTATGTAGAATTATCATTCAATTTTGTTCGTTTAGCATCTATGTTGTGAACATGTGTATCACTACTATCAAGATTCAGTAAGAAGAAACCATTCATCTCAGGTGCATTACCATAAAAGATATTACTCATATAAATCGAACAACCTTTATTCTCAGAATTAAAAGAGTAACCGGCTCGCATTAAACAAGATGAAGATATAATGTTCATGCTTAACGCAGGCACCAAATAACAATTATTCAAATTTAAAACTAATCCCGAAGGTAGATGCAGAGGGAGCGTGCCGACAGCGATCACATCAACCTTGGAGCCATTTCCAATGCGCATCGTCACCTCGTCTCTCGCCAGTCTTCGCTTATTCCACAGCTCCTGTTTTGAGTTACAAATATGAGCAACCGAACCAGTATCAAATACCCAGGCACTACTACGATTACTAGTAAGATACACATAAATAACATGTATATCGAATATACCTTTCTTCTTGATGTTGCCGTTCTTCAGATTCACCAGGTACTTGGGGCAGTTACGCTTCCAGTGACCAGCACCCTTGTAGTAGAAGCATTCAGTTTCAGGCCTAGGACCAGCCTTGGGCTTCTTAGCAGGTGCGGCAGCTTTCTTGCCGTCCTTCTTGAAGTTGCCCTTGTTCTTAGGCTTGCCCTGTTTCTTGAAATTGGTGGTCTTATTGACCATCAACACTTGGTGCTCCTTCTTGATCTCCACTTCAGCAGTTTTCAGCATGGACGATAGTTCAGGCAACGTCTTGTTCATCCAGTGCATATTGTAGTTCATCACAAAGTTCTTATAACTCGGTGGCAGTGATTGGAGGACACGGTGAATCCCTAACTCATTAGGAATCGTTATCCCCAACTCTTGGAGCTTGTTTGCGTGCCCAGACATGGTGAGCACGTGCTCGCTAATGGAGCTACCCTCTTCCATCTTACAGTTAAAGAACTTTTCGGAGGCCTCATAGCTCTCCACGGCTGCGTGAGTCTCAAAAATGAGCTTGAGCTCCTTAATGATCTCGAACGGGTCATGGTGCTCAAAGCGCTTCTGAAGCTCCATTTCTAAACCGTACAGGATGGCACACTGAACTATGGAGTAATGATTTTTCCGAGTGGCGTAAACATTCTTTACGTCATCGGTGGCATCTTCTGCAGGTGGGTCACCTAGCGGTGCTTCGAGCACATAGGTCAACTGACCAGCCCTGAGGACAATCTTCAGTCCACGGAGCCTGTCCGTGAAGTTGCTTCCATTATTCTTAAGCTTTTCTTTCTCTAGGAATGCATTGAAATTGATGGAGAGGTTCGCCATAATCTACAACAAATTTGCAAGTAGTTTAGACTAAGTTTATGATAACTTGAGTTCAATTATGATAAAACAACATCCCTCACATTGTCTTAGTGATTATACGAACCAAGTCCACTACACCAAGTCCGATCTTCACGAGAGAAGATGTAGTTTCATCGGCGAACAATCTTCATGTTCATCATATAATTTATATGACTCATGCTCTACCTTTCGGTATTCCGTGTTCCGAGACCATGTTTGTACATGCTAGGCTCGTCAAGATTAACCTTAGTTTCCGCATGTGCAAATCTGGCTTGCACCCGTTGTATGCACACGTAGAATCTATCACATCCGATCATCATGAGATGCTTCGAAACGATGAGTCTTAGCAATGGTGCAAACTAAGGATGAACACTTTATTACTTGATATTTAGTGAGAGGGATCATCTTATAATGCTACCGTCGCGATCTAAGCAATACAAGATGCATAAAGGATTAACATCATAGGCAATTCATAATTAGTGTGATATCATATGGCCCTTTCTTCTTGTGCCTTTGATCTCCATCTCCAAAGCACGGACATGATCTCCATCATCACCAGCATTGCGTCAAGGTCAGTGGCGCCACTTCATGGTTGTCCATCATCACTAGCAACTATTGCAACTACTTGGAATAAAGCCATTACAAGATGAATAGACTCGCAGGTCTTAACAGAATTAAAGACAACCATTAGGCTCCTGCCGGTTGCCATATTACAACAAGGATCATTGCATACATCAAATATAATCACAATCACATGATGGCCATATCACATCACAAAACCCCTGCAAAAACAAGTTAGACGCCTCTAATTTTATTTGCATGTTTTACGTGGTTTGGGGCTTTCGAATAAGAACGGATCTTACCTACGAAACTGAAACCACAACGTTGATACAAGTGATATCAAGTGCAAAGTGTAAATTGGATCTATACTATGGTGAGAGAGACAGACACCCGCAAAGCCACTTGTGCAAAGCAAGTTACACGTCGAGCGTGGAGCAAGTCTCATGTGTGATGACATGTAAGGTTAGCCCGAGCCGCTTCATCCCACCATACCGCAAGATGCAAAGTACACAAAGCAAAAGACGACACGAGCACCAACACCCACAAAACCATTGTGTTCTACTCGTGCAACAGATCTATGCATAGACACGGATCTGATACCACTGATGGGTTTGTAGCATGGAAAACAAAAAAAATCTACCGTAAGAACGAACAAAACCCAGATCTAATCTAGATAAAAGCCAAGATCTAATCTATTAGATATGTGCAACGAGATAGATTTGTACTAACCCTTGTAGATCCGAAAGCCTTGTGCGAGATCGGATCTCGTGGTTGATGTAGACGATCACCTGCCGATCTCAAGATCGAGTAGACGATCCTTCCGACGCCGTGTTCCGGCAGCGCTTCCGCAGTCGGTCACACGTGCGGAGTCGATGCAGACCTTCCTCTCCCCGTTCCAGCGAGCAACGGAGGTAGTAGATCTCTCCACGGAATCCCAGCAGCACGACGGCATGGTGGTGGTGGTGGAGTAGAGAATTCTGCAGGGCTTCGCCTAAGCCTGAGCAGAAGGAAGGAGGAGGAAAGAGGCGGCTAGGGCAAGAGTGGAGGGGCAATGGGGTGGCGCCTCCACCCCTCTATATATAGAGGGAGGGGTGCGGCCTAGGGTTCCCACCCCTAGGCCCACCTCCTAGGGCCGACGCACAAGGGGGCTTGGGGGGAGTTTCCTTCCCGCCCAAGTTTCCCCTCTTTCTTTCTTGGTTTTCAAGTAAACTTCATAGAAATTTCTAGAACCTTCCGGAACATTCCGAAACCTTCTAGAACCCCCATATAAACACTCCGGGACATTTACGAACCTAGAAAATGATCTCCATTATATGAATCTTATTCTCCGGACAATTCCGGATCTCCTCGTGATGTCTCAGATCCAATCCGAGACTCCGAACAACATTCGATCTCCAACGCACATTCCATATCTACCTAAACAGCATCAAACCTTAAGTGTGTCACCCTACGGTTCGTGAATATGCAGACATGATGGAGGCACCTCTCCGATCAATAACCATCAGCAGGATCTGGAGATCCATAACGGCTCCCACATACTCAACGATGACTTCGTGATCGATAGAACCATTAACATCCAAAACCAATTCCCTTTGTCACGCGATACTCTACTTATCCGAGGTTTGATCGCCGGTATCTCCATACCTAGTTCTACCTCGTTACTGATAAGTACTCTTTACTCGTTCCATGTTATGTCATCCCTTGTGACCTAGTCACATGCTTGCAAGCTAACTAGATGACATTCCACCGAGAGGGCCCAGAGCATATCTATCTGTCATATGGATGGACAAATCCCAATCTTGGTCCATGCGCTTCAACACATACTTTCAGAATACCCAATGACATCTTTATAACCACCCAGTTACGAAGTGGTGTTTGATGTCATCAAAGCACCCATCTGGTGATGGTGATTAACATAACCTCATGGTCGAAGGATTAGGTTACTATGCATTTGAAAGCTTGTAGCAATACGAACTAAATGACTTGATCTTATGCTACACTTACTATGGGTGTGTGTGTCCATCACATCATTCTTCTAATGATATGACCTTGTTATTAATGACATCCAATGTCCATGATCAGGAAACCATGATCATCTATTAATCAACAAGCTAGTTCAATAAGAGGCTTACTAGGGACTCTTTTACGTTTACAAAACACACATGTATTAGTGTTTCCTTATAATACAATTATAGCATGGGATGTAAACATTCATCATAAACACAAAGATATAATAATAACCACTTTTATTATTGCCTCTTGGGCATATCTCCAACAGTTTCACACTCAGTTGGACCCGGTCTGGACTTGGATTATTGGCCAGGATATCTCGAGCCGCGACAGCGTTTTCCACTAGTGTGTTATACATCGGGTTACCCTTGCTGTCGATCCGAGACTTCCCTGTATCTCCTTCAAAAAGGGTTTTGTGAACTTCTGAATTTCTGTTGGCCAATTCAAGGCCGTTCCGGGTCTTCTGATGTTGTCGGGTGGTAGGCAACCCTGCGGCTACAATGCTCTTCTTCTCCTCAAGGATGTTTGTGGTTTCCTCAAGAAGTACTTGACGATGCGCCTCTAGGGCCTGGGCCCTGTCTCCCAACTCCGCAGGTGTAATTCCCGCAACCGTCGAGGTAGGTGTGGTACGCGCTTCTCTAAGGAGTTTACGAGCACCAGGGTGACCACGTGCCCGTCCAACGGAGTATCTTTGGGCTCATCTGGGATCAAGGCTCCATCTGAGTCTACTTCATAATCTTTGGCTATTACCTCGTAAGTTTGGAGGTCCTTAGCCGGAGTCTTCTTCTTCTTCGCCTTCTTCGCTGCATCAGTAGCAAAGATGTATTTGGGTCCGAGTCCTGGAGTTAGGCTTCTATCAGTACTCTCGGACATTTGGACGTCGGGATTATCTCCGAGATCCATATCGTCTTGTGGTTCTAGAGAGTTTTCTCCGGATCATTCCTCCATGCTATTGTACGGGCTTTGATCCATGGCTTCTCCTTCTTCCAGTCTTGGAGTTGTATTCCTTATCATATTCCTCGAAGAACTTTTGGAAATCTGCCTACGTCATGGAGTCATTCGAAGATGCCGGTAAGTTGACATTTGTTCCGATTTCCTCTAGAACTTAGTCATTGTCGTCTCCAACATCGGCAGAGCCGGATCCAGATCCAACATAGCCGACGAAGTGCGATGCGCGTGCCCTGACGTAGTTGTGGCTCTCTTCGTTTGCTTCCACGAAACACTTGATGGTCTCGAGGATCTCTTCCATGTTGGTGTCATGCAGCATCATACGCCTCAACGTCTGCCTCAAGAATGATTGTCCCACTCCGGCATTGGTAGAGCCAGAGCTGTAGCTGCCTTGATCTTGCTGAGCTTCGACCTTAGTGGGGAGAGCCTCCTGAGATCCGACCTCCTTAGGGAGATCCGCTTCAGGTTTAGCCTCCACGGGGAGATCTTCTTTAGATCCGATCTTCTCCACTATCTCCGCTTCAGGTGCGGGCTGGGTGGGATTAGGGTTTTCTAAGACCCATAACTCTGTTGCTTCCACGAACAAAGTGGATATAGAAAGTTCTTCCGCCTCTATCATCACCGCTGGGATGGGTGGGACATTTTCAGCGAAACCGAGGTAGACGTTGATCTCGCCAAAAGACATGATGGTGTAGGTGGTCCCAGGCTCTCTAGCCGGAATCCAAGTCTCTTCACGGAGGACGAGAGAGACGTTGCTGGAGTAGAGGATCTGACCAATGGCGATGGTTTTGCTGATTTTGATTCGCGCAGATTCCTCTCGGAACAAAGATCCGAACCTCACCTGCCCCACGATGGGCACCAACTATCGTCGGATTGAAGACATGTACGCCGGGATGGGGTCCTCGAGGTGTGTGGAGAAAAGGGGTGTGAGGAGATGGTGTTCTAGGACGGTGAGCACACAAGCTTTACCCAGGTTCGAATCCGCCGGCTTTGGATGGATCCTACTCCTAGTGTCAATCTAGTAATACTGCAGAGCCAGAATATGGGTTACAAGGGTTTCTCCTATGTGAGTTGAGATTGTAGGTTATTGGGTCTTGATGGCCCAAAATATATCGAGCTCGTTGGGGAACCCAAAGAGGAAGGTATGATGAGCACAGCAGCAAGTTTTCCCTCAGTACGAAACCAAGGTTATCAATCTAGTAGGAGCAAGGAAACACCCCAAAGGTGTAGCTAGCTGAACGTTGGCAGGGCACACTACCGGTGCCAGCAGCAACATGGAGACCTGCACAACACAACCACAGAACTCTGTCCCCAACTTGCGATGAGGTTGTCAATCTCACCAGTTTTGCTGAAAACAAAGGATTAAACGTATTGAATGGAAGGAAGTAATAGTTTGCAGAAAGTAAACACAAAGCAGTAAACAGTTTATAGATTGTATGTAAAAGAAAAGAACCGGGATCCATAGTTCACTAGAGGTGGCTCTCCTTAAGATAGATAACATGATGGGTGAACAAATTACAGCGGGGCAATTGACAAACATCAAGAAAGCAATACATGCATATACTAATAAGCTTGACTCCTTTGGAACTTGATTGAGCATTACAACATTATACATAGACCGCCATCCAACTGCATCTACGACTAATAATCCACCTTTAGGTTATCATCCGAACCCCCTCTACTATTAAGTTGCAAGCAACAGATTATTGCTTTATGAATTGCGTGTAATGTAAACAATACGATTGTTCTATGAACAAAGGATTGTTGTTTTCTCCCTAGTAGCAACAGCACATCTAGTACCTTAGAGATTTCTGTCACTTCCTAGATTACCAGAGGCATAAATACTAACTCTTGGAGTTGGTAGCATCTACTCGGCCAAGATAGCTACTAACAACAGAAAGCATGCAAGATCACAAATAACAAAGACATGATCGAATCAATAATCAATCTGAAATAGCATCTCAATATCCATCGCATCCCCGCAAACACAACATGTAGAATTACAAATAGATGATCTTGATCATGAACGGAGCTCACAAGATCTAGACATGAAAGCACAAAGGAGGAGAACCAGCCATCTAGCTACTACATGGACCCGTAGTCCAGAGATGAACTACTCACGCATCACACCGGAGGCTTGCATGATGATGAAGAAGGCCTCGGTGAATCCCCTCTCCGGCGGTGCCGGAAGAGCTTCAATTCCTCCGATCTAGGGATGGAGATGACGGCGACTCTGAGACTCTTCGTGGATTTTGATCGGGTGCCAGGGTTTTCGTCCGAGGGCATCTTATAGGCGGAAGGAGAGGCCGAGTCTTTGGGTCGGTCAGACCATCCTCGAGAGGCCGGGCCTGGCTGCCGTGTGGCTGTGTGGTGTGGTCGCCCCAGCCCTTCTCAAATACGGCATCTGATGACTTCCGGAAAAATAGGCACTTTGGCTTTTGTCCCGTCCAATTCTGAGAATATTCATTTTCTGACTTTCCTGGAACCAAAAATAGCAGAAAATAGGCAGCTGGCACTGTGGCTCTTGTTAATAGGTTAGTCCAAGAAATCATATAAAAAGTACTCCAAAGTGTGGACAAAACACAAGAAAGTGGATAAAACCAAGCATGGAACATCAAAATTATAGATACATTTGCAATGTATCAGGTCTCCTTAAAAGTTGTCTCCTAGGACGGCTTATATAGATATCCGGCCTAGGGTTTATAGGAGAGACCTATCCGACTACGACTAAGAGTCGGTTACAGAGTACATCTTGAAGTACAAGTAACTAAACATGCCTAAGTCGGTAAATCTCCTGGTCCTTCCCATAGCCGGATGGACCTCTGTATCTTCTCTCTGACTGTGCCACCCATGGAGCAAAGCTCTAACCCGAAGTGGGCCACCCTGGTCAGTGAGTCACAGTTGGTATACCTGTAAAGTATATCCCCAATAGTGGGGCCGACTGGGATCGAGGTGGGGATGTTGCTGGTTAGATAGATAAAAGAAAAAGGGAAAAGTAAAAAAAAAGAAGGAAGCGGTGGGGCTTGTCGGTTGAGAAAGATCCGGTTGGGAAGGGGAAAAAAGTAAAAGAAATGATTGAGAGGAAACAGAAAAGAAACTAGTCAGTTGGAAAATAGGGAGAGGAAAAATTGAAGAAAAAAGGGTCGGTTGGGCCTGTTGGTAGAAGAAGAAAGTGAACGGACACTACAAGAAATGTGTTAACTTGTGACCTTCTCATAGTAACGGGGAATGAAATTGTCATAGATCTATGATGATTTCGCACAAGATGGTCATAGGCTATCTAGAGAGGTTAAAACCTTATAGAATTACGATGTTTTGTGTCGGAATCGTCGTAATTTTCAGAATATTAAATCGTCATATAGTCTAAAATATGATACGTTGATTGACTAGCAATTATGTCTACGTGGCATGTCTATGTGTCCGTTTTTGACTACGTGTCATATCCATATGTAAATAAGTGTTTTTATTCTGCAAAAAGAAGTCAACCTGGTGTTTGAACCCGCGACCTCTCACACAACACAGGGCACGTAACCACTAGGACAAACAATCGTTGTTGTACTATAACTGTAACTTCACATATAACTCTTTTCAGACCCCCTCCCTCTTTCAGAAATAATGAGCAAAAAAGAGCTCCCGCTAGGGGTCAAACCCACAACCCCTCGCACTCCTTGGCCAAAGGCAACCACCAGGCCAATGTTCCTTTCTTGACTTCACATAGCGCGCCTCATTTATGATTGTTCAGCCGTCTGTTGGGCCTTGGCCACGGAACTCGATTAAGTCAGGCCCGCAAAGTAGATAATGTTTTCTTGGGCCGATTTTACTTGACACGCGGTAAATTAAATCCGGCCAGCTCGGCTGGCTCGGCTTTGTTTTTTCTGTTTTATTAATTCTTTTGTATCTCTTTCATATGAAGTCCAAATGAATTGATTTTTGTGTCTATCTTTTTATAAAATTCAGTAGATCATCTTAGATTGTTAATCAGGAATACTTTTATTATTTAACAATAGTGGATTTACTAATTCCACATTAGTCCATAGTAGAGACACTAGAATAATTCAAAATATGATCTTGAAATTAGGGTTTTTAATTCAAAATTTTAGGTGAGTGCAATGGATATTTGCAATATTTGATCTTTGATATTTTTCTTGCAACTATGTCACATAATATGATGCCACGGGAAGGTGCTATACTTGACAATCGTAGTCGTCAACTTGTAGAAGAAATGTAATGGCACTGCCATTGCTCTTATATATACTTGAAAGTTAAATGTATCCTTATATTCCCAGCACCACATCTGTAACACTATATGCAATCAGTTTTATGCTTATCTTGTTTAAAAGACAACAATATTGAATCACCTATCTAGTACATAATCTGTTGTGATTCATTGACAGTATTGTCCCAATATAGCTCTATACTTTG
Source organism: Avena insularis (assembly GCA_023614405.1). Classification (NCBI taxonomy): domain Eukaryota; kingdom Viridiplantae; phylum Streptophyta; class Magnoliopsida; order Poales; family Poaceae; genus Avena; species Avena insularis. The sequence continues at coordinate 361,370,412 of CM042689.1, read as the reverse complement.
CTTGAATCCATATGTTCATCATGGTGTAATTATTCCAAGCTAGTATTTAATGGGCCCTTATTTGACTTGTTTTGACCCGCAGCAGTAGCATCCTTGATGCTTACTGACACCTTCTCACATGCCTGATGGAGTTTGTCCTGGAGCACATCAACCCCATCCATGGCACCAGATTCTCAGTGTCGAGCTCAACGCTCCAATTGAAGCAACGATGGCTACGGATTAGATAAGTCTTCCGTCTATCTTATTCTCTTTGTTACTTGGTTGCAATGCATTATTGTTGAGTCAATTCCCTATGGCATGGAAGCTATGGTCTGACTAGCTTTTATTAGGATCTTGTTGAGTCTCTATGATGTTACTCTATGGTTACCACTGTATGTGTTGCTTTCTTTTCGAGTTTATGGTGCAAGTGATAAGGATCTGTATAAAATGGTAAATCATGTACTCATAGTTCTCTCTGAGAGGTATCAGCTTTAATTCTAAGATAAAACATAGAGATATGCAGATGTTTCCTAATTCTACATTATGATTTGTTTCAACAAGGACAAAGTATGCACCTCATTGACTTGGATGTTGCTGATGTAAAAAGATGTTGCTGATGTAAATTCTAGTAAGAGAATTGTTTTCTATTGAGCACCTCAATAGCCTAATTTTTGTTTATTTGTACCAGTGGACTGAAATATTCACATAAGTACTTGTGTTTATTAAACTTATTTGTTGTTACTATTTTTTTCTCTCCAGTTCACTCCATTGCTCCCACACTTGTCATTTAGACCTGTCATATTTTTTGAGTCTGTCTGGCTTGAATTTGATGTATGGAAATCTAACAATAGATGGATCCTCAAACGTTTAATATTCATATGCAATATTATGTATTATGTTAGTCTTTAGGATAAATACATAGCATGATTTTGTGTCACTTATTGTTACCCCGGAAGGTGTGCTAGCTCGCTAACTCTCTGATTTTTACCAGAAGCAATGCCTGGGTTTTGATGGATGACAAGAGGGCAGCAGCGGTCGTGAGGAAAATTTAACATTGGACTAGTTCTAGGTGCCTGAACTGGAACACGAGGCTGGACTAGACGATGATCTTTTTTGTAACATAGATAACCTTCCCTTACATGATACCTCATGTTAAAGATGATCTTTTCTGAACATGTGCTCGAGACCTTGTATTTTTAATGCTTATTTATAAAATTCCATGTGTTCTCTTTTTTCTAGATGAAATATTAGTTATATACTGTCAAAAGGTACAAAATTGATATCTGATGGATGGGACTAGTGTCAAAACTGAAACTTGACAGGTGGGACCAATCCAAAATGGAAACCTGGCACGTGTGACCAGATCTGTAATTTAAATGAAAATAGAAAATATCAAAGAAAAAAGGCTAGGCCCAAAACAAAATAGAAAAGAAAGGCAAGGCCCAAAAAGTAATGGATAGTAAAAAAAACAAGGCCCAAAAGCATTTAAAGAAAAAAGGCCAAATTGTTGGGTTTGGCCCATATAAATCACACAAATTGACTAGGCTGATTTTGCTTTAAGACGATCTTGTTTCATCACAATTTTGCCACATCAAATTGCCACGTAGGATCTGATGTGACTGGGACAGACTCTCCGTGACGATATTGAATCGTCATAGAGGTTATGACGATCCAATATCGTCATAGAAGGTTATGACGATTTCGCTGAAATCATCGTTATAGTTTATTGGTGATGCCCAGCTTTCGGCGATATCAAATCATCATAGAATCGTCATAAACGGACTATTGTGATAATTCTATGACGAAAATTGAGGGTCATATATAGCCAGATTCCTTGTAATGGGAGGAAATAAAAGGAAAGGGGAAGGGTCGGCTGAGGCCAGCTAGGCTAAAAAAGAAAAGGTAGAAAGACTAAAAAGAGAGTCTGGCTAGAAATAGGAAAAAATCTGGTTTAAAAAAAGGAAGCCGGCTGTTTGTGGTTGGTCGAAAGAAAGAATAAGAGGATAAAAAGTAAGGAAGGAAAAAAGAAATTGGCCGGCTAGAATAAATCCGGCTGGAAGATTGATGTGTTTATCCGTCCGTCCGCCTGATCCGGCTGGTGTCCTGCTTGTTCGCAGTCCTGTTCTGTTAGAATATATAACCATATTGTATTTGTATAGATATATGGTTGTATATGTGTAGTCTGTGTATAACTATCCTTGTATTGTATGGTACGGACTCTAGCCTTGTAAGTCTATATAGTGAGCAATACAAGGCACCACAATGCGTGGATTTCCCCCAATCTTGAGTATCAGAGCGCAAAACGTAACCCCTAGGCCTGCGCCGCCCCTCCCCTTCCGCCGCCGCCGAAGCCACCACCGTGTGCCATCATCTCTAGGGCCTCCGAGCTCCATCACCACCCGCGCACCCCTCTGATGTCTCTCTCTGATGGTGATGATGTCGCCGACGCCGAGAAGGCCAAGCTCACCCTCCACTCCGCCTCCAGTGGGTCCGGCTCCAGGTCGAGCGCGGGGTCTTTCTCCTTGACCTTGCTGCACGCCCAGGTCGTCGGTCTCTCCTCCATCAAGGGTCACATCCCCGTCGATCTCGCGCTTGACACTGGCGTCCATCGATAGTGGCGCACTTTCTTCCACGCCGCGTGTCGCAAGTATGCCCTCCTCGATCACCTCGACACTGACGCCCCCGCTGCGCCGACCCCGGAGTGGTCCCTCCTCGACGCCACGGTCGTCTCATGGCTCTATGGGTCTGTCTCTCTCAGCATCCTTGACACTATCATGACACCTAGCGACGATCCCCTCGCCGTTGAGCTATGGACCAGCATCAACGGCCTCTTCAACGACCACAAGATCAATCACCAACTCCACCTCACGGCCGAGCTAGGCGATGTCAAGATGGGCGAGATGAGCATGACCGACTATCTTCAGAAGGTCAAATCAATCTCCGATGGGATTCCGGATCTTGGCTCTCCTGTTGATGATGCTGAGATGGTGATCCACTGCCTCAACAGCCTCTCCGAGCAGTATGAGTCCACCGCCGATCTGATCTCCCTCATACCTGGGATTAGTTTCGTGCAGTGCCGCTCATTGCTCTCGCTTCAGGACAAGAAGCGGAAGAATCGCTGCACCCATAACACCGACACGGACCTCTTCACCAATGCTGGCAACCCGGGCAAGGGCCCGGGCAAGGGAAAGAACAAGTTTTTGCCACCACATGTGCAACCGCCCTGTACTCGGCCTCAGCGCTGGAGCGAGAGACCGTGTGTTGCCGCTTAGCAGACCATGACACCAGATTAGCACCGAGGAAGACACAGTAGCCTGAGGTAGACCATCGAGTGTCTGGGCAACCTACCCAATCAGCGTCCGAATAGGCCGTCAACTCTGTGGAGCTGTGTCGGAACAAGGTGAGGCCATAGTCTGTGGTGCCGCGGATGTAGCGAAGAACATGCTTGACGAGAATCAAATGATTAGCCCGAGGATCATGCATATGGAGACAAATCTGCTGCACAGCATAATTGATGTCTGGCCGAGTAAACGTAAGGTACTGAAGACCTCCTGCAGTGTTGATGACCCACAAGTATAGGGGTGTATCGCAGTATTTTCGAGGGAAGTGAAACCCAATTTATTGATTCGACACATGGGGAGCCAAAGAATATTTATAAGCCTTAACAACTGAGTTGTCAATTCAGCTGCACCTAGAAACAATCTTGCTCACAACAGTTTATCAGTAGCAACAGTTTTGTAGTAGGAATAGTAAAGTAACAACAGTAGTAAAGTAAAGACAGTAGTAACAATAGCAGTAAACAGTAGGATTCGAGTGCGGTAGGCATATGGATGGATGGACGGGCATTGCATGAACTAGATATTCACATAGCAATTAGAACATAGGGCAATTGCAGATAAATAAGATAAAGCATCTAAGTACTAGATAATCCTAGGCATGTGTTTCATATATAGTCATACGTGCTCGCAATGAGAACTTGCACAACATCTTTTGTCCTGCCAGCCCGTTTGCAGCGGGGCCTCAAGGGAACTACTAGCAATTAAGGTGTTTCTTTTAATAGAGCACCGGAGCAAAGCATTAACACTCCGTGAACACATGTGATCCTCACATCAAAGCCATTCCCTCCGGTTATCCCGATTTACATCGCCGGGGCCATTGGTTCCGGACAACAACGTGTGTATACAACTTGTAGATAAGACCATAAACAATACTATCATAATGAATCAATAACATGTTCAGATCTTAAATCATGGCACTCGGGCCCTAGTGACAAGCATTAAGCATAACAAGTCGCAACAAAGTCATAAAGCACTAAAAGTAGATACTAGGCACTATGCCCTAACAATCTGATGCCATTACATGAACGATCTCATCCAATCCCTACCATCCCCATAGCCTATCGCAGGGGATTACTCACTCATAGATGGGGGAAACATGGATGGTCGATGGAGAAGTGATGGTGATGATGATGGCGATGATCTCCTCCAATTCCCCGTCCCGGCAGGGTGCCAGAACGGAGTTTCTGGTGTTGTTTCATGGAATCTGGTGGTGGCGGCGGAGCGGAACTCCTTCTGGAAAAACATCGAACCCCCCAGAGTTTTTAGGTCAGAAGGCTTCTTATAGGCGAAGAGGGAGACCGAGGGGGTGCCTGGGGCGGCCAGACCACCCCCCGGCGTGGCCTGGGCTAGCTCGCGCGACCAGGTGGTGTGGCCTAGGCCCAGCCCTCCTCCGTCTCATATTCTGGCTCTGGGAGTCTTCTGGTGAAATAGGATTTTTGGCATATTTTCCGGGATTTTTCCTGATAGTTGATTTTCTGCACAAAAACTAGACACCAAAGCAATTCTGCTGAAAACAGTGTCAGTCCGTGTTAGTTGCATCCAAATCACACAAGTTTAGAGGAGAAACAATAGCAAAAGTGTTCGGGAAAGTAGATACGTTTTGGACGTATCAACTCCCCCCAAGCTTAGCTTACTGCTTGTCCTCAAGCAATTCAGTTGAAAACTGAGTGCGATAAAAGAACTTTCACGAACACAATTGCTTCATATGATGTATATATTCTCAGCATGTGATCAACTGCTTAGACAATTCATAATAAGGAGTATGCAAATAAGTTTACTTAATAGGCATTGCAAGCTATGAAGAGATTCCAACCTAAAAATAATAAGTAGCACGAAACATAAACATAAGCAACATTACAATGCTCATAACAAGGTATGATAGAGTGGTATCTTGCTTGCCTTTGATTATGAATGTCAAGGCACCTCTGAAGTTCAGGTGAAGACTAGAAGTAAAGATGTCAAAGATACAAGCATCAAAGTCATAACACAAATAATCAAGTAATGGGACAGGCACAAAAATGACAACTATGCTCTCAAGGAAGTGCTCATAGAATAAGTGGAGACTCAACAAGGAAATGAAAAAGGTTTTGAAAAGTTTGAAAGGCTTCCAAATGCTGAAAGTATGGTACTCATTAGCTTTGAGATCTCATTGCCCCTATCATAACCATCTTTAATATGGTTAAGGTGAAAATGAGGTCCAATCTGAGTTATATGCTTGACAGACTATAAACTGAAAATCCCATGTCCCTTGAGTACAAGGGCCGCTCCTCATGCTACTCAACTTTAGTTACATGTAAGTTCTTGCCATCGTAAGTACATGTGTATCATAGAGAACCGCCAACTGGGTACCCCTTGCCCGATGATACGGAAGAATCCCCATATCAAAATGACAAGGCAAGCAGACAATGAGTATCTCAGCAATCTTCTTATTTACCATGGGAAAATGGTGTTTTTTCTCTCTTTCCTCTTTTCTAAAATCACTCATTTTTTTTCTTTTTCTCAATAGCTATCTCTCTCTTTTTTTATAAGAAGAATGCTTCATAGATATCATTATGGTTACGCTACAGGTTTCCACCATGATGGCATGGATTAGACCGGCGGCCCAGGCGTTTCTCTAACACACATACATAACTCCATGGACTTATAGGCTCCCCTTTTATTTCACACCGACGACATCCGCAAACAAAAGAGCATGGTATCAACTGGGTATATATTTACAGGTGTTGAAAGTGTTCCCCGTGATGACAGTTACGCTAATCTAGCCTATAATTTGCAAGCATATAACTTTCATGGACAGTCACAATGGTTCAGGTTTATTAAGTGCAGGAAATAAAGTGTGCCATCAAGTTTGTGAGAGCTTTACTAACTAACTTTCTCATAACAAGCAAACATTTTATTTGGAAGAAAACAAGGCATATTGAATATGCACGGCAATAGCAAATGATGCTAATAGGTAGGTATGGTGGACACTTTGGAAATATTTGGTTTCAGGGAGTTGGAAACATGAGTAAAACATACTCAGCCTCTTACCACACCTCAAGTTATCATTAATCCTCATTATTGCTCTTCACTTGTGTGGCTTGAATAATAATATGAAACCAAATCCCACTGAGGACTGCTGAACCATGCAACAAACTCACAAAGCCAAAGACGAACAACAAATATTTTTGGTGTTTTCGATTTTTTTAAAGCAAGAACCAAAAAGGAAGAACAGGAAAAGCAAAATCTTTTTGGGTTTTTCGAATAGTTCAAACAAAGCAAAAAGGGAAAAGCAAACCAAGGCAAAAAGAAGAAGAAGCAAACAAGGAGAAACAACAGAAATATTTTTGGTCTTTTTATGTTTTAGAAAGCGAAAGCAAAGAAAGAACAAAAACTAAAAGGAGAATGAAACATGAATATACAAAGTACCGACACAAAATAATATGGAGGTGAGTGCGATGTCGGCGTACCTCCCCCCAAGCTTAGGCTTTTGTCCTAAGTGGGTATCAATCCATGTACGAGTAAGGGTTCCAAGTAGGCGGGTCATTGTAAGAATGATCGTAGTTAGGCCTGTGGGAAGAAGAAGAAGCTCCCCAATCATAGGTAGGCTGCTGATATGAAGACTCCCCCTCGTTCGAGGGATGGACCAAGTCATCTGTGACCTCCCTTCTAGTATCCTTCTCTGTTGAGAGAGCTCTCCCAAATACGTATCAAACTCCTCCTCCGTGAGGGACCATCCTACCAGATTTTCCCGCTCTCCTTAGAGAAGTTGCTCCCTTAGCAAATCTCTGCGTACAAGTCCATGAGTGGTGCAGGTCACTCTTTAATACATCCACATGATCCCCACATAGGTACCTTAATAGCTGCACAAAAATCATCGAGAGAAAGGTTGACAGCTATATTGTATATTTTGTAGTGGACCATGGGGTTAGGCAAAGAGTAACTAAATTGAAAGTCATGTACTATAGACATTGTTAGTTTCACAAATTGACAAGGTTCATCTTCCAAAAAGTGCTCCAATCCTGCATTAGCAACCAAAGTATGGAAGTCCTGGGAAATTCCTGCAGCCCTCATGAATCCAGAGCATGGATAGATGGAAGGAAAAACTTCCTCTTCTCGATGAACCTTCATAACCTCAGGCACCCTCAGTTCATGTTGGTTTAGTTGATGCTCATTCATCTTCTATTCTAAAATTTAAACATCTATTAAACAAGTGATTGCAAAGTGAATATATAATGAAAGGCACTACTCATAGGGACTTGTATGAGGCCTAAACATGCATCAAAACTATATCTCTAAGCATCAAACAAGCTTACAAGCTCTCATAACCTGTCACCTACAACAGCAAAATACTCAAGATATAATCCACTAAACACAAATCTACTTGGACAAGCGGAGGAGTCACATACCGGGGAACAAATGCTCCAAATTTCAGCAACAAAGATGGGTTGAGCAAGGAGATAGAAAAATCGAGAGCAAGCACAGCAAGAACACGATTTTGAGCAATGAACTGGAGCTTATTCGGGAGAGAGAAGAAAGTGGCAAGTGAGAGAGTGAGTGGAGGGGTAGGGGTGGCCCACACCACGGCATGGCGCCACCTAGGGCAGGCCGCACCGCCAGGTGGTGTGCCTACCTGGTGAGTCCCCCTAGTACCTTCCAGGCACTCCTCTCCCCCTTTTTCACGTAAAAATTTAATATGAATTTTCTGGAATTTTTCGAGATACTTTATTTTTGGGCATTTTTCAGGTATAGATGAATGATTTTCTGATAGAAAAAGATTTTTTGGAAATGATGCAATGCAAAACAAAACAAAAGCTACAGAAGTTCTAAGACAGTCTAAAATGCAAGCAACTAACAACGGAAAAGAAAACTAAACGAAAACAAAACTAAAATGGATAGAATAGAAGTATGCAGAGATAATCATGGTGAAAACATTGTTTTGTTCAATGAAATCCTTTTGTTAACAAGGTTGATCAGGTCTTGTTACCAAATAAATTTCATATGAGACAAAACTTTGTATTCCACTAATGATTATGTTACCTCAACTTTGATTGCAGTGGTCCCAATCATAATAGTTTCAAATTTTTCTCTTGGTATGGGACAATATATTTCTCCAACTTGAATGCCCTCAACATGTTCAATTGAATTCAAACCATAAGTCCTATCAATCTTCTTGGGGAAATAGACAGTATGTTCCTTGTCATTAACATTTAAGGTCACCTTTCCTTGATTACAATTAATAACAGCTCTTGTAGTATTAAGAAATGGTCTCCTAAGAATAATAGACATATTATCATCTTCAGGCATTTCAAGCACAACAAAATCAGTTAATATCACGCAATTATGAGCCACTTGAACAGGTACATCCTCACATATACCAACAGGAATAGTGGTAGATTTATCAGCCATTTGCAAAGATATATCAGTTGGTATCAGTTTTTCCAGTTGAAGTCTCTTATAGAGAGAGAGAAAGGCATAACAGTAACTCCAGCTCCCAAATCACACAAAGCAGTTCTAACATAACTATTATTAATAGAGCAAGGGATAGTTGGAATCCCTGGGTCTCCAAGTTTCTTAGGAACCTTACCATTAAAGGAGTAATTGGCAAGCAAAGTAGAAATTTCTTCATTAGGGATCTTCCTTTTATTCAAGACAATATCCTTCATATACTTTGAGTAAGGAGGCAATTTAATAGCATCAGTCTAAGGAATTTGCAAGAATAAAGGTTTCATCCACTCATAAAACTTATTATAGTGTTCATCTTCCTTTGACTTGTGTTTCTTATCAGGGAAAGGCATAGGCTTTTGGACCCAAGGCTCTCTTTCACTACCATGTTTCTTAGCAACAAAATCTTCTTTAGTGTATTTAGTATTCTTAGTATGGTTTTTAGGTTCTTCTTCAACTTTTTCTTTATCAGGAACATCATTTTCTTCATTACCACTTTCAGTTTCAGCGTCAGAGACAGATATGCTATTAGGATCCATAGCAGGTTCAGAGGGTTCTACAATAGTTTTATGTTTCTTTTTCCTTTTCTTATGAGAAGAACTACTATTTTCAGCTTGTTGAGAATCCTGCTCAATTCTTTTGGGATGCCCCTTAGGATATAGAGGATCCTGGGTAGCAGCACCACTTCTAGTTCTAATTTCATAAGCATGTTTTTCTTTAGTAGCGTTAATTAGCAAGTTTTTTGCACTTTAATGAGTTTATCTATTTGAGTTTGAACCATTTTAAAGTGTTTAACAATCATTTTAACATCATTAGAGGTTCTTTCCACAATATCTTTTAACTCAACAATAGCTCTAGAATTTTCCATTAGATGATTTTGCACCCTTTTATTAAATTATCTTGCTTAACAATAAAGATATTGAATTCTTCTAAGCATTGATCAGGAGGTTTAGAGTAAGGGATATCACCTTCATCAAAGTGTTGGAGAGAGTGTACGTCAATAGTGGATGAGTAGGGGATAGGCTTACATAGTTCTTCTATAGGAGGTAAATTCTTGACATCTGCAGCTTTAATTCCCTTATCCTTAAGACATTTCTTAGCTTCCTTCATCACTTCATCATTTAATTCAATAACTCCCCTCTTCTTTGATGTTGGAATAGGCACCGGTATAATAGGTTCAGGTATAATTACTTCAGGTATAGCTGGTTCAGGAGGAGTCCAATCTTCATAGTTCCTGCTTATTTTAGCCATTAATTCCTTAGCTTCCTTAGGAGTCCTATTCCTGAAAACACAATCAGCACAACTATCTAGGTATGTCCTAGATTTTTCAGTTAGTCCATTATAAAATATATCAAGAAGCTCATTCTTAGGTAATGGACTTCCAGCTTGTGCATGAATCAAAGCACAAAACCTTGCCCATGATTCAAGCAATATCTCTTTTTCTCCCTGTTTAAAATCAAAAAGTTCCTGCAAAATAGCATGTCTAGCACTAGGAGGAAAATATTTCTGCAGGAAAGTACTAATCAAGCAATCAGGGCTATCAATAGATCCAGGAGGTAAATTACTAAATCAAGTTTTAGCTTCTCCTTTCAGTGAAAAAGGGAAAATCTTAGCAACAAAGTAAGTACGCATCTTAATATCATCAGAAAACAAGCCACTCGTGGTAGAAAGTTCATTCATATGTGCTACCGCACTTTCATTCTTAGTTCCACAAAAAGGTTCTTTCTCAACAATAGCTATGTAAGATAGATCAAGAGAGAAATCATAATATTTATCTTTAATGTTTATGGGAGAAGCAACAAACTTAGCAATAGGAGACAATTTGGGTCTAATAGTACGCCTCTCAAGGAGACTCTTAGCAGCGCTCCTATCATGGATGTTTTTACATTCTTTAATAAATTCATCGGTCATCTCAACATAACCATCTTCAATATCATAACTCTCACTAGACTCAGGTGAGCTAACAGGTGTAGTAGTGTCTTCATTAGGAGTTTCAGTATTTCCAGCTATAGTTCTAGCAATCGTAGCATCTAGGAAAGGACCTAATGAAGCACTCTTATCAAGCACAGTAGAAGCAGCATCATAAGTATCAGAAGTTTCAGATTCAGCAGTAGTAGCAGTTGTGTGTAGCATGTGTATGTGGTGGTGTAACGAGCTTACTCATAACAGATGGTGAATCAAGAGCAACAGAGGTGTTTAGAACCGTACCTCTTCTTGTAGTGGATGGTAAAATAGGAACCTTGCCATCATGAGACTTACCCATGATGGATGGATAGCAGCGAACACTAGAGAATCCAAGTGAACTTGATAAATAAAGCTATGCTCCCCGGCAACGGTGCTAGAAAATAGTCTTGATTACCCACAAGTATAGGGGTGTATCGCAGTATTTTCGAGGGAAGTGAAACCCAATTAATTGAGTCGACACAAGGGGAGCCAAAGAATATTTATAAGCCTTAACAACTGAGTTGTCAATTCAGCTGCACCTGGAAACAATCTTGCTCATAACAGTTTATCAGTAGCAACAGTTTTGTAATAGGAATAGTAAAGTAACAGAAGTAGTAAAGTAAAGACAGTAGTAACAATAGTAGTAAACAGTAGGATTCGAGTGCAGTAGGCATAGGGATGGATGGACAGGTGTTGCATGGACTAGACAATTCACATAGCAATCAGAACATAGGGCAATTGCGGATAAATAAGATAAAGCATCCAAGTACTAGATAATCCTAGGCATGTGTTCCATATATAGTCATACGTGCTCGCAATGAGAACTTGCACAACATCTTTTGTCCTGCCAGCTCGTTTGCAGCGGGGCCTCAAGGGAACTACTAGCAATTAAGGTGTTTCTTTTAATAGAGCACCGGAACAAAGCATTAACACTCCGTGAACACATGTGATCCTCACATCAAAGTCATTCCCTCCGGTTATCCCGATTTCTGTCACTTCGGGGCCATTGGTTCCGGACAACAACGTGTGTATACAACTTGCAGATAAGACCATAAACAATACTATCATAATGAATCAATAACATGTTCAGATTTGAAATCATGGCACTCGGGCCCTAGTGACAAGCATTAAGCATAACAAGTCGCAACAAACTCATAAAGCACTAAAAGTAGATACTAGGCACCATGCCCTAACAATCTGATGCCATTACATGAACGATCTCATCCAATCCCTACCATCCCCATAGCCTATAGCGGGGGATTACTCACTCATAGATGGGGGAAACATGGATGGTCAATGGAGAAGTGATGGTGATGATGGTGGCGATGATCTCCTCCAATTCCCAATCCCGGAAGGGTGCCAGAACGGAGTTTCTGGTGCTGTTTCGTGGAATCTGGTGGTGGCGGTGGAGTGGAACTCCTTCTGGAAAAACGTTGACCCCCCTAGAGTTTTTAGGTCAGAAGGATTTTTATAGGCGAAGAGGGAGACTGGGGGGGCCTAGGACGGCCAGACCACCCCTGGCGCATCCTGGGCAAGCCCGCGCGGCCAGGTGGTGTGGCCTGGGCCCAGCCCTCCTCCGTCTCATATTCTGGCTCCGGGAGTCTTCTGCTGAAATAGGATTTTTGGCATATTTTCCGGGATATTTCCTGATAGTTGATTTTCTGCACAAAAACTAGACACCAAAGCAATTCTGCCGAAAACAGCGTCAATCCGTGTTAGTTGCATCCAAATCACACAAGTTTAAAGGAGAAACAATAGCAAAAGTGTTCGGGAATGTAGATACGTTTTGGACGTATCAAGTGCTACGGTACTCGGTCGGATCTGCAACAGGGTCGCTGGATGTGGCTGAAAGTTTGGAGGCAGTATCAACTAGAGTGGAGATGGATTTGCATTGTAACATACTATCAAGAAGGTCCAATGCATACTTCTCCTGTGAGAGGAACAAACTGTACTTGTTGCGTGTCACAGAGATGCCCAGAAAGTAATGAAGATCACCTATATTTGTCATACTGAACTCTGTATGAAGAGAGGCAATCAAACTATGCAACAATGTTGAGGAAGACGTAGTCAAGATTATGTCATCCACATAGAGCAGGAGATAGGCCATGTCAACACCACGCCGATAGATGAATAACAAATTGTCGGACTTGGAGCCAATGAAGCCAACCGAAGCAATGAACGAAGCAAACCGATGAAACCATGCTCGAGGCGCCTGCTTCAAACCATAGAGTGATTTGTTGAGACGACAGACCTTGTCAGGGAAATTCGGATCAATGAACCCAGAAGGCTGACGAGCATAAACAGTTTCTGTGAGAGTGTCATTGAGGAATGCATTCTTGACGTCAAGCTGATGAATAGGCCAGTCACTATAGAACGCAAGAGAGAGTATTGTGCGAATAGTGGCTGGCTTGACGACAGGGCTGAAAGTTTCATCAAAATCAATACCTTCGCGTTGAGTAAATCCTCAGAGCACCCAACGAGCCTTGTATCGTTCCAAACAACCATCAGACTTCATCTTGTGACGGTAGATCCACTTGCTTGTAAAAATATTAGCATTGCGAGGTGGATCAACAAGGTCCCAAGTATTGTTGGAGAGAAGAGCGCCATACTCCTCAACCATGGCGGAGTGCCAATTCGGATCCTTGAGAGCACCATGATAGGTCTTCGGTATTGGAGATAATCCCTCAACATGAAGATCAAAAATCGTCTTGGGCTACACAATACCCCGTTTAGCACGAGTGACCATTGGGTGGGAAGGTGGCGGAGGCGGGTCTCGCTGTCGATGTAGCAGTGGTTGCGGTGGTGCTGGGGTGACCGGCGGTGCAGCGGGCGGTGTAGAGCTGGAGGCCTTGCCGCGGCAGGAGAACCTGCGGCAGGAAAACCGCCAGAACTGCTGCCACCGCAGGTAGGGGAGGTAACGGCGGCAAAGCTCGGGGCGGGGCTTGACACAGCTGGTGGTGATGTTGTCGTTGATGACATGGCCGCGGAAGGCACCCATGGCTGGCAACGACAGCGACCGTGGCAGCATCAAGGGTGGCGCGACGGAGCCCGCGGCCGGTGGGGCCATGGTTGGCATGGTGAATGGCGTCGGTGACGTCATCTGCTCAGGTTCCTGCAAGAAGTCATACGAATGCAGGGAGGGAGTAGGGGACGGCGCGGACGGAGTGGAGGCAAAGGGAAACATGGACTCATCAAACACGACATGGAGAGAGATGATGATCTTTTGGGTGGAGCGATCAAGGCAGCGATAGCCATGATGCCGGGATGGATACCCGAGGAACACGCATGGAACAGAGTGCGGTGCAAGCTTGTGTGGCGCAACGGCGGTGGTGTTGGGGTAGCATAGACATCCGAAGACCCTAAGACCAGCGTAAGCAGGATCTACGCCAAGTAAAGCATGGAAGGGAACACGATCCGAAATAGCCTTTGAAGGCAGCCGATTATGCAACATGACGGCTGTGAGCAGGGCCTCAACCCAGAAACGAGGCGACATGCTGGCCTGAACAAGGAGCATGCGAGTAATGTCATTGAGAGTGCGAATAATACGTTTAGCTTTACCATTATGTTGAGAAGTATATGGACATGAAAAGCGGAGTGCAATTCCATGCTGCTGGGCAAACGAATGGAGTTGAGAATTATCGAACTCGCGACCATTATCACACTGAATAGCCTGTAAGCGCGCACTAAACTAGGTGAGAGCTAGAGCATGAAGGGACGACAAGTGTGAGAAAATTTCTGACTTTTCCCGAAGAGGATAGACCCATGCATACTAAGTGAAATCATCGAGACATACGAGATAATACTTAAAGCCAGAAATACTCTCAATAGGAGATGTCCATAAATCACAGTGAATTATTTGAAACAGAGTAGTGGTTACACGATTGGTAGAATAAAAAGGAAGACGAACATGACGACCTAACTGACAAGCATGACACAAACAACTTTTATTCTTTTCTCTAGGAACAATAGAAGAACGAGACAAGGACTCCATGACTGGCCGCCCAGGGTGCCCAAGTCAATGGTGCCAGAGTGAAGGATCTACAACGAGGAAGGCAGATGGTTGGCTGGTGGATGAGGCGCGGATGGAGTAGAGAGCTCCGGAGCTATTGCAGTGAAGAATCTCGATCCTAGTTAGAAGGTCCTTCACAGAAAAACCAAGAGGGTCAAATTCGACGGAGACACAATTATCAATAGTGAACTGACAAACGGATAACAGGTTTTTAACTATGTTAGGTGCAACTAAGACATTATGAAGGTAAAGAGGACGCGAGGAGGTGGAAATAGGAAAACGCGTGTGCCCGGTACCGATGATCAGAAGTGTGGAACCGTTACCGACAACGACAGCACGTGGAGAGGAAGAAGGAGGAGACACGGAGGTTAGCATACCAAAATCAGAGGCGAAGTGAGAGGAAGCGTCGGTGTCCATTACCCACTCCCTGGGTTCCTGCAGCTCCATGGTCTAGAACTGGTTCATCAATGCGGCCTGATCCCACGAGGTCGTCGAAGGTGCCGGAGACATCGGGGAACCGTGTCCATAGGCGGGCTGCGGAGGCGCGTACCCGTAGTTGTAGGCGTAGGGGGCGGGGCGGGGGTGACGCCGTACGGGTTCTAGGTGTAGAATGTCTGCGACACCGTGGCATGCCTCGGCATGTAGCTAGGAGGCGGGGCGTAGGCGGGCTGCTACCGACCGAGCATTGTTGGTTACGGCAACTTCTTCAGGAACTTCATCGACCGGTGACTAGTGCCACTGTGGTTTTCTATGATAATGTGAGCTCGGTTTACATGACACAGAATCATGTACATCATCAGCGCACCAAGCATGTGGAGATCGACTTGCACTTTGTACAAGATCGCATCACCATCGGCGAGGTCCGGGTTCTACATGTTTCGAGTTCGTCCCAGTGTGCGGATATTTTTACCAAGGGACTACCGTCGCCTCTCTTCTTGGATTTTTGGGACAGTCTTTGTTGGGTCCGCAGCATAGAAAACAAAAAATTTCCTATGGTGTGAACTACATGCCAAGATCTATCTACTAGGTACAAAGCAACGGGTGGACATACATCCAACGAGAACTTACCCTCGTAGACAACGAGCTTTGTTAACGAGTAGGAACTCGTGGTTGATGTAGTCGTACACTTGCCGATCTTAAGATCGTGATGAAGTCTAGCAGGTCCGGCTCCAGCACGTCCATCAGATCCAGCTCCAGCAGCACCAAGTCCAAGACTGCAAGCAGCGCGGTGCATCCGTGATCGCACACACGTCCGTACCCGACAACCTCCGTCCCTCGCTCCAGCAAAGCAGCAGCAAAGAACTCCTTTCGAGATAAAGCCACCGGGAACATGTATCTCGCTTATCCGAGACCTTGGGTGAATAATTCTAGAGGGGGAGAGAGATCCTTCACAAGGAGGTGTGTTTGAGAAGTGAGGATGGGGTGGCCTTTTATAGGAGGAGGGTGCCCTCCTTCATGGCGCATGGAGGGGTGACCCTTCACCTCCTCCATTCATGTGGTGGTAACCCCTCCACATTAAAATGTCCCTTCACATTCTCTTTTAAAGTCTCCACTTTAAATGCATTAAATTTCTCCAAATTTAATGCTCTCTCATTTAATAAAACTCTTTTATTATTTTTATTCAGAATTTTGTTAATTACTTTAATTAACAAACATTCACATAAAACCCCCTGCAACATTTCAATATTGCATGCAGAACCAATTTCAGCATTTTCACCCGAAACAGTTTTGGTGTCTATTGAAATAATTCCAGCGCTTTCTTAAATCTTTATCTGAAACATATTTGCTCCAAATGGTGTCGGTATCCCTTAAGTGTGTCACCCTACGGTTCGCGAATAATGCAGACATCATCGAGACCCCTCTCCGATCAATAATCAGCAGCGGGACCTGGAGATCCATACTGACTCCTACACATTCAACGATGACTTCTATGATCGTGAGAACCTTTAACGCTAGTAACTAAATCCCTTTGTCCCGCGATATATTACATGTCCGAGATTCGATCATCGGTATCTCCATACCTAGTTTGATCTCGTTACCGACATGTACTCTTTTCTCGTTCATTGATATAACATTCTAGTGATCACATCACTTGCTTGCAAGCTATTTCAATGTGATATCACCGAGAGGGCCCAGAGTATATCTATCCGTCATCGGGATGGACAAATCCCACTCTTGATCCATGAGCCTCAACATAACACCTTCGTAGCACTGAACCCACCTTTATAGTCACCCTGTTACGCTGTGACGTTTGATGTTATCAAGATACTCTTCCGGTGTTAGCAATTAACATGATCTCATGGTCTAAGGATGTCACATCCCAAGATTTTCCAAATCTTGTAATGTGAAAAATAAAATAAACAAAATAAACTTTTGTTGAAAATCAGGGTGAAAAGAAACTTTTGTTTCTAAAAGGAGACTTAAAATCCCATCTTGAACAAACTTTGGCAGAAGTTTGAATTCAACAAAAATCCAAATCAAGGGAAATGCATTCCTCAATGAATGTATCTGGAAATTTGAACATTTGGAAAGTAATCCAAAAACCCTAAACCCTAATGGAAGGAAATCATTTTCCAAAGTATCTCCAAATCCATGGATTTGATCCATACCAAATTTGATCAACAAATATTCACAAAGGATCAAGAAAGACCATAGAGATTGGTTTCACTTAAAATTGGAACCAAAGACAAAATCTTGTGAATATAATAAGATAAGGAAATTGAATTTCCAAAGTCAATAAAGCCCACACTAATTGGTGATCAAGAAATCCTAAAGGGATTTAAAAAGTAAAACATTTATCAAAGGAAAATAAATTGTTTTGGAAACACTGTTTTAGATCTTTTAATAAAAGACTTTGGTTTCAAAAGAAAACGTGAGCCAAATTAATTTTGGCCAAGCTTTTGAAATAAAATATTTTGTTTTGATAAAATGAGTAAAGGTTTATTTAAATAAAATAAAAGGATTTAAATATCCAATTTTATTTAAGTAAAAGCTTTTCCCATTTTAAATGAACACCAAGTATTTTATTACTACTTTGAAATCTTTTATTAAAAGGTTTTGCTTTGATTAAAATGAGTAAAGAATTATTTAAATAAAATAATAAGGATTTAAATATCCAATTTTATTTAAGTAAAGGCTTTCCCATTTTAATTAAACACCAAAACTTATTTATTTATTTAAATAAGTTTCCAAGTATTCTTTTATTTTTCAAATTAAACCTTCTGGTTTGGTTTTGAAAATAATTGGAATTCAAATGGAAATATTATTAAATAAATCAAACCCTAATAACTAAAGATCCATTTTATTTAATTATTAAATGGATCCTAAAAATAAATAAAAATAATATTTCATTTTGAGATTTGGATTATGTTGCCAAACAGAACCAAATTCAAATGAAAAGTTTGCTGTTTGAATTGATTGAGTGTTGTTTGAAATTGTTTGAATAATTGTTTGGAAATTCAAAACAGAAAAAGAATTAGAAAAGGAAAATAAGGCAGACAGGAAAAAAAATAGGAAAACAGGAGCAGCCCAATAGGCCCAACTCCAGCCCAGCCTTTCACTGCCCGAAGAAACCTTTTCTCACCCAGCTTCTGACCCACACAGTCAATGACAGCCGGACCCACTTCCCCCTCTCCCTCTCTCGCTGACAACAGACCCCACCTCCTCTTATTCTCCCACACTCGAACCGTTTTTCTTCACCGATTAAATAGCCCACAGTGACACTGACCCGTGGACCCCGTTCCTTCTCTTTTTCCCACTGACCGGTAGGCCCACTCTCTACTGTTCTTCTCTCTCTTCACCACCGGCCGTTTCTTCCCCTCAGCGCGCTCTGCCGATTTACTCGGCGTTGAATTCGCGTTAACCACGGACTTACTCCCCTGCGACGACGCCTACTTTCCTTCTCCTCTGTCTTTCTTTTCCTCCCCTTCCCCAGCCCCAGGCCGCCTCAATTCCTCCTCGAACGCCCTCTGCTCCGACGATGTTCCGGTGACAATTCCGACGAAACCCCACTGCCCTTGCCTCTTTGACCACGCACGCATACTCCACACTCACTGGTGCTTCCGTCCGTGCCCTCCGTTCAGACGCGGGTGCCCTGAAACCTCGCCTTCAACGACGACTGCCGTGCATTCCAACTACGGCGACATTCCCCGGTGAGCACAGACCTCCCCAGCACCTCTCAATGATGCTCCCTCGTTCGCGACCCTCGTGCGCACCTAACCCTGCCTCTCCTTTGCCTTAGGGCGATCTCCAGCGACGACTCCGACAAGCTCTAAACGCCACCGTGTCTGCTTCCTCTCCGGCGAAGCCCACAGGTAGAATCTGACCGCCCCGCACCCTCTCGATCACGCACACACCTCTGTCGTGTCTTGGCGCATCTGACCGTGCTTTTCGTTTGCCTTGAGTTGATTCACAGCAACGCCAACGACGACGACCCGAGAGCCCCGCATGATAACTCGGCGAGCAATCGCAGCGAACTAGTCGCGCCTCGCCGACCAACACCTCCCGAGCACCACCGTGACCCCGAGCCCGGTGAGCAACCCTCCTTCTCCTCACCCCTCAGCATCGCCACCGCCATCATCGACGATGACTCCGCCGCTATCCACCGGGCCGCCCACTTTAGGTCGAGCACGCCACACTGCTCGATCCAGATCCACCGGACACGATTAGATCACTTAACGCGAAGAGGTATGTCCTCTGGACCGCACGATCTAACTTTAGATCCAACGCTCCACAGCCACGATCCAGCCGAACCGGTACCGGCCAATCACAGCGCAACGCGTGGCACTAGATCTGTTTAAAAGAAATTTGAAAACAGATTTATTTGCCATTTTCAAACCCATGTATCTTTTGATCCACACGTCCAAATTTTACAAATTTGATGTCGTTGGAATCAGCAAGACAAGCCCTAGCCAACCCTGCCCTTAGTTTAGCAAATAGTAACTGCTAGCTTGTTTAACTTTGCAGATTCTTTTGTATGCTTGCTAACATTAGAAAAATCATTTAAAAATGATATTTAGGTTAAAACCTTTGCCAATTAGTTTGTTGTGACCTTGCTGACCATAGGAACCAACCCATAGTTTGGAAAGTGATTTTGGAAAAGAATAGGATGGATTAATTAGTTTAGTCCATTTCTAGCTAACTAAAACTATTGTTTTGTTTACAAAAATATTTTGTAAAGAAAACTTTGAGAGAATGTTTTGAACCAAACCTACTGACCCAAAACACCAAGGTTTGCAATAGCAACTCATTTGGTGAACCCTATAGACTAAAACCCTAGTAGACATATTTCTTCACCACATAAAATGACCAAATAGGTGCCTTGTTTTGAAAATTGGTTTTTGAGGTGAAACCTTTTGCTAACAACTTTGCCACTTTGGTAAATGACCAATTTGGATCTTACAAAGTTTAGGAATCTAATAGAAACCCTTTTGCAAATGACTTTGCCATTTTGGTAAATGACCAATTTGGAACTTACAAAGTTTAGAAGCCTAGTGAGGACCATCCCTACATTAGAACCAACCTTTGCATGCCTATGCATGACTTTGCCACTTTACAAAAATGACCATTAGGTGTACCCAAATGTCTATGACCCACTAGGAACCACTTTTGCAAACAAAGCAAAGCTTGGCATGCTTGCATGCATTTCTTTGACTTTGTTATTTTATGTGTGTTGATTTGCTTGATTGGTAGATTGAGTTTGTGCCTTGCTTGATTGATTGTAGTGACTTGAAGAGTGTGAGTGTTGCAAGGACAAGGAGTGAACTTATACCCTCTACCAAAAAGGCAAGTGATGCTTCATATCATTATCCCATTATTTTCAATATGCATTAGTGTTTTTGCTAAGTAAAATCTTGCATGGTTTTTATTTTGCTAAGTATAGACCTTGCTATAGGAAATCTAGTAGATGAATCCTTAGTAGGATTTTCCTAAGTTAAGAATCCTATTACTACCAAGCTTAGCCTAGCTACTAGAAAACAAGGGTGGTTATATATACACTATGGAAAAATTATTCTAAGTCTAAGGACTTGTTTTTATTTAACAAAACAACTAAGTTAATGAATCTCCTGGGTGGAATGGGACTTGCATGGTGGTTTTTGGTTGAGTGGTTCACAAGGCCAGGGACTGGCTTGTGTATCTCACTTGTGGATGGCCACCCAGGAAACAAAGAGATTTGAGATGTCAAATGTTGAGAAACTTCAAGTGCAACCACTTGGCATTATGGGCTCTGCCATGATCTTAGGATGCTGGAACTTAGTCTTTTGGACAGTGGGTGGTAGTGATTGATAGGTTGGAACGCGTCCATTTGACTAAGGAAAGGCTACTGAAGGATCATTCTTGGGAAACCAAGGCTTGTGGGGAAAGTGCACCACCTCTGCAGTGTAAAACCTAAGTACTTAGCCATGTCCCTGGTAAAGGACAATTTGAGCATCAAGACATGGAAGCAATCAAGAATCTCATCATTCCAATTTCTAAATTAAAACTTGTGGGTGAACAAGGGTTGTGTGAAATTCTTCAATCTTTGATGGAGAGATGGCTTGGCACAAGGATCTCAAAATCTTAGATTGGGAAATTGTTTTTGCCAAGTAAATCTTCAGTCTTTGATTGATAGATGCCCTGAGTGGATCTTCAGTCTTTGATTGATAGATGCCTTGGAATTTGTTTTTGCCAAACAAAACTTATTTTCAAAAATGATAGGAAAAAAATCTATTTTGAGCAATGCAAGCCTCAACTCCACTTAGCCAAATGCATATAGATGATAGACTCCACTATACTACCAAAGTATCACTTGCCAATACAATTCAAATGTATTGACCCTTGTGGCTGTAACTTATTATGTTGCAGGTTTGATTGTTTTAGTGAAGATTGATTGATTAGGATTACAAAGTCTACAACCAATATGTTCGCTGTGGCACTTTGAAGATGAAGGACCCATGACTATAGTTATTCCGCTGCAATGTAATGTAATTAGCCAATGAGCTAAGTTTGATGTAATAAAACTATTTTATTCCTGGTTATAAAGTTGTATTATGACCTTTGTTTCTTGATATTACATCTAAACTGTGGATGCTAGCTATTGATCCAGGGACTAGCATTGTAAACACAGGGGACTCAATCTTATTAAAGGTTGGGGACGCTACAAAGGATAAAGATTACTTCGTATGATATTATAGCAATATAAACATAATGACTTTGATCATAATGCTATACTTCGGATGAATGTTCATCACATCATTCCACCAATGGTGTGACTTTGTTATTAACAACATCCAATGTCCATGATCAGGAAACCTTGATCATCTTGTTAATCAACAAGCTAGTCTATAAGAGAGGCATAACTAGGAACCCTTTTTGTTTATTAAACACACATGTATTGATGTTTCCGAATCAATACAATTCTAGCATGTAAAATAAACATTTATCATAAACATGGAATAAGATAATAACCACTTTATTATTGCCTCTCGGGCACATTCCCTTCAGTCTTAACATTCGTCAACGCCCGTTTGCAACTGAGGAAGGGTGTTAGAATATATAACCATATTGTATTTGTATAGATATATGGTTGTATATGTGTAGTCTGTGTATAATTGTCCGTGTATTGTACGGTACGGAATCTAGCCTTGTAAGTCTATATAATTAGCAATACAAGGCACCCCAATGCGTGGTTTCCCCCAATCTTACACGTTCCGGCTGACTCGGGCCGCTTTGGACGAGACTTCGCCAGTTTGGCTGCCAGTTTGGGCGGCTCGACGCGACTTTGTCCCGTTTGGTTGCTAGTTTGACCAGTTGGAACCGGTTCGGCTAGGCCAGGCCGGCTCGGCGCGTCCTAGCGCGTTTGGTTATCTGGCCGGCTAGGGACCGAATCCGGCTGCGCGCGTTTGGTTGCCTGGCCAGCTGGAGCCAGGCCATCCGACTGGAGCGTTTTCGACCGTTTCAGTGCCCGCGATGCCTATAGAACCGCGCCTTTGACCCTACTGCACCGGTTGCAGCAATGTAAGTGTTTTTCGACCTCGAGCAACCCTCAGGGGCTCGCCAGATGTTGTCATGTTTCCCGCTTTAAGCTTTCCGGTGCCGGCAACCCCTACCCAGGGGCTCGCTGGTTGGACCGACCTACTAATTATATGAACTGGCTAAGTAGTGTGCAATGGTGTCGGAGACCCACTCTTCGTCTCAGCTACAGACTACAACCCGGCTATCCGGCTAGCAAGAGCAAAATCCGGAGGCATACCACATGAAAAACGGTGAAGGATCCGATAGATTGGAC
The DNA here is from genome assembly GCA_023614405.1 of Avena insularis. Taxonomy (NCBI): domain Eukaryota; kingdom Viridiplantae; phylum Streptophyta; class Magnoliopsida; order Poales; family Poaceae; genus Avena; species Avena insularis. Next base: position 361,347,452 of record CM042689.1, on the reverse strand, counting down.
ATTCTGACCATGTTCCTAGTTGGTATTTTCCGGCTACTAAGCCCCTGCGCAATGTATTGTCAGCTTCCCCTTCAGTTCCGGCTCCAGACCGCAACCCGACTACCCGGCAAGGACACAGCGTAAATAGCAGAGCACATGAGAAAGTGACTAAGTGTTCAGAAAAGCAAGAGCTAGTTTTCAAATAGTAAAATTATCCGGTTGACATAATGTATTATGTATGATTATGTACTGACAACAAGTTCATGTTTGTGTGTTTGTTTTGCACAGACTGCACCGAGTCAACTAAAAGATAAGATTTGAAGCACTTGTCTCCATCAGCTACTTCGAATCTCGGGGGCTACACTCATCGGGTGCGCTCGCGTGTCCCCTGTGTAATCAAGCGATCTAGTCCGACTGAAGGAATTCAGCCGGATAGCAAGTTTGAGGTATCGAAAAAGGAAAGATAGAGAAGATTCAAAGCACCTATCTCCGTCAGCTACTCCGAATCTCAGGGGCTACACCCCGCGGGTGCGCTCGTGCGCCCCACGGGGGTTGTATTGTCTCCCAGGGCGAAGGTGTCCAGCCGTACGCCATTCAAGAACTTCATCTACAACGACAACATCAAGTTTCGTGGAGCTCGTGTGAATTTCCCCCTCCGAGTGAAATCAGCGCGCGCTCGGGGGCTAGTGTCGGAGCAACAATGCTACGTTTACGGACACAATCTTACGGGCAAATTATTATGGGATGACGTGACGAAAACATAGTAGTCGTTGGATATTTTTCTAGAACCGCCGCACTACTTTCTACCAATGACTTGATTCCACCTCCGTCCATAAGAAAATCCCATAATAGTTTGCCCGTAAGTGTAGCATTATTGGTGCCGGGGGGATTGTCCCCGGGTACCCCAAAGAAGCACTCTAAGACAGTTAAAAAGACAAAGTTCGGGGGGATTGTAATTGTATCTATAATTTTTGATGTTCCATGCTTGGTTTTATCTACTTTCTTGTGTTTTGTTCCAACTTTGGAGTACTTTTCATATGATTTCTTGGACTAACCTATTAACAAGATGCCACAGTGCCAGTTGCCTGTTTTCTGCTGTTTTTGGTTCCAGGAAGTCAAAAAATGAATATTCTCGAAATTGGACGGGACAAAAGCCAAAGTTACTATTTTCCCGGAAGACTCACGGAGCCAGAAGGAGATTCGGAGAGGGGCCACAGGGTGGCCACCCCCCCCCCCCTTTGGCGCGGGCCAGCCCAGGCCACGCCAGGGCATGGTGTGGGCCCCCTGGCTGGCCACCGACCTTGCCTCCTTCGCCTATATATTCCTCCTGAGGCAAAACCCCTAGATAGTCAAGCCTCCAGCCACGAAAAGTTCTGCAGCGCCGCCGCCACCGAAGGGGAGATTCGGGGGACAGAAAGTCTCTGTTCCGGCACCCTGCCGGGATGGGGAAGTGCCCCCGGAGCCATCTCCATCGATCTCCACCACCATCTCCATCACCATCGCTGATTCCCATGATGAGGAGGGAGTAGTTCTCTCTCGAGGCTAAGGGTTATACTAGTAGCTATGTGTTCATCTCTCTCTATGCATGATCATATTGTGATCATGAGATTTGTAATCAAGTAGATCTACCTTCCTACTCAAGTGCTTTAATAGATCTCTGCTCTCCCCATGTGTGTGAAAGTGACAGCGTGCACACCATGATGGCACTTAGGCTAGAGATTACAAATACTTGTTATGAGTTATATTTGGAGTTGGATGTCTTTATGAAACTGTGGTGTTTGTTGGACTCATCTAGTACTCAAGGTGACAGTGTGGGGTTATCTAGATGGGAAAGGCGAACTTTGAGGAGTGCTGTTATAGCCCTACCATGGATTAGAATGTCCAACCGGAGAGTAGTTCAGCGTAGTATCATAAAGAAGAATATATTTATATGAGAGTGTTCACTAGTGAATGTATGATCCCTAGGCCTTCTTTCTTAGCATTGAAACACCGTTTGCAACTAGATCTGTTACATGTTTGCTTGTTTCCTTCTTTATTTCAGTTTTCCTTTAGTCTTTTCCATGCCATCAAGCTACTTTCTATCATCGTTACCACTTATAATTATCCATCCCACTTGTATTTCACTATCTCTTCGCCGAACTAGTGCACCTATACACCTGACAAGTGTATTGAGTGTGTTGGGGACACAAGAGACTTCTTGTATCTTGATTATAGGGTTGCTTGAGAGGGGATACCTTTGACCACCTCCTCCCTGAGTTCGATAAACCTTGGGTGATCCACTTAAGGGAAAACTTGTTGCTATTCTACAAACCTATGCACTTGGAGGCCCAACAACTGTCTACAAGAATAGAAATGCGTAGACATCAAGCTATTTTATGGCGCCGTTGCTGGGGAGGTAAGGTAAAAGGTACTCACATCCTCCGGTGTGAGTGCTCGAAGTTATTTCCTTTAGATTCTGCAATTTTGTATTTTTGTTTCTTATTTTCACTAGTTAGGCTTAATGGAAAACAACAACAAAATTAAAGAGCTTTATAGTATTTATCTTGAGTTACGGCATGAAGTGTTTGAAGAGAAAATTAAAAAACCCATGGAACTTTATTTGCATGCTAATAGCAATGTTGTTAGTATGAATTCTTTGAACACCATTATTGCTAATGCTATGGAAAAGTCTAAGCTTGGGAAAGCTGGTTTTGATGAGAATGATCTTTTTAGTCCCCCAAGCACAGAGGAGAAAATTTACTTTGATGATACTATGCCTCCAATATATGATGATTACAATGATGAATATGATATTTTCAGTCCACCTACTATTGAGGAGGAAATTAATTATGATTACAATATGCCTCCTATATTTGATGATTATGGTGATGAAAATAATAATGATAGCTATTTTGTTGAATTTGCTCCCACTACAATTAATAAGAATGACTATGTTTATGTGGAGAGTATTGATTCTTTTATGCATGTGGCTTATGATAAGAATGTTTTATGTGATAGTTATATTGTTAATTTTATTCATGATGCTACTATAAGTTATTATGAGAGAGGGAAATATGGTTTTATGCATCTCAATAATATTAAGTTTTCCCTCTTTATGTTGAAAGTCTTGAAGTTGCACGTGTTTTGCTTTCCTATACTTGTTGCTTTGTGCTTTTATGAATTATTTATTTATAAGATTCCTATGCATAGGAAGTGGGTTAGACTTAAATGTGCTTTGAATTTTCTTCTTTATGCTCTCTTTTACTTCAATTCATATTTCTAATGTGAGCATCTTCTCAAACTATCAAGCCTAACATAAAGGCGTTAAATAGAAGTACTTATTGGGAGATAACCCAAAAGTTTTAGATGAGTCTTGGAAGTTATTACTTCAGTAATAACCGCTTCTTATACTTTTTATTTGCTTTTTGTGTCAAGAGTAACCTCTAATGAGAGAGAAGTAATGATTGGGAAAGTTGCTGTCCCGGAACAGATTTCTGTGCTTCACCGTAAAAATTCGTGTAAAATCACTGAACGTCTTTTTGAGGTGTTAATTTTTGTGCTTCTTCCCCAGGTTGTTATCTAACTTTCGTTAGTTCAACACTTTTTGATTTGAGTAACATAAGATCTTCGAAAAAATTCGTATTTTCCTGCTGATCTGTTTTGACAGATTTCTGCCATTTTCTGCATTTGCTTCTTGTTGGTTCCTTTTTTAGTTTTTTTGGGGAATTGAGCTTTTTGAGGGAAGTACTTCAGTAGCTAGTGTTCTAATGGAAGTTCATTGGTGTTGGAACTGAACCTTAAGACTTATTATCTTGAGTGCACTAATGTTGCTAATAAAGATTGTGTGAAGTTTTGTATGAAGGAAAAATTTTAGGTGTATGGAAGGAATGAGTAATGAGATGAAGAATGGACTAAAGCTCAAGCTTGGGGATGCCACACATGTCACCCCAATAAATATCCAAGAAGTACAAGCGTCAAAGCTTGGAGATGCCCAAGGCATCCCCTTCTTCATCAATAAAAATCGCAGGTTTCTTCCAAACGCTTCATTTTTATTGGTTCATACACAGTTGTGTTGTTCTTGGAACGTCTTCTTTTTCGGTTTCATTTTGGTTTTTCGTTTGCTTTTGTTTGCTTAGTTTGCTGAATAAATTCGTTGGACCCCCTCTTTCATACATTGGTTTGCAAATAGTTTGGTTTGGTTTGGAAAAGAGTAGGAAAGTTCATACTTATGTGGTAAAAAGAGCTTGTTTTTGACTGTGGCCTATGCTTTGTCATGCCATGCTTGATATTGTTTTGGCTTTATGCTTAGTATTCTTTGTTGTAGCATGACTTGTTATAAACAATTGAGATTGCTTAATGTGCCTTGGATGAATCATGCGTTGTTTTAGCATATTAAAGCATAGTATAGTGGTATTCTCCTTTGATGCTTTATTTGGGTTGACTTGGCACATGCTCACACCATGTTATGACTATCTCAAGTCACCATATCCTTTATGATCCTTTAGTTTTCAACTTGTAGTATCACTTTATGCTTTGATCAATGATGTTTTGTCGCTCTGCATGATTATGGCCATTATTGCTCTCTTAGTTTGTCGCTCCCAGTCTTTTGCTAGCCTCCACAACAAAGTATGAGTTCCACTCATGCATCCAACTCCCTAAACCAAGTTATTCCAAAGATTCCACCATACCTACCTACTAGCTTATGCTATTCCAAGTATATTCATGCTTTTGTTTACCTTCCAAATTAAACTTGTTATGAGAAAACTAGTGATTAAAGCTCTCATGAACTTGAAGGCACACTTTACTTTTCTTGCCCTTAATAAACTTGAACTATTGTGTCGTCTATGTTGTATATGCTTGCACTTATTTGTTGGGGATTAGCAGAACCATGCTTTTATGGGGAACGCTTTCAACATTGCACTTGTACCTAGTTGATATCATGCTCTTTTGTATATGGATGTCGTCGGTGTAAAATGAAAGGGGAGCTTGTAAGTCCATGGAGTTATGTATATGTGTTAGAAAGCACTGGGTCTGGTCTAATCCATGCTGACATGGTGGAAACCTGCAGCGTAACCATAATGAGCTGTCTATGAAGCATTCTTCTTATAAAAAAAGAGTCCTATATTGACAAAAAAAAGAAAAGGAGAAAAAAGTGATATATGAAAAGAGGAAAGAGAGAAAAAAGCACCATATTCCCATGGTAAATAAGAAGATTGCTGAGATGCTCGTTGTCTGCTTGCCTTGTCATTTTGATATGGGGATTCTTTCGTATCATCGGGTAAGGGGTACCCCGTTGGCGGTTCTCTATGATACACATGTACTTACGATGACAAGAACTTACCGGTGACTAAACTTGAGTAGCATGAGGAGCGGCCCTCGTATTCAAGGGACATGAGATTTCTAACTTATACTTCATCAAGCATGTACACCATAGTTTGTTCACTTTAACCTTAATCACTTCAAGATGCTTATGATAGGGGCAATGAGAGCTGAAAGCTATTAAGTACCATAATTTTTGGAAGCTCTTTATGAGACTTGAATCCCTACTTCCTTTTAAAAAGGCCTTTATTCCACTTATATATTGAGTCTCCACCTTCTATCTTTATGCACCTACTTTGAGAACATAGTGGCCATTCTTAGTTCTATGTGCATTGTCCCAAGACTAGTTGATCGATGCATACCTTGATATTACTTGTTTTAAACTATTTGTATCTAGTCACTCTTATAAACTTTGAAGGTGTCATATGCATTTATATTTGCTACTCTATGAAGGACAAGCTGAATACTATTATGCTATGTTTTCTTTATGTGAAACAAACAAACGTCTTGCAAAGCATTGTTATTCATGAATCTTTTGTTTGTGCCTTTTCATGTTGCAACATAGTTTCTTTTGTCTTATTGCTAGAACTTTGCCTTTCATGCTATGTTGAAGTACTTTGATCCCAGCTATCAATGTTTTACAAATACTTTGATCAAGTTTATGATGGTGCATGTCACCTCAAAAATTATTCTTTCTTTTTATCACTTACCTACTCAAGGACGAGCAGGAGTTAAGCTTGGGGATGTTGATACATTGTAAATGTATCTATAATTTTTGATGTTCCATGCTTGGTTTTATCTACTTTCTTGTGTTTTGTTCCAACTTCAGAGTACTTTTCATATGATTTCTTGGACTAACATATTAACAAGATGCCACAGTACCAGTTGCCTTTTTTCTGTTGTCTTTGGTTCCAGGAAGTCAGAAAATGAATATTCTCGTAATTGGACGGGACAAAAGCCAAAGTTACTATTTTCCCGAAAGACTCGTGAAGCCAGAAGGAGAGTCGGAGAGGGGCCACAGGATGGCCACACCCCCCTTGGCGCGGGCCAGCCCAAGCCGCGCCAGGGCATGGTGTGGGCCCCCTGGCTGGCCATCGACCTTGCCTCCTTCGCCTATATATTCCTCCCGAGGCAAAAACCCTAGATAGTCAAGCCTCTAGCCATGAAAAGTTCTGCAGCGCCGCCGCCGCCGAAGGGAAGATTCGGGGGACAGAAAGTCTCTGTTCCGGCACCCTTCCGGGACGGGGAAGTGCCCCCGGAGCCATCTCCATCGATCTCCACCACCATCTCCATCACCATCGCTGATTCCCATGATGAGGAGGGAGTAGTTCTCTCTCGAGGCTAAGGGTTCTACCGGTAGCTATATGTTCATCTCTCTCTCTCTATGCATGATCATATTGTGATCATGAGCTTTGTAATCAAGTAGATCTACCTTGCTACTCAAGTGCTTTAATAGATTTCTGCTCTCCCCATGTGTGTGAAAGTGATAGCGTGCACACCATGGTGGCACTTAGGCTAGAGATTGCAAATACTTGTTATGAGTTATATTTGGAGTTGGATGTCTTTATGAAATTGTGGTGTTTGTTGGACTCATCTAGTACTCAAGGTGACAGTGTGGGGTTATCTAGATGGGAAAGGCAAACTTTGAGGAGTGCTGTTATATCCCTACCATGGATTAGAGTGTCCAACCGGAGAGTAGTTCAGCGTAGTATCATAAAGAAGAATATATTTATATGAGAGTGTTCACTAGTGAAAGTATGATCCCTAGGCCTTGTTTCTTAGCATTGAAACACTGTTTGCAACTAGATCTGTTACATGTTTGCTTGTTTCCTTCTTTATTTCAGTTTGCCTTTAGTCTTTTCCACGCCATCAAGCTACTTTCTATCATCGTTGCCACTTATAATTATCCATCCCACTTGTATTTCACTATCTCTTTGCCAAACTAGTGCACCATTACACCTGACAAGTGTATTGGGTGTGTTGGGGACACAAGAGACTTCTTGTATCTTGATTGCAGGGTTGCTTGAGAGGGGATACCTTTGACCACTTCCTCCCTGAGTTCGATAAACCTTGGGTGATCCACTTAAGGGAAAACTTGCTGCTGTTCTACAAACCTCTGCACTTGGAGGCCCAACAACTGTCTACAAGAATAGAAGTGCGTAGACATCAGCCCGCGAGGCCAGCTGCGCCCGGCTGGGTCCTTCACCACTTCTCGCCAACGCCTGGGCTGCTCCCAGCTAGGCCTGCCTGGCTCGCCTCCACCGGCCGGGTTCCCTCCACCCCGGGTGGGCTACCTGCCTCACCCGGCCCAGGCGGCTTCGCCCCAGCTGGGCCACCACGCCGCGACCTGCCCCGGCTAGGCCGGTTCGCCCCTGGCACTCCCTGTTGCTGCTGTTCGATCCCCTCGGGGACGCTGACCATGTCCGGCTCGCTCCAGCGCCCCTAGACTGGATCGGTCCACCCGTTCCCAGCTCCATCGATCAAGACCCAGCGCCCCTAGGCCGGATTGGTGTATCCGGCACCAGTTGCCCAGATTCAGATCGATCGACCCCAGCAAGGCATTGGATTCTCATGTACCAAAAGAAGGACAGCGAGAAGACAAGCAAGGACAAGACCCAATACACTACTTTATCAGATGATGTACCAAATAGTCTCACACTATGCATTGTACCTGTGCACTTTGCATGACACAATCAGATGACACATGCATAGTACTAGTGTTCCTTGGGCCACCATTATAAGGCACCAGGGAGGGATCTCACTTGGACAGGCACACACGCACTAGCATTTTGGAGCCAGGCTCTGATCGATCGCTAGCTCACTCAGCTAGCTAGCTCTCTCACATAGAGCACACATACACTAGGTTTGATACACATATACTAGGTTGGACTTCACTAGATAGGCAGTTCATACAGCTCGATGAGCAGTCTGTAGCTCTCACTCTGATCATACCATAGTCAGATCGGCAGGAGTAGGGGTGTTACCTCCTCACGAGGGCCCCGAACCTGGGTACTTCCTGCGTCTCGCTACGTTGGCCTGTATCCAATTCTGCCCGCGGACACCGTCAATAGCTTCCCTACTGTTTACCCACACCTCTATCTAGCCTTCTCATGCACTACCGTTTCACATACAATGACACGTACCACGTGCCCGTACCACCTGCCATCGCCTTCACCAGGTCAAACCAAGCAACTTTCATGAAGGCATCCATATATTCCGAGACTCCCAATCATCACAACGAGAGCCTCCATTCTCAGATTGCATCAGAAACCACCTAGGGAACATCCACCATCTCCATAGTTCATCATCTCCATCCCCATCTTCATCCATAGCCATAGCCATAGCTTGTAACTGAGATCTTCTCGCGATCAACGACCTTGTAAGGATATTTGGTATTTGATCTAAGTAATTCTACAATGTTTTCTATCTTTCATTTTATTATTATGAGTGAGTAGTCCTCACGGGTCGCAGGTTGAGTATTAGCCTCGCAACAATTAATTGCGTCTAATTATATAGGAATATTGTGTTGTGATTTCATACGAGATTTGTAATTATATCATTGTCTGTTACCTTAATCCAAGGACTTGTCAGGTACCTAAGACCCCAAGAATTGATCAAGGTTTGAGGTGAGATCAACGACAGAGCTATGAAATACATGCGCGGGTGGGGGGAGTGGGCATCGAGCATGTACAAAATATATAGGTGGTAACCATGATTGTAGGGAAGTATGTGCTATAAGTTTTGATAATATAATCAGACATCTTAAAAAAGAGGTGGCATGAAAGAAAGATGCATGTATTTTTGACAAATATAATCCTTTTTCTAAACTAATGATACATCTAAACCCTTTGGCGCAATAAATTCGGAATCTGATCCCCTGCGTTCGGCGTTGAGAAAACTGGAGTCGAACTTGTGCACGTCGAAGCAAAAAACAACAACACGGAAGCAGGTCAGCGCCAAATAACTCAGTGCCGAGGTGCTGCTATTTCTTGGCACAGACCTATACAACTTAGGCTCCTCTTAGTTGGCTCCGAACTCAGAGGTCACCTTCCGAAATTGTTTCACCACATGGAGGTTAGAAATGAGGTATTCTCTCCGTCCTAAAAAAGATGTCACATTTTTTTCTAAATTCGCATTTTTATATACACTAAAATATGTTAGATACATATAAATTCAAAAAAAATCTATGACATCCTTTTTCTGATGGATGGAGTATTAGTTTCATCAAAAGATTATATTTGTTTTAAAAAATGCAAAATGTACAATGGGATGACGACGAACAATTTTCAGTCGAATGACATGAAGTCTGTACGACGAGTAAATCCGGTGGTTTTACACTTTTACTAGGCCTTTCTCGTAAGTTACGGATGGTTGGACGAAGCGCATCAGACAGAAATCATACGAGAATTATCGTGTCTGTAGCAGCTCTCCAAATTAAGACGCAAGAACAGATAGAAGATAGAGAGAGAGCAGAAAAGCTACGGGAAGAAGCACATGGCCATATGCGTGCAGGTCCTGTGTGTGAAGGAAAGGAGCAGAAGTGGAAAGGCCTTAAATGAAGAGGATACCCAGCTAGTTGATAAATGATCTGGGTCTTAAATTTTTTACTTTCATCGGTCCATATTAATGTTATTAACTTTGTCTATATACAAATGCATCTAATCTAAATACTTAACTAGATACATCCAAATCTAGATAAAGTTGAGAACAATAATATGAACCGGAGAGAGTACCAAATGTTCAGGCGAGCCGTGGCCCCTTCTGGTCCCCCAGCTCTGCCGTTGGGCGAGATGTGTGGTGAACGATGACTACGTGTGAACCTGGTGACAATAAGGAAAATATAGTAGTCGTTTAGTGATCTATTTGGAAACAACAGCACCAACCCTAAGGCTTTACTTTATAATTGTTCATAGCCTAGTTCTTTGTGGTACAACGGTTGGACCAAGAGACTATATGATATGCTTTTTTGGCTCGCAAGGGCTATAGTATTTAGGATGTCCACGGTTCCTATCCATATTAGATCATGTAGATATGAATGTTCTTAACTTTAACTTTATTTTTATCCCGTATGTATGTACAACTGCAGGTGAAATCTCAACTCTGGCCTATCTTCATCCATTGGTACAAACCTAGATACAAGTAAACTGGAAAGGTCCGATAAACGAAAGATAAAGCTAAATAGAAAGTCTTGTAGACGTTCCTTCACCAACATCAAGTATTTTCCAAGATTCGATAAACCTAAATCTTCTAGGAAAACAGATATACTGCATCTGTAATTCGGATCGATGGTATCAAACATCAAGCTCGATGCCGTACTGGTGTCACTTGGGTTCACAGAGAGTGTGTCAGAACACGTGGTGTACACGCGCGGTAAGGCCAGCTCACGGCTTATTCTCGACATGTACGCAACGATCTCGTCATCACGTGAGCCTGCACCGACATGATCGCCTCATTCAAGGACGAGATGTGCAAGCGCTTCAAGTTGGCCGACCTGGCCTGCTCACTCTGTAACTCGGCATTGAGGTGAACCAGGTGCCCGACACGATCACACTGAAGCAAAGCGCATTCGCCGCGAAACTGATGGATAAAGCAGGCATGGCGGAGTGCAACTGCGTCCACGTGCTGATGGAGCCCCGTCTCAAGCCGTCAAAGGCTCCTATCGACGTGACGCTCTATCAGAGCATTATCGGCTCGCTCTGCTGCCCGGTGCACACAACACCAGATATCAGCTTCAGCGTGCGGATGCTGAGCCGCTTCATAGAGGCGCCCACCTCGGAGCATCTGAATGTTGTGAGGTACATGTCTCGAAATAGACATACGTCTAGCTATATTAATATAGCAACCACAATTAAGATCGCTGCTGAGCCAGACATCACAATGTTCAAAGGAAACAATAGAGAAAAAAAGAAGGAAGAAGAAAAGAAGAGAAAACAAGGCCGTCAGCAGTGGCTCGACAAAAACAAGGATGACTCGTAACCGCTGCGCCCTCCGAAGAATTCTCACCACGCTCCTAGCGCTCCAAAGCATCACGTATCAAGCAGCACCTCCAAGAAGGAAAGCGACGACAACGACGATGCTGCCCGGACTGGTCCTAGGGTTTCCCCTGATACGCTACAGGAGGTGGGAAAGAGATACACCCGACGTTCTTCAGGAAGGATGGCGACACCCGCAGGCGTCGTCACGTCGGTGTCAATACAACAAGGATTTCTCCCGACCCCTCAAAAAAACCACGCTCCCAAACGCTTCGAATTGCTCCACCCAGCGCACCGCCCACCACCATACGCCCCCACGGTTTCGCCGTCATCCCCGTCATCTCACCTTGACCCACGGTGTGAGGCTGGAAAACCCGAGAAGAGGCGACCTTGGCAGGGGTCGGCAGTACAATAACACGCGGGAGGGAACAACCTCCACCGCCACCGACCGGATGTAGCAACAAGAGCAAATCAGGCCCTCGATGGCCTGGCCGAGCCCAAACAGGCTCGTGAAGCCCCGCCACCACACTACAGCAAGGGTGTCACCGTGGCCGCCGACCCTAGCTTCAGCTCCTACTCCTCCGTCCACCAGTGGATCTGCCGCCACCACAGATCCCCGCCGCCAAGCAGCAACGCCGTCTCGCGTGCTCACTGCCCGGACCGCCGCGTTAATGCGAGCAACCCCACTTGGGCCAACAACGCCAGTCCCCACCTTGGCGAGACCCACGACATGGACGGAGAGGGTCGGTACCTCCAAGCATGAAAGAGCAGAAGTCCGACCCGCACAACATACACGGCGCCTCCGTGACGCCGGCGAGTCATGCCCTTCAAAACACAGCCGGTTCTGACCGGCGGCACCAGCGCAGGGCCCACCTAGCCCTTGACTGGCTCTGCCACGTATGGCCAGGGAAGGGGCGCCGTTGCCGGCCTCAGCCCGCCTAGCCCAGATCAGGCCCGCCTGGCCCAGATCTGGCCGGCAAGGCCAAGCCGCCAGCACCCCCTGCCGCCCGCTGCTACCTCCAGCCCCGACGCACCAGTACCTCTAGCCGTCCCCGCCGCCAGCCGCCGCTGTGGGCACCCGCCGCCGCCGAGGTCCAAACACCACCGGACAGCCGCCACCAGCCGCCACTGCCCCAGGCCGGTAGGCTGAGCAGACGAGGCCCGCCCGCCACACCGCCGCGCGAGCTTAGCCAGCGTCTTGCAAAAGCGAGGAGAGGAGGAGAAGAAGGCGGAGGGGCACTCAGCACCCGCCTTAAGCCCGAGGGCGACCGCAGACGAGTCGTTTTTTTCTTTTGTCGGGTCCACTGGCCGGCGTGCTTGCGTTCGTGTTGTGAGGTACACTAAACCATGGTAGCGCGCGTTGCCGCGCCCGTCCTTTTTTCAGATATGTACAATAACACAACACATATTAAAGTAAAAGATGAACCACACGATTTGTGCCAAACTGTACACAGTTTAAATCTTGCATTAATATTGATGAACTCAATAGTTAAAAGGTCAAATGTTGTTAAATAAATACCAAGTAATAGAGTACAAAAATAGAGAGAAGATTTTGCTAAGAAACAAAGTTTCTTCAAGGTCCAAATGATCAACCCGATAAACAACAATTTGGAATATAATATACAATATTGCATTCTTTTTTTAGGGGAAAGGGAATAGTAATATTGCTTTCTAATCACACATGCAAGGAAATTAAGTATCCAGCGTAACGAGAAGCAACATGTCATGAACCTCAATTTTAGAAAATTGTTGTGTAACTATGCAATCCAGTTCCTTCCTCTCTACCATGAGCTTCTTTTGCACCACTACCTGATATGTTATGTAAAAATTGCTGCAGTAAAAATAGCAAGAATAGATTTGTAAGATAGCAATAGATAATAAACAAAGTGTTTTGAGTTGATCGCAGGCTAATAATACCAGGCTGGAAGCAACGGAAAAAAATTATAGCCCTGCAGAAGAAAAAAATTGGGGCCTTGGTTCCTAGTACACATGTTCTACGCAGAATTAATCACTTATCACCCAACGTGAACTGCAGCTGACCTGATTAGTTATGCTAATAGGAAGAGTCATACTAATCAATACTCGTTTGTAGATTTCCAAAGATTTACAAAATTAGCTTATGAGCTATTCACATAATGACGTGAGCAAGTGCTTATTCTGATATAATCATGTACCCTTAGGGTTATGGAGGGACTTACTATAACAAATAGTGGCTTTGAGCTCGTCATGGCCCCTGCAAAATACCCTGATGATTCCCAATTCCACTCCATATACCGTCGACATGGTCTAAGGAGTGAACCTTATCAATAGACGGTCCTATATGCAATGTCCAGCTGGAGCTCAAACATCTCTCAAGTTTAATTCTACAGCTGCCTCGTGTTTGTCACAAAAAAATTCTGTCACACCCCAACATGAACCAATCAACCATCAGACTGAGACAAAACTCAATACTCCCAGCAAATATTGAAGGTGTGATCTACCTCATTTGGAGTACTCAGATTGGAACTGGTGCTTCACCTACATAAATTTTCATAGAAGCATGGAGCGCCATGAGCCCATGAGGACTGTGGCCGGTGTTATTTACGCCTAGTCCTAGTCTCCCAGATTTTCCACTTCTGCCTACACACCAATAGAAAATAAATCAGAAAGGATCCAAAACCGTTCGGACGAGGAGAGAGATCAGGGTGGAGAGAATAAGGATTATGGGAAAGATCAAGGTGGAGAGACCGCGACACCTAACCCCCTCCCGCGACGAATCCAGCGTCTATGAGTGCGCAATTCACTGCAAACTAACGCTAGGGAAAAGCGAAGGCAGCCAAAGGACTGCCATATGTGCAGGAACCCAGCGAATAAGGAGGCAGGGGAAGTAACGCACCTCCACTCCGAAAAATTGATGGGAGACGGACGAGCAGGGGGAAGTAACGCACCTCCACTCCAAAAAAATTGATGGGATACGGACGAGCTTCCTCGTCATTATTCCGCCGATGCCAGCCTAGAGATTTTTGCTTTGCAGCGAACAAGGAAACTACGGTTATAGCCATGGGCTAGGAGCCTGGATCGTAAAGAACAGCAGAAGATGGGGAACAAGTGACCGGGATGGTGCCTACCAATAGTCCAGTCCGGCCCGTCGTATACATCTGCCCGATCAACTGCAGCTGACCTAGATAAGTTTGAAGAGTAGCAGCCCAAGAGAGACCAGATTAAGCCCAGAGACGTAGAAACGCTGTGAGCAGCCATAGCTTGATGCATTATACTGTTCCTTAATTGCTCTGCTACATCGCCAGCACGGTCGATCATGGGTGCTCTACACTTCAGAGTCTGACGGCGCTTGCAGTTTCAGTGATGCAAATAAAAGGAATGAGAAATAACCAGAAAAGTCGCGAGTTGTGCACGGCGCAAACACGATCTCCTAGCTCAGCGTGAGCCTTGGATAAGAGCTCCAGCCTCTCTTCTCATCTACACCACGCCGAGCATGGACGCCATGAATAATGGCGCAACACAGAAGACCTTGCACCGGCGCTGGTATATGCTCGGTCAGGCCATCACCTCCAGAGGCCGCCGGGTGGGCTCATCGCAACCTGGTACCTGACGGCAGCCACGATCGCGGGCACCAGCAGCAAGTATTTGGGCAGCTTCTCGTCACCCGGCCGTGCATGGAAACCGGCTGGGGGTGCTAGTTCATTTTCTTCCACAAAATCAAACCTGACTTTCAATTTAGTGGAGTACTAAAAAAAGTGAATTAGCAAAAAAACGGTTAAACCGTGGGACCGTCTTTGCCTACCCCTACGAACAGCCTCCGTTTATCATGACCATGACTTACTTCAGAAATCCTCAGTGCAGAAATTCAACCCTTGACTGAGCTAGTAGGTTTTGGCATCATCTTTAGGTTTTTCAGCTTTCGGGTCAACGAGTGGTTTCTTTTTGCCTTCCACATGCTTTAATTATACTCTAACATATATGCATCATCTCACTGAATTCAATAATAGAACATACTATTCTGATTAGTTCTGCAGTAACTACAATATACAGACTTTGCAATTTTTATTGTGTGCTAAGGCGTCATGTCCAACCTACACGAGCAGCTTATCTAACCTCATCGGAAGAATCATTCAGTTCAGGAGTTGCTGGACTGCCATCAGTTTCAGAAGGTTGAATGATTGGCGTCGCTGCAGTTTCTTCATCTCCATCAGAAGCTTGCATCTCTGCAGTTCCCTCATCACCATCAGAAGCTTGCATCTCGTCAGTTGTTTCATCACCATCAGAAGTTTCTCCGCATTCTCTTTCCTGGCGACCACTGTTCTCAGTTTCAGAAGGCTGCATGACTTGCACCGCTCCATCTTTATCAGATGCTCGTCCAGACTTTCTTTTCTTAAAAACATGACTGTCCTGATCGCTGTCTTCGTCGGTAGGAACTTCATTGGTGTCATCCAAGGCAGCTGGAGATTGACTTGCACAAGCACCGTTCTCAATGCGGGCTGCTTGAGTACTGGACTCTCTGGTATCACCGGTTGATTGGGGATCCTTGAAAGCCAATGTATTTAGAGAACCATCATTAGTGGCGCCAAGTAGCATCTGCAGCTGTGTTCTAGCAGAAACTGCCACAGCAACTGCATGGTCACAAACCACAGTCACCAGGTGGGCAATGAACAACACTGGCCAGTGCCTGGTAATAGCGAAGTAGAGCAAAGGATGGCGGTGCCAATCCCCTGTCGCGGTAAACCTTAGTCGACTTCATTACATGTTTGCAAAGGTTTCCCTTCTTTGACCAGCTACAATCACACAATGCAAGCTCACAACCTGGGTTCACTATGGAATGGGACCTCTCCTTATCTTTCTGGCTGACCACTCTAGCACAATTATCTTCTATGACAATACCAGAATCTGGAATTTGCAATCCCTGTTGCCATTGGTTTGGGCCATTTTTCCACTCACTCCTCCAGTAACGAGAAAAGCTGTCCTTCCCAGAAAATGCATCCAACCAGTAGTAAGAATGAACCTTTGTACCCAACTTATGAACCAACCAATCTGCACGCTGGTAGATGCTTTCATCTGCCTCATTCAACAGGCGGAGTTTTAGAAGGTGATGGTAACTCTCGATTGCTGAAGCTACCTCAGCAGAAGCCAAGGGGGTGGCCTTCAAGACAGTTGTCCATGCCCCTAGCAGACATTGAGCAGTAGGAGACAGATTAAATAGTTGAATTAGAAAACTCGTGAAAAACCCTCTAATAAGTGAAATAGAGATATATGGCAAGTAAAACAAGGTAAAGCAAAGGCACATGGACCAACCAAGTCTTGGAAACCATAGAGCTTTGAAGTAGTCCAGAAAACCAAAGCAATCAACAAAATCTTCCAGAAAGGCCTCAAATAATTCCATACCACCATTTCCTCCGCAGATATTGGATAATACATTCCCAAGTTGTTTAGCCATCACTGAACGCTTCTCAGGATCTGAACACTTGTTCATCAAATTTTTATGCCAAGCATGCCGGATACGCCATATGGTAATCAAAACTGGGCAATGGAACACTTCCCTGTTCAGCAGAATATATACTCAGGCACCCAAACCCCAGGAAAGAGTACACTAGTAGAGAAGCGTCAGTTACCTTATAGTGCGCACATCGGTCAAGGGATCATCAATAATGAAGCCACCCAACTGCCATGTTGGATCTTTTATCGAACTTCGGTCATAAAGAGCACCCATCCATCTATATATTTCACAATGTGTAAAATGGGGAGTTATGATCCAAGCAACAGGAATCGCATTTTTCTTCTGGTCGAAAGCAAGTATAGTATGTACAGGATACTGCAAAACAGAGAACAACAATACTATGATAAAATCGTAGAAAACTTTGAACTACTATAAAAAAAATGACATTTGACAAACCTTTAACTTGTTTGTTCCAAACTTTGAATCGGAAGCAAGTAAACTGCGGTTGCCATACTGAATCATCTGCTGTAGCTGCCAATCCGTCTGAATGCCCAAGACAAAGCTATCCTTATCGGTAAAATCTTCAAAGAAAAATATGTAGTCCTGGTGATTTTCAACTAATATGTTAATACTAACAGCGTCATCATCATCAAGTTCATAAACAGAACGCCGTATTTTCCTTTCCAGCCTCCTAACAAATCTGTGAGTAAGAAGATCATCACGGTTTGATGGTCCTCCTTGCCTTTTGACCATTTCAGTATGCCTCTGCATTATGGTCTCGACAGGAATACCAACATAGAGCAAAGATATAACTTCAAGACGTAATTCCTCAGATATGTAAGGTGCAAACATTGCTTTCGTCCCAATAGCCATCTTGTCCATGGGACCATGGCAGGGTGAGCCTTTTTTATCTACATGCTTATTGTGGTTATAAATCACAAGAGCCAGTGATGGTTCAGCAATCAAACGCTTCACAATAAAATGGCAAACACATCCCCTCTTTGTATTAGGACGACCAGCAGGTGTCTTCCTCTTTCCACAAGAGGACCTGCTAGGCCGGACAGCACCACCCTCTCTATAATCATCTGGACCAAAAGAGCACCAATACCTGCATGCATTGGTGTCATCATGTTCACATGTTCTGTTTAAATTAATAGCATCTCAAACAGGAAATAGCTAAGGTAAGAAGAGCTGAAGGCAGTGTAATAAAATAGTGATAGCCTGATTATCTATAGTGTGGAGATGGTAAGAAAAAGTTGACAACATCAGGTTCTAGAATAAAGATTAGTCATGGTTCCATTTACTTACAGAATATACTCTAGTATCCCATCAACTTTCGGTTTGCAGTTCATGGTTGGAGGACGCCTTCTGCGTGCTTCAACGTGAAATCGTGTTTGACATTCTTTGCTGTTTGATTCTCCTCTGACAAAGTCATCCACCCTGGAAAATGGAATGAGCGCAAGCCTGTCCATCGAGTCCTTCCAGCCCACGACCATAGACCACGTGATATCTGCTGCTGAAAACTCTAATGTAGTTGGGTTCTGAACAGGAAGGGTCAAAATTTCATCCCACCTAGCCATCTGCAAATACAGGAGTTGTCACAAATAAGGAATGAAAACAAAGACAAATAGCCAGTACAGTACTATGACTTACTATTCACAAATAAGAGAAGCTCGGGTCCATTCAAAGAGGACATCATACACTTAATACTAAAAGAGCCATGTGTTACAGTTTTCTGTATGTTGTTCTAGTCATGATACCAAACAATTTTTGTGCTAGCATAGCATGGAATAAGAGCATAGTCCCATTCCTAACACAAGTTATCCATACCCTATGTTTAAACATGAAAAACAATCAAGTAGCTTGTCCATTTTTATTCTTTTATATGGATATAAAAATGTTGTATCCCAAACACAGCACTCACGAAGTAGTCTCCTCAAAAGTTCACACAGCAGAGTCATGTCTGAAAATATTCAAAGTGACTCCATTTCCACATGATATTTGTTGCTAACAGAGTAGGATCTAGTAGGTAAATAAATGCTACGCCTTCAGGACAAAAGGATCAGACGTAAAAAAAATACTCAGGACAGTCCACCTCTTCTAGACAGACAATCCGCAATGATATCGATGCATTGGAGTATCAGATTGCTCACAGCGAGGAAATGACAAGACAGAACTTTTGGATCAATCAAGGAAAATTAAGATTCTTCACCAGCAAAGGAAATCAATTCAAATCAATATGCTCCCCGCCCCTTGTTGCTCATCTGACAACCTAGAAGTTAGAGGTCTCCCCATGGCACTGCCGACCCTCCTCTCTTCCCCCTCACCGGAGCCTTCTCCCTCCCTCAGATCCCGTCCAGTTGGGCGCAGTTTGTGGGCCGTTCTGGTGCAGTGGTGCTACTTCAGTGCTCCAGGCCTCAATCAGTCTGGCGCCACCAGCAGAGGCTGCAAACGGAGAGGCTGAAACCTTGCAAGGTAGCAGCTGCGGAATTCTCTTGTTATGATCTTATTTATTACTACAGCTCAGTTGCATTTCTCAGAAAACAAACCATCATTTGCAGTCCTAATACTTTGCATATTGGAAGTATATGGCATCTATAAAAGTATCCAAGGTTGTCGAGAACCTCTTCATGTGATTAGGCCATGTGTTACCAAGTAGTACATCATATGACATATCTTTGTCCTGGCACCAGTCTAAATTCTGATTAAAAAGCTAGCTCAAAAGAACCTCCTGAGTCTTGGTACATCCAAATAAGACCAGTTTTTTACTTAAGTTGTTATTACAAAGAATTAAGCTCACATTTTGACACATTTCCAGAGTATTAGTTAGAGAAACTCATTTACGCCCCACAGCCGAGGGCGGCCGGTTCCCCTCCCCTCCCGCCGCCGCTGGCAGGTGCAGCGGTAGGGTTTGGGAAACCTTGTAGATGGGGCGCGCGGGGAGAGGGAGCCTAGTCTAGTGATGGAGGCGGGAGTTAGGGGAAGCGGAGGAGATGCTCGCCGGGGGTAGGGAAGAGGGCGGGAGAAGGTCACCTGCGCCGCCGCGTCGTCGCTCTGCCGCTGTTTCCGTGACGAGCGAGAGGAAGGGAGTCGAGAGTGGGCGGGTACCGATTCCACAGCGATACGGAGCCTGGGGGCTCCCTATTCGGCTATTCCAGCCTACAATTGGGCCTCCGTTTCTAGCCTACAATTCAGATACAACCAAACGAATTAGATGCCCAGTTTGGGAATACCAATTCTAAGGCCCAATTCGGTGTATCCAAACGCAGCGGCAATGCTGCGTCATGTAAATGTAAACGGAGGAAGTGCAACTAGTTCATTCAAGGGCAAAAGCAAAAACAAATGTTTCAAAAAAAAAGTTTAAGGACAAAAACAAAGGATTTTCAGAAAATAACACTAGTTCAAGGGAAAAACAAAGGTTTACACGAAAACCGTGTGTTGTTTTCTAAAACCAAAGAAAGGTGTCACTTTGTCCGAACATGATCCATATAATTCCAAACTATATTTCGGGCGGGATTGGTAGGTCGCGCCGATTTTGGAGCTCCCTAGGGTAGGATGTGGGGGCATGGCTAGGTAGAGATGAGGGTACAGCCACGTTGTAGACTTTGTCGCCCGGGTCGCACTGTTGGCAACGCAGATGCCACTTTGATTGGTTGGCTTCATCTGTTCCCTTCCTCATTAACAACCACACTAACCCAAAGCTAAACACACTTAACTCACACCACCACAACTAGCAGCCATGGACGATGGTGCGGTGGAGGCGGCCGGGAAGTAGAACGCCGGTGGGGTGAGGGCCATCTGAGGGTGCCGCTGTGGAAGCCCGGTGCCGCACGCGCACAGCGGCGACGCTCCGATTCATGGAGGAAGAACAAGAGAAAGAACAATAACAAGACGAATAGGAAGAGGAAGAACAAGAACAAGAGGAAGAACAAGAACAAGAGAAAGAACAAGAACGAGATGAAGAAGAGGAAGAAGAGGAAGAGGAAGAATAAAAGGAAGAACAAGAGGAAGAGGAAGAGGAGGAAGAAGAAGAATCAGAGGAAGAACAAGCACAATTAACATGTATGTGACACATACGTAAAAGGGGAATCGTTTATGTCACTGAATCACAAAACTTGCAACATGAGAGTTATGCACAACATCGAGGTGAAGCTACTCCTCAAAGGAAACTTCAAAAGATCGACCGAGTGCGACGAATCTGACGAAATTCATCCAAAAAAGCTCCAAATTTGATCTCAAATCTGAGAAGATAGAGTGCATGAAGCTTGGTGCCAATGGTTGGGATGGAACCCCATCGTCGATGGACATCTTTTTCGTGTAGAGCTTGATTCAATTGGGTGCCTAGTTGTGCTAAACACAAGTGTGTGAGTTCCGCTAGTTTAGAGAGGAGAGAGAGATGGGGAAGGGGGAAGGAGTTGCATTTGTAGGGAAGAAGAGGGCACGCACGCAGCCTGCCCCTGGAGAAACGGCCGATTCAGCCGTTGTCGTTGGGCCTGTCTACGACGTGCTTTGACACGCGCTGGCCACAACGCAGTGGCGGCTCAGGTACACAAACGCCTTGAATTTGCATCCACAGGGCTTGTTTACTCTTCGTGCGACCTACCAAACTCGCCCTTCAATTCTCTCTGCATACATGTCCCTAGTGAATTTATTCCGCCGGCCGATGAAGGAGAAGAATCATGCCCTTCAATCCTCTCTGCATACATGTCCCTGACAAATTTATTCCGCCGGCCGACGAAGGAGAAGAATAAGAGCAAGAGAGTGTTGTGTACACATGCTTAGCTTTTCTTTTGAGAACAAGATGTGCTTAGCCCAGGAGCAGAAATTAAACATCCACTAAGCCGTTTTTTGTAGCGTCCAAATATTTTAGCTTCATTCTAAAAAAAAGCTTCAAAGTTGGTTTGCATTTAAAAAAAGACCATTTCGGATTTCCGATCCCTACCCCTTCGCAACAGTCAGATGAGTTGGTCACCAGAATTGCGGGCACCGACACGCGCCTGGTTGATATGCCACCCATGGGGCAGGTGGACATTTGGCCAAGGCAGTAGAATGCCTAGCTCAGCGAACAGCCGCGCCACCTCGATGTAGATGCGACACTCGGTGTGGGACACCTTAGGTGGTAGCGGTCGCCTTGGCGCCGAGCGCGAAGGCGTAGAAATGGTAGTGGTCGCTGCAGGAGGAGGACCCACCTTATGGTCGTTGCAGTCGGACAAGTCGAACTAGCCCTTGTCGCTTCCCTTCGCCATGGTAGGGTTTTCTAGGGTTTGTAGTGGGGACTGGAAGCTTCCAGTAAGAGGCTGGGTGTGGGGATAATGATGAGGACGACGCGGCCCCATTTAAGAAGGACCGGCCATCATCGCTTCCTTTCCCCACTCTATGAGCGTGGGCCTCATGATGACCAAGTGAAGACACACGCAAACCTGAGGACAGTCCGCGTCTGCTAAGCAAGCCCAAATTTGGACCGGAAACAGAGGCGAGTCGGATAGAATCGTGGCCTTGGTCCGGTTGCAGACGCCGTTGAGCGTTATCTGGCCAGATAGGTTCAGAAGGTACCGTTAGGCTGTTGGAGTTGCCCTTGTCTACTAGGCTACTACTTTTCTCGCGTGTTTAGTTCGACTTTTCCTACGATTGGACGCATTTTATTTTTGGAAAGATATGCATGCATGATATAAATGTTGTCACGTTCATCTAGCCAAATACGTCGTTGTACACTTGCACTGTTGGGTCTTTCTAGTTGTCCACCTATACGATTTCAGCTAGCTGATACTGTAAAGGCAAAACTTACAGGCCGTTCATAACAAATTGGTCCTGAGATACCGAAGCTACCAGTTGTTACCATCGCGATAAGCATATCAAACACTTGTGTCAATCTTTGCATCACGATCACACATAGTATGGTACTATAACAATTACAAGTACCATAAGTAAATGCTAATTGAGATATATGGTCCAAAACCATGATCCTAAGACATGTTGAACTCACGGATCCCTAAGTTACCAATATTGGAATTATGCAATTTGGACTCGGGATCTCAGAAGATTAGTTAAGAGGACTTGTTTCGTGTTGGATTTTTTTCTTTCAGATATGGTCCAACCACTCTAGTCTATTTTAATAATTATTACTGAAATCTCATAAGCCAACTTGACAATTCATGCATGGTAAGAGGTGAGATTAAAGTTTATTCACATATGGCTAGTTTAGAGAGTTGGATCTCTTTACAAGGAAGGCTATTTCACCACTTGTACATGCATGACAAGAAGAGAACTGCATTCGTGCTCCTCCTCCTCTGCCCGCTTCATGTATGAGTTGTCTTCTTTGCTTTCACCCATACCTAATATATGAATGGTCTCACAGAAACTGAATCTTTTTGCAATAGTGGACAATGAATACCGATGGATGTTCTGCTTCGGTTGCCGCCTGTTCGGTTCATCTCCTGGCTCCTCGTTTCACCTCCCGCCGCTACCATTTGCGATATAAAAACAGCCCAGGTTAAGGGTGTGTTCAGTTGATGTCACAAAGTAGAATGTAATGAAATGGTTTCACACATGAGAGTCGTTCTAGTGTTCAGTTGAGAAATAGAATAGAGGTGGTTCCTCAAAAGAGAATATTCCATCTAGATCCAGAACACACCCATTCCCTCCAAATCGGTGAAATCTCCCCGTTCCTCTATGCTAAAACCATCCAAACCTTCTCACTCTCTCTATTCTGCTGCCATCCCTTTTGCTAAATGCACCCTGATACATTGCAAATGTATCTATAATTTTTGATGTTCCATGCTTGTTTTATCCACTTTCTTGTGTTTTGTTCCAACTTTAGAGTACTTTTCATATGATTTCTTGGACTAACCTATTAACAAGAGCCACAGTGTCAGCTGCCTGTTTTCTACTGTTTTTGGTTTCAGTAAAGTCAGAAAATGAATATTCTCGGAATTGGACGGGACAAAAGCCAAAGTGCCTATTTTTCCGGAAGGGATCAAGTGCCAGAATACGAGACGGAGAAGGGCCAGGGAGCCACCACACCACCTGGCCAGCGCCAGGGGGGGGTGTGGCCGCTCCCGGCACCCCCTCGGCCTCTCCTTCCGCCTATATATTGCCCTCGGGACGAAAACCCTAATTACCCGATCAAAAATCCACGAAAGAGTCTGTAGACGCCGTCATCTCCATCCCTAGATCGAGAGGGATCTGAAGCTCTTCCCGACACCCTGCCGGGGAGGGGAATTCACCCTGGAGGCCTTCTTCATCACCATGCAAGCCTCCGGTGTGATGTGTGAGTAGTTCATCCTTAGACTACGGATCCATGTAGTAGCTAGATGGCTAGTTCTCCTCCTTTGTGCTTTCATGTTTAGATCTTGTGAGATCCGTTCATGATCAAGATCATCTATTTGTATTCATACATGTTGTGTTTGCGGGGATCCGATGGATAATGAGATGCTATTTCAGATTGATTATTGATTCTATCATGTCTTTGTTATTTGTGATCTTGCATGCTTTCCGTTGTTAGTAGATATCTTGGCCAAGTAGATGCTAGCAACTCCAAGAGTTAGTATTTATGCTCGATAGTGGGTTCATGCCTCTGGTAATCTAGGGAAGTGACAGAAATCTCTAAGGTACTAGATGTGTTGTTGCTACTAGGGAGAAAACAACAATCCTTTGTTCATAGAACAATCGTATTGTTTACTTTACACACAGTTCGTAAGGCAATAATCTGTTGCTTGCAACTTAATACTGAAGGGGGTTCGGATGATAACCTGAAGGTGGATTATTAGTCATAGATGCAGTTGGATGGCGGTCTATGTATTATGTTGTACTGCCCAATCAAGTCTCAAAGGAGTCAAGATGATTAGTATATGCATGTATTGCTTTCTCGGTGTTTGTCAATTGCCCCGCTGTAATTTGTTCACCCAGCATGTTATCTATCTAAGGAGAGCCATCTCTAGTGAACTATGGATTCCGATCCTTTCTCTTTATATACAATCTACAATCTTTTACTGCTTTGTGTTTACTTTCTGCAAACTTTTACTTCTTTCCATTCGATACGTTTAATCCTTTGTTTTCTGCAAAACATAATGAGATTGACAACCTCATCGCAAGTTGGGGACAAAGTTCTGTGGTTGTGTTGTGCAGGTCTCCACGTTGATACTAGCACCGGTAGTGCGCCCTGCCAAAGCTCAGCTAGTAACACCTTTGGGGTGTTTCCTTGCTCCTACTGGTTCGATTAAACCTTGGTTTCATAACTGAGGGAAAACTTACTGCTGTGCTCATCATACCTTCCTCTTGGGGTTCCCAACGAGCTCTACGTTGAATGACGAGCACATCAAGATCTTTCCTGGCGCCGTTGCCGGGGACTGAAGAAGAAGAAGAAGAAGCTCCCACGTCAACCACGCACCAGATCTTTTCTGGCACCATTGCCGGGGAGTCAAGGACATCTTCACAAGGGGAGTCCCTCATAACCAATCTCTTTACTTTGTTGTTTTTGTTTTGCTTAGTTTCTTTTTGCTTTGTTTGCTTGTTTTGTTCTTTCAAAAACACAAAAAAAATTAGTTTTACTAGTTTGCTTTCTTATTTGAAAACCCAAAAAAATGACTACTCTTGAAAACACTAAGTTGTGTGACTTCACTAGCACCAACAACAATGATTTTATGAGCACACCTATTGCTCCACCTGTGGCTGAAAATACTTTCTTTGAGATAAAACCTGTTTTGCTCAATCTTGTTATGAGAGAACAATTTTTTGGTATTGGTAATGAAGATGCTACTTCCCATCTAAATAAATTTGTTGAACTTTGTGAGATGCAAAAGCATAGGGATATAGATAGTGATATTATTAAGCTGAAATTGTTTCCTTTCTCTTTGAGAGGAAAAGCTAAAGAGTGGTTGAATTCCTTAACTAGGAATAGTATTGATTCTTGGACTAAGTGCAAAGATGCTTTTATTGGAAAATACAATCCTCTTGCTAAGATTATATCCATGAGAAGTGAAATAATGAAGTTTAAACAACTTGATAATGAGCATGTTGCTCAAGCTTGGGAAAGAATGAAATCTTTGGTAAAGAATTGTCCCACTCATGGGTATTTGCTTGGATGATCATCCAAACTTTTTATGCAGGATTGAACTATTCTTCAAGGAACCTATTCGATTCTGCTGCTGGAGGTACCTTTATGACCATCACTTTGGGTGCTGCAACAAAACTTCTGGACAATATGATGGTTAATTATTCCGAATGGCATACTGAGAGAGCTCCACAAGGTAAGAAGGTAAATTCTGTTGAGGAAACTTCCTCCTTGAGTGATAAGATTGATATTATTATGTCTATGCTTGTTAATGGGAAAGCCCATATTGATCCAAATAATGTTCCTTTAGCCTCTTTGGTTGCTCAAGAAGAGCAAGTTGATGTGAACTTCATAAGAAATAATAATTTTGGCAACAATGCTTACGGTAACAATGCTTATAGGAACAATTTTGGTAACAACAATTATAAGCCATATCCTCCCAACAATGGTAATGCTTATGGAAATTCTTACAACAATAATAAGAGTGGTCCCTCTGAACTTGAAGTTATGCTTAAAGAGTTTATTAGTAAACAAACTGCTTTCAACAAAACTATTGAGGAAAAACTCTCTAATGCTGAAAGAAATATAGCATCTTTGGCTGAAACTCAATCTTCTTTGAATAAAATGGCTGCTAAACCTGAAACTAATGATAATCCCTTTGCAGCTACTAATGCCATACAAGTAAGAATTGATGAAAATTTTAGACTATTAGCTGAATTACATGCTAAATGGGAAAGAAAAGATGAAATTGCTAGAAACATTAGTGTTTCTACTATCACCACCACTAGTGTTGACGCTAGTAATAGTTCTACTACTTTAGATGATAAAGTTGATTTTGATCTTGATGGTTGCAACATCTCTGAAGTTATTAAGTTCCTGCAAAAGCTTGCTAAAAGTCCTAATGCTAGTGCTATGAACATGGCCTTTACAAAACACATTACTGATGCTCTCATCAAGATTAAAGAACAAAAGATGAAACATAAAGCTTCTGATGGGTTCATAGCATGGAAAACAAAAAAATTCTACCGCAAGAACGAACAAAACCTAGATCTAATCTAGATAAAAGCCAAGATCTAATCTATTAGACATGTGCAACAAGATAGATCTGTACTAACCCTTGTAGATCCGAAAGCGTTACAAGATCGGATCTCGTGGTTGATGTAGTCGATCACTTGCCGATCTCAAGATCAAGTAGACGATCCTTCCGGTGCCGCGTTCCAGCGGCGCTTCCACAGTCGGTCACATGTGCGGAGTCGAAGCAGACCTTCCTCTCCCTATTCCAGCGAGCAGCGGAGGTAGTAGATCTCTCCACAGAATCCCAGCAGCACGACGACATGGTGGTGGTGGTGGAGAATTCTGCAGGGCTTCGCCTAAGCCAGAGCAGAGGGAAGGAGGAGGAGAGAGTCAGCTAGGGTTTGGAGTGGAAGGGGCAAGGGGGTGGCGCCCCCACCCCTCTATTTAAAGGAGGGAGGCGCCATGGGAGGGGGAGTCCTAGTAGGACTCCCCTTCCTCCTTGGCCGGCGGATTGGGAAGGGGGGAGGAGTCCTCCTCCCCTACTACTCCTTGTCTTTCCCTACAAGGATTCCTTGATCCTTTCTTGGTTTTCAAGCAAACTCCAAGAAATCTTCTAGAACCTTTCGGAACATTCCGAAACCTTCTAGAATCCCCATACAAATACTCCGGAACATTTCCTAACTTAGAAAATGATCCCCCCATATATGAATCTTATTCTCTGGACAATTCTGGATCTCCTCGTGATGTCCCGGATCCAATCCGAGACTCCGAACAACATTCGGTCTCCAACGCACATTCCATATCTACTTAAAACAACTTCGAACCTTAAGTGTGTCACCCTACGGTTCGTGAACATGTAGACATGATGGAGACACATCTCCGATCAATAACCATTAGCGGGATCTGGAGATCCATAACAGCTCCCACATACTCAACGATGACTTTGTGATCGATAGAACCATTTAACATACGAAACCAATTCCCTTTGTCACGCGACATTCTACTTATCCGAGGTTTGATCGTCGGTATCTCCATACCTTGTTCTACCTCATTACTGATAAGTACTCTTTACTCATTCCGTGATATGTCATCCCTTGTGACCTAGTCACATGCTTGCAAGCTAACTAGATGACATTCCACCGAGAGGGCCCAGAGCATATCTATCCGTCATATGGATGGACAAATCCCAATCTTGGTCCATGCGCTTCAACACATACTTTCAGAATACCCAATGACACCTTTATAACCACCTAGTTACGAAGCGGCGTTTGATGTCATCAAAGTACCCATCCGGTGATGGTGATTAACATAACCTCATGGTCGAAGGATTAGGTTACCATGCATTTGAAAGCTTGTAGCAAAACGAACTTAATGACTTGATCTTATGCTATGCTTACTATGGGTGTGTGTCCATCACATCATTTTCCTAATGACACGATCTTGTCATCAATGACATCCAATGTCCATGATCAGGAAACCATGATCATCCATTAATCAACAAGCTAGTTTAAGAAGAGGCTTACTAGGGACTCTTTTATGTTTACAAAACACACAAGTATTAGTGTTTCCTAATAATACTTTTATAGCATGGGATGTAAACATTCATCATAAACATAAAGATATAATAATAACCACTTTATTATTGCCTCTTGGGCATATCTCCAATAGTTGATACAATTGTCATACAATGTATCTTCATAGTATTATCCCGCTATGAACCACACCTAGTTTGATAACAAACTACTTGACGCAAATGCCCTCATTTGCTGCTACAATAGTAGTCATATACTTAGCCTTTTGTTGTAGTATCTGTCACAATGTTTTAACTTTGGTACTCAACCAAATCCGTTATGGAACTTCCTTTCCATTACATTGTGCCACCCATAGTTTAAATTGAGATAAACTTAATTTGTGACAAAACTAGTATCAATGTAACAATTTACAATGAACTATTTGTCACCACTATATAAATAATATATTCTTAGTTCTTCCAAAGATCATAGGAATATCCCTACTATTGTCCAATGATCATCTTATGAGTCATTCTGGTATATGCTCATAACATTTAGAGCATAGGACATATCTGGATGTGTACATCTCAAAGAATGATTGATCAAAATAATCTTGTGATTTCACCAAGTGTCAAAACACTTGAATCTCGTGTCAACACACTTGAATCTTGATTCAGTCCTTTCCGTGCGTCAAGAACCTTTCTTGTTGTTTCCATATTGAACTCATTCAACATCTTATCTATGTACATTTGGCAAAACCATATTAGCGCCTCAATCTATCCATATAGACATTGATGCCTAATTCTTGGGTTATGCCTAAGTCTTTCATCGAAATGAAATTCTTAACCTGTGTCAATAAAAGATACATCATTTCTAATCAACAATATGTATTTCACATAATGTATTAGAAATATGTCTTAGCGCTCCCACTTAATTTTTTGCAAAATGCAAACATCTTCATAAATCTGATGAAATTAAACCTTTTAACGGTTTCATCACGGTGAAGATTCCAACTCCGCGATGCTCACTTCAACCATTGAAGTTTTGCATACTCTTTTAGCATCCTTTGAATTAACAAAACCCTTTGGATCGTGTCAAGGACACATCCTAGGTAACCATTCTATTAGAAGAACTTGTTTTGTTTGTTTAACTACCATATACCAAAATATATGTAGTGGTTGCTACATTAATCCGCCCAGACTAAATATCGCTATGAAAGATCAAATTTTATCATAGTCAATTCCTTGAACATTGTCGTAAACTCTTTCCGACATGTCGACTATTTCATAGATGTGAAACATCTATGTCTATTTCTTTATAGATCCATATACGACTGTAAGGTCTTGCACCTTTCCAGAGGGTCTTTCAAATTCAAGGCTTGATTTCTCGTGTATGGAATTATCACTGGCTTCAAGCCACTTAACGAAGTCAGGGCCCATCATTGATTATTTGCATGTAGTCGGTTCATCATTGTCAAACAACAATGATTTAACTCTCAAATCTTGGCATTTGATTACTTACCCGACCTACTTGGTTCAATAGGAACTTAGATCTCCGTGACCACAACCTTTGAGGCACGTGATCCATGAGCATTTTTGCTGCCTCCGGGACACTTACCGACGCTGCGCAACTCGGCACATATTAGCCAAGGTTCAACAACCTTGTCAAAGTTCTATTGTCCTCCCACTTAACTTTTCACCAAAAATTCCTTCTCAAGAAACTCAACATTCTAAGTGACAAACACTTTTGTCTTCGGTGTTATGGAGGAATACCCAATGGTTATTCGAAATAACCTACAAAGACATGCTCATCCGACTTTGGTTGTAAACATTTTACTTATGCCTAGCATATCAAAAATTTAAGAAAGGACAACCTGAGTTTTATCCCAAACCATGACTTATATGGTGTCATTTCAACGGATCACGATGGAGCTCTT
The DNA here is from genome assembly GCA_023614405.1 of Avena insularis. Lineage (NCBI taxonomy): Eukaryota > Viridiplantae > Streptophyta > Magnoliopsida > Poales > Poaceae > Avena > Avena insularis. The sequence continues at coordinate 361,317,265 of CM042689.1, read as the reverse complement.
TTCAGTGTAAAAGCGGTAGTCACTAAAGCTTTAATCTTTAAAATATAATGGCAGTTTTATAAATGACACCTTTGATCTTACCATGTCAAACAAGGTTTTATTACATATCTTGAACACTCCATACTCCTATGGTGTTTTGGGAAATGCAAATCCATGGAACAATTCCTCAAATCTTAGGTGTTTTGCTAAACTTGTAACTCAAACATCTTTATGATCCAATCATAAACTTTTTTATTTTCTTGTTACAATAATTTTCCACTTTATCTTGAAAGTCTTTGAACATTTTCAAATGTTTCATACTTCTTCCTTATTGAGTAAGTATATACATATACTCACTCAAATCTTCAGAGAAAGCATATGAAGTTGAAATCCATCGCCCACGACTACATATAATAGACTATATACATCAATATGTACAAATTCCAATCAGTTAGTCGTCCGTTCATCTTTTGGCCTACGAACGGAGTTTTAATTATCTCCAGGAAAGTATCACAAGCATCATTTGATCAAAATCAAAGACTCCAAAAATCCATCAACATGGAGTTTCTTCATGTATCCCTAATATAATTTAAACGGTGATGTCACTTCGCAAGTGATCTTTCAATCATTTGTCTTGCGACATTTTAGCATTAGTTTTATGGTCGTTATTTCTCCAACCAGACTTGTATATCATCCATCTATTATGGAATACGGTAATTATTTGAACAACCTTTTGTCGTCATAATACCTGATCAAAAATAACAATTATTGAAACAAATCTTGAAGGCAAGCTTTGATGTTAACGAGCAACACAACAACCCTTTGTTTGTTTTCGATGAACATCATCACATATTCTCTTGCTAGTTACTTAGGCCATTGCAGTTCATGAATTGTGTTGTCCTGTATGACACTTCATACCAACCAATTCGGTATCCAATACCGCAGAACCACATTGTTTAACAACCAAGGAATACATCCATAACATGTATCTTCTATATACCTAAGTTGGATATCTCCAATCTTTTCTTTTCTGCCAAATATTTTATAGATTCTCTTTCAACAATTCCTTTTCTTTTAAAAAAGAATCTATTAACATCAATAGTGGTGTCATTCACATGACACATAGTACAAAGTGTGTATAGGTAAATACTAATACCTTTGAACTTGCACTTTGAAGTGGATCACCTTCATCAAATGTTTGGCATTATTTCAAAATTCCATTCTTTAGTAATCTTTTAGTGTAGTAAACATTTTACTTACATCTTCTATTCATCCTTATCATGACAACTTTCATGATCAAGCTGCTATATAGCTTATAAAGGTGAATTATAGTATAATGTTTCTTTTCCAAAACTTTTTGGAGGATTAGGACGACTAGCGTCTCCAACCTTCACAAATTCTCATCAAATATGAGGACATATACTCTATCATGCTGTAACCAACACATTGTTTTAGATATCGCAATAACTTTCACATATGATGGTTTCTGAATCATTGCTTTCAGCTCTTAGATAAACTTGATATTAAAAACAATCTTTTGAGTATCAAGAATCATGGAGGCAAACATGATACATTAGATACTAACACTGGAATTGTTACTCTTGATTTAATACTGTTTATTAAACTTCACAGAGTAAACGGAGTTTGCTGAAGGTTTGCAACAGGACTTTTAAACTTTAGATTGACACTCAAAACAATACGATACCAGTTAAATAAAGCAAATATCCAGAATTTCTATAGTTCCACTATCTCAACTATAACTAAGCGTAAGGTGGTGAACGGATGCCAATGACTACAACAAACTATGCAAATTCACTTTGATTGTGTTTATGATAAATTGAGTTCGACTAATCCAAATTACAAATGAACTCCCACTCAAAACAACATCCCTCGAGTTGTTTTAGTGATTACACGAACCAAATCCACTACACCAAGTCCGATCATCACGTGAGATGATGTAGCTTTAAAGGCAAACATTCAACATGTTCATCATATCATCCATATGACTCATGCTTTACCTTTAGGTATTCCGTGTTCCGAGACCATGTCTGTACATGCTAGGCTCGTCAAGGTTAACCTTAGTATCCGCATGTGCAAATCTGGCTTGCACCCGTCGTATGCACACGTAGAATCTATCACACCCGATCATCACGAGATGCTTCGAAACGACGAGTCTTAGCAACGGTGCCAACTAAGGACGAACACTTTATTACTTGATATTTAGTGAGAGGGATCATCTTATAATACTACCGTCATGATCTAAGCAATACAAGATGCATAAAGGATTAACATCATAGGCAATTCATAATTAGTGTGATATGATATGGCCCTTTCTTCTTATGCCTTTGATCTCCATCTCCAAAGCACGGACATGATCTCCATCATCAGCAACATTGCGTCAAGGTCAATGGCGCCGCTTCATGGTTGTCCATCATCACTAGAAACTATTACAACTACTTGGAATAAAGCTATTACAAGATGAATAGACACGCAGGTCTTAACAGAATTAAAGACAACCATTAGGCTCCTGCCGGTTGCCATATTACAACAAGGATCATTGCATACATCAAATATAATCACAATCACATGATGGCCATATCACATCACAAAACCCCTGCAAAAACAAGTTAGACGCCTCTAATTTTCTTTGCATGTTTTACGTAGTTTGGGGCTTTCGATTAAAAACGGATCTTACCTACGAAACTGAACCACAACGTTGATACAAGTGCTATCAAGTGCAAAGTGTAGATTGGATCTATACTATGATGGGAGAGACAGACACCCACAAAGCCACTTGTGCAATACGAGTTGCACGCCAGGATGCAAAGTACACAAAGCAAAAGACGGCACGAGCACCAACGCCCACAAAAACATTGTGTTCTACTCGTGCAACAGATCTACGAATAGACACGGCTCTGATACCACTGATGGGTTCGTAGCATGGAAAACAAAAAAATTCTATCGCAAGAATGAACAAAACCTAGATCTATTCTAGATAAAAGCCAAGATCTAATCTATTAGACATGTGCAACGAGATAGATCTGTACTAACCCTTGTAGACCCGAAAGCGTTACGAGATCGGATCTCGTGGTTGATGTAGTCGATCACTTGCCGATCTCAAGATCGAGTAGACGATCCTTCCGGCGCCGCGTTCCGGAAGCGCTTCCGTAGTCGGTCACACGTGCGGAGTCGAAGCAGACCTTCCTCTCCCCGTTCTAGCGAGCAGCAGAGGTAGTAGATCTCTCCACGGAATCCCAGCAGCACGACGGTGTGGTGGTGGTGGTGGAGTAGAGAATTATGTAGGGCTTCGCCTAAGCCAGAGCAGACGGAAGGAGGAGGAGAGAGGCAACTTGAGATCTAGAGAATAGAAGGGGCAAGGGGGTTTGTGCCTCCACCCCTCTATTTAAAGGAGGGAGGCGCCATGGGGAGGTGGAGTCCTTGTAGGACTCCCCTCTCCCTTGGGCGGCGGATCAAGGAGGTGGGTGGGGGGGAGTCCTACTCCCCCACGAATCCTTGTCTTACCCCACAAGGATTCCTTGATCCTTTCTTGGTTTTCAAGTAAACTCCAAGAAATCTTCTAAAACCTTCCGGAACATTCTGAAACCTTCTAGAATCCCCATACAAATACTCTGGAACATTTCCTAACTTAGAAAATGATCCCCAATATATGAATCTTATTCCCCGGACAATTCCGGATCTCCTCGTGATGTCCCGGATCCAATCCGAGACTCCGAACAACATTCGGTCTCCAACGCACATTCCATATCTACTTAAAACAACTTCGAACCTTAAGTGTGTCACCCTACGGTTCGTGAACATGTAGACATGATGGAGAGACATCTCCGATCAATAACCATTAGCGGGATCTGGAGATCCATAACAGCTCCCACATACTCAACGATGACTTTGTGATCGATAGAACCATTTAACATACAAAACCAACTCCCTTTGTCACGCGATATTCTACTTATCCGAGGTTTGATCGTCGGTATCTCCATACCTTGTTCTACCTCATTACTGATAAGTACTCTTTACTCGTTCCGTGATATGTCATCCCTTGTGACCTAGTCACATGCTTGCAAGCTAACTAGATGACATTCCACCGGGAGGGCCCAGAGCATATATATCCGTCATATGGATGGACAAATCCCAATCTTGGTCCATGCGCTTCAACACATACTTTCAGAATACCCAATGTCACCTTTATAACCACCCGATTCTGAGCGGCGTTTGATGTCATCAAAGTACCCATTCGGTGATGGTGATTAACATAACCTCATGGTCGAAGGATTAGGTTACTATGCATTTGAAAAGCTTGTAGCAAAATGAACTTAATGACTTGATCTTATGCTATGCTTACTATGGGTGTGTGTCCATTACATCATTCTCCTAATGATATGATCTTGTTATTAACAACATCCAATGTCCATGATCAGGAAACCATGATCATCCATTAATCAACAAGCTAGTTTAACAAGAGGCTTACTAGGGACTCTTTTATGTTTACAAAACACACAAGTATTAATGTTTCCGGTTAATACAATTATAGCATGTGATGTAAAAATTTATCATAAACATAAAGATATAATAATAACCACTTTATTATTGCCTCTTGGGCATATATCCAACAGCTTCTATTCCTATAAAACAAGAAGATGGTTGGGAACCCATCATTAATATGAAAGTGAATGACTTTGATTTCAAAGATTTGTGTGATCTTGATAGTAGTGTTTCTATTATGCCTAGAAGGATTTATGATATGCTTGATTTGCCTCTTCTTGAAGATTGTTATTTGAATGTCCCACTTGATGATAATGCTAAAAAGAAACTCATGGGGAGTCTTAATGATGTTTTTATTATGGTTAACAATTCCTATGTCCCTGTTGATTTCTATGTTTTGGATGTTGAATACAATGCTTCTTGTCCTATTACTTTGGGAAGACCTTTTCTTATAACTGTTGGTGCCATCATTGATATGAAAGAAGGCACCATTAAATATCAACTCCCACTCAAGAAAGGTATAGAACACTTCCCTAAAAAGAGAGAAAAGATTTCTTTTTCTTCTCCTATGAAAACAAAATTTGGTCTTAATGCTTCTTCATTTGAGAACACTTGATTCTTTCTTTGCTTCTTATGCCTAACTTAAAGGCGTTAAAGAAAAGTACTTATTGGGAGATAACCCAAAAGTTTTAGATGAGTCTTGAAAGTTATTACCTCAGTAATAACCTCTCCTTATCCTTTTTATTTGCTTTTTGTGCCAAGAGTAACCTCTAATGAGAGTGAAGTAATGATTGGGAAAGTTGCTGTCCCGAAACAGATTTTTGTGCTTCACCGTAACAATTCGTGAGAGAGATATGTATGTCAGATTGAGCTGTAATTGTTTGTGCTTCTGCCCCAGGTTGTTATCTAACTTTAGTTAGCTCAACACTTTTTGATTTGAGCAACAAAAGGTCTTCTAAAAAATTCGTCTTTACCTGCTGGTCTGTTTTGACAGATTTCTGCCATTTTCTGCATTTGCTTCTTGTGGGTTCCTTTTTGAGTTCTTTTGGGGAATTGAGCTTTTTGAAGGAAGTTCTACAGTAGCTAGTGTTCTAATGGAAGTTTATTTTTTGTTAGAACTGAACCTTAAGACTTATTTATCTTAAGTGCACTAATGTTGCTAATGAGATTGTGTGAAGTTTTGTATGAAGGAAAATTTTCAGGTGTATGGAAGGAATGAGTAATGAGATGAAGGATGGACTAAAGCTCAAGCTTGGGGATGCCACGCGTGTCACCCTAAGAAATATCCAATAAGTACAAGCGTCAAAGCTTGGGGATGCCCAAGGCATCCCCTTCTTCTCAATAAAAATCTCAGGTTTCTTCCAAACGCTTCATTTTTATTGTTTCATGCACAGTTGTGTTGTTCTTGGAGCGTCTTCTTTTTCGTTTTCGCTTTGGTTTTTAGTTTGCTTGGTTTGCTTAGTTTTCTGAATAAATTGGTTGGACCCCCTCTTTCATACATTGGTTTGCAAATGGTTTGGTTTGGTTTGGAAAAGAGTAGGAAAGTTCATACTTATGTGGTAAAAAGAGCTCGTTTTTGACTGTGACCTATGCTTTGTCATGCCATGCTTGATATTGTTTTGGCTTTATGCTTAGTATTCTTTGCTGTAGCATGACTTGTTATAAACAATTGAGATTGCTTAATGTGCCTTAGATGAATCATGCGTTGTTTTAGCATATTAAAGCATAGTATAGTGGTATTCTCCTTTGATGCTTTATTTGGGTTGACTTGGCACATGCTCACACCATGTTATGACTATCACAAGTCACCATAGCCTTTATGATCCTTTAGTTTTCAACTTGTAGTATCACTTTATCCTTTGATCTACGATGTTTTGTCGCTCTGCATGATTATGACCATTATTGCTCTCTTAGTTTGTCGCTCCCGGTCTTTTGCTAGCCTCCACAACCAAGTATGAGTTCCACTCATGCATCCAACTCCCTAAACCAAGTTATTCCAAAGAGTCCACCATACCTAACTACTAGCTTATGCAATTCCAAGTATATTCATGCTTTTGTTTACCTTCCAAATTAAACTTGTTATGAGAAACCTAGTGATTAAAGCTCTCACGAACTTGATGGCACACTTTACTTTACTTGCCCTTAATAAACTTGAACCATTGTGTCGTCTATATTGTATATGCTTTCACTTATTTGTTGGGAATTAGTAGAACCATGCTTTCATGGGGAACGCTTTCAACATTGCACTTGGTACTTGTACCTAGTTGATATCATGCTCTTTTGTATATGGATGTCGTCGGTGTGAAATGAAAGGGGAGCTTGTAAGTCCTTGGAGCTTGTAGTATTCATACATGTTGTGTTTGTGGGGATCCGATGGATATTGAGATGCTATTTTAGATTGATTATTGATTCTATCATGTCTTTGTTATTTGTGATCTCACATGCTTTTCGTTGTTAGTAGCTATCTTGGCCAAGTAGATGCTAGCAACTCCAAGAGTTAGTATTTATGCTCGATAGTGGGTTCATGTCTCTGGTAATCTGGGGAAGTGACAGAAATCTCTAAGGTACTAGATGTGCTGTTGCTATTAGGGAGAAAACAATAATCCTTTGTTCATAGAACAATCGTATTGTTTACTTTACACGTAGTTCGTAAAGCAATAATCTGTTGCTTGCAACTTAATACTGGAGGGGGTTCGGATGATAACCTGAAAGTGGATTATTAGTCATAGATGCAGTTGGATGGCGGTCTATGTATTATGTTGTACTGCCCAATCAAGTCTCAAAGGAGTCAAGATGATTAGTATATGCATGTATTGCTTTTTCGGTGTTTGTCAATTGCCCCGCTGTAATTTGTTCACCCAACATGTTTTCTATCTAAGGAGAGCCACCTCTAGTGAACTATGGATCCCGGTCCTTTCTCTTTACATACAATCTACAACTATTTACTGTTTTGTGTTTACTTTCTGCAAACTTTTACTTCTTTCCATTCGATACGTTTAATCCTTTGTTTTCCGCAAAACACGGCGAGATTGACAACCTCATTGCAAGTTGGGGACAAAGTTCTGTGGTTGTGTTGTGCAGGTCTCCACGTTGCTACTAGCACCGGTAGTGCGCCCTGCCAAAGCTCAGCTAGTAACACCTTTGGGGTGTTTCCTTGCTCCTACTGGTTCGATTAAACCTTGGTTTCATAAATGAGGGAAAACTTACTGTTGTGCTCATCATACCTTCCTCTTGGGGTTCCCAACGAGTTCTATGTCGAACGACGAGCACATCACACCCAAACATAGAATGGAACCATTTCATTCCACTTTTTTGGCCCAACCAAACATAGGATAGAACCATTCCATTATATATTTTTAGTTCTAGCCAAACATAAGAATGGAACCAACGCATTCTAGTGGAATGGAACCATGACATTATATTCCACTTCGTTCCCGAACCGAACACAAGATATCTATCTTGCCGCTCCTCCCAAGAGAGACACATCACCCAGCAACGTCTGCACCTGCAAATTGGTTCTAGGAAAACAACGATGTCTCTCAGGTCTTTCCCATCCCACCTTGCGGCATGCGCCACATGTTGGTACAGTAGGCCTCCAAAACCCCATTTTTTCGGATCATGTATGAGAGAAGGATGATAAGATTTTTGGGTAGCATTACCGCGCGACTACTGGCTTCCTCATCGCGGACACCGACGACTTCTGTCCAGACGATGACTACTTCCTAGACATCGGCGATCTCTTCAATGACATGGGTGCATCAATGCCAACACGAACGGCTCCTCATCTGCTACATCACATGTAATCTTAATTCATCTTCTTAAGATCATGTTACAAACACTACTTGTAGGGATTTTTTTAGACTTGCTATTTACATACTCTCTGTTGGGTTGCATGGATACTTCTATTTTATGTTATTAGTCATTTCTTATGTATTGGTTTATGGATTAAATTTGTGATACATTGCTCGTATTCCCAACCGTTCATATTTATCCGCTAATACTCTACCAAGATTGTCACGAACTAGATGAGAAATGAGAGAGAGAAAATACCATTTTGCAAGGACCAGTGTGTCCATCTGAATATTACGTTTTGAACAGCCACGGATATTGTTTGGATGGGCCTTACAAAAATAGAAGGACTTCTCTAAGATGTTTAGGGTCAATAGAAGGCACTTTCTATGGAGGGCCTCTTTGTTTTGAAGAAATTTTATATGAAATTTGGAGGATTCAGTTCAATAGAAAAAAATCTACAGACCTAGTTTGGTTAAACCATAGGAATTTATTTATGGTTTACTTTATATGCAATTCTAAATGCAATTTCTTCAATCTTTTCTTTGTTTCAAAAGCAGGTCATACCATTGAGTAATTTCTACATTTGATCATTCTTACTGTTTTTAAAACCCCGTAACCACATAGGCTTGCCATCTAACGCACATGGATACATTGAGGGAATGTAGTGTACATGGATGATTTCTATCAAATGTAGTGCAGATGGATGATTTCTATGAAATATAATGCACAAGGATTTGTGAAGATATCCTTTTAGGACACATCTCTAAGCATTAATCATAGTTTTGCTATATTTGCTTGACAAAATAATCCACGCAAAAATATTTTATTAAACTGATCTTAAATAAAATTAGTAACAAAAACATTTGAATCAAGCCTGTTGGTGAATTATCATCCCATGAAATTTTGATTCCATTTTAATTAATAAAATATAGGGCACATCAAATCAAGTCGAATGGACAAATCGGCACGAGAATTAGATGGCAGTCTTGTAGGGTTCAGTTCATTAGAGTTTCCCCCTACAAAGCTAGTTTTGTTGAACCGTGGGAATTTATTTATGGTTTACTTTTTATGCAATTTTAATTGAAATATCTTCAGTCCTTTTGTTATTTTAATGGCATGTCATCCCAGAATTTCTAACTTTGATCATTTTTTTTACTGTTTCTAAAAACCCCCACGAGAGGCTTGACATGTATCGGACATGCATAGTTTGATGATTGTAGTGCACATGGATGATTTCTATGAAATATAATGCACAATGATTTGTGAAGATATTCTTTTAGAATACAACTCTAAACATTTATCACATTTTTCTTTTTTGCTCAACAAAATGACCTACATAATTTATTTTTATTTAAACTTTGATCTTAAAGAAAATTAGTAACAAAAAACATTTGAACCAAGCCTGTTGGCCAATTATCATCCCATAAATTTTTGATTCCATTTTTTTTACTATTAAATGGGAGTTGGTGATCGTAGGTCGTCGTCAAACATCAAACATTGGGAACATCTGGACTGTTCAATCCATATCTGATGGTACATTACTTCGTTGATTAGTTAATTACGCTGCTTTGCCACCTATAAGTGCAAAACACCGCTTCATCTGAATAAAAAAAATTTAATAGCCTCGCGCCTCGACCCATCACGTAAAAAAAAGTATGTCGAAAAAAACAGCCTCGACCACCCCCGACCTCCTATCCTCCTTCCATGAAACCTAGCGCAAAGTCCCGCCGTCGCCGTCCCTCCCGTCTCCCTCACCCGCCCTGTCCCGCCCCAACCTAGAGTAAAGAGGCCTCGAATCCCTTGCCCTGACCCATCCCAAACCCTTCCTCTCCTCCCTCTCCTCCCGCGGTGAAAGATGAGGCAGCTCTAGGGTTTCTCCCCTCATTCCGCGTGGCGTCGCCGCTCATCTTGCCGCTTTGTTTTAAGGTCAGCTCTAATGTCTCCCCTGAATCCCGCCGTCTGCGGTAAAGTTCGATGTCTCCCCTCCATAGATGCGTTGTATCCCGTACGTGTCGCTGTCGCCATCTCCCCATTGAAGGACCGCCACGCCGCTACCCACAAGGACTTGCGAGATAGCGTCGGATGGCTCGTCCAGTCATGGTGTTGAGTCGATACCTACTACTTCCAATGGCCGCTGTTTCTGGTCGCCTTCTCTCTAATTTATCCCTTCCACATCCCAACTCCGTTAGTACTACATATATATTGGTCGGTTAATTCAATCCCGTCATGTCACGTTGATTTTGCAGGCGATGAGTTGAGCCTGCCATTTGATTCTTGCCGCTCTTCCACACACGATTACTGTAGCTCCAATTTTGACATGAGCAGTGGTCCTGTATATTAAAATTAGACGCATCACTTTCAGAACCACATATTTCTTATGTGACTGCTGATTTTTATGCCTGACCATATGCGACTGTGAAGACCCTACAGGAAATTTTTCCGATGAGCTGCTTGAAGATCTAATCAATCGCCCATGGACCATTTCGTATGTACTTAACCTTGCCTATTTTTATTTGTCTATAAGATAGCGTGTAGTAGCATTTCCATTTTTTCTCATTAGTGTGGTGTCTTTACAGATGGCTGGCTATTCGAATTATGTAAATTTTGCCCTACCTTGATGGTTATCTAGTATATCTGTGATAAGGTGCATCGTGGTCCAAGAGGTGCCACCTTGTGGCTTTTAGCTTTCTGTCCGTAGAAAAAATTGCCTGTTCCAGGCTTTTCTCTTATGTCCAAAATGAGGATATTTTTGTGAGATCTTTCATGTCTGCGCCATCGCTAGAATCAGTCTTTAATCTGCCTTTCTCAGCTCAGGCGTTTGAGGAGTGGCGTCAACTGCAGCTGATCACTGCTGATTTTCAGTTATCGACAGAGGAACAAAATGTGAGAATGTTTGCTTGGGGCTCTAATCAGTCCAAGGCCTCTCGATTCTACAAGTTTATTTTTCAGCTATTGCCGAAACGCCCAACCATCAAATCCATTTGAAAATCTAAAGCCCTTCCCAAACTGAACGATGTTGATTGGTTATTGTTCATGGATCGGTTGAATACAAAGGACATGATGCTCAGGATACATTGGCATGTGGAAGGAGGCTCCAACTGTGTGCTTTGCGCTTGGGGCCAATTGGAGACACGAGATCACTTGTTTTTTTATTGTTCTTTTGCCAAATCTTGTTGGGCTGTTCTGAAAATCAAGTGGGATTTATCTCTTGCTATGTCTCATCGTAACTTGAGAGCCTCTAATTGTTTCGCTGTTCCATGTTTTGTTGAGGTCGTGTCATGTGCAGTTTATCTCTTGCATTCTGTAGTTTCAGGAAAATGGAATTGTGTGTTTGCACGTTGATAGCATCGATCTCTTGTTTTCATTATCCATAGAAAAACTTTGCACTCTTTACATTGACCAAATTACTATGTTGTTTAACTTTTCATAATATTCGTATCTCTCTGCATATTTTCTTGGCTCTATGGTTATTCTAGGAGGTAGCTGGTGTGTGTAGACTTTGTCTGTTTTCATGTGATATAAATGCACTTTTAGACATGACATGGTTAGAGATGAACACCCATTTGTGTTGATAGTTTAATGAGGTTAATTGGATTCGGGAATTTGTTATAAGAATAGTCATCACAGTATCATTAGAGGCGTTGCCATGAGCTCATGTTACATGCTTATATGGAAGAGATGACCACCATACATTTTCCTAACTCACACCATAATGCAAGCAAGAATTTTTGAGTTTGATTGATCGATGAGGCGGTGGTTCTGCAGGGGGACATCACATCATTGCAGAGGCGCTTGCGAGGTACACGGCGGAGTCTGCTATCAACTACCTGGTTCTCGAATAAGCTTCTCTCTACTGGGTCAGGAGGTAATCTCTCCCCTGCATATTTTTTTACGACGCCACGCCAGCCACCCGCTCGACATTGAACTCTAGATTAGATGCGAGGATCATCCAGGTTAGTGATTTTTTTCATCCAGGTTAATCTCTTCATGCAGTTATATACGCATATCGTGTGTTCCTCTAAACAATCAAGATTAGGAATATTATGCTTTATTCTTAAAACCAGCTTGTGTTTTAATCCGTTCTTAAGAAACATAATTGAATTAGATCTAAGTGTGCCATGGTCTTGCCCTTCCAGTTTGCGCCCTTCTCCATTAACCTTTTTTTGGCAACTTGGAAGTGAGTTCACTGCTCCAACTCGTATTTGAATTGTTTTAGTTTCAGGGACTGTTGAGTTTATCTTTAATATGGGTTGTGCCCTCCCTAGGTAAATTATTGTCTAAAATGGTAGCAATAACTCTATTCTTTCTTTATTAACCACGGTGCCGAAGGTTCAAATGTCGTTACTTTTTTATTCTTGGAACCTTTGCTAATAATGTTATACCGTCTTTCCCATTTTGTTTGAGTTTTCCCATGTAAATTATTTATTGTCTGAAATTATAGCACTAATACTTTTCCTTTGTTTATGGACCATGCACTACAAGAAAGAACTGAGACGCTGACGGCCGGCCGGCTACGCCGACGGCCAAATATCGGGGCCATCGGCGTAGCTACCTCCCCCGGCCAGCCGACAAGCCCGGCCATCGGCGTAGGGACGGCCGTCGACGTAGAAGACGCTGCCGAGGGTAGCCCTCGGCGTAACGTCGCCATCGGCGTAGTAGAGAGGGTTGTGCCGACGGTGGCCCTCGGCGTAGCCCCAGTTCAGACACGACGACGAAAACGGCGTTAGGTAGCCAGGGTGTGTCGTCGGCACAACTCTTTGGAAAAAATTGTTTGGTCTGTGCCGACGGCTAGGCCGTCGGCGTAGGCCTCCAGATTTTTTTCCCATTTTTCCTTTTACCTCATTAATTTTTGAAAATCATAACTAAATCATTCTAATTCAGAAAAATATAAATAATATATCAAAATTTGCAGAAAAATAAGATCTATCTATCTACACTCAAATATTACACATTTGTAAACAAAAATTAAGTGAAACATAAAACATTATATATAGTTTAAAACGAGCATTAGAAATTCAAAACGATCCAAACAATGCGAAACCTTCGCGTGGTGTCATATTATGTGATAATGTGTCCATATTGTGCATACATTTGCATCATGGGATTACGAACAATGTTTTAGGAGGAGGTTTTCCTTTTTCGTCGCATCAAAAAGCCATTTTCCATTTTCCGAGTGCAAAAAACAGACGGTTTTGTGAAGCAACCATGTGCCATATTTTTATTTGAATTCAATAATATTTTTACTTATTCATTGTTGTTTACTTAAATAATTACTTGTTATTCATTGTTGTTTACTTAAATAATTACTTGTAATTTCAAAAAATACAACCATGTGACATGATGATATAAGAGTTAATAGGATTGATATCATAGTATTGACAACAATGTGTAAATTGCTTTTCGGAAAGAGATTCTGAAGGAACGAGAAAATTAAACGTGCTGGAGCTGGAGTAGTGTTAGGATGGGTGACCAACCGAAAAGTTTGACTAAGATTGCAATTTAATCAATTATTAAGTATAAATAGTGTTAAAAATGATGAAAGCGAGAGATTAACGAGTCAAACAATTTAAAGATAAAAAAAAATTTAAAGAGAAAATATTTTTTTAAAAAAAATAGTATAGGCTGTGCCGACGGCCTGTCCGTCGGCGTAGTAGAGAGGGCTGTGCCGACGGCTAGGCCGTCGGCATAGCTCTAGGACGCGGCCGTCGCCTGACACGCTGAGCCCTCTGCGAGGAGCTGTGCCGAGGGGGAGGAGCTGTGCCGACGGCCACGACGCTGTGCCAACCAGGAGCTACGCCGAGGGGAGTACGCCAACGGCCCCCGTCGGCACAGCCTGTGCCGACGGCAAGGTGGCGTTGTGCCGACAGCATCCGGTCGTCAGCGCCTCAGTTCTTTCCTGTAGTGATGGTGCTGAAGGATCAAAGGTTGTTAAAAAGATCTAAGTAAAACATGCTTATAATATGCCAGTTGTGTATTTTCTATAAAAAATTAGATATCTGGTCTTATTTGACAATCTGGTCATGCAATAATCTTTACAGTTGTGGTGGAACAGTCGCATGGTTTGTTCATATGTGAACCATCAAACCAGTTGGTGTTTCCAATAGCCAGTAGCCTCATAGCGTTGGAGTCGGGAGATCATGTAGAAACATCAGATGGTATGCATTCACACAGACATTTTTTCCATTGGAGTATGGTTATGTATAGAATTATATTTGTAAGCCTAACCATGTGCTAAGAATATTGCTTTCGATCTGGTGCTTTTGATTTAACAAAGTACACATTGAACTTGCAGAAAACCCTATAACACTTCAAGGAACATCGATTTTTTCTAAACATATTGTCTCTAATGCAAGTGTTACGCATGAGAAAAATCTATAAAGGAGGAACCATGATCAAGCACAACGAGATAGCCTAACACCCGAGCAGATAGAGGAAATAAACGCACGTCGGAGAGCAGCTAGGAAAAATACAAGTAATGAAGAGAGAAATAAAGCCAAATGGCAGCTAGGCGAAATATGACAGAGCTGAGGAGAGTCAAAAGATGAATGCTTGCAGAAGGGAAGCCAGTAAAAAGAAGCCAGCTGATGAGAGGTAAGATAAGAATGCCCGTCGGAGAGCACATTGGCAGATCTTACCACCCGACGAGAGCCAGGCGATGCATGCCTCGCGGCAAAGCGGAACTTGCGCTGAATCCGTTGCAATGCCTCGTCCTGGTGCACATCTCTTTTGAATCAATGTGTTATGTTACCCAGCTCTTCATATGTCAAGTCTATATTTGATAGTAACAAGCATTTCTTGTAGGATTCAATTGTAGCATATAATTTTCTACTTTTCTTGGTCCACTATAAGAACTTACATTGGTGATTTATTTTCATATTTCCTAGGTAATTTATAACCATTAGGACGTCTAGCACATGAGTTAAACAAACATTTTTTTATTCTGTTGAGTACTCATCATTTCAATATTTTAAGTGACAAAGGTGCAATATAGCTTTTTTCTCCTTCTAAGGGTGTACATCCAAATACAAGTTTTGGTACTGATGCATTTATTCTCATATGTATACAACATGCATATTATTTTTCACATGAATGGAAAATAAAATGTCAAAATAACTTATTTTAGCATGTTGTTTTCTAAAAAATGATCATAAGGTCAGCAACACAATGGTCAAGACATGCCAATAAGAAGGAATTAAGAATGTGGGATATGCTTGACCTGAATCAAGACTGCACAAATGTGTGTTGTTCTAGGTTCATACTTCATTATTAGTCTCTTCAATTCTTTTTACCTATATTTGCTCTTTTATCTTCAAGAAAAAGGTCAAGCTCCATTATGTTCCTCCACTGAACTCATATGCCAAATGGTCAGACGTATCTCTCCACAATTTTTATTCTGCATAAAAATCTGCGATGCTGAATGAAGCTAGGCAGTGATAGAAAACATGGTAATTAAATCGGCTTGTTATGTTATTACAGAATCTTACATTTTTAAGCTGTGTTTTTCCTTATTTATCGGCGGTAAAGGTTTTAAATGTAGTCGTTTTCTCTCTTAAGCATATTTTATGCACAATTCAAAGTACTTGGATGCAGAATATAGAACTTAAAAGTTGTTATGTCTAACTTTTGGAAGATGACATGAAAGATATTTAATTTTTTTCTCATACTTGACAAGGATCCGCAGAAGCAACATTGTTTTTTTATTATGTAACACAATATAGGAATCAAGTAACTATCATTGCATTCCTTTTTTGGTAATCGCTCATCAGTATGAATCTGGTCACAATGCATGGGCGCTCTTCTCTCCTTCAATGCAACTTTGATGCTCTTTCTCCATGTTGTCTCTATCACTAATACCCATCAGGACGTCGTTTTCATTAATGTCGGTAGGATCGTGTGATGCCCACTAATCTTCGGATGACATTGAATTTTCTGATGAGGAAGGATAAATGTTACACGTGAAATTTCACATGCATCATGATCAATGTGCAGCATAGAGAAAAGATTTAGACCGTAGGGGCATTCATAATAAATACAGCGCATCGCATGGAGTCCAATGGACATGAGAATTAGATGGCAATAATAATACTTAAACATTTTTTTATTCAAACATGAAAATATTGCAACAGATAGTGGAATCAAATCGAAGATCTGAGCTTGTACTTTTATTCATTTTTACACACATATGAGCCCTATAATTTATATATACATACAAAAGTGAAAAACTATATTTTCCGCGAAAAAAAAAATGAAAAACTATACAGATCGGGGAGCGTCAGGATGGAGAAGAAGGGGGAGGGCCTTTGTAATTTACAAGAAGAAACAGCTATGCACAGTTGCACACACGCACGTGTACACCAAGGACGAGCAAGTACTTGGTACCGCCGGCGAGTTGTCTGGTAGGTTCTCTGCGACCATGGCGGCCGGCGGCCTAGGCGGTGCGGGCGAGGCGGGAGGCGATGGCGGAATGATACATGGCGTCATGGAAGCTGTCCATCTCCGACATGCGCGCCCGCAGCTGCCGCGCCTTCTCCTCGGTCAGCCCACCCACGAACGACCTCCCCGTCTTCTCCTCCTCCTCCGACACAACCGGCGCCGCGGTCTCGATGTAGTCTGCTCGCCCGGACCACCCGACCAGCGGCGCCCACCACTTGCCTCCCTTGGGGGCTCCCGCGCGCAGACGCTTGGCGCCCGCGGAGGCTGACGCGACGGTTGCGCGCGGCCGGAATGTCGTCGACGGGCGGACGGAGAAGGAGACAGCGGACGCTGATGGAGTCATCGCCATTGTTTTGCTCGGTGGCTTGGTTCGCTCGTGAGAATCTGCTGGGTTCGGTGAGAGACGATACGAGGTTTGAGAGTTTTTGAGATGTGAGTGAATATCAGTGACTCTGAGGAATGGAGCTGGAGGTGGTCGCCATTTTATAGCGGAGCCGAGGAAGAGGCCGGAGTGGTGGTGGATAGGGACGCCGCGTGGGTGGGTGGGGGCGGACTCCGGGAGGGAGGAGGATGCGCTTTCGTGGTAGCAGGCGCGACGTACGTGTGACCGTCTGGGTTGCGGGTGCCTCCATTGCCACGAGGGCTACGTTCTTTGGCGCCATCGTCCAGAAGAGATCGGAAAAACGCACCAACTTGCATTAGCACACGTCTAACGCTCGCGACGAATGAGTGGTAAATTTCGGAGGCGCGCAATTCTTTTTACTAGCGGCCTAGGGTTCACCGATGTTGCCCGCGTAGGTGTACGAAGATGTCATCCATATTACTGCGTAGGTGTTCTCCTATCCAAATTTTGCGTCACAGATTTAGACAAAATGTTATTTATGTCTGGATTTAGAGAACATTTGGATTAGAGGTAGTACAAAGAGCATCTCTCGCAAAAGGACAGCGCTAGGCGTCCCCCGGACGATGGGGGCATCCCATCGTCCTCCTTCCCCGCGCGCCACGTGTTTCCCAAAATGCCCCCTAAATCCCAGTTTTGCTACAAAACACTTCTTTTTGCTATGAATGTTTCCTTTTTTTTTTTGCTTCCGAAGCAAAAAAAGTCCATTCCAGAAAATAGAACGTCCCGCCGGAGACCTCGCCGGAACCTCGCCGGAGACTATGCAGCAAAAAAATTATGCTAATGTAGCAAAAACGACTTCGCCGGAAACATCGTCGGAAAAAACTCGCCGGTGACTCTCGCCGGAGACCTTGTAGCAAAAAGTTGACACTGTTGTAGCAAAACCACAATATGGTTGTAGCAAAAAGGTTCTTCTAATATAGCAAAAAACTAACTTCGCCGGAGACTCTCGCCCGCAAACATCGTTGGACACCTCGTAGCAAAAACTTTGCACAATTGTAGCAAAAACTCAAAACAATTCTAGCAAAAAAATCCAGTAAGTGTAGCAAAAAAAAGCAACTTTGCCGTCTCGGCTTGTAGCAGCATGGTCTGGGGCTTGTAGCACCGCCGCCTCGGGCTTGCAGCAGTGCCGGTCTAGGGCTGGTAGCATCGCCGCCCCGGGCTTGCAGCACCACCGTCAAGGGTGGGTGGCATCTGGCAAGGCGCGCGGCGAGGAAGTCCATGGCAACGGCGAGGCGCGCAACAGCGCCGGCCGCAGCCACCATGCAGGCACGATTGGAGGCCGCATGAAGGATGGAGAGGGGCCGAGGAGGCGAGCGGCAACAGGGGAGTCGCGCGACGGCAGGAGAGCAGTGGTGCCGGCCCCAGTCACCATGGAGGCGAGGCGAGGAGATCCCCATGGCTATTTCTCTAGTAGTGGGGAGGTGCTCGCGAGGTGAGGGAGGGGACGTGGATGGGCAGCGGAGGGGGCAGCGTCCCGAGGTGATAGGAGATGGGCTCGCCGGAGTAGGAGGTGCTCGCTGGAGCAGAGCTTCATCGGGAGAAGAACCACGGCGGCAGGCGCGTGGCTCGCGTGAGAAGACGAGATGGGTTGGAAGGATAAGGAAGGAGCTGATGGGGTGGGACCTAGGTGAGAACGTGACGTGCTGTATTTTTTTTCTGCCCAGGACACGTGCGAGACGGAGGTAACGACCAGGACGATGGAATCTGTCCATCGTCTAGGGGATGTGGATCGTTTTCCCTCGCAAAAACCATTAGACGAGCAAAAGATTCTGGTTTAGCCATGTAAATCACACCTAGCTGAACTCATAAATTTCCATTAGATGATCAAAAAATTCAGGAACTAGGCTCGGCAACTCGCGAAAATAGGCGGCCGCGATCTAGGTGAGCAAAATATTCCTCCTTGGTCGCACAATCTCCACATTGCACCACCCATTGCCTCCACCGAGAGCCCAAAACATCCTCCGCCCTCCCCCTACTTAGCCTCGCTCGCCGCTACTTAGCCTCGCTCGCCGCTGGTTCCTGTTGTCGGAATAGGGCCCGAGAGCTTCCGCATCCTTTCTGATTCCTTTGTCGATTCAAGGGAGTTTTCGGCCGCGACAAGCTTGGTTCCTTCGAAAACGTAGCCGTTAGAAAATGGGGAAGTCGTTGATCGAACATCGCGAACCTAGGCATGGCCAGAATCGTGGGCCTTCCCACTAGCAGTTCCCGGCAGCTTAGTCAACATTTACTCGACCGGTCTTCGGCTACGGTGGTATCCTGCAACTACTACCTCGACATCCGGTCGTCGTGTAGCCCCGACGGTGGTCTCACTCCTCGTCATCGGCTCTACTCCGCTGGCCGCGGTTCTCAACTCCCCCGCCCACGGGGTGTTCAACGAATTCACTAGGTGAGTTTTTTGTGTTTTTTTGTTTTTTAACTGAGATTGACAGAGATAATCTTCGGAGGCTGAGGCTAGGATCCCAATTCAGCTGTATGTACATCAACCGAGATAGATCGAAGGGACAAACTACCCAAAGAAATCACACTTCGCAACGTGTCAAGAGACAACAAGTAAAGATGTGGAAAGAGCTTTCGTTGTGCTTCAGAAGCGCTTTGGCCGCTCTCTCGCTCCCCCGAGGGCGACAGGGCTCCTCCACCTCCGGCCGCCTCCCCCCATGTCCACCCGCCTCTTTCAGTCACGGGGCGAAGCCCGAGCGATGCCGGCGGCGGCGGCCTGCCTCTCCCCGCGCCCTGGAGAGCGGGCCAAGGCCTTCTTCCTCCTTAGTGATGGTGCACTTCGGAAGACCTCGGTCAAGCGTAGCTGGGTGGTGCTAGCGGCGGTGTCAACTCACGGTGGGGCACCATGGATGCGGTGATTCTCCGGCCATCGTTCGGGTCCGGTTCTAGGCACCTCGACCCCTAGATGGGATCCGGAGTGCCCCAGATGGGCTCATGCGGGCCGAGACATCAAGTTTGCGGAGCTTCCTGGAGGTGGCGGCAACGACTGAGATAGGATGGGGACGGTGGCACTGCGGCTGCCTATTGCAGCAGGATGCGGTGACCCAGCATACCACTTCATGCTGTAGTACACTATAGTCGTTGACATAACACCAATGAAACACCGTTCACTAGTATTATATCCCTTAGAGTGGTACAACAGAAACACAACAGGTCCAAGACATGACTATAGATTACAACTCGACTCTTTACATAAGATCCAGAGAACACTATAGGTTAAAGAGGAAGAAAGAAACTTATTATAAAGAAGAACTAGAAATAATAACTCAAAACTAACTGGCTAATAAGACCAGCGTTTAAACTATCTGGCTTGCAAATACTGCTATTGCATTACTCTACAGAAGTAGGTTTTATGGCTAGAGTATCTACTCCTATCTAATCATAGACTTCGTCTTCACTTCAGTTGATGTATATGTTGACTCCATTGAAGAACTTGAACTTTTGGTGATAAGTTATTGAGGATGAATTGGTGTTGACGTCATCTTCAACGGCTTAGAACCTAGCAAGAGTTAAGAAGGTACGATTGAGTACGAGCGTACTCAGCAAGTTCACTAAAAAGGAGTGTATGATGCACTATCTCTACAGCCACAGACCAAAGGTCGTAGGCAATGCATATTTTCGTAAACATTTTTTTAAAGGTTGCTTTTATTTTGAAAACTATGTCCGACAGCCTTCACAGGTTGACCAGAACCTTCGTGGGGTTCCTTTCCTGCCGCGTTCGTAGCTCCTTCCCGGAACAGGAAGTAACATGTCACAGTTCTTACACTCTGCAGAGGTGCGTTACTTTACCCATGAGAGACCAACTCCTTGTTGCACAACCAGGCAGCTTATTCCCGTCCACAATTCCTTGATGTGGGGCCCAGTAGCTGATCCAAGCCAATCACTACCCCCTTCGCGACCTCACATGTCCCTCGTGTACGCCTTGCCCACATCATGAATTACGGCAATGGTTAGTATAGACCGTCAGATGCTAGAACTATCGTGGGACATTGAGGGTTCCCACCCATATGCTGCATATCCTCTATGAATTACCAATTAATGCACGCTACAAGGATAACAGCCACGACCTGCACATCTGGATGTATGCGAGAGGAAGAAGATACGGCTGACTTCTCCGTCCCATTCCAAATCTCATGGTTAACGCGTAATATATGGCGCTAGAATCACTGACGATATTGGTTGTTAAGTCCTAGATATTATGTTCCTTTACCACTGGAACTATATTAATAGATTATTACCATCTGGTAAATAATCCATAATCATATTATTATGAAAATAGTGTTTTCTGACCTTTTTAAAATGCAGGTGATGACAACATTTGAGTTACAAGTATTTGATAGAAAATAATCAAAGGACACGAGCAAGTTGTGAACTTGCCTTTTGTGATTGCAAGATTATGCACTCACGGTTTTTAAGATACTAGAAGATCCAAATTCTGTAAACAACATCATTGGTCCGGTAAGGACTAATGTTTAAAGAAGCAAGATGCAATTATGCATAAGTAATGTAATGAAGTTTGATAAACGCGAACCTTGGACTAATCGTATTTGATCTAGGGTTCGGAAACTGGGAATGGTTTCTTCAGAATGTGTTTCACTTATATATCAGCTTCACACATGTGCTTCTTATTAAGACTTGTGAGAGTGTGAAACAATATGTAAATACAACAAGTACCATGCAATATTAAAGTACTCAAACGGGGCATGGTATCTAAAAGATTTCTTAAGCTAGATTATTAATCAATTAGAGCCTTTATAGAAATGCTTAAGGATTACTTTTAATGTTTCATAAAAGAATAACTTTTAAAGAAAATCATACTTAACTAAACAAAAGCATTTAAACTATAAGTTAACACTCTTAGGCTTTCTTGCTAGTTATAATTCTCAAAGAAGAAAGAATTACTTCATTTGAATAAGGACCACACTAGTAGTTGAGACTTATCTATCTTGGTCATTATATGCTATTATAATTTGTTCACTTTATAATGTTTCTTTAAGGTTAATTAAGAGTAGTATTACTTTTAGTTGAGTAGTAGTTTCTTAACTTCATGATTGAATAGAATCATTTGCCTCCTTATAAATAAGTGGTTATGATTTGTAAACAAGGAAACAATATTATTTAACTACATATGAATTACCTTTGGATTTTTAATATGTTTATAAACTGGTGGTTAAATTAATGGTAAAAGGTTTTAATAAGTTCAAAATAATAATCTTTAGGATTGTATATTTGGTATCTCCTTTTGGGAAATGCTACACTTATTTAGGAATGATAGTTTATAAAAATTGTAATGAAGATGTTTTGTACTATTTAGACTTCATACTATTATTATTTTTAAGACTAATACTATTCTTAGACTACCAATGACATATTAGAGGTATTAGCAATTTTGTACCTACTTTTATGAATTACCAACTAAGAAAATAGGTTTGAATTTAATTTATTAGGGTATTAAATTTTTACTTACTTCAAAAGTGGACTGTTACATTTTTTACGTGTAGATATTATTTTTGTGATCATTTTGGTATATTATAAGTATTTTTGTGATTTTTAACTAATAAGATAGGATTTTTATAAGTTTTATTACTTTATGAATACTAAATAAATAATAAATACTGGGTTAAGTGTCACAAAAATGTACAAAATAAGTTTATAAATATATTTTTTGTTTTTCTAAGAATTTTTATATATTATACTTATTTTTATGAATTTTAAATAATAAAACTATTTAAGATTTATCCCCAATAGGTTATTTACTAATAATAAGTATTATTTTATTTAAATTGTAAAATAAAAAAATATAATAATAGGTTTAGGTTATACAATTTATTTTTTTGAACATTTTGATATATAATATATATTTTTCTGAATTATAAAACAAAAGATATTGCATTTCTAAGATTTAACCATTTTATTAAATTCCTGGAAATCATTTATATTAGAATTTATATTGATTTACTTATTGACTAAATAGACAATACCTTTTTATACTGATACACACCCTAGCCTGAGACATGGACATGTGGGCCAGGGGCCTCATCGGCAAGCCATGTGGGACGAAGACTCGGTCAAACAGTGCTGAGGTGGCAGGGATGTTGTCGGCATGATGTCATAGTGACGTCAGCCGAGGATGATCCTCTAATCATCGATCGATCTCTCGATCGGAAGCACGCGAGCAAGCAGGGTTGGCTATGTTCGGTTCAGCATAGCAGGACAAACTACATAGTGGTTGCGCCGCCCTGAAATGGTCACCGGAGATGGCGGCACGACGACTTCCAGTGGCGGTGGCAATAGGTGGTCATGATGACGGCCATACAACATGCAAGGAGGAAAACATAGAGGACCACTCACACGAGGAGCTCACCTGGAGCAAGTTGAAGGTGAAAGGAAGGGCGGAGGTGGCCGAAATCGATGACGATGGTGGCGACTGTAGCTCGGAGAAACGAGATCGTGGAGCTCGATTACGATTGCGCGCAGGCGATTCCTTCTACGAGGAGAACCAGGACAGAACGGCTGTTCTTGCGGTGGCCTCAGGGGAGCTCGAGAACGGAAGAGCTGAAGAGGACCTGAGCTAGGGTTTTGGTGTCCACTGCTGAAAGAAGAGGGAGAAGAGAGTAGTGGCGTCTAGGGTTTCTCCACCACGGTGTTGTCACTTCTTGTAGGTCCTCAATTGCGGCGGCGCTTATCTTGGTGCAGGCGACGGCGAGGCGAGCGCCAGCGAGTTGCTTCTCCGATCAGGAGGACGACGTTGTCGCAAGGAAGGCGACGTGATTAGGAGGCCGAAAGGGTACAGGCCGGTAGCGGGTTGCACACATGCCAGCTGGGCTGCAACAAAGCTTGTGAGGTGGATTACTGCGGCTGCTCATGAGCGACAGATAGTGAGGAAGAAACATGCTGTGGGCCAGGCGGCTAACTGCTTCTTTCCTTTTTCTATTTACATATTCATTTCAAATATGAATATATTTCAAGGATTTAAATATCTAGAGAATTTGCAGGTCATGTATATTGTTGTATAAAGCAATTATGACCATCTTCTCTCCATTTCTTATTGTGTATAAATTATTCATAACTATATGAAGAGCCCTTTTCATTTAGGAAATATTAATAGAAATTAAGGTTTTAGAGATTTACTTCCTATAGGAAAATCTTATAGAAATGATCTGTATTTCTACTTAATGAATGTAATGGTAGTGGTTTAAGATGGCTAATGAGGTATATAGAATTATATTCAAGCTTAGTCTCATATAAGGATTAATGTATAAACCTTATAATGAATTAAATCTTAGGGTTCATAATTTGGTGGTTAAAATTTTAGGGTTTTTTAAAGTTGGGAATTTCTTTTATTCCAATTCCATTACATTTTCTTCATAACCATTCTACTCTTTTTCAAAGTAGGCATGGATCACTTCTTGAACTAGTTGTTCATTACTTTCTTAAGTGTGGTTAATGTTTTGATAGAAGTTTATTATATAACGGTGAACAACCATTATCATTCATGTGGTACAAGTGATCTCAATGCCCAGCAACATCTACTTAGGGTTTCTAATACCACACTTACTATGGACCCTAGAGGATACACTGGCCTCAAGTTTACTAGTGAATGTTGCTAGGGATCAAGGTTTAAGGATCCTGAATTTATAATCCGGAATGATAACTCAACTTAGAGTGAGCTATAAAGATTACTTCTTAATACGGTCTTGATGGTATATGAGACTAGGTCTTTATTAGGGTTTAAGACAATAAAGTGGACAAGACTTCCATCAACACACTCTCAACTGGTATTCTAGTTATCTCTTAGACATTTCATTTGACTAAGAAATACTATCCACTGGCTGCCTAATAATAGTAATTGGTTTAACTACCCTCTTTATTCTAGGGTTTTGAACAAAGAGGGAGACATGGGTTTTGTCATAGCTTGATATGATTTTGGTTAAGGCTACTAAATAATTCCAATCCTCACACTTCACTAAGCTTGGGTCATAGTTAAAGAATTCCTTTCCTAAATATACTCTATTTAAATCTCTCATCTGCTTCAATACGATCTCTTATGCCTAAATGAACTAGTCATATGGCTCCACCATATCCATCATCATATGATGACATGGTCATGCCACTTTAGCAATAATCATTCTCCATTATTACTCTAGTATGAAACTTCCATTTCTTAACTACCTCTAATGAATCCATCAATGTAGCTACTTCTAACTCCATCCATTAACTCCTTTAAATCCATCTTGCAACTACTTCCAAGGCTTGCAAGATTATAGTTCTCTCTATATATCACATGTGATACCAATTCTTTGGAATGGTATGGTACTTCTCTCCATAATACAAGTTATCTTATATGCTTCATCAAACTCTAGATTGACTGCTCATGATCAAGCTAGATGATTCATCTTACTAGGGTTTTGCCTAATTTTGTATACTCACAACTCTTCTTTATCAGCTGGTCATCTATTCTCAAACGACTTGAGAATAATGACCACCACCCTTTGATCATACATCACTTAAGCTTCTAATTGTCTAATCAAGATCTATATTCAACTAAATAATAGGCTTGTACTAGTCTCTCTACAGGCTTATCTTGTTAAGAAAACTTACTTTAGGTTTATACCCTCTTGGCTTAACAAGATTATCATTGGATTCTCTAATACTACTAGCTTTCTCACAGCTACATGGTCACTAGCTTAACTCTTGGGTTTAGGTACTTCGTCTAGTTAACTCATGAGTGAGTTACCTCCTCCAACATCAGATGGTTTGATCTCTACTAAGGATCACATTCTATTGATGATGGCACACTCTACCATATGTAGTTCCTTCTTCTTATTAATTTACTTAAGGTCTTTGGATGGTTAATATAATAGGTCAAAGCTAAGAGTCAGTAAGTTCTAGGTCAAGAATTGATCACTCAATATGGATGATCAATTGACACTAGGACTTGGTTAAATAGATATGTCACTTCTTAATATCATATTAAGGGTATGTGATGAATGGTATTGGATTGACTTCCTTTCTACTCTATTAGGGATAAGAGTTAATGTTTAAGGATTACCATGGTGCTCATAGTAGGAATAACTATGGCAAGCGAGTGTCTCAAGGTTTAGTTATGGGCTTCTTTACTGGGAGTTATATACTTAATTGAGTACTCAAGATTTATTATAATGAATACCAGATATGATCTTTATAAGATCCTTTATTATTCATTAAATAATGTGTTGTGGGTTCCATTTGATCTACCCATAGATCAAATTATATCACCCAAATATAAGGTTTTAGCAAAGGTCATACTGAAACTTATCGCAGTCAACTTGATGATCTACTTAAGTTCCACCAAGTTAAGAGAAGCTTCAATCACTTTGACAAGTTTTATTTAAAAGCGCGAAAATTATCCAGATTTTCTATGCATGAATGCAATGCACACACCTGAGTTCAGCTTATTTCTAAGCTCTAATGCTGGATGTTACGGACTCTCCCCCTTAAAATAAACTTCATCCCCGAAGTTCGTACTCTCTTACATTTCGGAATAAGGTGTTGACTTGTGTTGATCACGACATTACTCAACTCCATGGTGATCACATTTGGGGATAATTGGGGTATCCCATATCCAGATCTTTTTCCTCGAATCCTCTTCATTCCGACAATATCCACTATTGTTTCAAATTTACCATATAGTTCCTTTTACTATATCTCTTTGGGTTTATGCCCTTACATCCCTATTTAGAATTGGTCGTGGACACATTTTGTCCCTTCCAATAAGGTTTTCCTACTACCATACACTAGACTATTTTAGTAGGCTCTACTCCTTCTTAAGGACAACTTACGAGTTGTTTCTTTTAGAACTAGTCCACTAGGTTTAATATATTATATCTCTTTCGATCTTTCATCTGGACATACTCTCGGAAATACTTTATAATGATGACTTCTTATAACCTTATGAGAATAAGTCTTAACCTCATCATAATTTTGTACTTCTTCTCCAACCTTTAGCTAGAAAGTTAGACAACAACACTTTAGTCTTTATTGTTTACTCTCCCCCTTGGGGTTTCTAATGGTCTCTAAACTACAAGTATAATACCCATTAACTTAATAGTAAGGATATTGTTCTCTGTCCAGCTTATAATTTACCTCTACAAGGTTTCATGAAAGAATCTACGGTACACCCACACAATTGTGGATCTACGAAATGACTCTTCCAACATTACTTGTCTTCCTTTTATCTTCTTAGACACTATTTCCCACTGATAAACCCGATTTCATGAAATGTCTCGAAAGTCGTTCGCTTTTAATTTTATACTCCTTTATGTCTTTATTAACTTAGGCCAAGTTTTATGCTCTTTAAATCATACAAAGATGACCTAATTAGCTAAACCAATAAGGTACCAGCTACGGATACTAGGTGCGGATCCTCCTAGGTGTATGAATTACCCTACGGGTTTTCGACTTCTTACTAGCATTCTCTCTGAGTTGTCATAGCTTGAAAAACATTTTTGTTACAAAACTCTTCTTTGCACTAATTCATGATACTTCCATGATCTTGGTATAACTACTTCATTAGCTTTTGAGGAACATTACCTACTTTAAGTGAACTTAAGTTCATTCCTTCATGTTGCTCCACACCTTTTCTGCACTAATATGTAGGGGTTCCGCGCATAAAAACAATAAATTTTACTCTACGCCCCTGAACCCCTGAAGCTGCGAGGACCTATCTATTAGTAATACAGTAACGGGAGGGGCTTTTCACGAACTTACCCTTGAAGACCGAAAAGCGTTGTCAACGCTCAGGAGAGCGTGGTTGATGTAGACGAGCCGAAGCCGACCTCAAGGTCGTGATGAAGTCCTTGCGCTCCTTCTGGCTCCAACAACTTGAGTGCCTCAAGTGCGACACCTCGCAGTGAGTTACACACGTCCGGTGCCTGACGATGACTCCCGCTTCCCGATCCAAGCGTTGCGAAGTAGAGCTCCGGATCCGAATCCAGCGCAGCAGCTCTGCGGTGAAGATGTCTCTCGCTCGCGCAGTCCAGACTTGGGACCACGGTCACGAGAGAGAGAGGGGGAGAGAGAAAATGTCAATTGGAGGTCCTCCCAAAAGTGGGGAGACCTTTATTGATTATTGGTGTATTTTTCTAGGCCAAATACCCCACTTTATATAGGGGGAGGGGAGGTACTACCTCCCCTCAAGTCCCAGGGTGGGACTAAAGGAGAGGAGGGGGGGAGGAGGTGGCCACCGGCCACCTAGTGGGCCCCACGTGGGGGGGGGGGGCTAGGCCCAGCCGGCCTCCCCTTGCCCCTTCTCCCTCTCTCCTTTCCCCTAATGGGCCCTCTCCCTCCGGAATTGGCCCATTAAGCCTTTGACCCTTTTAATTGATTTTCTCTTTATTAAATAATTATGAATAAATGATTAAATCAATATTTAACATTCATTCAAACATTATCTAATCTCCATGGCCATGGAACACCTTCCACCTCCACTCCGGACATCCTCCGAACTTACCGAAACCCTTCCGGTTTTCTCCCTTCTCTTCTTCGGTGATTCCACCGATCCTATAAACACTCTCTAAGCATCATCAAGCCCTTAAGCGTGATACCCCACGGTTCGGGAACACTCCATACATGGTCGGGACATTCCCGCACCAATGATCGACAGAGGGACCTGGATGGCCATGTGACCCCTATGCGTTCCACGAAGATCTTTCGCCGTTTGAACCGGGACAGTCGTGTCTTATTCCCTTTCTCATTCGATACTTGCATTGCCCGAGATCTGATCAATGACATCACCATGTCGGGTTCAATCTCGTTACTGAACAATGCTACTTAACTCGTTCCGACAAGTGATATCCCCGTGATCTAATCACACGTTGCGTAGCTATTGGATATAACTTCTCCGAGTGGGCCCTTGAGTATCTTTCCGTCACATGGACGGACAAATCCCGCTCTTGACATATATTGCCTCTACGGTTTCCTCTGAATACCTAAACACACCTTTATAACCACCGTTTTACCAGATGGCGTTTGATGCTATCTAAGCACTCTCGAGAGACAGTGATTGATATAGCCTCACGGTCTAAGGAATAGTCTACGAGGATCCATTTCTAATCATCATAACTTGAACTTCATGACATGATTGGGTCACGATGTTTAGGTTGGGTATTGGTTCATCATCTCATTCTCCGAATGAGATGACCTCATTTCCAACTGGCATAAATGCCACATGATCAGGAAACATGATCATCTGTTGACCAATGAACTAGTGACTAGACTTTCACTGGGAATCCCTGGTTGTTTGTATATCACACGTGTATTGATGTTTCCACTCAATATAGTTATAGCATGATATAAAACTTAATCATAAACTATATGAAATATGATAATAGTCCTTACTACTATTTGTCTCTAGGGCATATTTCCAACATAATATCCTTCTTGTTGCCAACTAATAATAAGTAGGGATTGATCCATCCTTTAAAAGTAGTGTTGATACTCCTTATATTGGCTTCACTCTTCATGTAAGTCTTCATCTTGATCTTCGAAACTCGTCACTCCCTTACACGAATTCCCTTTTCTATCTAGGTCTATAACATTAAGTATTAACTTGATGATGCAACATGCATTTGCACATCAAGTCAAACTTCATGTACAGATATAGTCAATCAAGAAGATCCAAGAAAAACCAATAAAAAATCCAAATGTGGTGCATATAACACACATCATTCTAAGCCCGGAATATAGTAGTTGAGTATGATACCTCTAGAATTCAGGCTTAGCTGTGTGGTATATAACACCTCCTAGTATAGGTTTACTTTGTGATACTTAGCATTTAAGGTTAAACTACTCTTTAACTCAATATTTACCCAAATTGCTCAATTGCAATTAGATAATTTGGAGCAAAGTGGTCTTACTCAGGTTCTTACTAACCTCTTACCTTTCTTTTGGGACTACTTAAGACGATCAATTTTCCATTCTATTGTAAACTATCCTCACATGATCTCTAAAACTACTACAAAATTGTAGATACTACCTTAAATCCAAAAATTATTGTAATATTATAATACCTATGACTTCTATCATAGACCTACACTATGATTTGTATACTGTTATTACAAGATTTGTTACGGTGTACCTGCCCTAATTACAGACTTATCATGGTCTTAGAGCTATTCTCGCCATGAACTTGTTAAGATTTACCTAGTCATCATGCTTGAAGAGATAGTCTCACCATGACGACTCTTCTTCTTAGCTTTCTATTAATGATTCTTAACAGAATTATACTCCATCACATGGAATTCTCAAGTGAATGCCACATGATTTACTTCCAGTTGTATCTATACATACTCTAATGGTCTACCCTGTATGGTATAGTGGTATCAACTAGTGATAAGATTCTGCTACTTCATAGGGATTCTAATTATAGACTCCAACACTAATACTACTCCACATCATATCCTAAACTTAGTCGTAATCTTTTTTGATATTTGAACTTACTTAAGATATCTTAGTGGTGTTATACCTATTTAGAGCTACACTCAAATGACATTTCTCTAGAGAAGATATATAAACAATCCTTAAGAAAGATGATAAGAACATCCAACTTAAGTGTGACAAGGTTATCCTCAAGTGGATATCCATCACAAGTCTTGGTTTAGATAAGATGGATCCTATAGTCACTATCCAGGGCCGGCTTTGACCCTAGGCCACCATGTGCAACGGCCTAAGGCCCAAGCCTAAAGGGGACCTATAAATTTCGTCTTCGTATATACATATTATGCATTTTGGGTAAAAAATATTGGCAACAACCCAACACAAGTAATCCAAAAAGGTACGTTGGCACTCACAATTAGGGTCTTAGTGATCAAGACTTGGTCTATCTTTTGTCTTCGACTAGTATAGTCCTGATCAGTAGTCTACGTGAGTACGCGACTATGCCTCACGTCCGCTCCACCCGGGCTCGGGCGCTTAGTTGCTCGCCTGCAGCCTGCTCGCTCCATAGCTGCTCGAATGTCGCTGCTCTGCACGAAACATTGCGTCGTCGCTCTCCCATGCCTCACAGTAAGTCCATGAATCTCTGATCCAATTCATTGTCTAGTATGTGAATAATCCGTGATTTAATCACTCAACTCCTTGCTATATTGAGGTTCTAATTTCATGTATTTAATACCTTCACAAATCATAATTATAGGTGTTACAATGCCTAAACCTAAGTCCACTCCTGTAAAAAAAGAACCAGCTTATTCAATCATAAAAATGTGCTCTAAAGGGGTACTTTTCACCCGCACGTAGCATTGATATCTCCATATGTGAACATATACTAGCCTTAAGTCCCATACTGTCAACTTCGCCTAGGGCCCCACAAAATATAGAGCCGGCCCTGTCACTATCCAACCTACAGATCTTCCTAAAAGGGTTTTAATCATAAGGTCAAATCATATGCTCTGATACCAGCTGCGGTGACCCAACATACCACTGTATGATGTAGTACATTATAGTCATTGATATAACACCAATGAAATATCGTTCACTAGTATTACATCCCTCAGAGTGGTACAACAGAAACATATCAGGTCCAAGACATGACTATAGATTACAACTCGACTCTTTACATAAGATCCAGAGAACACTCTAGGTTAAAGAGGAAGAAAAAAACTTCTTATAAAGAAGAACCAGAAATAATAACTCAAAACTAACCGGCTAATAAGACTAGCATTTAAACTATCTGGCTTGCAAATGCTGCTATTGCATTGGTCTACAGAAGTAGGTTTTATGGCTAGAGTATCTACTTCTATCTAATCAGAGACTTCGTCTTCACTTCAGCTGATGTATATGTTGACTCCATTGACTTCATTGAAGAACTTGAACTTTTTGTGATAAGTTGTTGAGGATGAGTTGGTGTTGATGTCATCTTCAACGACTTAGAACCTAGCAAGGATTAAGAAGGTACGGTTGAGTACAAGCGTACTTAGCAAGTTCACTAAAAAGGAGTGTATGATGCACTATCTCTATTGATGGGTTCGTAGCATGGAAAACAAAAATTTTCTACCGCAAGAACGAACAAAAACCAGATCTAATCTAGATAAAAGCCAAGATCTAATCTATTAGACATGAGCAACGAGATAGATCGGTACTAACCCTCATAGAACCGAAAGCGTTACGAGATTAGATCTCGTGGATGATGTAGTCGATCACTTGCCGATCTTAAGATCGTGTGGACGATCCTTTCGGCGCCAGCGTTCGGCGCTTTATGACGGTCACGTCTTGAGTCGAAGCAGACCTTCCTCTCCCGTTCCACGTGAGCAGAGGTAGTAGATCTTCTCCATGGAATCCCAGCAGACGACGGCAGTGGTGGTGGTGGTGGTGGAGGTAAGAATTATCTGAGGCTTCGCCATGCCTGCAGAAGAAAGGTGGAGGAGAGAGGCGTGAGATTGGGAGTTATGAGACAAGGTCCAAGAGGCGCCTCCCTTCTATTTAAAGGAGGAGGCGCTGGGGAGGAGTCCTAGTAGGACTCCTCCTTGGGCCAATGGGAAGGAGGAATCCTCCTCCCACGAATCCGTGTCTTGCCCCACTTGGTCTCCTTGATCCCTTTCTTGGTTTTCAAGTAAACTCCAAGAAATCCTCTAGAACCTTCTAGAACATTCCGAAACCTTCTAGAAACTCCATACAAACACTCCGGAACATTTCCTAACTTAGAAAATGATCCCCAATATATGAATCCTATTCTCCGGACCATTTCGTATCTCCTCGTGATGTCCCGGATCCATTCCGAGACTCCGAACAACATTCGGTCTCCAACGCAAATTCCATATCTATTTAAAACAACTTCGAACCTTAAGTGTGTCATCCTACGGTTCGTGAATATGCAGACATGATGAAGACACCTCTCCGATCAATAACCATCAGCGGGATCTGGAGATCCATAATGGCTTCCACATACTCAACGATTACTTCGTGATCGATTGAACCATTTAACATACGAAACCAATTCCCTTTGTCACACGATGTTCTACTTATTCGAGGTTTGATCGTCGGTATCTTCATACCTAGTTCTTCCTCGTTACTGATAAGTACTCTTTACTCGTTCCATGTTATGTCATCCCTTGTGACCCAGTCACATGCTTGCAAGCTATCTAGATGACATTCCACCGAGAGGGCCCAGAGTATATCTATCCGTCATATGGATGGACAAATCCCAATCTTGGTCTATGCGCTTCAACACATACTTTCAGAATACCCAATGACACCTTTATAACCGCCCAGTTACGAAGCGGCGTTTGATGTCATCAAAGTACTCATCCGGTGATGGTGATTAACATAACCTCATGGTCGAAGGATTATGTTATTATGTATTTCAAAGCTTACAGCAATACGAACTTAATGACTTGATCTTATGCTACGCTTACTATGGGTGTGTGTCCATCACATCATTCTCCTAATGATATAACCTTGTTATTAATCACATACAATGTCCATGATCAGGAAACCATGATCATCAATCAATCAACAAGCTAGTTCAACAAGAGTCTTACTAGGGACTCTTTTATGTTTACAAAACACACAAGTATTAGTGTTTCCTAATAATACTATTATAGCATGGGATGTAAACATTCATCATAAACACAAAGATATAATAATAACCACTTTTATTATTGCCTCTTGGGCATATCTCCAACATCTACAGCCACATACCAAAGGTCGTAGGCAATGCAGGTTTTCGTAAACATTTCTTCAAAGGTTGCTTTTATTCTGAAAACTATGTCCGACAGCCTTCATAGGTTGACTAGAACCTTCGTGGGGTTCCTTTTCTACCGCGTTCGTAGCTCCTTCCCGGAACAGGGAGTAACATGTCACAGTTCTTACACTCTGCAGAGGTGCGTTACTTTACCCATGAGAGACCAACTCCTTGTTGCACAACCGGGCAGCTTATTCCCGTCCACAATTCCTTGATGTGGGGCCCAATAGCTGATCCAAGCCAATCACTGCCCCCTTCGCGACCTCGCATGTCCCCTTGGTGTACGCCATGCCCATATCTTGAATTACGGCAATGGTTAGTACAGACCGTCAGATGCCAAAACTATCGTGGGACATTGAGGGTTCCCACCATATGCTGCATATCCTCTACGAATTACCAATGCACGCTACGTGGATAACAACCACGACCTTCACATCCGGATGCATGCGAGAGGAAGAAGATATAGCTGACTTCTCCGTCCCATTCCTAATCTCATGGTTAACGCGTAATATATGGCGCTAGAATCACTGGCGACATTGGTTATTAAGTCCTAGATATTATGTTCCTTTACCATTGGAACTACATTAATAGATTATTACCATCTGGTAAATAATCCATAATCATATTATTATGAAAATAGTGTTTTTTGACCTTTTTGAAATGCAGGTGATGATAACATTTGAGTTACAAGTATTTGATAGAAAATAATCAAAGGACATGAGCAAGTTGTGAACTTGCCTTTTGTGATTGCAAAATTATGCACTCACGGTCTTCAAGATACTAGAAGATCGAAATTCTATAAACAGCATCATTGGTTCGGTAAGGAATAATGT
Organism: Avena insularis; assembly: GCA_023614405.1. Lineage (NCBI taxonomy): Eukaryota > Viridiplantae > Streptophyta > Magnoliopsida > Poales > Poaceae > Avena > Avena insularis. Next base: position 361,282,611 of record CM042689.1, on the reverse strand, counting down.
TTAAAGAAGCAAGATGCAATTATGCATAAGTAATCTAATGCAGTTTGATAAACACGAACCCCCGGACTAATCGTATCTAATCTAGGGTTTAGAAACTGGGAATGGTTTCTTTAAAATGTGTTTCACTTATATATTAGCTTCACACTTGTGCTTCTTATGAAGGCTTGTGAGAGTGTGAAACAATATGTAAATACAACAAGTAGCATGCAATATTAAAGTACTCAAATGGGGCATGGTATCTAAAAGATTTCTTAAGCCAGATTATTAATCAATTAGAGGCTTTATAGAAATGCTTAGGGATTACTTTTAATGTTTTTTAAAGGAATAACTTTTAAAGAAAATCATACTTAACTAATAAAAAGCATTTAAACTATAAGTTAACACTCTTAGGCTTTCTTGCTAGTTATAATTCTCAAAGAAGAAAGAATTACTTCATTTGAATAAGGACCACACTAGTAGTTGAGACTTATCTATATTGGTCATTATATGGTATTATAATTTGTTCACTTATAATGTTTCTTTAAGGTTAATTAAGAGTAGTATTACTTTTAGTTGAGTAGTAGTTTCTTAACTTCATGATTGAATATAATCATTTGTCTCCTTATAAACGAGTGGTTATGATTTGTAAACAAGGAAATAATATTATTTAACTACTGATGAATTACCTATGGATTTTTAATATGTTTATAAACTGGTGGTTAAATTAATGGTAAAAGGTTTTAATAAGTTCAAAATAATAATCTCGAGGATTGTATATTTGATATCTCCTTTTGGGAAATGCTACACTTATTTAGGAATGATAGTTTATCAAAAATTGTAATTAAGATTTTTTGGACTATTTAGACTTCATACTCTTAATATTTTTATGACTAATACTGTTTTTATACTTCTAATGGATATATTAGAGGTATTAGCAATTTTATACCTACTTTTATGAATTACCAACTAAGAAAATGGGTTTGAATTTAATTTATTAGGTTATTAAATTTTACATACTTCAAAAGTGGATTGTTACATTTTTAACATGTAGATATTATTTTTGGGATCATTTTGGTATATTATAAGTATTTTTGTGATTTTTAAGTAATAAGATATGATTTTTATAAGTTTTATTAGTTTATGAATACTAAATAAATAATAAATACTTAGTTAAGTGTCACAAAAATGTACAAAATAGGTTTATAAATATATATTTTGTTTTTCTAAGAATTTTGATATATTATACTTATCTTTATGAATTTTAAATAATAAAACATTTTTATTTAAGATTTATTCCCAATAGGTTATTTACTAATAATAAGTATTATTTTATTTAAATTGGAAAATCAAATATAATAATAGGTTTAGGTTATAGAGTTTATTTTTCTAAATATTTTGATATATAATATATATTTTTCCGAATTATAAAACAAAATACATTGCATTTCTAAGATTTAATCATTTTATTAAATTCCTGAAAATCATTTATATTTGAATTTATATTGATTTACTTATTGACTAAATAGACAATACCTTTTTATACCAATACACACCCTAGCCTGAGTTATGGACATGTGGGCTAGGGGCCACGTCGGCAAGCCACGTGGGACGAAGACTCGGTCAAACAGTGCTGAGGTGGCAGGGATGTCGTCGACATGACGTCACAATGACGTCAGCCGAGGATGAGCCTTAGAACATCGATTGTTCTCTCGATCGGAAGCGCGCGAGCAAGCGGGGTTGGCTATGTTTGATTCAGCGTAGCACGACGAACCACATAGTGGTTACGCCGCCTGGAAATGGTCACCGGAGACGGCGACACGACGACTGCCAGTGGTGGTGGCAACAGGTGGTCATGGTGACGGACATACAACACGCAAGGAGGAAAACGGAGAGGACCACTCGCATGAGGAGCTCACCTGGAGCAAGTTGAAGGTGAAAGGAAGAGCGGAGGTGGCCAAAATCGATGACGACGGTGGCGACTGTACCTCGGTGAAACGAGATCGTGGAGCTCGATTACGGTTGCGTGCAGGCGATTCCTTCTACGAGTAGAACCAGTACAACACGGCAGTTCTGGCAGTGGCCTTAGATGTGCCAGGGGAGCTCGAGAACGGAAGAGCTGAAGAGGACCTGAGCTAGTGTTTCGGTGTCCACTGCTAAAAGAAGAGGAAGAAGAGAGTAGTGGCGTCTAGGGTTTCTCCACCACGGCGATGTCGCTTCTTGTAGGTCCTGAATTGCGGCGGCGCGCATCTTGGCGCGGGCGACGGCGAGGCGAGCGCCAGTGAGCTGCTTCTCCGATCGGGAGGTCGACGACATCACAAGGAAGACAACATGATTAGGAGGCCAAAAGGGTACTGGCCGGTAGCGGGCTGCGCACGGGCCAGATGGGCTGCAACAAAGCTTGTGAGGTGGATTACTGCGGCTGCTCACGAGCGACAGATAGTGAGGAAGAAACGTACTGTGGGCCGGGCGGCTGGCTGCTTCTTTCCTTTTTTCTATTTACATATTCATTTCAAATATGAATATATTTCAATGATTTAAATATCCAGATAATTTGCAGGTCATGTATATTGTTGTATAAAGCAATTATGACCATCTTCTCTCCATTTCTTATTGTGTATAAAATATTCATAACTATATGAAGAGCCCTTTTCATTTAGGAAATATTAATAGAAATTAGGGTTTTAGAGATTTACTTCCTATAGGAAAATCTTATAGAAATGATCTGTATTTTCACTTAATGAATGTAATGGTAGTGGTATAAGATGGCTAATGAGGTATATAGAATTATATTCAAGCTTAGTCTCATATAAGGATTAATGTATAAACCTTATAATGAATTAAATCTTAGGGTTCATAATTTGGTGGTTAAAATTTTAGGGTTCTTTAAAGTTGGGTATTTCATTTATTCCAATTCCATTACATTTTCTTCATAACCATTCTACTCTTATTTAAAGTAGGCATGGATCACTTCTTGAACTAGTTGTTCATTACTTTCTTAAGTGTGGTTAATGTTTTGATAGAAGTTTATTATATAATGGTGAACAACCATTATCATTCATGTGGTACAAGTGATCTCAATGCCCAGCAACATCTACTTAGGGTTTCTAATACCACACTTACTATGGACCCTAGAGGATACACTGGCCTCAAGTTTACTAGTGAATGTTGCTAGGGATCAAGGTTTAAGGATTGATCCTGAATTTATAATCCTGAATGATAACTCAACTTAGAGTGAGCTATAAAGATTACTTCTTAATATGGTCTTGATGTTATATGAGACTAGGTCTTTATTTGGGTTTAAGACAATAAAGTGGACAAGACTTCCATCAACACACTCTCAACTGGTATTCTAGTTATCTCTTAGACATTTCATTTGACTAAGAAATACTATCCACTGGCTGCCTAATAATAGGAATTGGTTTAACTACCCTCTTTATTATAGGGTTTTGAACAAAGAGGGAGACATGGGTTTTTTCATAGCTTGATATGATTTTGGTTAAGGCTACTAAATAATTCCAATCCTCACACTTCACTAAGCTGGGGTCATAGTTAAAGAATTCCTTTCCTAAATATACTCTATTTAAATCTCTCATCTGCTTCAATACGATCTCTTCTGCCTTAATTAACTAGTCATCTGGCTCCACCATATCCATCATCATATGATGACATGGTCATGCCACTTCAGCAATAATCATTCTCCATTATTACTCTAGTATGAAACTTCTATTTCTTAACTACCTCTAATGAATCCATCAATGTAGCTACTTCTAACTCCATCCATTAACTCCTTTAAATCCATCTTGCAACTACTTCCAAGGCTTGCAAGATTATAGTTCTCTCTATATATCACATGTGATACCAATTCTTTGGAATGGTATGGTACTTCTCTCCATAATACAAGTTATCTTATATGCTTCATCAAACTCTAGCTTGACTGCTCATGATCAAGCTAGATGATTTATCTTACTAGGGTTTTGCCTAATTTAATATACTCACAACTCTTCTTTATCAGCTGGTCATCTATTCTCAAACGACTTGAGAATAATGACCACCACCCTTTGATCATACATCACTTAAGCTTCTAATTGTCTGATTAAGATCTATACTCAACTAAATAATAGGCTTGTACTAGTCTCTCTACAGGCTTATCTTGTTAAGAAAACTTACTTTAGGTTTATACCCTCTTGGCTTAACAAGATTATCATTGGATTATCTAATACTACTAGCTTTCTCACAGCTACATGGTCACTAGCTTAACTCTTGGGTTTAGGTACTTCTTCTAGTTAACTCATGAGTGAGTTACCTCCTCCAACATCAGATGGTTTGATCTCTACTAAGGATCACATTTTATTGATGATGGCACACTCTACCATATGTAGTTCCTTCTTCTTATTAATTTACTTAAGGTCTTTGGATGGTTAATATAATAGTCAAAGCTAAGAGTCAGTAAGTTCTAGGTCAAGAATTGATCATTCAATATGGATGATCAATTGACACTAGGACTTGGTTAAATAGACATGTCACTTCTTAATATCATATTAAGGGTATGTGATGAATGGTCTTGGATTGACTTCCTTTCTACTCTATTAGGGATAAGAGTTAATGTTTAAGGATTACCATGATGCTCATAGTAGGAATAACTATGGCAAGCAAGTATCTCAAGGTTTAGTTATGGGCTTATTTACTGGGAGTTATATACTTAATTGAGTATTCAAGAGTTATTATAATGAATACCCAGATATGATCTTTATAAGATCATTTATTATTCATTAAATAATGTGTTGTGGGTTCTATTTGATCTACCCATAGATCAAATTATATCACCCAAATATAAGGTTTTAGCAAAGGTCATATTAAAACTTATCGCAGTCAACTTGATGATCTACTTCAGTTCCACCAAGTTAAGAGAAACTTCAATCACTTTGATGAGTTTTATAAAAGCGTGAAAATTATCCAGATTTTCTATGCATGAATGCAATGCACACACCTGAGCTCAGCTTATGTCTAAGCTCTAATGCTGGGATGTTACACATGACGACCGGAGCTTCACGGGCCCGTCTAGGCCTGGTCGAGCCTGCTAGGGCCTGGTGTGCTGATGACTGCCTCGACGGATGAGTTGGGTTCCTCCCGCGGCTACAAATGTAGAGCTAGCTCTGCTAGAAATGTAGAAGCCCACAACCAGACGATGATTGCATAAAACTGGTATTTGAGAATGCATTAATAGCTCGTTTGATTCCCATCATTTGGGGCTATAATCAAAGAATTTATTTGTAATTTCAAGAATCAACCTGTTTGGCTACCTAGGAATTGGTTACAAAATTCATTTACAAATTCCATGCTTTTCATTTTATGCCTAAACTTAATTTATTTTGGTACCCTGTCATTTCTGTGAAATTGCCAAATGAAATGATATAATCAATGTTATTTCATTTCATTTCTACCAAATGAAATGAAATGTGGGAACCAAACCAGCTCATCTGCTTTCCTTTATCTGTTTTTCATTTCTTTGAATCTTTTGCCTTTCCACCCGTTTACTGCAAGAAATCCTTATTGGGTTCCCCGTGGTAAGCTATAACTAAAATTCCATTCTATTCAATGGTTGTGTTTTTGCTTATCATGTCTTATAATCTTACGGAGGCTGCAAGGGACGATGCTTAGACAGCTAATTTTGGCTCTAAAGAAAGATATAGGAAAATAATGTTGTACTCCCTCCGTTTTAAAATATGAGATGTTTTAGCTTTGTGAAAGAAGTGTATGTAAATCTCTTTTAGTGTGTAGGTCCATGTAGGTTTGGAGTGAACCTACACACTAAAATAGGCCTGGATACACTCTTTTCATAAAGCTAAAATATCTTATATTTTAAACCAGAGGGAGTAGTAAATTCTCATAACCGAATGTGTGGTCGAAAACACTCTTGATTCTACCTAGGCCGCTGGCCGGCCTGTTGTTTAACCACGTTGTAAAGCTTTTCTTATATCTGTCCTTTGGCAAGTAGTCATTGACACCCCTAGCTTTCGGCCTCACATCATCTTTGCCTGCGGAAATTGGCAAGGGCCGGGAATAGAATCATTGAAAACGGTACAGAAAAAATAATCTTCAAATTTAACGGGAATGAGTAAAAAACCAGTTATATATAAGTATAGAATATCCATCCTTGTCACTTCCTACTTGATGGCCACTCTTATCTTATTTCCCAAATTGTCAGTCTCCACTTACTTGCTAGGATGACCATTTCAGACGTGTTGTCGTGTTGAAGTATCTTATAGTACTCCCTCCGACCCAAATTAATTGACTTGGATTTGTCTAGATTCGTACGTATCTAAACATGTTTTAGGTCTAGATACATCCGAATATAGGCAAATCCAAGTCAATTAATTTAGGTCGAAGGGAGTACTAGTAGATTTCTAGGTAGCCTTCTATATGTTCATAAAGAAAATCGCAGTAATGTCGTACTAGGAAAGAGATCCGAGATGGGAGGTGTGTCTGTTGCAGTGTTAGCTGTTATCGTTTTGTTTCTTCGGTACTATATTGTCTCCGTTGCATTATTTGTCGCCGATTTGATACAAAGTTATAAACCAACACGACTACCATCTCCATTATAAATTAAGGCGTTTTGGTAGGCTAAAATCTAAGGAATTATTTGAATGTATGTAGACACTACATACATCCAAATTATACCATTTACGGTCTATTTAGAGAAGGGACGGAGTAAAAAAATTGTCTTGGTGAAGGGGACGAGCGATTGATAAGCATGGGGAGTTTGTGTGTGAAAATTTGTTAAGACATGAACTAGTTGTGTCTCATACAGTTGCTGGGTGCTAACCTGGAAATGGTTGAGACCACGCTTTTGCTAACCATAACAAGCACCATGCACTTCCAAAACTGCGAAATATCTATCGCGCTTCGTAAGAGAGGAAGCACACACAGTTTCCAGTAAGCATCACACTATTAACAAGTAAAAACTGACGTTTGAGATTAGGACACGGCCACAATGCACACTTGCTCTAGACAACTAAAGAAAGTTGGTGGCGATGTTTTAGCTCGCGGTTGCAAATGGAGCTATTATAAAATAATTAAATGTAAAAAATTCTGAAAGAAAATTTCGCGTATGCATCCTGATATTCTGTGTTCGCACACAAATTTTCTGAAAAAAGAATAATTCATGTAACTTGTGTAAAAAAGATAAAAAATGTCCAAGAATAATCATTTTGGAGCATTCAAATTTTATAAATCCTGAAAACTTGTGTGCAAACATGGAATGACTGGATCTACATTGGTATATTTTTCCTATTTTTTATTTTTTAACAATGTGGTCATCTTCACATCGTGATTCAAATTGGATTTCCGAAGAAATCTGTCCTTTCGTCCTGCAAGAAGGATTTACTTACTAGTGGCACATAAATTAGTGGCATTGTCACAGATTTTCCAGTTAATAACTTGTCGATATAAATGTGTCTGAGAACGTCGGTGAGATTAAACAAACGATATCTTAAGAAAGGTTGTTCATGATCTACTCTTTGTTGAACTCAAAGGTTCGTCGGTCCATGAAATGCAAGCTAGGGGTTCAATTCATCGAGACCCTAATACCGGTCCGGGCAATAGTATCGTCGTCGTTGTTTCCTTTCTTAGAGATGCTGGTTGTTACGGGGTGCTTGAGAGTGCTAAGAGAAAAAACTTCTCCGGAGGACGCAACCGTTTCACATCATCACCATTTTTGTCGATTCATCGGGTCAGGCTTTGTTTTCTCTTTCCTTTCTTTTCTGTTTCTTTTGGGCTTGCTTTGTGTTGTTTGCTCTAGCATTTTTTTATTAAAGAGGCCATCCAGCCACCATTTTAATTGAATAAAATGGAGTCTGTAATACACAAGTCACACCTACCAAACATTGTTGAACCAGCCTTGCTAGTAACCAACTCACACAACCCAGACAACATTTTTAATAGAACAAGAAATAGCAAAGATGCTCAGCACCAACTGAAAGTACAAGAACCCAAACACTACACTCCAGGAGTTGAAGCCATTTCTAGAGTGGGAGACGAAGATCATTCTGCGAGTTCATAGTTGATCGACGACATTTTCAACTTTCGTAGATTCTCCTCACCCCTGGAGCCCATCCATGGTGTCAGCCAATCACTTCTTGTGCTATCACCCTTAGACGATCAGCTACCGCCTGCAACACCTCTTGAACCTTTTATTTCTGCAAGAGTTTCCAATCATCCAACAAACAACAAAGAGAGAAGATTATATTAGTTGGGTCTCTAGGCTCTCCTTTGAAAACAAGCATAGTTTCTTGTTTTCCATAAATTCCATATCAAACCAGCTACTTCAACCATAACCACTACTCTCTCTCTACCAGAAATCTTATACAATCAAAATTATGCGCAAATACTTTAGCCACAGTTATGTTATGAGCAAACGAGAGATTATATAATCTAGGGAATGGAACACATAAAGGCCTATCCTCTACCCACGCATTTTCCCAAAACCAAGTATTTTTGCCGTCACCTAGAATTCTTTTACAACAACTATAAAACATATTTTTGACATCCATCAACCTTACCAAAAGTGAGAACAACCAGCAAACTTTCTATGTTGTGTAATAGTCCCATTTTTAATGTACTTGCGTAGAAGAAAACTTTTCAAATTTCCTTCTTCATTTTCAATCCTCCACAACCGCTTACAAAGAAAGCTAATATTTTCAAGTCTATATTAGTCACACCCAAACCCCCTTGGTCCCTAGGTTGACACACATCCACCCATTTGACAAGATGATACTTTTGAACTCCTTCTTTCTCCTGCCACAACACCTGATCTCGGAAAAAATCCATACATTTCCTAACACCAACAGGTATTCTAAAAAAGGAAAGCACATGGTTTGGAACACTACTCAAGCATGTATCAGTTAAAATCAATCTACCTCCTAAGGATAACAAACCACAATGCTAGTAAGGGGTTTTCATCTCCACCTTCTCCTCGTCAGGTTTCCAATCAAAATTGTTTAATATTTTATAATGCAAAGGGAGCCTAAATAATTAAAAGGAAAACTCCCATTTTTGCAAGTGAATATATGGGAATATTCATCCTTCTTTCTAGATAGCAACATGACCAAAACAGTAAAGTTAAGTTTTAAGGAAGTTAATTTTGAGGCATGTCAAATGCTCGAAGGTACATATAATATTTTTTAAGTTTCTGGCATACTCCAAACTATCTTCAAACATAAACATCGTATAGTTCGCGTACTGTAAAATAGATAAGCCATCTTCAAAAAACTCAGGCACTAGCCCTTTGATGAAAGCGTGTTCTTGTGCCCTCGAAACCAGGGTAGCAAGAACATTGACATGTATGTTAAACAAAGCTGGCGAAAAAGGGTCTCCTTGTCTTAGACCTTTCTTATTCTCAAAATATTTTCCTACACTATCATTAACCATGAAATTAACTTTACATATATGTACTGAATTCCTAGTCCATTTGACAAAGCTAGAAGAAAAATCATTCATTTCCAAAACAGCAAAAATAAACTCCCAGTTAATATTATCGTCACTAGTGGAAAACGGTCCTCTAGTCCTGGACTGTAATAAGCTCTAGTCCTGGTTTCGCACCTAAAACTGCGAAATCGGGACTACAACCCTGATACGTTGCTAACGTATCCATAATTTTTGATGTTCCATGCTTAGTTTTTATCTACTTTCTTATGTTTTATCCATACTTTGGAGTACTTTTTGTTGGAGATATGCCCTAGAGGCAATAATAAATAGAGTTATTATTATATCTTTGTGTTTATGATAAATGTTTATATTCATGCTATAATAGTATTAACAAGGAAACATTAATACTTGTGTGAATTGTAAACTTAATTTGAAGTCCCTAGTATAGCCTCTATACTTCACTAGCTTGTTGGTTGATTGATGATTGTGGTTTCCCTATCATGAACATTGAGATGTTATCAACAACAAGATCATATCGTTAGGAGAATGATATGGTGGACATACTCCTATAGACAAGCGTAGCATAAAGATCAAGTCATTTCAATAGTTCAATTGCTATATGCTTTCTGATACATAGTAACCTAAATTCCTTCGACCATGAGATCATGCATATCACCTTTACTGGATGGATGCTTTGATGTCATCAAACACCACACCGTAACAGGGTGGCTATAAAGGTGGCATTGAGTGTTCGGAAAGTATTGGTTAAAACACATGGATCAAGAGTGGGATTTGTCCATCCACATGACGGATAGATATTCTCTGGGCCCTCTCGGTGAAATGTCATCCAATTAGCTTGCAAGCATGTGACTGGGTCACAAGGGATCACATATCACGGGAACGAGAAAAGAGTACTTATCGATGTGAGGTTGAACTAGGTATGCAGAGATACCGATGATCATAACCTCGGATAAGTAACATATCGTGAGACAAAGGGAAATTGGTATCGTATGTAAGTGGTTCATTCGATCGCAAAGTAATCGTAGAAGTATGTGGGATCCATATGAATTTCCAGATTCCTCTATTGGTTATTGTTCGGAGAAGTGTCTCGATCATGTCCGTATAATTCACGAACCGTAGGGAGACACACTTAAGGATTCGACGTTGTTTGAGTAGTTATGGTATTATGAGAAAGAGACCGAATGTTGTTCGGAGTCTCGGATGGGATCCGGGATATCACGAGGTGATCGGAATGGTCCGGAGAATAAGATTCATATGAGGAAAGTCCCGTTTGAGTAGCGGAATGATTAGGTGTTTTCATCGAACATTCTAGAAGGTCCCGGAATGTCGGCACTCGGAGGGAAGGGTACATGAATGTGTCATTACATATTGGAATGATTGCATCATGTACTAGGTGTTCTTGCTGTCCCAAATAAAGGATTTATTTAAATCCTAAATTGAAAAGTCAAACGGCTAGTTTGAAAGTCAAACGGCAATTTTGGGAAGTGGGAAAAGAGGAGGAGGTGGAAACCGACTTGGGGGAGGAGTCCCCTTGGCCGCCGCCCCTCCCAAGGACGACTTGGGGAGCGACTCCTCCCTTGGCGCCAGCCCTCCCACCTATATAAGGAGGCAGGGCTCCTCCTAGTACACACAAGTTCCTATCCTCTAAACTAAACCCTAGACCTAAACCCCGGTTTAGAGCTATTTGGTTTAGAGCCTTCTAATTGGTTTAGAGCCTTCTAATTGGTGTGTCTAATTACTAGACCACTAATAGCCTCTCTCATAAGCTCCACCATACTACTTTGGCTTGGCGAAGCCTGGGATTCCCCTCTACCTCGGTACCACGCCGTTGTCTTTGCCGGAATCGCGAGAGAGTGCTACAACCTCCATTTTCTTTGGAACAAGGGAGAGGAAGGTCTTCGTCAGTACCGAGCGTGTGACCGATCAGGGAGCTGCTGGAGCGATGCTGGAAGGATCGTCTACGCGATCTTGAGATTGGAAAATACGACTACATCACCCACGAGAATCTGCTCTCGTTAAACACTTTGGAATCTTCGAGGGTGAGTTATTCCATCGACTCGTTGCAATCTAGTAGATAGATCTTGGCTTGTTTGTTTGTATGCGATAGAAAATTTTTGTTTTCCATGCTCTACGAACCCCTACGATGGTATCGAGCCGTGTCTATATGTAGATCTGTTGCACGAGTAGAACACAATGGTCATTGTGGGCGTTGATGCTTTTATTGTAGATTGCTTTTGTGTACTTTGCATCTTGCGGTATGTTGGGATGAAGCGGCCGGGCTAACCTTACATGACATCGTTCATGAGACTTGCTCCACGCTAGACATGCAACTTGTATTGCATAAGTGGCTTTATGGGTGCTGTTTCTCCTAGCATAGTAAAGATCCAATTTACAACGGGTGATCAACAATGCTAGTATCAATGTTGTGGTTCTTGTTCGTAAGTTAGAACGACACTTATTGAAAGCCCCAAACCACGTAAAATATGCAAAGAAAGTAGAGGCGTCTAAACTTTGTTTTGCAGGGGTGTGCAGTGATGTGATATGGCCATGATTGTGATTATATTTGATGTATGCAATGTTCCTTATTGTAAGTTGGCAACCGGCGAGAATATATGGTTGTCTTTAATTTCTGTTAAGACCTGCGTGTCTATTCAAAATAGTTGTAATAGTTGAAGCTGGTGGGCGACAACCATGAAGAAGCATCATTGACCTTGATGCTATGCGGTGATGATGGAGATCATGTTAGGTGCTTGAAGATGGAGATCGGAAGCACAAAGAAGAAAGGCCATATCATATCACATATTATGAATTGCATGTGATGTTAATCCTTTATGCATCTTGTATTGCTTAGTAGACGACGGTAGCATTATAAGATGATCCCTCATGCACATAAATTTCAAGTTCTAAAGTGTTCACCCTTAGTATGCACCGTTGCCAAAGCTTGCTGCTTCGAAGCACCACGTGATGATCGGGTGTCTTTGATTCAGGTGAATACAACGTAAGCAAGCCAGATTTGCTTATGCGGTAGTTAAGGTTTGATCTTGAGCCTAGCATGTCTGGACATGGCCTCGGGAACACGGATCGCGAAAGGTAAAGCATGAATCATATAGTAGATATGATGAACATGATGATTGTTCGCCATTGAAACTATATCAACTCTCGTGATGATCGGTGTTGATGTAGTGGATTTGGTTCGATGTGATCACTAAAACAATGTGAGGGATGTTGTTTTGGTGGGAGTTCACCTAGTTTAATTTCATTAATTAATTTGAACTCAATTTGTCATAAACTTAGTCTAAACTATTGCAAATATGTTGTAGATCAATGGCAGCCCTACCATCAATTTTAATGCGTTCCTAGAGAAAGAAAAGTTGAAAACAATGGAAGCAACCGGCGGATTGGTTCCAATTTGAGGATTGTCCTCACAGTGGTAATTTGACCTATGTGCTGGATGCACCTAGGTGACCCACTGCAGTGATGCTACCGATGAAGTAAAGAATGTTTACCTCGCTCGGAAGAATCAGTACTCCATAGTTCAGGTGCTATCTTGTATGGTTTAGAATCGGACTTGAGAAAAGGTTTGAAGAGTCGATCCATATGATATTGTCGAGGATCTCAAATTAATCTTTGAGACTCATGCGGCAATTGAAAGTTATGAAGCTTGAAAAGTTCTTTAAGCGCAAGATGGAAGAGGGTAGCTCGTCGGTGAGCATGTGCTTAAGATGTGCAGACGCAAATAAACTCCAAAGTTTGGGTATAGTGATTCCTAATACTTTGGGGTTTACGCATCCTCAATCACTACCACCAAGTTACAAGAACTTTGTGATGAACTACAACATGAACATGAACAAAGAGTTGCGAACTATTTGCTATGTTAAAATCTGCGAAGTGGAGATCAAGAAAGAGCACCAAGTGTTGATGGTCAATAAGACCACCAAATTCAAGGAAGGCAAGTCTAAGCAAAGGGACACTTCAAGAAGGGTGGTAAGAAAGCTGCCACGCCCGAAGAGGACCAAGGCTAGACTCAAGCACGATCTTGAGTGCTTTTCTTGCAAGGGAGTAGGTCCTTTGAGCGGAATTGCCCAAAGTACTTGGCGGATTTGAAGCGGCAACATCAAGAAGAAAGGTATATCTGATATACATGTTATTGATGTGTATCTCACTAGTATTCGTAGAAGTGCTCAGGTATTTGATCTTGGTTCGGTTGCTCATATTTGTAACTCGAAGCAGGGCTGCGAATAAACGGAAGCTAGTGAAGAACGAGGTGACGATGCGCGTAGGAAGCAGATCAAAGGTTGATGTGATCATGGTCGCACACTACCTCTTCATCTACCATCGGGATTAGTTTTATACTTAAATAATTGTTATTTGGTGCCTGCGTTAAGCATGAACATTATATCAGGATCTTGTTTATTGCGAGACGGTTACTTGTTTAAATCCGAGAATAATGGTTGTTCGATTTATATGAGTAAATATGTTTTATGCACATGCACCTTTGATAGATGATCTATTCATATTGAATCTCGATAGTGGAAATACACATATCAATAACATTGAAGCTAAACGTTTGAAATCAAGCGATAATTCGACCTATATGTGGCACTGTCGTCTTGGTCACATTGGAGTGAAGCGTATGAAGAAACTCCATTCCGATGGACTTCTTGAATCACTTGATTTTGAATCACTTGAAAGATGCGAGGCATGTCTGATGGGTAAAATGACTAAGACTCCATTTTCTGGTATAATGGAGCGAGCTACAGACTTATTGGAAATCATACATACCAATGTGTGTGGTCCAATGAGTGTAGCATCGCGCAGTGGTTATCGTTATGTTCTTACCTTCACGGATGATTTGAGTAGATATGGATATATCTATTTCATGAAACATAAGTCCGAAACTTTCGAGAAGTTTAAGTTGTTTCAAAGTGAGGTAGAGAATCAACGTAACAAGAAGATTAAATTTCTACGTTCTGATCGTGGAGGTGAATATCTAAATTCTGAGTTTGGCGAGCATTTGAAGAAATGTGGAATACTTTCGCGATTGACACCGCCGAACACCACAGTAATGGTGTGTCTGAGCGTCGTGTCGAACTCTCTTAGATATGGTTCGTTCTATGATGTCACTTACAGATTTACCACTATCATTTTGGGGTTATGCATTAGAAACAGCCGCATTCACTTTAAATAGGGCACCGTCTAAATCCGTTGAAACGACACCATATGAATTATGGTTTGGGAAGAAACCTAAATTGTCGTTCCTTAAAGTTTGGGGATGCGAAGCCTATGTAAAGAAGTTACAGCCGGACAAGCTTGAACCCAAAGCGGAAAAATGCGTCTTCATAGGATACCCGAAGGAAACTATTGGGTATACCTTCTATCATAGATCCGAAGGCAAAATCTTCGTTGCGAAGAATGGATCCTTTCTAGAAGGAATTTCTCTCGAAAGAAGTGATGGAAGGAAAGTAGAACTCGACGAGGTTGTCGAACCTTCTCTCGAATTGCGAGTAGCGCAGCACGGAAGAAGTTCTGTGGTGCTGCACCAATAAGAGAGGAAGCTAATGATGGTGATCATGAAACTTGGTTGAAGTTGCTCTGAGCCTCGGAGGTCAACGAGAACTCGTACCACTCCAGTTGGTATGATTCCGTTATGAATGTCATGTTGGTGGACAACACCGATGACCCCAGACATATGAGGAAGCGATGATGAGCCCAGATTCCAATAAATGGCAAGAAGCCATGAAACCGAGATTGGATCCATGTACGAAAACCAAGTATGGACTTTGGTGGACTTACCAGATGGCCGGAAGGCTCGAGAACAAATGGATTTTCAAGAAGAAAACAGATCTTGATGGTAATGTTATCTATAAAGCTCGACTTGTCGCAAAAGGGTTTCGACAAATTCAAGGAGTTGACTACGATGAGACTTTCTCACCAGTAGCAAAGCTAAAATCTGTGAGGATTATGTTAGCAATCGCTGCATATTATGATTATGAGATATGGCAGATGGATGTCAAAACAGCATTCCTCAATGGAGACATTGATGAAGAGTTGTATATGATGCAACCCAAAGGTTTTGTCGATCCTAAAGATGCTAACAAGGTATGCAAGCTTCAACGGTCCATCTATGGATTGAAGCAAGCATCCCGAAGTTGGAATCAACGTTTTGATAAGGTAATCAAAAGTTTTGGTTTTATACAAACTTATGGAGAAGCTTGTATTTACAAGAAAGTGAGTGGGAGCTCAGCATTCTTAATACTGTATGTGGATGACATATTGTTGATTGGGAATGATGTAGACCTTCTTAATAGTGTCAAGGAATATTTGAATAATAGTTTTTCAATGAAGGATCTTGGCGAAGCAGCTTACATATTAGGCATAAAGATTTATAGAGATAGATCGAAACGCCAAATATCATGGTCACAAAGTACATATTTGGACAAAGTTCTAAAGAAGTTTGGAATGGAAGATAGCAAGAAAGGGTTCTTGCCCATGTTGCCCAATACGACCTTGAGTAAAACTCAAAGTCCGACATCGGCGTAAGATAGAGAAAGGATGAGTAAGACTCCTATGCCTCAGCCATAGGATCTCTAATGTATGCCATGCTATGTACTAGACCCGACATCGCATATGTCGTTAGTCTAACTAGCAGATATCAAAGTGATCCAGGAGTGGATCATTGGACAGCGGTCAAAAACATCCTTAAGTACTTGAGAAGAACTAAGGATATGGTTCTTTCTTATGGAGGTGATGAACAGCTCGTTGTTAATGGTTACACCGATGCTAGTTGGAACACCGATCCGAATGATTCTAAATCACAATCTGGATACGTATTTATTTTGAATGGTGCAATTAGCTGGAGGAGTGCAAAGCAAAGCGTTGTGGCGAGATCTTCAACTGAATCGGAATACATGGTTGCTTGGAGGCTTCACAAGAAGCAATATGGATGAAAGAGTTCATTACAGAGCTGGGTGTGGTTCCAAGTGCGCTGGACCCAATGTCTATCTCAGTGATAACATGGGCGCCATAGCCAATGCGCAAGAACCAAGGTCACACAAGAAGATGAAGCATATCAAGCTACGTTTTCACGCTATTCGAGAACATATCCGGATGGGGATATAAAGATTTGCAAAGTACACAGATCTGAATGTGGCGGATCCGTTGACTAAACCTCTCCCGAGGGCAAAACATGACCAACACCAAACTGCCATGGGTGTTCGGTATATTACCATGTAATCTAGATTAGATGACTCTAGTGCAAGTGGGAGACTGTTGGAGATATGCCCTAGAGGCAATAATAAATAGAGTTATTATTATATCTTTGTGTTTATGATAAATGTTTATATTCATGCTATAATAGTATTAACAAGGAAACATTAATACTTGTGTGAATTGTAAACTTAATTTGAAGTCCCTAGTATAGCCTCTATACTTCACTAGCTTGTTGGTTGATTGATGATTGTGGTTTCCCTATCATGAACATTGAGATGTTATCAACAACAAGATCATATCGTTAGGAGAATGATATGGTGGACATACTCCTATAGACAAGCGTAGCATAAAGATCAAGTCATTTCAATAGTTCAATTGCTATATGCTTTCTGATACATAGTAACCTAAATTCCTTCGACCATGAGATCATGCATATCACCTTTACTGGATGGATGCTTTGATGTCATCAAACACCACACCGTAACAGGGTGGCTATAAAGGTGGCATTGAGTGTTCGGAAAGTATTGGTTGAAACACATGGATCAAGAGTGGGATTTGTCCATCCACATGACGGATAGATATTCTCTGGGCCCTCTCGGTGAAATGTCATCCAATTAGCTTGCAAGCATGTGACTGGGTCACAAGGGATCACATATCACGGGAACGAGAAAAGAGTACTTATCAGTAACGAGGTTGAACTAGGTATGCAGAGATACCGATGATCATAACCTCGGATAAGTAACATATCGTGAGACAAAGGGAAATTGGTATCATATGTAAGTGGTTCATTCGATCGCAAAGTAATCGTAGAAGTATGTGGGAGCCATATGAATTTCCAGATTCCTCTATTGGTTATTGTTCGGAGAAGTGTCTCGATCATGTCCGTATAATTCACGAACCGTAGGGAGACACACTTAAGGATTCGACGTTGTTTGAGTAGTTATGGTATTATGAGAAAGATACCGAATGTTGTTCGGAGTCTCGGATGGGATCCGGGATATCACGAGGTGATCCGGAATGGTCCGGAGAATAAGATTCATATGAGGAAAGTCCCGTTTCGGAGTAGCGGAATGATTCCGGTGTTTTCATCGGGAACATTCTAGAAGGTCCCGGAATGTCCGGCACTCCGGAGGGGGAAGGGTACATGAATGTGTCATTACATATTGGAATGATTGCATCATGTACTAGGTGTTCTTGCTGTCCCAAATAAAGGATTTATTTAAATCCTAAATTGAAAAGTCAAACGGCTAGTTTGAAAGTCAAACGGCAATTTTGGGAAGTGGGAAAAGAGGAGGAGGTGGAAACCGACTTGGGGGAGGAGTCCCCTTGGCCGGCGCGCCTCCCAAGGCCGACTTGGGGAGGGACTCCTCCCCTTGGCCGCCGGCCCTCCCACCTATATAAGGAGGGGCAGGGCTCCCCTCCTAGTACACACAAGTTCCTATCCTCTAAACTAAACCCTAGACCTAAACCCCGGTTTAGAGCTATTTCGGTTTAGAGCCTTCTAATTGGTTTAGAGCCTTCTAATTGGTGTGTCTAATTACTAGACCACTAATAGCCTCTCTCATAAGCTCCACCATACTGCACGGCTTAAAGCCCTCATGATTTCCCTCTACCTCCGGTACCACGCCAGGTCTGCCGGAATCGCGAGGAGAGTGCTACAACCTCCGCCTGCTGGAACAAGGGAGAGGAAGGTCTTCGTCAGTACCGAACGTGTGACCGATCATGGAGCGCTGCTGGAACGTGGCGCTGGAAGGATCGTCTACGGGATCTTGAGATCGGAAAGAGTACGACTACATCACCCACGAGAATCTGCTCTCGTTAAACACTTTGGAATCTTCGAGGGTGAGTTATTCCATCGACTCGTTGCTGCAATCTAGTAGATAGATCTTGGCTTGTTTGTTTGTATGCGATAGAAATTTTTTGTTTTCCATGCTACGAACCCCTACACTTTTTATACACTTTCTTGGACTAACCTATTAACAAGATGCCACAGTGCCAGCTGCCTGTTTTCTGCTGTTTTTGGTTCTAGGAAAGTCAGAAAATGAATATTCTTTAAATTGGACGGGACAAAATCCAAAGTCAGTTTTTCACCGAGGGGAACACGTAGCCAGAATACGAGACGGAGGGGGACCAGGGGCCGGCCACACCACCTGGCCGCGCGGCCAGGCCTGGCCCGCGCCAGGGGGTGGTCTGGCCACTTAGGGCACCCCCTCAGCCTCCCCTTTTGCCTATATATCACCTCCGATATAAAAACCCTAAGTATCCGATCAAAATTCCACGAAAGAGTCTGTAGCCGCCGTCATCTCCATCCCTAGATCGGGAGGGATCTGAAGCTCTTCCCGGCAGCCTGCCAGAGGGGAGAATTCACCCTAGAGGCCTTCTTCATCACCATGCAAGCCTCCGGTGTGATGCGTGAGTAGTTCATCCTTGGACTACAGGTCCATGTAGTAGCTAGATGGTTGGTTCTTCTCCTTTGTGCTACCATGTCTAGATCTTGTGAACTCCGTTCATGATCAAGATCATCTATTTGTAATCCTACATATTGTGTTTGTAGGGATTCGATGGATATTGATATGCTATTTCATTTTGATTATTGATTCTATCATGTCTTTGTTATTTGTGACCTTGCATGCTTTCCGTTGTTAGTAGCTATCTTATCCAAGTAGATGCTAGCAACTCCAAGAGTTAGTATTTATGCTCGATAGTGGGTTCATGCCTCTAGTAATCTGGGGAAGTGACAGAAATCTCTAAGGTACTAGATGTGTTGTTGGTACTAGGGAGAAAACAACAATCCTTTGTTCATAGAACAATCGTATTGTTTACTTTACACGCAATGTGTAATACAATTATCTGTTGCTTGTAACTTAATACTGGAGGGGGTTCGGATGATAACCTGAAGGTGGATTATTAGTTATAGGTGCAGTTGGATTACGGTCTATGTATAATGTTGTATTGCCCAATCAAATCTCAAAGGAGTCAAGATGAGTAGTATATGCTTGTATGCTTTCTCGATATTTGTCAATTGCCCCGCTGTAATTTGTTCACCCAACATGTCATCTATCTTAAGGAGAACCACCACTATTGAACTATGGACTGATACATTGTAAATGTATCTATAATTTTTGATGTTCCATGCTTGGTTTTATCTACTTTCTTGTGTTTTGTTCCAACTTTGGAGTACTTTTCATATGATTTCTTGGACTAACCTATTAACAAGATGCCAGGGTAGGGTAACTCCGCGGTATAAGGGCCGAGTTAGCCGGGGTACGGCGCGGTCAAAACAAGTGCTGACCGGGTCACCTCAAGGCAGGACGAACCACGGAGTGACCCGGACGTGGAGCGTCTCCTTGACTATAGTCCGGCCGGCAAAAAATAAATTCCGGCCATGTTTATCTATATGTTTTGCAGGTAACTTGATAGCCGGATTAGCCACAAGCTAGCCGGACTATCTTATGGCTTCCAAGAGAAGGAATCCCCGCTGGTCAAAAGGTGGCTTTATTAGCTGTAGCATGAGCGAAGAAAAGTAAAGAAGAAGACCAGCCGGTCAGGGGCGACCAAGATGACGCGGGCAAAGCCGGATGACGTGGCCCTTGTCTGATGACGCTTAAAGACAAAGATTATGTTGTGAGTTATGTCCAAAGCCCGAACAAGCTGTTAAAGAGAATAAAGAAGCATCTAGCCTTAGGCGAGGAGCATATTCTCTAAATATGCTGCCACGTATGCCCTAATATTGTAACCCGGACTCCCCTATATAAGAGGCACCGGGGCCTCCATAGAGAGGGATCGATCATTTTTCTCTGTCTAAGGAAGAACTCTAGAGATAGTTGGTAGACATAGTCTCCTTACAGAGAGCTTGAAGAGCGTTTGTAAACACCATTGATAAAGAGAATACAAGAACATCTGTGCGTGGAATCACCACGTTCTCCCTCCCTGGATTCTCCTAGCACTCATTGGCCCGATCTTTAGCCTATCAATGACATCTGCCGTGCCCCCACAACGACAAGATAGAATCCCAACCAGCATCAACATCTATTATATATTGAAAGTACATTACGGGCTCACCAGAAAAAAGAGAAATACTCTAGAAAATCCCACAAAAATCAGTAACATCCGGTCGTTTATTTTGTAGACTATAAGTTAACCACCATCAGATTAGATTAGACTAATAATTACCCACCACTGTCATTATAATGGCCATAACGCTTCACCCCTACGGTTTGCCTTTAAATTAGGTCACCTTCCTCCTCCATATCATAAAATATTATTTAGGTGCGCCGCCGCCATGCACGGCCTGCCTGCGTGTATCGTCGTGTCCTTGGCGCCAAGCTAGCAAATACCACGGTCAGAAGTAGGGAACTTGAGAAAGTCTTGCCACGAGCGGCCGAGCGAGGTCGCCATGTTGGATAGAGAGCACCGATAATAATACAACATCGCTGCCTTTAGGCTTGGACCAGCTGTACGTGATTGGAGGGATCTTACATGTTTCAGATTTCAGATTGGTGAATAATCAAGATGGACTAGCTAGAACAAGGGCCATATATACGAACGATGCGGTGATTGACTTATACAGACTTGCTATCTGCGCTCAGCTGCATTCATCTGTATTCATCTGTCTACACGGAAGCGGCACGACGGCGTGGTAATTCGACGGCATGGGCCAACATGTCGCCATGTTGGGATCAACCAGGTCAGTCTTTCTTCACACTCCGTAGGTGCTAGGTTTGATTGTTAGTAGTGGCGGACCCAGGTTTATTTTGAAGCCTGGGCAAACAGCTAATTTAAAAGTTTAATAAGCTACTTTTTAGTCAAATATTAATGAAGTTAAGCCGTGCCGGTCGGCCGGAAGCCAGGACAGTTGCCCGGGCAACAGGGATGGTAGGTCTGCCGGTAATTGTTAGTAAATACTAGCAGTGATGTACTCTCTCTATTCGGAAATAAGTGACTCAGTTTTGTCTAGACGTATCTAGAGTTCTAGAAAAAATTTAGTGCATAGGTAATTCTATATTTAGCAAAATTAGAGTCACCTATCACTTATTTCTAAAATGAGGTTGTAATACTCTCTTTGTATTAAATTAGTTGTCTTACTCTAAAAAAAAATAGTTGTCTTTACATAATGAAGTATAGAGACGAAGGGAATAGTATTTTTTTGAACCAACCAGATTTACCACGTATGTGTCCATCTGCGTGCATCAGATTAGTTGCACACACATACATGCTTCATCTTTTAATCTAAAACTGTAGAGCAAATACCGACAATATTTATATAGTATAGCTAAATTAGTCTCCGTACAAAAGCAGTGGAATTATACATCCACACGTGAGCCAAGTCAAACATATTTCTTATAACGATTAATTAATTGTACTATAAAACTAAAATATTATAATGACCTCCGTCTCCCATTACTTATGGTATCATGGTGATATCTTTCGAAGTAGAGAAGCCATCAACGTATTGATTTGTACATAATTATGTTTGGTAAAATGCTTTATAGTCATGCTGCCCCCTCCGTCGATGACGTCACCGAAGTGCCCGGACGTTTGGGATTAAGAGAAGTTAAGCAACGTAGAGAAATATCAACTATTCGGTCCTCAAGCAAGGATATGATACTTAAATTTTGCTTAGATAATTACAAGGAAGAAAATGGCTATATTCTTGAATATCTTAATAGATGCTCTCCACCAGCGGAAGAGACTAATGACTTGCAGGAGCCTATGGAAGAAGAAATTGCTAAAACGGGAAGCTCATTAGATGAAAAAGAGAAGGAGAGTGATGAAAAAAAGGAGAAAGAATGGATTAGCTACCCATGCCTACCTTCTAATGAGAGTAATTCTTTATGCCTTACATTATTTGATTGTCCCCCATGCTTACCAAAGGAGGATGAATGTTATACTCATGTTATCTGTGATAATCCTTTATTTGTGCTTAACTTCGAAATGCATTGTACTAAAGATTTTTGCTTAGAAAATGTTTATGATAAAGCTCTAGACGATGGTCCTATATTGAATGATCAGTCATCTTGTTATAGAATTGTTAAAAGTGGGTTTGAAGGTTTTAATCTCACTATTTTTGAGCTTGATAAAAATTATGTGTTTGTAGATCATGAAAAGCATACTTTATGTGATAGTTATATTGTTGAGTTTATTCATGAGGCTACTGAAAATTATTATGAGAGAGCAAAATATGGTTGTAGAAGTTTTCATGGTACTGAAACACCTCTCTGTGTGCTCAAAGTTTTGAAGTTGCTCTTGTTTTATCTATCCATTCTTATTACTATGTGCTTCTTTGATTTATTTTCTTACAATATTCCTATGCATAGGAAGTGGGTTATACTTAAATGTGTTTTGAATTTGCTTCTTGATGCTCTCTTTTACTTTAATTCATATTTCTTATGTGAGCATCATCGAAATTATCAAGCCTAACTTAAAGGCGTTAAAGAAAAGTACTTCTTGAGAGATAACCCAATAGTTTTCTTGAGTCTTGGAAGTTATTGCTTCAATAATAACCTCTCCTTATCATTTTTGTGTGCTTTTTGTGCCAAGAGTAACCTCTAATGAGAGAGAAGTAATGCTTGTGAAAGTTGCTGTTCCGAAACAGATTTTTGTGCTTCACTGTAAAAATTCGTGTAAAATCTCTGTACGTCGATTCGAGCTGTGATTTGTTGTGCTTCTGCCCCAGGTTGTTATCAAACTTTCGTTAGTTTAACACTTTTTGATTTGAGCAACAGAAGGTCTTCTAAAAAATTGGTTTTTACCTGCTGGTCTGTTTTGACAGATTTCTGCCATTATTTGCATTTGCTTCTTGTTGATTTCTTTTTGGTTTTTTTTTGGGGAATTGAGCTCTTTGAGGGAAGTGCTACAGTAGCTTGTGTTTAAATGCAAGTTTTATTGGTGTTCAAACTGAGCCCAAAAGACTTATTATTTTGAGTACACTAATGTTGCTAATAAAGATTGTGTGAAGTTTTGTATGAAGGAAAAATTTCAGGTGTAAGGAAAGAGTGATGTAATGAGATGAAGAATGTACTAAAGCTCAAGCTTGGGGATGCCACCCGTGTCACCCCAAGAAATATCCAAGAAGTACAAGCGTCAAAGCTTGGGGATGCGCAAGGCATCCCCTTCTTCATCAATAAAAATCTCAGGTTTCTTCCAAACACTTCATTTTTATTGTTTCATGCATAGTTGCGTTGTTCTTGGAGCGTCTTCATTTTTTTTTTTGGTTTTGGTTTTCTTGGTTTGCTTAGTTTTCTTGAATAAATTGGTTGTACCCCCTCATTCATACATTAGTTTTAAAATAGGTTGGTTTGGATTGGAAAAGAGTAGGAAAATTTCATGCTTAAGTGGTAAAAAGGAGTTTGTTTTTTACTGTGGCCTATGCTTTGTCATGTCATGCTTGATATTGTTTTGGCTTTATGCTTAGTGATTTTTGCTGTAGCATGACATATTATAAACAATTGAGATTACTTAATGTGCCTTGAAAGAATCATGCGTTGTTTTAGCATATTAAAGCATAGTATAGTGGTATTCTCCTTTGATGCTTTATTTGGGTTAACTTGGCGCATGCTCACACCATGTTATGACTATCCTAAGTCACCATAGCCTTTATGATCCTTTAGTTTTCAACTTGTAATATCACTTTATGCTTTAATTAATGATGTTTTGTTGCTTTGCATGATTATGGCCATTATTGCTCTCTTAGTTGGTCGCTCCCAGTCTTTTGCTAGCCTCCATAACCAAGTATGAGTTCCACTCATGCATCCAACTTCAAATAAAACCAAGTTATCCCAAAGAGTCCACCATATCTACCTATTAGCATTTGCTATTTCAAGTATATTCATGTTTTTATCTACCTTCCGAATTAAATTTGTTATGTGAAAACTAGTGATTAAAGCTCTCACGAACTTGATGGCATAGTTTATTTTCTTGCACTTAATAATCTTGAACCATTGTGTCCATCTTTGTTGCGTATATGCTTGAGCTTTATGAGTTGAAGTTAGCAGAACCATGTATCATGGGGAACGCTTTCAACATTGCGCTTATTATTCCGTTGATATCATGATTCTTTTGCTTATGGATCCCGGTGGTGTGAAATAAAAGGGGAACTTGTAAGATCATGGAGTTTGTATGTGTGTTAGAGAAATGCCTGGGCTGCTATCCTAAGCCATGCCTAATCATGGTGGAAACTTGCAGCATAACCATAATGAGCACTCTATGAAACATCCTTGATACATTGCAAATGTATCTATAATTTTTGATGTTCCATGCTTGGTTTTATCTACCTTCTTGTGTTTTGTCCATACTTTGGAGTACTTTTCATATGATTTCTGGGACTAACCTATTAACAAGATGCCACAGTGCCAGTTGCCTATTTTCTGCTGTTTTTGGTTCAAGGCAGTCAGAAAATGAATATTCTCGGAATTGGACGGGACAAAAGCCAAAGTTACTATTTTCCCGGAAGACTCACGGAGCCAGAAGGAGAGTCGGAGAGGGGCCACTGGGTGCCCACACCACCCCTAGGCGCGGGCAACCCTAGGCCGCGCCAGGGCATGGTGTGGGCCCCCCGGCTGGCCACCGACCTTGCCTCTTTCGCCTATAAGAGCCTCCCGATACCAAAACCCTAAATCGTCAATCAGAAATCCATGAAAAGTTCCGCAGCACCGCCGCCACCGAAGGGGAGATTCGGGGGACAGAAAGTCTCTATTCCGGCACCCTGCCGGGATGGGGAAGTGCCCCCGGAGCCATCTCCATCGATCTCCACCACCATCTCCATCACCATTGCTGATTCCCATGACGAGGAGGGAGTAGTTCTCTCTCGAGGCTAAGGGTTCTACCGGTAGCTATGTGTTCATCTCTCTATCTATGCATGATCTTATTGAGATCATGAGCTTGTAATCTATAGATCTACCTTGCTACTCAAGTGCTTTAATAGATCTCTGCTCTCCCCATGTGTGTGAAAGTGACAGCGTGCACACCATGGTGGCACTTAGGCTAGAGGTTACAAATACTTGTTATGAGTTATATTTGGAGTTGGATGTCTTTATGAAATTGTGGTGTTTGTTGGACTCATCTAGTGCTCAAGGTGACAATGTGGGGTTTTCTAGATGGGAAAGGCTTACTTTGAGGTGTGTTGTAATAGCCCTACCATGGATTAGAGTGTCCAACCGGAGAGTAGTTCAGCGTAGTATCATAAAGAAGAATATATTTATATGAGAGTGTTCACTAGTGAAAGTATGATCCCTAGGCCTTATTTCTAAGCATTGATACACCGTTTGCAATTAGATCTGTTACATGTTTGCTTGCTTCCATCTTTATTTTAGTTTGCTTTTAGTCTCTTCCACGCCATCAAGTTATCTTCTATCATCGTTACCACTTATAATTATCCATACCACTTGTATTTCACTATCTCTTCACCGAACTAGTGCACCTATACACCTGACAAGTGTATTGGCTGTGTTGGGGACACAAGAGACTTCTTGTATCTTGATTGCAGGGTTGCTTGAGAGGGGATACCTCTGACCACTTCCTCCCTGAGTTCGATAAACCTTAGGTGATCCACTTAAGGGAAAACTTGTTGCTGTTCTACAAACCTCTGCACTTGGAGGCCCAACAACTGTCTACAAGAATAGAAGTGCATAGACATCAAGCTATTTTCTGGCGCCGTTGCCGGGGTGGTAAGGTAAAGGTATTCACACCGGAGGATTAAAGAAGAAGAACCTCCCACGGTAAACGCCTATTTTCTGGCGCTGTTGCCGGGGAGGTAAGGTAAAAGGTACTCACATCCTCTGGTGTGAGTGCTCGAAGTTATTTCCTTTAGATTCTGCAATTTTGTCTTTTTGTTTCTTGTTTTCACTAGTTAGGTTTAATGGAAAACAACGAAAAAATTAGAGATCTTTATAGTATTTATCTTGAGTTAGGACATGAAGTGTTTGAAGAGAAAATTTAAAAACCTATGGAACTTTATTTGCATGTTAATAGCAATGTTATTAGTATGAATTCTTTGAACACCATTATTGCTAATGCTATGGAAAAGTCTAAGCTTGGGGAAGCTGGTTTTGATGAGCATGATCTTTTTAGTCCCCCAAGCACGGAGGAGAAAATTTACTTGTTGATGCTATACCTCCAATATAGATGATTGCAACGAGGAATATGATATTTTCAGTACACCTACTATTGAGGAGAAAATTAATTATGATTACAATATGCCTCCTATATTTGATGATTATGGTGATGAAAATAATAATGATAGCTATTTTGTTGAATTTGCTCCCACTACAATCAATAAGAATGACTATGTTTATGTGGGGAGTATTAATTCTTTTATGCATGTGGCTCATGATAAGAATGTTTTATGTGATAGTTATATTGTTAATTTTATTCATGATGCTACTGAAAGTTATTATGAGAGAGGGAAACATGGTTTTATGCATCTCAATAATATTAAGTTTCCCCTCTTTATGTTGAAAGTCTTGAAGTTGCACTTGTTTTGCTTCCTATGCTTGTTGCTTTGTGCTTTCATGACTTGTTTCTTTACAAGATTCCTATGCATAGGAAGTGGGTTAGAATTAAATGTGTTTTTAATTTGCTTCTTGATGCTATATTTTACTTCAATTTATATTTCTTATGTGAGCATCTTCTCAAACTATCATGCCTAACTTAAAGGCGTTAAAGAAAAGTACTTATTGGGAGATAACCCAAAAGTTTTAGATGAGTCTTGGAAGTTATTACTTCATTAATAACCGCTCCTTATCCTTTTTATTTGCTTTTTGTGCCAAGAGTAACCTCTAATGAGAGAGAAGTAATGATTAGGAAAGTTGCTGTTCCGAAATAGATTTCTGTGCTTCACCATAAAAATTCGTGTAAACTCTCTGAATGTGATTTTGAGGGGTGAATTTTTGTGCTTCTGCCCCAGGTTGTTATATAACTTTCGTTAGTTCAACACTTTTTGATTTGAGCAACAGAAGGTCTTCGAAAAAATTCATTTTCACCTGCTGGTCTGTTTTGACAGATTTCTGCCATTTTCTGCATTTGCTTCTTGTTGGTTCCTTTTTGAGTTCTTTTAGGGAATTGAGCTTTTTGAGGGAAGTGATACAGTAGCTAGTGTTCTAATGGAAGTTTATTTGGTGTTATAACTGAACCTTAAGACTTATTTATCTTGAGTGCACTAATGTTGCTAATAAAGATTGTGTAAAGTTTTGTATGAAGTAAAAATTTCAGGTGTATGGAAGGAATGAGTAATGAGATGAATGATGGACTAAAGCTCAAGCTTGGGGATGCCATGCGTGTCACCCCAAGAAATATCCAAGAAGTACAAGCGTCAAAGCTTGGGGATGCCCAAGGCATCCCCTTCTTCATCAATAAAAATCGCAGGTTTTTTCCAAACACTTCATTTTTATTGTTTCATGCATAGTTATGTTGTTCTTGGAGCGTCTTCTTCTTCGTTTTCGTTTTGGTTTTTCGTTTTTCTTGGTTTTCTTAGTTTTCTGAATAAATTTGTTGGACCCCCTCTTTCATACATTGGTTTTCAAATAGTTTGGTTTGGATTGGAAAAGAGTAGGAAAGTTCATGCTTATGTGGTAAAAAGAGCTTGTGTTTGACTGTGGCCTATGCTTTGTCATGCCATGCTTGATATTGTTTTGGCTTTATGCTTAGTATTCTTTGTTGTAGCATGACTTGTTATAAACAATTGAGATTGCTTAATGTGCCTTGTATGAATCATGCGTTGTTTTAGCATATTAAAGCATAGTATAGTGGTATTCTCCTTTGATGCTTTATTTGGGTTGACTTGGCGCATGCTCATACCATGTTATGACTATCCCAAGTCACCATAAGCCTTTATGATACTTTAGTTTTCAACTTGTAGTATCACTTTATTCTTTGATCACTAATTTTTTGTCGCTCTGCATGATTATGGCCATTATTGCTCTCTTAGTTTGTCGCTCCCAGTCTTTTGCTAGCCTCCACAACCAAGTATGAGTTCCACTCATGCATCCAACTCCTTAAACCAAGTTATTCCAAAGAGGCCACCATACCTACCTACTATCTTATGCTATTCCAAGTATATTCATGCTTTTTGTTTACCTTTCAAATGAAACTTGTTATGAGAAAACTAGTGATTAAAGCTCTCACGAACTTGATGGCACACTTTACTTTTCTTGCCCTTAATAAACTTGAACCATTGTGTCGTCTATGTTGTATATGCTTGCACTTATTCGTTGGGGATTAGCAGAACCATGCTGTCATGGGGAACGCTTTCAACATTACACTGGTAGTTTGTACCTAGTTGATATCATGCTCTTTTGTATATGGATGTCGTTGGTGTGAAATGAAAGGGGAGCTTGTAAGTTCATGGAGTTATGTATATGTGTTAGAGAAATGCCTGGGCCGCTGGTCTAATCCATGCTGACATGGTGGAAACCTGCAGCGTAACCATTATGAGCTGTCTATGAAGCATTCTTCTTATAAAAAAAAGAGTTCTATATTGAGAAAAAAAAGAGAAAACAAGAGATTATGAAAATAGGAAAGAGAGAAAAAAGCACCATATTCCCATGGTAAATAAGAAGATTGCTGAGATGCTCGTTGTCTTCTTGCCTTGTCATTTTGATATGGGGATTCTTCCGTATCATCGGACAAGGGGTACCCCATTGGCGGTTCTCTATGATTCACATGTACTTACAATGACAAGGACTTACCGGTGACTAAACTTGAGTAGCATGAGGAGCGGCCCTCATATTCAAGGACATGAGATTCCTGACTTATACTTCGTCAAGCATGTACACCACAGTTTGTTCACTTTAACCTTAATCACTTCAAGATGCTTATGGTAGGGGCAATGAGGGATGAAAGCTATAAGTACCATAATTTTTGGAAGCTCTTTATGAGACTTGAATCCTTACTTCCTTTTACAAAAGGCCTTTCTTCCACCATTATATTGAGCCTCCGCCTTCTATCTTTATGCACCTACTTTGAGAGCATAGTGGCCATTCTTAGTTCTATGTGCATTGTCCCAAGACTAGTTGATTGATGCATAACTTGATATTGCTTGTTTTAAACTATTTGTATCTAGTCACTCTTATGAACTTTGAAGGTGTCCTATGCATTTATATTTGCTACTCTATGAGGGACAAGCTGAATGCTATTATGCTATGTTTTCTTTATGTGAAACAAACAAACGTCTTGCAAAGCATTGTTATTCATGAATCTTTTGTTTGTGCCTTTTCATGTTGAATCATAGTTTCTTTGTCTTATTGCTAGAACTTTGTCTTTCGTGTTATGATTGAAGTACTATGATCCCAACTTTGAATGTTTTACAAATACTTTGATCAAGTTTATGATGGTGCATGTCACCTTAAAAATTATTCTTTCTTTTTATCACTTACCTACTCGAGGACAAGCAGGAGTTAAGCTTGGGGATGTTGATACATTGCAAATGTATCTATAATTTTTTATGTTCCATGCTTGGTTTTATCTACTTTCTTGTGTTTTGTCCATACTTTGGAGTACTTTTCATATGATTTCTTGGACTAACCTATTAACAAGATGCCACAGTGCCAGTTGCCTGTTTTCTGCTGTTTTTGGTTCTAGGAAGTCAGAAAATGAATATTCTCGGAATTGGATGGGACAAAAGCCAAAGTTACTATTTTCCAGGAAGACTCATCGAGCCAGAAGGAGAGTCGTAGAGGGGCCATAGGGTGGCCACACCACCCCTAGGCGCGGGTAACCCTAGGCCACGCCAGGGCATGGTGTGGGCCCCCTGGCCGGCCATCGACCTTGCCTCTTTCGCCTATAAGAGCCTCTCGATACCAAAACCCTAAATCGTTAATCAGAAATCCATGAAAAGTTCCGCAGCACCACCGCCACCGAAGGGGAGATTCGGGGGACAGAAAGTCTCTGTTCTGGCACCCTGCCGGGACGGGGAAGTGCCCCCGGAGCCATCTCCATCGATCTCCACCACCATCTCCATCACCATTGCTGATTCCCATGAGAAGGAGGGAGTAGTTCTCTCTCTAGGCTAAGGGTTCTACCGGTAGCTATGTGTTCACCTCTCTATCTATGCATGATCTTATTGAGATCATGAGCTTGTAATCTATAGATCTACCTTGCTACTCAAGTGTTTTAATAGATCTCTGCTCTCCCCATGTGTATGAAAGTGACAGCGTGCACACCATGGTGGCACTTAGGCTAGAGGTTACAAATACTTTTATGAGTTATATTTGGAGTTGGATGTCTTTATGAAATTGTGGTGTTTGTTGGACTCATCTGGTGCCTAAGGTGACAGTGTGGGGTTTTCTAGATGGGAAAGGCTTACTTTGAGGTGTGCTGTAATAGCCCTACCATGGATTAGAGTGTCCAACCAGAGAGAAGTTCAGCGTAGTATCATAAAGAAGAATATATTTATATGAGAGTGTTCACTAGTGAAAGTATAATCCCTAGGCCTTATTTCTAAGCATTGATACACCATTTGCAATTAGATCTGTTACATGATTGCTTGCTTCCTTCTTTATTTCAGTTTGCTTTTAGTCTCTTCCACGCCATCAAGTTATCTTCTATCACCGTTACCACTTATAATTATCCATACCACTTGTATTTCACTATCTCTTCGCCAAACTAGTGCACCTATACACCTGACACGTGTATTGGGTGTGTTGGGGACACACGAGACTTCTTGTATCTTGATTGCAGGGTTGCTTGAGAGGGGATAACTTTGACCACTTCCTCCCTGAGTTTGATAAACCTTGGGTGATCCACTTAAGGGAAAACTTGCTGCTGTTCTACAAACCTCTGAACTTGGAGGCCCAGCAATTGTCTACAAGAATAGAAGTGCGTAGACATCAATTATCAATAAAAACCTATGCAAATAGCAAATAAAAAGATCGCTGAGATGCTCATTGTCTACTTGCCTTGTCATTTTGATTATGGGATAGCTCGTGTATCATGTGCAAGGGGTACCCCGTTGGTGGTTCTATTGTTGGTTCCGCAGCATAGAAAACAAAAAATTTCCTACGGTGTGAACTACACGCCAAGATCTATCTACTAGGTACAAAGCAAACGGGTGGACATACATCCATGGAGAACTTACCCTCGAAGACAACGAGTTTTGTTAACGAGTAGGAACTCGTGGTTGATGTAGTCGTACACTTGCCGATCTCAAGATCGTGAGGAAGTCCGAGCGCCGCAACTCAGCAGCGCATCCGCACTCTCACACACGTTCAAGCCACCGGACAACCTCCACCTCCTCGCTCCAGCGATCCAATGAGCAGAACTCCTTCCATTTAAATGCCACTTTGGGAACTTGTATCTCGCTAATCCGAGCCCCGGGGGTAATAATTCTAGAGGAGAGAGATCCTTCACAAGGAGGTGTGAGGATGAAGGAGGAATGGGTGGCCTTTTATAGGAGGAGGGGTGCCCTCTCTCCATGGCTGGCATGGCGGTGACCCCTCACCTCCCCCATTCATGTGGTGGTAACTCCTCCACATTAAAATGCCTCTTCACATTCCCTTCTAAAGTCTCCACTTTAAATGCATTAAGTTTCTCCAAATTTAATGCTCTCTCATTTAATAAAAATCTTTTATTAAATTTATTCAGAATTTTGTTAATTACTTTAATTAACAAACATTCACATATAGCCCCTTGAAATATTTCAATATCACATGCAGAAACACCTTCTGCAATTTCACCCGAAACAATTTCTGGTTTCTATTGAAACAATTCTTGCGCTTTGCAATTCTTTCGTCTGAAACATATGTGCTCCAAAATGGTGTCCGGTAACTCTTAAGTGTGCCACCCTACGGTTCGCGAATAATGCAGACATGATCGAGACCCTTCTCCGATCAATAATCAGCAGGACCTGGAGATCCGTACTGACTCCTACACATTCAACGATGACTCCTATGATTGTGAGAACCTTTAACGCTTGTAACTAAATCCCTTTGTCTCTCGATATATTACATGTCCGAGATTCGATCATCGGTATCTCCATACTTAGTTTGATATTGTTACCGACATGCACTCTTTTCTCGTTCCGGTCATATAACATTCTAGTGATCACATCACTTGCTTGCAAGCTATCCTAATGTGATATCCCCGAGAGGGCCCAGAGTATATCTATCCGTCATCTAGATTGACAAATTCCACTCTTGATCCATGAGCCTCAACATAACACCTTCGTAGCACTGAACCCATCTTTATAGTCACCCTGTTACGGTGTGACGTTTGATGTTATCAAGATACTCTTCCGGTGTTAGCAATTAACATGATCTCATGGACTAAGGATAAAGATTACTTCGTATGATGTTAGAGCAATATAAACATAATTACTTGATCGTAATGCTATACTTCGGATGAATGTTCATCACATCATTCCACCAATGGTGTGACCTTGTTATTAACAACATCCAATGTCCATGATCAGGAAACCTTTATCATCCTGTTAATCAACAAGCTAGTCTATAAGAGAGGCATGACTAGGAACCCTTTTTGTTTATTAAACACACATGTATTGATGTTTCCTATCAATACAATTATAGCATGCAAAATAAACATCTATCATATACAAGGAATACATAATAACAACTTTATTATTGCCTCTCAGGGCATATTTCCTTCAGTCTCACACTTGCACTAGAGACAATAATCTAGTTCACATAGTGATAAATCTAACACCCATGGACTTCTGGTGTTGATCATGTTTTGCCCTAGGGAGTACTTTAGTCAATGGATCTGCTACATTCAGGTCCGTGTGCACTTTACAAATCTTTATATCTCCATCCTTGACATGCTCGCGGATGGAGTGAAACCGGCGCTTAATATGCTTGGAATTCTTGTGAGACCTTGGTTCCTTGGCGTTGGCTATGGCTCCATTTTTGTCACAATAGATCACCATCGGGTCCAACACACTGGGAACCACACCCAGTTCCGTTATGAACTCCTTCATCCAAACCGCTTCTGCTTCAAGCGAAGAACATATTCTGCCTCTGTTGTTGATCCAGCCACCATAGGTTGTTTGGAGCTCCTCCAACTAACTGCTGCTCCGTTCAAGAGAAATACGTATCCGGATTGAGACTTAGAGTCATCCGGATCAGTGTCAAAGCTAGCATCGACATAACACTTAGCGACTAGCTCTTCTTCACCTCCGTATACAAGAAACATATCCTTAGTTCTTCTCAAGTACTTAAGGATATTCTTGACCGCTATCCAGCGTTCCAACGGATCAGATTGGTACCTACTAGTCAAACTAATAGCATGTGCCACATCCGGTCTTGTACATAGCATGGCATACATTATAGAGCCTATGGCTGAGGCATAGGGATCTTATCCATTATCTCTCTTTCTTCCGTAGAGGGGACTTTGAGTCTTACTCAATGTCTTGCCTTGCAACATAGGTAAGAACCCCTTCTTACTTCCGTCCATATTAAACTTCTTTAATATCTTATCAAGGTATGTACTCTGCGATAGCCCAATTAGGCGTCTTGGTCTATCTCTATAGATTTTAATGCCTAATATATATGAAGCTTGACCAAGGTCCTTCATCGAAAATTTGCTGTTTAGATAACTTTTAACACTGTTTAAAAGATCTAAATCATTTCCAATCAATAATATGTCATCCACATATAATATCAGAAATGCCACATTGCTCCCACTCACTTTCTTGTAAATACAAGCCTCTCCATAAGTTTGGACAAATCCAAACTCTTTGATCACCTCATCAAAGCGAGATTCCAACTTCGTGATGCTTGCTTCAGTCCATAGATGGATCGCTGAAGTTTGCACACCTTATTAGCATCCTTAGGATCGATAAAACCCTTAGGTTGTATCATATACAACTCTTCTTCAATCTTACCATTGAGGAACGCAGTTTTGACATCCATCTGCCATATTTCATAATCGAAATATGCAACAATTGCTAACATAATCCTAACCGGCTTAAGCATCGCTACGGGAGAGAATGTCTCATCGTAGTCAACTCCTTGAATTTGTTGAAACCCCTTTGCGACAAGTCGAGCCTTATAGATGGTCACATTACCATCAGCATCCGTTTTTCTTTTGAAAATCCATTTATTCTCAACGGCCTTTCGGTCGTGAGGTAAGTCCACCAAGTTCCAAACTTGGTTCTTATACATGGATTCCATCTCGGATTTCATGGCTTCAGCCATTTGTTGGAATCCGGGCTCATCATCGCTTCTTCATATGTCGCAGGGTCATCTATTTCATCAATCATGAAATTCATAATAGGATTGCCGTATAGTTCAGGAGCTGCACGTGTCCTGCTTGACCTGCGAGGTTCGGTAGTGTCCTCTTTCAGAGTTTCATGATCAATATCATTAGCTCTCTCTTCATTAGGTGAAGTCAACTCCGAAACAACTTCTGGAGCTGCGCTACTCGCCATTTCATGAAGAGAAGGTTCAATAACCTCTTCGAGTTCTACCTTCCGACTACTCACACCTTTCGCGAGAAACTCCTTCTCAAGAAAGGATCCATTCTTGGCAACAAAGACCTTGCCCTCGGATCTGTGATAGAAGGTATACCCAATCGTTTCCTTAGGGTATCCTATGAAGACGCATTTTTCCGCTTTGGGTTCGAGTTTATCCGGTTGAAGTTTCTTCACATAAACATCGCATCCCCAAACTTTAAGAAATGACAACTTAGGTTTGTTTCCAAACCATAATTCATACGTTGTCTTTTCAACGGATTTAGATGGTGCCCTATTTAAAGTGAATGTAGCGGTTTCCAGTGCATAACCCCAAAATGACAGTGGCAAGTCAGTCAGAGACATCATAGATCGAACCATATCCAATAAAGTACGATTACGACGTTCTGACACACCATTACGTTGTGGTGTTCCGGCAGGCGTGAGTTGTGAAACTATTCCACAGTCTTTCATATGTGTGCTAAACTCGTAACTAAGATACTCTCCTCCATGGTCGGACCGCAGAAATTTGATCTTTCTGTTATGATGATTTTCCACTTCATTCTGAAATTCTTTGAACTTTTCAAAAGTTTCAGACTTGTGTTTCATCAAATAGATATACCCATATCTACTCAAATCATCCGTGAAAGTAACAAAATAACGATATCCACCTCGCGCTGACACACTCATTGGTCCACACACATCAGTATGTATGATTTCCAATAGATCATTGCCTGCTCCATTGAACCGGAAAACGGCGTTCTAGTCATCTTGCCCATAAGGCATGGCTCACATGTATCAAATGATTCAAAATCAAGTGATTCCAAAAGTCCATCAGAATGGAGTTTCTTCATGCGTTTAACGCCAATATGACCTAGACGGCAGTGCCACATATATGTAGATATATCATTATCAAGTTTAATCCTTTTAGCATCAACATTATGAATATGCGTAATACTACTATCGAGATCCAACAGAAATAAACCATTCAACATAGGTGCATGACCATAAAAGATATTATTCATATAAATCGAACAACCATTGTTTTCAGACTTAAATGAATAACCACTTTGCATCAAACACGATCCGGATACAATGTTCATGCTCAGTGCAGTCACCAAATAACAATTATTTAGGTTTATAACTAATCCCGATGGCATATGGAGAGGCAGCGTTAAAACGGTGATCACATCAACTCTTGATCCATTGCCGACCCGCATCGTGACCTCATCCCTTGCTAGTTGTCGCTTGTTCCGCAGCCCCTGAACCGAGTTACATATATTAGCAACCGATCCCGTATCAAATACCCAGTGCTCTGCGAGTACTAGTCAAGTACACATCAATAACATGTATATCACATATACCTTTGTTTGCCTTGCGGACTTCTTGTCCGCCAAATACTTGGGGCGATTCGCTTCAATGGCCGATCCTTGCAATAGTAGCACTCGGTGTCAGACTTAGGGACATCTCGGGTTTTCTTTTCAGGCGTGGCAACAGACTTGCCACCCTTCTTTCCCTTGTGCTTGCCTTTCTTGTCCTTCTTGAAACCGGTGGTCCTATTGATCATCAACACTAGATGTTCTTTCCTAATCTCCACTTCTGCAGTCTTAAGCATTGACAGAAGCTCGGGAAGAGACTTCTTCATGCCCTGCATATTATAGTTCTTCACGAAGCTCTTGTAGCTAGGTGGCAGAGATTGGAGAACACGATGTATGCCTAAGTCAATGGGAATCGTTATTCCCAAGGACACAAGCTTATCGGCGTACCCAGACATTTTGAGTACGTGCTCACTAACGGAGCTGTTTTCCTCCATCATGCAGCTAAAGAACTTTTCTGTAGCATTATAACTCTCTACAGCAGCATGGGTATCGAAAATCATTTTCAATTCTCCCATGGTATCAAAGGCATTGCCATTTTCGAAACGTTTTCGAAGTTCTGGCTCTAGCCCATACAGTATGCCGCAATGAACTAAGTTGTGGTCCTCCTGACGAGTTACATAGACGTTCTTTTCCTTGTCAGGGGCATCAGGAGCTGGTGGGGGGCCTAGCAGCGCATCTAGCACATATTGCTTTTGTGCAGCAGTGAGGAGAATCCTCAAATTCATAGCCCAGTTGGTGAAGTTGCTACCATTCGCAGCAAGTTTCTCTTTCTCCATGAACACATTGAAATTAAAAGCAGGTGGTGCCATCTACAACAGAATTTGTAAAGTATATTTAGACTAAGTTTATGATAGATTGAGATTAACTAATCCAAATTACTAATGAACTCCCACTCAAAAACGACATCCCTCGTGTCCTTTTGGTGATTACATGAACCAAATCGACTACACCAAGTCCGATCATCACGTGAGTCGGTGTAGCTTCAAAGGAGAGCATCTATATGGGCATCATATCAACTATATGACTCATGCTTAACCTTTCGGTCCGTGTTCCGAGGCCATGTCTGTACATGCTAGGCTCGTCAAGTAAGAACTTTAGTATTTGCGTGTGTAAAACTGTCTTACACCCGTTGTATGAAAGCGTAGAGTTGGAAAACACCCGATCATAACGTGATGCCTCAAAACACGATCCACAAAACGGTGCATACTTAAGGAAGAACACATTTTATCTTGATATCTAAATGAGGAATTGTCGTGGTGGTGTCACGGCAGATGCCATGGATAGGCTAAAGGTGGGGACTAATATGCGCTAGGGGAATCCAGGGAGGGATAGTAGAGTGATTCTCTACACAGAAGCTTTGTACTGATGTTCTATCTCCCAGATTACAAGTGCTCCTTGAGCTGTATTGACAAGAGGAGGAAGAAGAAACTCTCTTACTCTTGCCTACCAATTAGCCCAAGAAACCTAGATCCACTAGTGCTTAACCAACTAGAATTCTCCCAACTATGTATCAGAAAAAACCCCACCCCCTACCAGAACCCTAGCCCCCTTATATAGAGGTGGTTCGGTCCTGGCCTAGGGCATACGTGGAGGCATATTCCTAAGAATATGCCCCCTCCCAAAGTAGTAACCCGACAGGGGTGCTTTTCCCCCGCGTCACACTTGCTTTAGCGACGTAGCCTCTACGGCGCCCGCGTCAGCCGACGTGAGCGTCGTCACCCTTGTCAGCCACGATCCGATGGTCCTGTCCTTGCTTTATTCGCTCATCCAGTATGCACCGGACCTTCTTTTTTGACCAGAGAGATTCCTTCCTTCTCCTAGAAGCCAAGCGAGGATCCGGATCACAGTTGATCCAGCCACACCTATTCCTGCATATAAGTTAGACAAGCATTTCCGACTTACTCCTTAAGTCGGACGAGACAATGTTAGGCGACCCCCCTGGTCCGGGTTACTCCGTGATCCGGCCTGCCTTGAGGTGACTCGGCCAGCATCCGCTTTGACCTTGCCGAACCTCGGCTAACTCGGCCCTTATACCCCGAAGTGACCCTACCCGGGGTATCCCCCCAACATTATTCCCCAAAGCTGGTGCGGCCTTAGCGGCCTTGGTCGCTAAGGCCACATCAGGTTCATTCGTATTCGAGCCTCGGACGTTTAGTTCCGGGTTAACTTCTTGTCTCGGATTATATGGATTTACGTTCCCTTCGCACGTTCCAAGTTTTCACTTGCCGGCCGGGTTACCATTGTAGCTCGGATCCTATGGTTTTACTTTCCCTCTACACATTTCAAGTTTTCACTTGTCGGCCGGGTTACCATGGAGGCTCGGATCCATGCCTTGCTTCCTTCTCTCATACGCCAACCCACGTAAAGGTTAATCATTACGTTGCCTCATTTTAAGGGCCTGCAGAATCGCGCGATAGCGCCGGTGATTCTTTGTGCGTGGGTTACGTCACGCCTGTCTCCTCGTTTACCGCAACTGCATGTCGTGTCATGGGATCATATTTACGCTGTGGCCTCCGCTGTGGCTTCTCTCTGATTGGCTAATGCCGGTGATACACGGCCACAGCGTGTGGCTCTCCGGCGCAGCGCGATCCCACTTATCGATTACTGGGGGCAGTTAAATAGGGGAGGGGCGCGCCCCTTAGCACTTTTCCATCTCCGTGCCCCTTCGCTCGTTCCTCTTCTTCTTCCTCGCGACCATGCCGCTGCCAGTGCCCGTTGCAGCAGCGCCGCCGCCGCACCTTCTCCGTGCCTCCGCACCACTGCCACCGCTGCACAACTGCTTAGCCACGGGTCCTCATCAATCTAGACCGCAGAGCCCCGCCGCCGCCAGCTCCAGCGAGGACAGCGGATTCGAGATGACGGAGGAGGAGCTCATCGTTGTCGAGTAGGAGATGGAGGAGGACGCCGGCGCGGCGGACCACGGCGCGTGAGCCGGTTCGTGGGTCTGCCAGGACGACATTGACTGGCTCTACCGGACCCGGCGTATTCCCGCCGGCGTCGCCGCTCGTCTCCCCTCCTCGAAATTGTCCCCCTCACCCAATCCGGGTGAGTTTGTTGTTTTGCTATCCCAGTTCCAACAGGGATTTGGTCTTCCGGTGAGTGATTTCTTCCGGTACTGGGTCCGGACCTATCACCTGCAACCACATCATCTCCCGGCGAACGCCATCACGTCTCTGTCTGCTTTCGTCTCTTTGATCAAGGGCTACACCAGACTATGGCCCACGAAGGAGCCGTGGATCCGGTTCTTCGGCCTCCGTCGCAACGTCGTCCCCAACATCCACGTCGAGTCGGAGGACAAGCAGCTCACTCAGTTCGGAGCTGCCTCAATCTCGCCCCGGAGATTTTCAATCTTCCCCGGGTCACTAGGCTTGACTCCTGCAAAGGATGGGCCCGGACCTTCTTCTACGTCCGGAATGAAGGCACCGAAGACTTGATCCGGTTGCTGCCCTACGCTCCGGGTCCTTCGGACATGGATTTCTGGGAGGAGGTCGCCAAAAAACCTACAGCTCTGGCCAACCAAGTCCACAAAAGGTTCACGGAGCTGAAGAAGCTCGGATTGCACAACCGAGATGCCATGATCACATTCGTGCGCAACCGAATCTCTCCCCTCTAGCGGCGCACTCACAAGTTGTGCCATATGAGCTTCAGCCGCGACCCCAACCGAACCTCCTCGTTCGAGTTGCGCAATACGGAGATCTTCCGTCGGGTCAAGGCTCTTTTCACCACCCATAAGGATTTTTCCGCCGAATGGACGTGGGGAATCGAGCATTACTGCCGTGACAGGCTCCCTCCCGCGGTAAGCTTCGCGGGGTAAACTTATTTCGGATCAATTACGTGTCGGTTCTTATCATATTTTTG
This sequence comes from Avena insularis, assembly GCA_023614405.1. Taxonomy (NCBI): domain Eukaryota; kingdom Viridiplantae; phylum Streptophyta; class Magnoliopsida; order Poales; family Poaceae; genus Avena; species Avena insularis. Next base: position 361,242,345 of record CM042689.1, on the reverse strand, counting down.
ACTCTGCTCCTTGTGCTTTTTTCTCAGCTGCTTCTCCAGCAAACCCTCGAGGATGGTACTGATCCGACCCTTAAGTGGGCCCCGGACCGAGAAATCCTGGATGAGGAGGAGCCGGACCAGGAGATGTTCCTCCCCACAACCGGCCACCAAACGACTCAGCGGTAAATTATCTTCTCTTAGAGATTGGCCCGACGATGAGGATGACTCGGATATCGACATGATTAAACCCGTTGAGGCTGTCCCTCTTTCTTTTTCCTTCCCGGCATCAGCTAACCCCGGTGGGCACATCCACGAGGATCCTCCACTTGCCACGGGCGAGCCTGTTCCGGTGGCGTCGAAGAAGAAGCACGGATCCGCGTCAAGTTCTTCTTTCGAAGCTTCTCAGCCTACCAAAAGGCAAAAGAAGGCCGGAGACAAGACTGCCTCCAAACGGGCAGGCAAAGCCCCGGCACGGAGGGCCCGGAAACCTAAGGAGGCCGAGACCTCGGATGCGTAAGTCATTTTTCACTGCGCAACACACTTCTCCCTGCATCGGGGTAATTTCACTCCTGACATTATTTTCTTTTGCAGGGCTCCTGTGGAGGTCCCTCAGAGCGGATCGAGCATCTCCTCTCCCCTTCGGTCTGGTCCTTCCCCTCCTCGTGACGATGAGTCACGCCCGTGAAACCCTATTAGGAGGCTCTGCGGCCGCTCCGGGTTCCGCAGTACCTCCTTCAGAGGAACACGACCTCGGATCGGGAGGGGTCAGATCGGCCGAGGCAACGGCGTCCATCACTTTGGCATTGCCACAACCAGCAACCACCAAGTCTACCGCAACTCCAGCACCAGCAGCAGCTCCAGCACCAGCCACCAAACCAGCGCATGTCCCGGCTCCGAAGAAACCAACAGCAGCTCCCAGTCCTGCCACAAAGCTCCCGTGCCAAGTTCGTCTGCCTCGTCCGAGTCATCCCAAGCTCGGCGAGGAACCACTCCAGCGGCTTCCAAGGGAAAATCCACCATGGTCACATCCTCCCAGCAAGCCAAAGGCAAGTCTACCTCCGTCGAGGCCGGGCAACGAACCTTGTCGTAAATGCTTCCCAAGAAGTCACCACCAGCGACGGATCCTCCTGCCGAGCCAGCCGATTCGCAGCAGATGGTTCTTCACACCAGCCCAGCTCTTGCCCTGATTGAGAGGAAGGAAGCTCACGCAAAGGGCTTGGTGGCACCCCACATGCCTTGGCGACGGTAACCTCCGAGCCTTATCGAGTTTGTTATGAACTGAATAAGGCGGAGTTCGTCTAACGACGATCTCCGGAAAAGTTCGGCCCGCTGAATTTTCCGCTCAGATGAATACCGCCCGCCAAGGCCATTAACCTCGCTGGGCGAATGATGGAGAATGCGTCGTTTCTTCTTTACATGCTGTAGATAATAACCATTAGTCCCGAGCCTTGGAGTAACTTGTTACTCGGCGGATGCTCATTAGAAAGATCAACATAGCTGCATCTAAACTTCAAATATGCACACACCTAGAGCGGGTTAAGTTCCACTTGGCCCGGATCTTACACTCGAATATGCACACACCTAGAGCGGGTTAAGTTCCGCTTGGCGGATCTCGTATACTTCGAATATGCACACACCTAGAGCGGGTTAAGTTCCACTTGGCCCGGATCTTGTATACTTCGAATATGCACACACCTAGAGCGGGTTAAGTTCGCTTGGCCGGATCTTGTATACTCGAATATCGCACACCTAGAGCCGGGTTAAGTTCCGCTTGGCGGATCTTGTATACTAATATGCACACACCTAGAGCCGGGTTAAGTTCCGCTTGGCCCGGATCTTGTATACTTCAAATATGCAATGAACTAACTTTACACTCCTGTACCTTTGTCAGGTAACTACCAATCGCCGGAGCGCCGAATTTCAGCGCCTGCTTGATACCCACAAGATCTTGCGCGCAAAACATGTTGCACTTGGCACGGAGCATGAAAAGAGGGGTAATTTCCTCTCTCGATACCTCTCCGTTTCATTTGTTTCTGCCGGACTAACCTCCTTATTCGGTTTTTTGCAGCTGGGGTGGAGGCTGAAAACAAAATTATGCGGAAGAACTTGGAGGAAATCCGAGGTATGTCCTATTTCGGCCAACGTTGTTGTGTTTTCCATTCCTTCTTCTCCTTGGCTCGGAAAACATTCACTCCTCGGCTTTGCCGGGTCAACATACTATTTCAGCATCGCTTGAGGATAGTGTGCCCGTGCCTGATATGATGCCGCATTTTCTCGAACAAGCAGGACAACATCAAGCCGAGCTGAAGAAGAAGAACGATGAGCTTGCCCTCCTCCGGACCAAGGACGATCAAATAGCCAAACTCAAGGCCGAGATGGAGAAGATGAAGGCCCAACACAAAACCGAACTCCAAAAAGTTGGCCAGAACTTCACCGAAGAGCGTGAGCGCTTTACCCTTCAGATCTCCAAGGACCAGGACCTGCTTAAGGAATCCGATGTCCAGCTTGGGTCGGCGCTCGCTGAGCTTGAACAACTTCGCCAGAGACGCGACAGTTGTATCAAGGAGTTGACCCGGATCCATCGTCATATCTCACGTAAGTTTCTCCCCCTTTCCTTATTTTCAGATAACTTTCCAGAGGGTACTCCCATCGCCAGTGCTGCTATTGCCAAATTCCGCCGAGAGAGGGGTACTCCCGTCGCTCCTGATGGTGAGAGCATCCCCTTAGACATGGAGGACCTGTTGTTCAGCGTGTCAGCTCGGGTGGAAACCATCAAGAACTATGGGAAAGATCTCCTCGACGTTGCGGTCCGGATCTTCAACACTTTACGGCCAGCGAGGCGCTCGAAAGGATCACACTCCTTGCTGAGAAGCTATTGGAAATCGAGACACAGCTTGATCTCTGGAGAGAATCTGCCGGGCGTGCCGCGGTAGATACCCTCCTCCATCATATCCTTACATGGTACGGGAAGATTGACCTGAGCCTCCTCACACGCCGGCGCACCGGATCCAAATGGACCGATGGTCCAGAGTGGGTAGCTCGGCGCCAGGCTTGCGCCTACAGCCTTGTTGAATATTCTCCCATCCATGACTGGGTTGAGGGGCCGAGCTTTCTGGAGTCCGGCGAGGAGGAGCAGATGGAGAATGTGGAGGATGGTTCGGGCGAGGATGGAGAAGATGCTGCTTCAGATATTGAAGACAGTGATGATGACACCGAACTTCCTCCTCCTGCCGCTCCTTAGTGGAAAAAACTTGAAAATTTATCAGATCCCCGGTATGGCGGGTGCCATTGTATGCTAAATACATGATATTTTGCTACTATGCTTGTATGCCGGATTAACTTGGGCGTAGTCCCCGAGTTTCATTTTCTTGTTCGTCCAATTCTCTGGCTCAAGCCGTGTCTACCTTGATTCGGTTTTATGACTTACGAATCCGAGCCCCAAGAATCGTTTTAACAATACTGAGAAACTTTGAGGCTTGGCTCAAAATAATTCAACATAATAACTTGAAAGTAAATACGGGGTTAGTCCGAAAAAGCAAACGTTAGCTGGAATAAGATTGTTTCCTTAGTGGTTTTTCATGTGCTACGCAATTCCAAACTCGTCCCCTTGCTTGCCATGAAGCCAATTCTTGTTGGACAGCAGCAAGTCGAAGGGTTGGGTTTCTAGTGCTCACACATTACTAATCCGGGTTAAGCAAAACGAGTCATTCCATCTAGCGCATAAAAAGTAACAACAATTATTTATTAAGGCAGTCCCCGAGTTACTGCTCGAGGCTTCGCTATTTCATTGATAAGCTCATTGCCGACATACATACCGACATATGAGATGACTCGGATACATACACTTCTTAGCTAAGTGTAGAAGGGACGAAGTAGTGCTACATTCCATGGTCGCTTCGATTCCTCTCCGGACCTATCCGCCTTGTTCTTTTCTTGTGGCTTTGCATCTATGAGATAATAAGAGTCATTGTGCAATGCTTTGCTCACAATGAATGGCCCTTCCCATGGGGGGGATAATTTATGCATGCCAGTGGTACGTTGTACCAACCGGAGCACCAGATCGCCTTCCCGGAAGACTCGGGGGCACACTTTCCGGCTATGATAGCGTCGGAGATTTTGCTGATATATGGCGGATCTGGCGATGCCAGTTCTCGCTTCTTCCAGCAGATCAACATCATTTTGCGGGCTTCTTGCACTTGGCTTACGTGTATTGGGTGACCCTAGGCGAATCATGCTCTATGTCGGCTGGTAATACAGCTTCTGCCCCATATACCAGAAAGAACGGCGTGTAGCCTATTGATCGATTCGGAGTTGTTCTTAAACTCCACAATACCGCTGGTAGTTCTTCTATCCAGCACCCCGCCGATCTTTGCAGCGGCTCAATGAGCCGGGGTTTTATCCCGGATAGCTCTAATCCGTTGGATCTTTCCACTTGTCCGTTTGATGCGGGGTGGGCTACCGAGGCTATGTAGAGTCGGATTTTCTTGTCTCGGCAAAAGCGCGCAAATGCTCCTTCTGCGAAATTCGTTCCATTGTCAGTTATAATACTGTGTGGATAACCGTACCTCAAGATGATGTCTTTGAGAAACGTCATGGCCGTAGCTCCATCACATTTTCTTATAGGCTTCACTTCGAGCCATTTTGTAAACTTGTCCACCATGATCAGAATGTGTGTCATGTTTCCTCTTGCTGGTTTGAACGGGCCAACCATATCCAAGCACCACACAGCAAATGGCCATGTAATTGGTATGGTTTAGAGTTCTGACATAGGTGTATGTGTCTTGGTGGCGTACCTTTGACAACCATTGCATTTTCTCACCAGATCTTTTGCTTGCTCCAAGGCACTTGGCCAGTAGAATCCATGTCGGAACGCCTTTGCCACTAAGGCCCGGGATGAGGCATGATGCCCGCATTCTCCTTGGTGTATATCTCGCAGGATGTTAAGTCCTTCTTCCGGGTCAACACACCGCTGGAGGACATTGGTTACACTCCATTTGTACAGCTCGGAATTGATGATTGTGTAAGCTTTGGCTCTCCTCTGAGTTTGCCTGGCTAGCACTTCCTCACTGGGTAACGTTCCATCTTTCAAGAACTGGTATATAGGTAGTGCCGAAGCTGGTATCGCTCGCGTAGGGAACATCTCCTCATCAATTTCCATCCGATCCACCGGCATAACTTCAGCCGGATCACGCTGAACAGTCCCCGGGTTTGCCGAGGTAGTCCTCGGGTTCGGCGTGCTACCTCCCATGTCAATGTCCATGGGCTCAGCTCCGGATTCCGCGTTTTCCGGGACATAGATTGAATCGGTTCCTGGGGACGGCCTGATAGATGGTTTTCTGAGGTGCTCCAATGCTACGCCCGGTGGAATTGCCTGTCGGGTCGATCCAAGCTTTGACAACATGTCGGCAGCTTCGTTTTCCACGCGAGGTACATGGTGAAATTCGCATCCCTCAAAGTAACCCGAGATCTTCTGCACATGAAATCTGTATAGTGCCATGTTTGGATCCAGGGCGTCCCACACTCCGGACACTTGCTATATTACTAGATCCGAGTCGCCAAATATATTATCCGACGTATGCCAATCTCCTTTGCCACTTTGAGACCATGCACAAGAGCCTCGTACTCAGCGACATTGTTTGATGCCGCGAAATGGATCTGCAATACGTACTTGAGCTGATCCTTCTTTGGCGAAATGCTTCAACCCGACACCTAACCCGGTTTTGGTTTTCGATCCGTCAAAGTGCATCCTCCAGTAGTTCGGATCTGGTGGTGGCGGTTCGTATTGTACCTCGGCCCAATCCACGAAAAAGTCCGCCAGCACAGGACTTGATCGCTTCTCTCCTATCATCTTTGAGTGCGTGGGTGCTAGCTCAATCGCCCATTTCGCAATTCGCCATTCGCATCTTTGTTACCCATTATCTCTCGGATATGGGGCTTAGCATATCACTTTGATGGGATGCTCCTCAAAGTAGTGCTTTAACTTCTTTGCCGCCATATAAACACCGTATGCCACCTTTTGAAAATGCGGGTAGTTCATTTTGAGGCGCACAACACCTCGCTCAAGTAATACACGGCCTCTGCACCGACTTACCCTCTTCATCACGCTCCACTAGAATCTGCACTTACAACTCGGTTGGTTGCGGCTATGTGAAACAACATTGGATCCTTTGACGGTGGAGAAGCTAACAGTGCGATGGCCAACATCTTTTTTAAGTGGGCAAAAGCTTCATCAGCCTGCGGCGTCCAAACGAATTTATCTGACTTTTTCATGAGTTGGTAGAGAGGCAGTGCCTTTTCCCCTAACCGACATACAAACCAACTCAACGATGCTAGGCATCCAGTGAACTTCTGGACATCGCTGAGACACTTCGGCAGCTCCATTCGTTCGATGGCTCGGATCTTAGTTGGACTAACCTCGATACCTCGGTGAGCGAAATCCGAGTAATTTCCGGGACACCGAAGGTACATTTCTCCGGGTTAAGCTTCATCCAGAATCTCCTCAAGTTCGCGAATGTTTGCCTTATGTCGTCAAGGAGCATTGCGCTTTCCTTGGTCTTAATAACCACATCATCCACATAGACTTGTACATTTTGACCTATTTGATCGTGCAAACATTTTTGCATACATCTTTGGTACGTTGCTCCTGCATTTCGTAAACCGAACGACATAGTGCGATAGCAATAAGCCCCGTACGGGGTAATAAAGGCAGTTTTTATTTGATCATCCGGGTTCAGAGGTATCTGGTGGAAACCAGAATAGGCGTCAATGAATGACAATAGTTCACATCCCGCGGTAGAGTCGATGACCTAATCTATCCTCGACAGTGGAAATGGATCTTTTGGACACGCCTTGTTCAGGTTCGTGTAATCGATACACATACGCCAAACCACTGCCACGTTCAGATCATCCTTCTTCTTTTCTACCAGCACCAGATTAGATAGCCAATCCGGATACAGCACTTCCATGATAAATGCTGCTGCTAGCAACCAAGCTATCTCGTCACCAATGACCTTTCTCCTATCCTCAACAAAGCGTCGGAGAGGCTGCTTCACCGGCCTTGCTCCGGGTCTTACGTTCAAAGAGTGCTCGGCCAACTCCCTCGGAACACCTTGCAAGTCCTGCGTGGACCAAGCAAAAATATCCCGATTCTCACGGAGGAAGTTGACGAGCTCGCTTTCCTATTTGTTAGTTAACCCGGCACCAATTGTTATGGTACGCTCCGGAAACATGTTATCCACTGGAATCTTCTTGGTGTCCTTCGCGGCTTGAAACGAAACGCTGCAAGCTCTTCCTATCTGTTTCCTCTATTGTGAACACACAATAGCTCTGGTGATGTTCCCTGTACTCATTCCTTCCCTCGTTTCCGGAGTACCTCTGATCCGGTTGTTGCTGGTTTTCCACCTGATGCACTGCATCCCTTCTCTCACTATTGTCATACCTCGGCGGAGGGGGAGGCAACATTAGCTGTTGCGTGTTTGCTCCGGAGAGCAATTGCTGCCGGGGTAACTCTTGCCGAGGTTGATCATTCCGGGGTGCCTGAGCATTCCCCGAACCACCTTGTTCTATCTTACGCATCCACTCGCATTGCCTCGTTGTGTGACCCGCCGGGCTGTTCGAACTTGGCGTGTGAAATTTACACGGTTGGTCCAACATTGACTCATAGGTATACCTCGGACGATCTTTTTTTCTTGCCATTGCTTCTTCTGCTTCGGAGTCCACGTTTTCTTGCCATCGTTTCGAGGAGTCCATTGCCCTCCCGTTTTCTGGCGTTGGTTGCTCCCTGCTCCGGGTTGATCTTGATTCACAGCTGCAACTTGTTGCGAACTATACCGATGATCCGGTCTATCGTCTCTCCTTTTTCCCCTGTAATCGTTCCTCCGAGATGACCCGGCTCCGTCCCTCGGATAGTACTCCTCATTTGACTCGTTCGACGCGATCCTAGGTTGAGTCGGATCACCCAAAGCATAAGAATCCGCAATCCAGATCATCTCTGCCAATGTGACTGGCATTTTCCTTTGCAATTTCATCCACAACTCGCTGCCATATCTGCACCCTTGTGCGAACCATGCTATAGCCTGTGACTCTATGACTCCCTCACACGAGTTTCTCACGGTACACCACCGGGTCAAGAATTCACGATCTGTTTCGCTAGATCTCTACTTGCACATCGCCAGGGTCTGTGGTCTATTCGGTCTCTGATATGTACTTGAGAAGTTGCTGATAAACATTTGTTCAAAATCTATCCAGCAATTGATGCTTCTGGGTGGCAAATTATTCAGCCATACCCTAGCCGGACCTTCCAACATTTTGATGCGTATCGTCGACCCATCTCAAGTTGCGAGTTGCAATTTTCACGGTATTGCGTAGTTTATCAGCCAATCCTCCGGCTTTGTACTGCCGTCATCGTCTTCGTGCCCTGTGGTTAATTGGAAATTGGGTACTGGCGGTTCCTTCATGATCCGGGGTCCAAAGCACGCTGGACCCGGAGGACCTTGACATTCGATCTGTTCCGACCTATACAGGCGATCCAGCTTTAACCTGGCGTCATCCAGCATCAAATTCCAGCTTCCCAATCTCGACCCTATCACATGATAGTCCGTTCTTGCGTATCCCGCAGTCTCCGTCATTGTATCGGTCATGCTCTCGTTGTGCTCCTCTCTGTTGCATACCACGGCCGGCACTTTGCTCCTGCCTTGGTATATTCATTCTTCGCGGTTGACCAGCTCTGCCGGTTTTTCGCTGTCCGGCATTGCCGTTGGCAGCATTCCCTTGACCGGCATTGCCTTGGTCGTGATTACCTCGGCCCGCTTCACCTCGGCTCACACTTCGTCGATCGTCGTTTTTCCGCATCTCTTTTTCTTTTCCCGCATGCGTTGGGTCGTACGGAACGATCTGCTTGTTCCGTCTGGCCGAGGTTACTACCTCTTCTCTCCTTGGGCCACCATGAGGCGACGATGCGGCTCCAGCAGATTTCTCCGGGTTACCCATCGCCGAATGGACGATCTTAGAAGCTCCAACTCTCTCCGGGTTACCTCTCAGCAGCTCCTCGTTCTGCCTGTTCGCGATCCGAACCAGCTCGTTAACCCGGTCTTGCTGTCTTTGACGGGCTTCACCCGTCAGACCCTCTAGCTTCAGACGCATGACATCTGTTGCTCTGAGGTTCTTCGCCGGGGTACTATACTTCGGCAACCCCACGGACAGATAGTTTTGCCGACCCTTCTGGTCCATCATCACCTTCTCTGTTCATCTCACTCATGAGATTTTTCCCTTTTACCCTTACTGCATCAACCTTGTTTGCCTTCGCGTACTCACACAGCGTCATGTTCAACGACTGCTGAGCCGCTGCTATTTTCTTTGCGCCCTCCAGTATCTTTTGCCGGGTCTCCTCTAGCTCGGCCTGTGCCTGAACCAGATCTACCACTGCTGCCACCGGGTTTGCCAAGCTATCCATAGCTTCCCTCAGCATGTTCTCAGGCCTCTCTAGCGGAGGACCCCTAGCTTTCCTCGGTGCCTTAGGCGTTACCTCCGGGTCTGGCACTGGATCCTTGCTCATGCCCGCGCCTGGCGCAGTCATCATCACCTCTGCATGGTCCGGGTAGCAAGCGATACGCGCCCCACGAGCCACAGTGAGGGGCGGTTCTCCTGCATCGACGACGCGACACAGATGAACGCAAGACACGTCCACAGCAACATAGACCTTGTGTGCATCGAGCTTGACAAAGATGCCGTTGTGTAGAAGGGGGCGCGTGCCGAAGCAGCCAGCATTGTCGCTGACATAGTCCAGCGCTCCAAAGCGCTGAACGAGCCCGGAGACGATGCGTTCGCCGGTGCCGATGAGGTTTCCCGTCCGGATCTTCACCCCTGCTAGCGCCGCCTCCCCCACGGTGGGCGCCAACTGTCGTGGTGGTGTCACGGCAGATGCCATGGATAGGCTAAAGGTGGGGACTAATATGCGCTAGGGGAATCCAGGGAGGGATAGTAGAGTGATTCTCTACACAGAAGCTTTGTACTGATGTTCTATCTCCCAGATTACAAGTGCTCCTTGAGCTGTATTGACAAGAGGAGGAAGAAGAAACTCTCTTACTCTTGCCTACCAATTAGCCCAAGAACCCTAGATCCACTAGTTCTTAACCAACTAGAATTCTCCCAACTCTGTATCAGAAAAAACCCCACCCCCTACCAGAACCCTAACCCCCCCTTATATAGAGGTGGTTCGGTCCTGGCCTAGGGCATACGTGGAGGCATATTCCTAAGCATATGCCCCCTCCCAAAGTAGTAACCCGACAGGGGTGCTTTTCCCCCGCGTCACACTTGCTTTAGCGATGTAGCCTCTGCGGCGCCCGCGTCAGCCGACGTGAGCGTCGTCACCCTTGTCGGCCACGATCCGGTGGTCCTGCCCTTGCTTTATTCGCTCATCCAGTACGCACCGGACCTTCTTTTTTGATCAGAGAGATTCCTTCCTTCTCCTAGAAGCCAAGCGAGGATCCAGATCACAGTTGATCCGGCCACACCTGTTGCTGCATATAAGTTAGACAAGCATTTCCGACTTACTCCTTAAGTCGGACGAGACAATGTTAGGCGACCCCCCTGGTCCGGGTTACTCCGTGATCTGGCCTGCCTTGAGGTGACTCGGCCAGCATCCGCTTTGACCTTGCCGAACCTTGGCTAACTCGGCCCTTATAATCCGGAGTGACCCTACCCGAGGGTATCCCCCCAACAGGGATCATCTTATAATTCTACCAAACGCGCCAAACTAGCAATATAAGATGCTAACATCTAATGTGTGAAGTGAGGTGATATGGTCCATGCATTTGATCTCTATCATTTGCATCGTGGTATGATCTCTATCATTCCTTTGTTTGTAAGGCCAAGGTCTATGGAACTTACACGTTAAGTGAGTTGTAAGAGTATCTATTATACATCTACTTACAACAATACCATATCAAAACACTAGCCCAGCAACAATCTAAACTAGACGCCTCTAATTTATCAATTGCAAGTTTTACGTGGCTTAGGGCTTTCAGAGATAGAACCTGTCTAACCTACGAACATGAACCACAACGAGGATAACCAAGTTATTAGCAACTCATTGTAAATCAGATATTGACTATAGTAGGAGAGACAGACACCCATGACCACTTATGCAAAACAAGTTGCATGTCGGTCGTGGAACCGGTCTTATGTGCGATGACATGTAAGGTTGGTCGGGCTTCATCCCACTATGCCACCAATATCCAAAGTACATAGAAGATGCAATAACATGATCATCATCGCCCACATATAAACATATGTGTACTACCCGTGCAAAGCACCTACGCATAGATCAGGCTCTGATACCACTATTGGGTCCGCAGCATAGAAAACAAAAATTTTCCTACGGTGTGAACTACATGCCAAGATCTATCTACTAGGTACTAAGCAAACGGGTGGACATACATCCATGGAGAACTTACCCTCGAAGACAACGAGTTTTGTTAACGAGTAGGAACTCGTGGTTGATGTAGTCGTACACTTGCCGATCTCAAGATCATGAGGAAGTCCGAGCACCGCAACTCAGCAGCGCATCCGCTTTTCGCACACGTTCAAGCCACGGACAACCTCCACCTCCTCGCTCCAGCGATCCGGTGAGCGACAACTCCTTCCAGACGAAATGCCACCGGGAACATGTATCTCGCTAATTCGAGACCATGGGGGAATAATTCTAGAGGGGGAGAGAGATCCTTCACAAGGAGGTGTGAGGATGACGGAGGGAATGGGTGGCCTTTTATAGGAGGAGGGGGGGTTCCCCCTCTCTCCATGGCCGGCGCATGGGGGGGGTGACCCCTCACCTCCCCCATTCATGTGGTGGTAACTCCTCCACATTAAAATGCCTCTTCACATTCCCTTTTAAAGACTCCACTTTAAATGCATTAAGTTTCTCCAAATTTAATGCTCTCTCATTTAATAAAACTCTTTTATTAAATTTATTCAGAATTTTGTTAATTACTTTAATTAAAAAACATTCACATATAGCCCCTTGCAATATTTCAATATCACATGCAGAAACACCTTCTGCAATTTCACCCGAAACAATTGCCGGTTTCTATTGAAACAATTCCTGCGCTTTGCAATTCTTTCGTCTGAAACATATGTGCTCCAAAATGGTGTCCGGTAACTCTTAAGTGTGCCACCCTACAGTTCGCGAATAATGCAGACATGATCGAGACCCTTCTCTGATCAATAATCGATGCGGGACACGGAGATCGTCTTGACTCCTACACATTCAACGATGACTCCTGTGATCGTGAGAACCTTTAACGCTTGTAACTAAATCCCTTTGTCTCTCGATATATTACATGTTCGAGATTCGATCATCGGTATCTCCATACCTAGTTTGATCTCGTTACCAACATGCACTCTTTTCTCGTTCCCGTGATATAACATTCTAGTGATCACATCACTTGCTTGCAAGCTATCCTAATGTGATATCACCGAGAGGGCCCAGAGTATATCTATCCGTCATCTGGATTGACAAATTCCACTCTTGATCCATGAGCCTCAACATAACACCTTCGTAGCACTGAACCCATCTTTATAGTCACCCTGTTACGGTGTGACGTTTGATGTTATCAAGATACTCTTTCGGTGTTAGCAATTAACATGATCTCATGGTCTAAGGATAAAGATTACTTCGTATGATGTTATAGCAATATAAACACAATGACTTGATCGTAATGCTATACTTCGGATGAATGTTTATCACATCATTCCACCAATGGTGTGACCTTGTTATTAACAACATCCAATGTCCATGATCAGGAAACCTTGATCACCCTGTTAATCAACAAGCTAGTCTATAAGAGAGGCATGACTAGGAACCCTTTTTTTTATTAAACACACATGTATTGATGTTTCCTATCAATACAATTATATCATGCAAAATAAACATCTATCATATACAAGGAATACATAATAACAACTTTATTATTGCCTCTCAGGGCATATTTCCTTCAGTCTCCCACTTGCACTAGAGACAATAATCTAGTTCACATAGTGATAAATCTAACACCCATGGAGTTCTGGTGTTGATCATGTTTTTCCCTAGGGAGTACTTTACTCAATGGATCTGCTACATTTAGGTCCCTGTGGACTTTACAAATCTTTATATCTCCATCCTTGACATGCTCGCGGATGGAGTGAAACCGGCGCTTAATATGCTTCGAATTCTTGTGAGACCTTGGTTCCTTGGTGTTGGCTATGGCTCCATTGTTGTCACAATAGATCACCATCGGGTCCAACGCACTGGGAACCACACCCAGTTCCGTTATGAACTCCTTCATCCAAACCGCTTCTGCTGGCTTCTGAAGCAGCAACATATTCTGCCTCTGTTGTTGATCCAGCCACCACAGGTTGTTTGGAGCTCCTCCAACTAACTGCTGCTCCGTTCAAGAGAAATACGTATCCGGAATGAGACTTAGAGTCATCCGGATCAGTGTCAAAGCTAGCATCGACATAACACTTAGCGACTAGCTCTTCTTCACCTCCGTATACAAGAAACATATCCTTAGTTCTTTTCAAGTATTTAAGGATATTCTTAACCGCTATCTAGTGTTCCGAACCTGGATCAGATTGGTACCTACTAGTCAAACTAATAGCATGTGCCACATCCGGTCTTGTACATAGCATGGCATACATTATAGAGCCTATGGCTGAGGCATAGGGAATCTTATCCATTATCTCTCTTTCTTCCGCCGTAGCCGGACTTTGAGTCTTACTCAATGTCTTGCCTTGCAACATAGGTAAGAACCCCTTCTTACTTCCGTCCATATTAAACTTCTTTAATATCTTATCAAGGTATGTACTCTGCGATAGCCCAATTAGGCGTCTTGATCTATCTCTATAGATTTTAATGCCTAATATATATGAAGCTTCACCAAGGTCCTTCATCGAAAATTTGCTGTTTAGATAACTTTTAACACTGTTTAAAAGATCTAAATCATTTCCAATCAATAATATGTCATCCACATATAATATCAGAAATGCCACATTGCTCCCACTCACTTTCTTGTAAATACAAGCCACTCCATAAGTTTGGACAAATCCAAACTCTTTGATCACCTAATCAAAGCGGAGATTCCAACTTCGTGATGCTTGCTTCAGTCGATAGATGGATCGCTGAAGTTTGCACACCTTATTAGCATCCTTAGGATCGACAAAACCCTTAGGTTGTATCATATACAACCCTTCTTCAATCTTACCATTGAGGAACGCAGTTTTGACATCCATCTGCCATATTTCATAATCGAAATATGCAGCAATTGCTAACATAATTCTAACCGACTTAAGCATCGCTACGGGAGAGAATGTCTCATCGTAGTCAACTCCTTGAATTTGTCGAAACCCCTTTGCGACAAGTCGAGCCTTATAGATGGTCACATTACCATCAGCATCAGTTTTTCTTTTGAAAATCCATTTATTCTCAACGGCCTTTCGGTCGTGAGGTAAGTCCACCAAGTTCCAAACTTGGTTCTCGTACATGGATTCCATCTCGAATTTCATGGCTTCCAGCCATTTGTTGGAATCCAGGCTCATCATCGCTTCTTCATATGTCGCAGGGTCATCTATTTCATCAATCATGAAATTCATAACAGGATTGCCATACAATTCAGGAGCTGCACGTGTCCTGCTTGACCTGCGAGGTTCAGTAGTGTCCTCTTTCGGAGTTTCATGATCAATATCATTAGCTCTCTCTTCATTAGGTGAAGTCAACTCCGAAACAACACGGAGCTGCTACTCGCCATTTCATGAAGAGAAGGTTCAATAACCTCTTCGAGTTCTACCTTCCGACTACTCACACCTTTCGCGAGAAACTCCTTCTCAAGAAAGGATCCATTCTTGGCAACAAAGACCTTGCCCTCGGATCTATGATAGAAGGTATACCCAATCGTTTCCTTAGGGTATCCTATAAAGACGCATTTTTCTGCTTTGGGTTCGAGTTTATCTGGTTGAAGTTTCTTCACATAAACATCGCATCCCCAAACTTTAAGAAATGACAGCTTAGGTTTGTTTCCAAACCATAATTCATACGGTGTCTTTTCAACGGATTTAGATGGTGCCCTATTTAAAGTGAATGTAGCGGTTTCCAGTGCATAACCCCAAAATAGCGGTGGCAAGTCGATCGGAGACATCATAGATGAAACCATATCCAATAAAAAATGCGATTACGGCGTTACGACACACCATTACGTTGTGGTGTTCCGGCAGGCGTGAGTTGTGAAACTATTCCACAGTCTTTCATATGTGTGCTAAACTCGTAACTAAGATACTCTCCTCCATGGTCGGACCGCAGAAATTTGATCTTTCTGTTACGATGATTTTCCACTTCATTCTGAAATTCTTTGAACTATTTAAAAGTTTTAGACTTGTGTTTCATCAAATAGATATACCCATATCTACTCAAATCATCCGTGAAAGTAACAAAATAACGATATCCACCTCGCGCCGACACACTCATTGGTCCACACACATCAGTATGTATGATTTCCAATAGATCTGGCGCTCGTTCCATTGAACCGGAAAACTGCGTGCTAGTCATCTTGCCCATAAGGCATGGCTCACATGTATCAAATGATTCAAAATCAAGTGATTCCAAAAGTCCATCAGAATGGAGTTTCTTCATGCGTTTAACGCCAATATGACCTAGACGGCAGTGCCACATATATGTAGATATATCATTATCAAGTTTAATCCTTTTAGCATCAACATTATGAATATGCGTAATACTACTATCGAGATCCAACGGAAATAAACCATTCAACATAGGTGCATGACCATAAAAGATATTATTCATATAAATCGAACAACCATTGTTTTCAGACTTAAATGAATAACCACTTTGCATCAAACACGATCCGGATACAATGTTCATGCTCAGTGCAGGCACCAAATAAGAATTATTTAGGTTTATAACTAATCCCGATGGCATATGGAGAGGCAGCGTTCTGACGACGATCACATCAACTCTTGATCCATTGCCGACCTGCATCGAGACCTCATCCCTTGCTAGTTGTCGCTTGTTCTGCAGCCCCTGAACCGAGTTACATATATTAGCAACCGATCTCGTATCAAATACCCAGGTGCTACTGCGAGTACTAGTCAAGTACACATCAATAACATGTATATCACATATACCTTTGTTTGCCTTGCCGGACTTCTTGTCCGCCAAATATTTAGGCGATTCTTCCAATGGCGATCCTTGCAATAGTAGCACTCGGTGTCAGACTTAGGGCCATCTCGGGTTTTCTTTCCAGGCGTGGCAACAGACTTGCCACCCTTCTTTCCCTTGTGCTTGCCTTTCTTGTCCTTCTTGAAACCGGTGGTCCTATTGATCATCAACACTAGATGTTCTTTCCTAATCTCCACTTCTGCAGTCTTAAGCATTAACAGAAGCTCGGGAAGAGACTTCTTCATGCCCTGCATATTATAGTTCTTCACGAAGCTCTTGTAGCTAGGTGGCAGAGATTGGAGAACACGATGTATGCCTAAGTCAATGGGAATCGTTATTCCCAAGGACACAAGCTTATCGACGTACCCAGACATCTTGAGTACGTGCTCACTAACGGAGCTGTTTTCCTCCATCATGCAGCTAAAGAACTTTTCTGTAGCATTATAACTCTCTACGACAGCATAGGTGTAAGACCCCTCCTTTGTAAAGGAAAGGATCCCTGTGATTGCAATGCTAGTCCCTGGATCAATGCTAGCATCCACAGTTTAAGATGAAGTACACAGATACAAAGGTCGTTTATTACAGTCATTCCAGAGATAAAACATAGTCTGTTACAACTCAGGGCCAAAGGACTAATACAAGAGTTTATGTAATAAGTAAATAAACATAAGTCTTCATCTTCATGTGCCACAGGCAAGCATGTTGAGTGTAGACTCATGACACCTATTCATCATCGGAGTAACCTGCAACATTACAAGTTACAGCCACAGAGGGTCAATACTTTGGAATAGTATTGGCAAGTGATACCTTAGTATATTTTAAGTGGACTATAATACTATATGCATTTGGATAAGTGGAGCTTAGGCTTGCATTGCTCAAAATATATTTTTCCTTAACATTTGAAAACACTAAGTTTTTGTTTAGCACAAATCACCCAAGGCATCTACCAATCAAGATTGAAGATCCTCTCAAGGCATCTACCAATCAAAGATTGAAGATCCTTTAACCCTTGTTCACCCACAAATTTTATTTAGAAGTTGGAGTGATGAGATTCTTGAAGCTTCCATGTCTTGATGCTCAAATTGTCCTTTACCAGGGACATGGCTAAGTACTTAGGTTTTACACTCTGCAGAGGTGGTGCACTTTCCCCACAAGACTTGGTTTCCCAAGACAAGATCTTTCAGAAGCCTTTCCTTAGTCAAATGGACGCGTTCCAACCTATCATTCCCTCTACCACCAACTGTCCAAGAGACTAAGTTCTAGCAACCTATATGATCATGGCAGAGCCCATATTGCCAAGTGGTTGCACTTGAAGCTTCTCAACATTTGACATCTCAAATCTCTTTGTTCCTGGGTGGCCATCCACAAGTGAGATACACTAAGGTAAACCATAAACATGGGCCTTGTGAACCACTCAACCAAAAACCACCATGCAAGTCCCATTCCACCCAGGTGATTCATTAACTTAGTTGTTTTATTAATCAAAACACAAGTCCTCAGACTTAGATATTTTCCATAGCATGAAGATATAATCCACCCTTGTTTTCTATTAGCTAGGCTAAGCATAGCATGGCAACTTATCTTTAGGGAAAAATTTCCTAGCAACTCTACCATTCTAAACTACATAGGATTTCCCATCATATCATTTGACGAAAGTAGCATGCATGTCTTAGCAAAACATCTAATGCTTAGTATAAAATATAGGAATGGAATATTCATGAAAATATCACTTGCCTTGGTAATGGGGAGAGTAGCACTCGTCACAATCACAATCACTAGCAAAATCTACACAAAAATTATAGCACACAATTACACACAATTATATACAACCAAAAATAATATGAATGCATGCATGCATGAATTTACTAAGTGGGCATTTTGAAAACTTTGCCAAGCAAGTGCATGAATACAAAAACTTAACAAGACACCAATTTGCCAAAACAAACTTATTTAACCCTAAAACAAATTACTAAACTAAATCCATACTCAAAATAGCCTTAAACATGTTTCTACAAATAAAGTCATTCTAATGGTTACTATTTGTTAAACACATTGGATATTCAGAAAGGTCTTGCTTCACTGAATCCAACGGTATAAAGTTTGTAAAATTCTAACGTGGCATTCAAAAGTTATGGCAGTTTGAAATTTGGATCAAAATCTGTTTTGAAATTTGTTTTTAAGATTTAACCCTAGACACGCGTCATGTTGTGATTGGCGCGTACCGATTCGGTCGGATCGACAGATGCGGACCGTAGGATCTAACTTAGATCTAGCGGCTCAGACATGCGCGTACCCCTTCGTTTAAGATCTATCCTAGCCTTACGATATAGATCCAATGGACTCAATCACCGAGCCACTAACTGGCGGCGCTAGCGGCAATGACTGGCGGTGGCGCGTTTGACTACAGTGGCGCCGGCGCTCTAGATCGTCCGCGAGAGCGAGAAGGGTCATACCAGGTTCGCAGGAAGCTGCTGAAGCTCAAGGCAGCATCGGTTTGCGGAGGGGCATGCTGTCACGGCGATGATTGCTCGTCGGAGTTGAGACAGGCGTCGGGTGGTTGTTGTCGGAGTCGTTGCCGAGGTTCCGCGTCGCCCTAACACGAGCCAGAGGGTTTAGGTGATGCGTAAGAACGTTGCGAACAAACTCGTGTGAGACAGAAGTGAAGGGGCGCATGGGACTTACGGAATTTGGTCGCCGGAGTCGTCGGTGCTTGCGGTGTCGGCGGAAAGCAGCGACTGGGCGTCTGAGATGAACTAGTGGGGTTAGGAGGTGCAAAGACTCACTGAATCAGATAGCAAGAGTGAGAGGCGGAGGAACACGAGGCTCACGGAATTGATCGCGGAGTGGGCTCTGCGGCGGTGTGGGGTTGATTGAGGCGACTGGTGGCGGAGTGAGCGAGGTGTTTGGGGGGAAATGCTCGCGAGGCAGAGAGGATCTTATAGCCAGAGGCTCGACAGGAAACGCTCGCGGATTAATGCCCAATTACGCCGCGCCATTACCGGCCATCACTGCAGCAGCGACGTGGTCGCGGGCGCGGTTTGGGGAAGACGAGGATGATGTGGCCAGGGCCCGCTCGTCAGCGTAATGCGCGAGGTGGAGGTGGGGTCTGTCTGCATCAGTTGATGATGCGTCTTCATGGCGTGAGAGGGAAAAGAAAAGTCCCGGGTGGGCTTATTAGGCTTGATTCGAAGCTGGGCCAGAAACCTGGCGCGCGACCCTTTTCTTTTGTTTAACCCTTTTTCTTTTCTAAATCTATTTTCTGGAATGATTTTGATATGAATTCAAATCCTTTTTGAATTCAAACAAATCTGGGGATTTTTGTAGGGTACTGAGGTTTCAAAATCAGTCAATTAACCATGTGGTTACCTTGCAAGGGCTTGGTCAAGCTTGGGCTTAATACAAACAGAGACTTTGCCTCTAGTTTGCAAATGTCTTAAAAAGGTTTTGAAATTAATTCTAAGTTGAAAGCTTTGGTTAAATTTCTACACCTAAACTTTCCAACAATGGAGGCAAGCAAACAAGTTCCTAAACAAACAAGTTCAAAGGGTGATGGCCATTTGAGGCAAATCTGCTCACATGAAATCATAGCACCAAACTTCTGTTTCTGAAATGATTTTGAGAAAAACCCTAAATGAATGAATGATTCAAGGATGATATGAATGAGATTTGAAATATGATTTTAGGGATGTTACAAATCTAACCCCCTTAAGATGAATCTCGCCCTCGAGATTCGGATTGGCTAGCAAATACGTGTGGGTGGTCTTTCCGAAGATCATCTTCTCTTTCCCATGTTGCTTCCTCTTCGGAGTGATGACTCCATTGCACTTTGCAAAACTTGATAGTCTTTGTCCTTGTGACTCTTTCTGCGGTCTCAAGAATCTTAACAGGCTTTTCTTCATAGGTGAGATCACTTTCTAGTTGAACTTCTTCCAAAGATATGGTATCCTTCAAAGAAGATTCTTCCATTTTCGGGTGACATTTCTTAAGCTGACTCACATGAAAAACATTATGGACTACTAATAAAGATGCTGGCAGTTCGATTTCATATGCAACTTCTCCCTTGCGACTTAGAATGTTGAATGGTCCAACATATCTTGGTGCCAACTTTCCTTTGACTCAAAATCTTTTCACTCCACGAAGTGGCGATACTCTAAGATAAGCTCTATCCCCAACTTCGTAGGTAACTTCTCTACGCTTAGAATCTGCGTAGCTTTTCTGTCGAGACTGTGCTATCTTCAACCTGTCCCTAACCAATTTGACCTTTTCCTCGGCGTCTTTGATAAGATCTGGTCCAAACAAACTTCTTTCTCCCACACCATTCCATAGCAACGGGGTGGTACACTTCCTTCCGTAGAGAAACTCAAATGGTGCCATCCCAATGCTAGATTGGTAACTGTTATTGTAAGAGAACTCTGCGTAAGGCAGACTTTCATCCCAACTTGCTCCATAGTCTAGGGCACATGCCCTCAACATGTCTTCAAGAATTTGATTAGTCCTTTCTGTTTGTCCATCAGTTTGAGGATGAAAAGCAGTGCTGAATTCCAATCTCGTTCCTAAAGATTCATGAAGCTGTCTCCAAAAGTGAGAAGTGAACTGAGTTCCTCTATCCGACACAATACTCTTAGGCACACCGTGAAGGCATACAATTCTGCTCATGTAGATTCTGGCTAACTTGGCACTGGTATAAGTTGTCTTTACGGGTATAAAGTGAGCCACTTTGGTTAGGCGATCCACTACTACCCAAATGGAATCATACCCTGACCTGGTCCTTGGTAATCCGGTGATGAAATCCATACCAATATTTTCCCACTTCCATTCAGGAATAGGCATTGGTTGAAGTAAACCTGCTGGTTTCTGATGCTCCGCTTTCACTCTACTACATACATCGCACAAAGCAATGTGTTCGGCGATGTCCCTTTTGAGATTGTTCCACCAAAATCTTTCTTTCATATCCATGTACATTTTGGTGTTTCCCGGGTGAATAGAATATGGAGAGTTATGGCTTCTTGTAGAATCAGTTTCCGCAATTTCGGATCTTGTGGAACACAAATACATTTCCCGTGCCATAAAGTACCTTGTTCGTCTATATGGAAACTTTTAGCTTTCCCTTGGCTAATCCTTTCCTTAATCTCTTCGATTTCTTTATCCGTCTTTTGGGATTCTTTAATCTTATCTAACAGAGTGGGTTGAACATCCAAAGACATAAGATGTCCTTCTGGCACAATCTCCAACCTGAGTTCCTTGAATTGCTTACACAAGTCATCTGGCAATTCACCTTTGGTAAGGCCATTTACAAACGCCTTACGACTTAGAGCATCTGCTACTACATTTGCTTTACCAGGATGGTATTGCAAACTCAAGTCGTAATCCTTGATAAGTTCTAGCCATCTCCTTTGTCTCATATTGATTTCCTTCTGGGTGAAGATATACTTCAAACTCTTATGATCGGTGAATACTTCACAACGTTTTCCCAAAAGGTAATGTCTCCATGTTTTGAGTGCATGGACAACAGCGGCTAACTCTAAATCATGAGTAGGATAATTTACTTCATGAGTTTTGAGTTGTCTCGAGGCATAAGCCACATCTTTTCCGCCTTGCATAAGTACGGCGCCTAATCCTTGATGCGAAGCATCACAATACACTTGGAAATCCTTTTCCAAGTCTGGTAGGCACAGAACTGGTGCTGACACAAGCCTCTTCTTTAATTCTTGAAAGCTGAGTTCACAACCTTCAGACCAAGCAAATTTCTTATCTTTCTTTAACAATTCAGTCATTGGTTTAGCAACCTTTGAAAAATTTTCAATGAATCTTCTGTAGTAACCTGCCAAACCAAGGAAACTACGAACCTCTTTTACGCTCTTAGGAGATTCCCATTCTATCACAGCTGAAACTTTAGCAGGATCAACTGCTACACCATCCTTTGTCATAACGTGACCAAGAAATCCAACTTCCTCTAACCAAAACTCACACTTGCTGAATTTGGCATAAAGCTTATGTTCCCTCAGTTTCTCAAGTATCAAGCGTAGATGTCTTTCATGCTCTTCCTTGCTCTTGGAGTAGACTAAGATGTCATCGATGAAAACGACAACGAACTTGTCAAGAAATTCCATGAATACTTTGTTCATCATATTCATGAAGTATGCTGGAGCGTTGGTTAAACCAAAAGGCATCACAGTGTACTCATACAATCCATACCTTGTGGTGAATGCTGTTTTAGGTATGTCTTGCTCTCTTATCTTGAGTTGAAAATAGCGACGAAGATCAATCTTCGAGAACACACAAGCTCCTTCTAGCTGATCAAACAAATCGTTGATTCTTGGCAAAGGATATTTGTTCTTGATGGTTACCTCGTTGAGAGAACGGTAATCTATGCATAATCTTTGAGTTCTATCTCTCTTTTCCACAAATAAAACTGGAGCTCCCCAAGATGAAGAACTTGGCTGGATGAATCCTTTCTGCAATTGTTCTCCAAGTTGTTTCTTGAGTTCCTTAAGTTCGTCAACTGACATTTTATAAGGCCTCTTTGCCCTTGGTCCAGAACCTGGTACCAAATCTATTATAAACTCTACATCTCTATCTGGTGGCATTCCCGGTAACTCTTCCGGAAACACATCCGGATATTCACACACAATTGGCACCGTGTCCATGCTAACCCCCTTAAGAGAATTCAGCTTACTTCCTTTAGATTTAAAATTGGACTTGAATTTTATCCTCTTACCTTCAGGGGTTGTGAGTGCAACTGTGCGATTGGCACAATCTAGTACTCCCTCATACTTAGCCATCCAATCCATTCCCAAAATCACATCCAATCCTTGGGAATTCAGGATTATTAGGTTCACTGGAAACTTATGTTTTCCAAACTCTATGACTAAATCATGACATCCTGAGTTTACTATCATTTCTCCACCAGGAGAACTTACTCTTATAGGACACCCAATGGTTTCTACCGGTAGTTCATTTCTTTCGACAAATGCTTTTGATATGAATGAATGAGATGCACCGGTATCAAAGAGTACAAATGTTGAGATGGAATTGAGTCTGAACTTACCAGCAACAGCATCAGGCTCTTCATAGACCTCCTCCACATTGATGTGGTTGACCTGTCCTTTCTGAAAAGGATTGGGCTTGTTAGGTCCTTCAACTTTCTTCTCAGGGAACTCATTAGCATAATGCCCCAGCTTCTTGCATTTGAAGCATTCAACCTGACTGATGTCCTTTTTAGGCTGGTTTCCACTTCCACTATGGTGGCTCTTATGTCCACTCTTGTGATTCTTGTACTTATCATTGTCATAACTGCGATGATGTTTGTAGTCATGACGGTTGTGGTTGTGGTGCTTGTTAAATTTCCCATGCTTGTGGGATCCTGAGCTGACACTATCATCATAGTGAGATCGTTTATGAGACGATCCCGAGCTGTGCTTGTCGGAGTGTTTCCTCTTTGTACTCTCGACTTGCTTCATTTTATTCTCCACAATAACAGCCTTGTCACACAGCGACTGATAAGTTGGAACATAAGCCACAGACAGCTGCAGATTCAGCTCATCATTCAAGCCTTCCAGAAACTTTTCCTTCCTTTTGGCATCTGTGTCAACCTCATCTGGTGCATAGCGTTCCAGATTGTTGAACTCTTCAATATATTCAGCCACGCTGTGGTGGCGCTGCTTCAGGTTGTGAAACTCCTTCTTTTTCAGGCTCATCATTCCTGGTGAGATATGAGTAGTGCGAAAACCATCTTCAAAGATAGCCCAAGTCACCTCATCAATAGGAGTGGTGATCTGGAAGTTGTCCCACCATGCGGCGGCTGGTCCTTCCAACAGATGTGCTGCGAACCTGACTTTTTCAGCATCTGTGCAGCCCACGGTCACTAAGTCTTTGTTCACAGAACGTAGCCAATCATTGGCCACCATGGGATCAGTCGTTCCTGAAAACTTAGCTGGCCTCGGCCTTGAAATCTGGTGAGCATATCAAAACCTGGAGGGTTGTTGTTGTTGTTGTTATTGGGGTTGTTGTTGTTCTGGTTTTGGATGAATGTCGTCATCATTTGCATAAGTTGTGTCTGCGCATTCATCATCTGTTGCATTTCCGGGGTAATGTTGTTGGGGTTGGGGTTTAACTTGACGGGGAGGCATCTGTGGTTTATTCATATAGAGATAAGAATGAGATACCCTTACATGATTCATGCACAATACATTACACAAGCAAACACATAGCATGCAACACAAGGATAATAGCTCAACAACAAGATAACAAAAGTCTCAAAGTAAAAACACACAAGTGGCAAGCCATCCACATGTCGGATGGTCCAATAATAAGTTCACAAATAACAAGTACGGTAAATAAAGATAACTGAGTAGTCAAGTCTACTCGTCAGCATCAATCTCCTCCTCGACAAAGGTAAGACCTGCGTTCTCCATTGCGGTCTTGTTCTCCTCGATAGTAGTGGTCAAGGAGTCGATCTTGGCCTTGAGAGCCCTCTTCTGGGAACGAAGTCTCTCAATCACTGTCTGCTGCTGCTCTAACTCGAAGTCCTTGGACTACAGTTCCTCGGTCATATCCCGGATCCTCTTGTTCCTATCCTGGACACGCTTCTCTTGACTCTTGAACTTACGGTCCTGGGTCTCGAACTTTGCCTCCATCTCCTTGACAATCTCGTCCTGCTGCGCGAAGAGCTTGTCCTTCTCGCGCAGCTGCACCTGGAGCTCGTCATTACTGAGCATGACATTGGTCCTGTCAGTATCTACGTGCCTAATAAGAGTCTCTAAGTCCTGGAGGTACAGACGTATCGGCTCCGCTGTGGCCCTCGAGTCGTCCTCAAAGTCGATGGACTCTCCGTCATCATCACGCCTTCCGAAGGCGTGGAAGTGAGTGCCTCTAACCTGTCGGGAGTGACGGCCTAACAGACGTCCTATCAGATCCTGCATGACAACCTCCATGCCTCTCTCCCTGTCA
The DNA here is from genome assembly GCA_023614405.1 of Avena insularis. NCBI lineage: Eukaryota > Viridiplantae > Streptophyta > Magnoliopsida > Poales > Poaceae > Avena > Avena insularis. Next base: position 361,217,213 of record CM042689.1, on the reverse strand, counting down.
TCGTGCATAAGCTTGAAGACGATGCCCTCCGTAGTAGGCTCTGCCTGGCGTTCTGGCTGGTTTACCTTGAAGCCCCAGAGGTCCTTCCTCTCAAACTTGGTGAGTGGGTGCACCGTAATGATGGGAAGAGGGAGATCGAGCAAGGTAGTAAGCTCTACGATACGAGGAACAAAACGGGTGACCTGGAACTCCTCAACAGTGCTGATGGTAATAGGCATCTATTTATAAGATTGAAAAAGTTAGAACAACACAATGTAAATAAACAAGACAAACATTCATACATATCCATGGAACACAAAATCACACAAGTCATGCATACATGAATCCATTACATCAACCAAGGTTCAAACTTATGTAAGGTATCATTTTGGAAAATAAGGTGATAGGTGGTGGTCCAACTAACGATGTGCGCTTACAAACCTATCTCACTGGATCTGGTGGCTAACACAATGTTCCTAGAGGCAATCAGCCTATCTTGTTCACATGCTTCTATCACTAAGTCTATAATATCTCCCCTTAAGGTTTGGTTGGTGACTTCTAACTCTTGGGTAAGTTCCTTTTCTTTCTCTAAGTCTTTTTGGAGGTTGAGCATCTTGCACTTGACTCTAGCACTGAGTTCTTTGATAGTCTTCCAAGCTGCTTCTCTTGCTGACTCAAAGAATGTGGTGTGCATAAAAGTGTTGGTGTACATGCAGAAGCCTCTTTATTTGTGGTTGTCTTCCTTGTTTTTGTACAAGTGAAGTTGCACCCACCAATACTCCACTCCTTCCTCCATCACTGGAAAACCCTTGTACACAGCTGCACCATGTGCTTCCATTGCCTCCATGAGGTCCTTGAGAATCTTGGGAAACTCTGTTTCACACTCCAAGGTCATGGTCATGCGTGGCCCTTTCTTCACGGCTTCGTTGATGGAGTTCATCTACAAATAGAGATGAGAATGAGAAGATTAGAAAAGTTTATGAGAAGAATAGACAAGTGTAGAAGTAGTTAAATTTTTTTCCTTAGTGGTTTCCAATCCTAGGGTCATAATCCTACAGGCAACACAGTGCTCTGATACCATCTGTAAGACCCCTCCTTTGTAAAGGAAAGGATCCCTGTGATTGCAATGCTAGTCCCTGGATCAATGCTAGCATCCACAGTTTAAGATGAAGTACACAGATACAAAGGTCGTTTATTACAGTCATTCCAGAGATAAAACATAGTCTTTTACAACTCAGGGCCAAAGGCCTAATACAAGAGTTTATGGAATAAGTAAATAAACATAAGTCTTCATCTTCATGTGCCACAGGCAAGCATGTTGAGTGTAGACTCATGACACCTATTCATCATCAGAGTAACCTGCAACATTACAAGTTACAGCCACAGAGGGTCAATACTTTGGAATAGTATTGGCAAGTGATACCTTAGTATATTTTAAGTGGACTATAATACTATATGCGTTTGGCTAAGTGGAGCTTAGGCTTGCATTGCTCAAAATATATTTTTCCTTAACATTTGAAAACACTAAGTTTTTGTTTAGCACAAATCACCCAAGGCATCTACCAATCAAGATTGAAGATCCTCTCAAGGCATCTACCAATCAAAGATTGAAGATCCTTTAACCCTTGTTCACCCACAAATTTTATTTAGAAGTTGGAGTGATGAGATTCTTGAAGCTTCCATGTATTGATGCTCAAATTGTCCTTTACCAGGGACATGGCTAAGTACTTAGGTTTTACACTCTGCAGAGGTGGTGCACTTTCCCCACAAGACTTGGTTTCCCAAGACAAGATCTTTCAGAAGCCTTTCCTTAGTCAAATGGACGCGTTACAACCTATCATTCCCTCTACCACCAACTGTCCAAGAGACTAAGTTCTAGCAACCTATATGATCATGGCAGAGCCCATATTGCCAAGTGGTTGCACTTGAAGCTTCTCAACATTTGACATCTCAAATCTCTTTGTTCCTGGGTGGCCATCCACAAGTGAGATACACTAAGGTAAACCATAAACATGGGTCTTGTGAATCACTCAACCAAAAACCACCAAGCAAGTCCCATTCCACCCAGGTGATTCATTAACTTAGTTGTTTTATTAATCAAAACACAAGTCCTCAGACTTAGAGATTTTCCATAGCATGAAGATATAATCCACCCTTGTTTTCTATTAGCTAGGCTAAGCATAGCATGGCAACTTATCTTTAGGGAAAAATTTCCTAGCAACTCTACCATTCTAAACTACATAGGATTTCCCATCATATCATTTGACAAAAGTAGCATGCATGTCTTAGCAAAACATCTAATGCTTAGTATAAAATATAGGAATGGAATATTCATGAAAATATCACTTGCCTTGGTAATGGGGAGAGTAGCACTCGTCACAATCACAATCACTAGCAAAATCTACACAAAAATTATAGCACACAATTACACACAATTATATACAACCAAAAATAATATGAATGCATGCATGCATGAATTTACTAAGTGGGAATTTTGAAAACTTTGCCAAGCAAGTGCATGAATACAGAAACTTAACAAGACACCAATTTGCCAAAACAAACTTATTTAACCCTAAAACAAATTACTAAACTAAATCCATACTCAAAATAGCCTTAAACATGTTTCTACAAATAAAGTCATTCTAATGGTTACTATTTGTTAAACACATTGGATATTCAGAAAGGTCTTGCTTCACTGAATCCAACGGTATAAAGTTTGTAAAATTCTAACGTGGCATTCAAAAGTTATGGCAGTTTGAAATTTGGATCAAAATCTGTTTTGAAATTTGTTTTTAGATTTAACCCTAGACACGCGTCATGTTGTGATTGGCGCGTACCGATTCGGTCGGATCGACAGATGCGGACCGTAGGATCTAACTTAGATCTAGCGGCTCAGACGTGCGCGTACCCCTTCGTTTAAGATCTATCCTAGCCTTACGATATAGATCCAACAGACTCAATCACCGAGCCACTAACTGGCGGCGCTAGCGGCGATGACTGGCGGTGGCGCGTCTGACTACGGTGGCGCCGGCGCTCTAGATCGTCCGCGAGAGCGAGAAGGGTCATACCAGGTTCGCAGGAAGCTGCTGAAGCTCAAGGCAGCGTCGGTTTGCGGAGGGGCGTGCTGTCACGGCGATGATTGCTCGTCGGAGTTGAGACAGGCGTCAGGTGGTTGTTGTCGGAGTCGTTGCCGAGGTTCCGCGTCGCCCTAACACGAGCCAGAGGGTTTAGGTGATGCGTAAGAACGTTGCGAACAAACTCGTGTGAGACAGAAGTGAAGGGGCGCACGAGACTTACGGAATTTGGTCGCCGGAGTCGAGGTGGTCGTTGGTGCTTGCGGTGTCGAGCGGAAACGGCGACCTGGGGCAGTACAGGATGAACTAGTGGGGTTAGGAGGTGTGAAAAGACTCACTAAATCAGATAGCAAGAGTGAGAGGCAGAGGGGAACACGAGGCTCACCGGAATTGATCGCCGGAGTGGGCTCTGTCTGCGGCGGTGTGGAGTTGATTGAGGGCAGCCTGGTGGCGGAGTGAGCGAGGTGTTTGGGGGGAAATGCTCGCGAGGCAGAGAGGATCTTATAGCCAGAGGCTCGACAGGAAATGCTCGCGGATTAATGCCCAATTATGCCGCGCCATTACCGGCCATCACTGTAGCAGCGACGTGGTCGCGGGCGCGGTTTGGGGAAGACGAGGATGATGTGGCCAGGTCCCGCTCGTCAGCGTAATGCGCGAGGTGGAGGTGGGGTCTGTCTGTCAGCGGCTGATTGCGTGCGCTCGCGCGTGAGAGAGGGAAAAGAAAAGTCCCGGGTGGGCTTATTGAGCTTGATTCGAAGCTGGGCCAGAAACCTGGCGCGCGGCGCTTTTCTTTTGTTTAACCCTTTTTCTTTTCTAAATCTATTTTCTGGAATGATTTTGATATGAATTCAAATCCTTTTTGAATTCAAACAAATCTGGGGATTTTTGTAGGGTACTGAGGTTTCAAAATCAGTCAATTAACCATGTGGTTACCCTGCAAGGGCTTGGTCAAGCTTGGGCTTAATACAAACAGAGACTTTGCCTCTAGTTTGCAAATGTCTTAAAAAGGTTTTGAAATTAATTCTAATTTGAAAGCTTTGGTTAAATTGCTACACCTAAACTTTCCAACAATGGAGGCAAGCAAACAAGTTCCTAAACAAACAAGTTCAAAGGGTGATGGCCATTTGAGGCAAATCTGCTCACATGAAATCATAGCACCAAACTTCTGTTTCTGAAATGATTTTGAGAAAAACCCTAAATGAATGAATGATGCAAGGATGATATGAATGAGCTTTGAAATATGATTTTAGGGATGTTACAATAGGTATCGAAAATAATTTTCAATTCTCCCATGGTATCAAAGGCATTGCCATTTTTGAAACATTTTCAAAGTTCTGGCTCTAGCCCATACAATATGCCGCAATGAACTAAGTTGTGGTCCTCCTGACGAGTTACATAGACGTTCTTTTCCTTGTTAGGGGCATCAGGAGCTGGTGGGGGGCCTAGCGGCGCATCTAGCACATATTGCTTTTGTGTAGCAGTGAGGAGAATCCTCAAATTCATAGCCCAGTTGGTGAAGTTGCTACCATTCGCAGCAAGTTTCTCTTTCTCCATGAACACATTGAAATTAAAAGCAGGTGGTGCCATCTACAACAGAATTTGTAAAGTATATTTAGACTAAGTTTATGATAGATTGAGTTCAACTAATCCAAATTACTAATGAACTCCCACTCAAAAACGACATCCCTCGTGTCCTTTTGGTGATTACATGAACCAAATCCACTACACCAAGTCCGATCATCACGTGAGTCGGTGTAGCTTCAAAGGCGAGCATCTATATGGGCATCATATCAACTATATGACTCATGCTTAACCTTTCGGTCCGTGTTCCGAGGCCATGTCTGTACATGCTAGGCTCGTCAAGTAAGAACCTTAGTATTTGCGTGTGTAAAACTGTCTTACACCCGTTGTATGAAAGCGTAGAGTTGAAAAACACCCGATCATCACGTGATGCCTCAAAACACGATCCACAAAACGGTGCATACTTAAGGAAGAACACATTTTATCTTGATATATAAATGAGGGATCAGCTTATAATGCTACCAAACGCGCCAAACTAGCAATATAAGATGCTAACATCTAATGTGTGAAGTGAGGTGATATGGTCCATGCATTTGATCTCTATCATTTGCATCGTGGTATGATCTCTATCATTCCTTTGTGTGTAAGGCCAAGGTCTATGGAACTTACACGTTAAGTGAGTTGTAAGAGTATCTATTATACATCTACTTACAACAATACCATATCAAAACACTAGCCAAGCAACGATCTAAACTAGACGCCTCTAATTTATCAATTGCAAGTTTTACATGGCTTAGGGCTTTCGGAGATAGAACCTGTCTAACCTACGAACATGAACCACAACGAGGATAACCAAGTTATTAGCAACTCGTTGTAAATCAGATATTAACTATAGTAGGAGAGACAGACACCCGCCAGCCACTTATGCAAAACAAGTTGCATGTCAGTCGTGGAACCGGTCTCATGTACGATGACATGTAAGGTTGGTCCGGGCCGCTTCATCCCACTATGCCACCAATATCCAAAGTACATAGAAGATGCAATAACATGATCATCATCGCCTACATATAAACATATGTGTACTACTCATGCAAAGCACCTACGCATAGATCAGGCTATGATACCACTGTTGGGTCCGCAGCATAGAAAACAAAAATTTTCCTATGGTGTGAACTACACGCCAAGATCTATCTACTAGGTACAAAGCAAACGGGTGGACATACATCCATGGAGAACTTACCCTCGAAGACAACGAGTTTTGTTAACGAGTAGGAACTCGTGGTTGATGTAGTCGTACACTTTCCAATCTCAAGATCGTGAGGAAGTCCGAGCGCCGCAACTCAGCAGCGCATCCGCACACACGCGTTCAAGCCACCGGACAACCTCCACCTCCTCGCTCAGCGATCCAGCAGCAACTCCTTCCGCGAAATGCCACCGAACATGTATCTCGCTAATCTGAGACCATGGGGAATAATTCTAGAGGGGAGAGATCCTTCACAAGGAGGTGTGAGGATGAAGGAGGAATGGGTGGCCTTTATAGGAGGAGGAGGGTGCCCTCTCTCCATGGCCAGCCAGATATGGGGTGACCCTCACCTCCCCCATTCATGTGGTGGTAACTCCTCCACATTAAAATGCCTCTTCACATTCCCTTTTAAAGTCTCCACTTTAAATGCATTAAGTTTCTCCAAATTTAATGCTCTCTCATTTAATAAAACTCTTTTATTAAATTTATTCAGAATTTTGTTAATTACTTTAATTAACAAACATTCACATATAGCCCCTTGCAATATTTCAATATCACATCCAGAAACACCTTGCAATTTCACCCAAAACAATTTCCGGTTTCTATTGAAACAATTCCTGCGGTTTGCAATTCTTTCGTCTGAAACATATGTGCTCCAAAATAGTGTCCGGTAACTCTTAAGTGTGCCACCCTACGGTTCACGAATAATGCAGACATGATCGAGACCCTTCTCCGATCAATAATCAACAGCGGGACCTGGAGATCCGTACTGACTCCTACACATTCAACGATGACTCCTGTAATCGTGAGGACCTTTAACGCTTGTAACTAAATCCCTTTGTCTATCGATATATTACATGTCCGTGATTTGATCATCGGTATCTCCATACCTAGTTTGATCTCATTACCGACATGCACTCTTTTCTCGTTCCCGTGATATAACATTCTAGTGATCACATCACTTGCTTGCAAGCTATCCTAATGTGATATCACCGAGAGGGCCCAGAGTATATCTATCCGTCATCTGGATTGACAAATTCCACTCTTGATCCATGAGCCTCAACATAACACCTTCGTAGCACTGAACCCATCTTTATAGTCACCCTGTTATGGTGTGACGTTTGATGTTATCAAGATACTCTTCCGGTGTTAGCAATTAACATGATCTCATGGTCCAAGGATAAAGATTACTTCGTATGATGTTATAGAAATATAAACATAATGACTTGATCGTAATGCTATACTTCGGATGAATGTTCATCACATCATTCCACCAATGGTGTGACCTTGTTATTAACAACATCCAATGTCCATGATCAGGAAACCTTGATCATCCTGTTAATCAACAAGCTAGTCTATAAGAGAGGCATGACTAGGAACCCTTTTTGTTTATTAAACACGCATGTATTGATGTTTCCTATCAATACAATTATAGCATGCAAAATAAACATCTATCATATACAAGGAATACATAATAACAACTTTATTATTGCCTCTCAGGGCATATTTCCTTCATCTATATGATACATATGTACTTACAATGGCAAGAGCTTACTTGTGACTGAAGTTGAGTAGCATGTGGTTCGGTACTCGTAAGTAAGGGGCATGAGATTTCAACTTATAACTTGTCAAGCATATCCTCTTAGTTGATTCACTTTAACCTTAATCACTTAAAGATGCTTATGATAGGGGCAATGAGAGCTGAAAGCTAATAAGTACCATAATTTTTGGAAGCTCTTTATGAGACTTGAATCCCTGCTTCCTTCTATGAAGGCCCTTATTTTACTTTTATGTTGAGTCTCCATCTTCTATCTTTATGCACCTATTGAGAGAGCATAGTGGCCATTCTTAGTTTAATGTGCATTGTCCCAAGACTTGTTGATTGATGCATAACTTTCATATTGCTTGTTCTTAAACTATTTGTATCTAGTCACCCTTATGAACTTTGAAGGTGTCCTATGCATTTATGTTTTGCTACTCTATGAGGGACAAGCTGAATACCATTCTCATTATGCTTTCTTCATGTGAAACAAACAAACGTCTTGCAAAGCATTTTTATACATGAATCTTTTATTTGTGCCTTTTCATGTTACAACATACTTGCAATGTCTTATTGTTAGAACTATATCTTTCATGCTATGTTGAAGTACTATGATCCCAGGTATCAATGTTTTAAAAATACTTTGATCAAGTTTATGATGGTGCATGTCACCTCAAAAATTATTCTTTCTTTTTATCACTTACCTACTCGAGGACGAGGAGGAGTTATGCTTGGGGATGTTGATACGTTGCTAATGTATCTATAATTTTTGATGTTCCATGCTTGTTTTATATGTACTTTCTTATGTTTTGTCCACACTTTGGAGTATTTTTATACACTTTCTTGGACTAGCCTATTAACAAGATGCCACAGTGCTAGCTGCCTGTTTTCTACTGTTTTTGGTTCCAGGAAAGTCAGAAAATGAATATTCTCGGAATTAGACGGGACAAAAGCGAAAGTCAATATTTCACCGAGGGGGACACGGAGCCAGAAGACGAGATGGAGAGGGGCCAGAGTCCGGCCACACCACCTGGCCACGCGGCCAAGCCTAGCCCGCACCAGGGGGTGGTGTGGCCTCCTAGGGCACCCCCTCGGCCTCCCCCTTCGCCTATAATATGCCTCCAATACAGAAACCCTAAGTACCCGATCAAAAATTCCACAAAGAGTCTATAGCCGCCGTCATCTCCATCCCTAGATCGGGAGGGATCTGAAGCTCTTCCTGGCACCCTGCCGGAGGGGAGAATTCACCCTGGAGGCCTTCTTCATCACCATGCAATCCTTCAGTGTGATTCGTGAGTAGTTCATCCTTTGACTATGGGTCCATGTCGTAGCTAGATGGTTGTTTCTTCTCCTTTGTGCTACCATGTCTAGATCTTGTGAGCTTAGTTCATGATCAAGATCATCTATTTGTAATCATACATGTTGTGTTTGCGGGGATCCGATGGATATTGAGATGTGATACATTGCAAATGTATCTATAATTTTTCATGTTCCATGCTTGGTTTTATCTACTTTCTTGTGTTTTGTCCACACTTTGTAGTACTTTTCATTTTATTTCTTGGACTAACCTATTAATAAGAGCCACAGTGCCAGCTGCCTGTTTTCTGCTGCTTTTGGTTCCAGGAAAATCAGAAAATGAATATTCTCGGAATTGGATGGGACAAAAGCCAAGTGCCTATTTTTCCGGAAGATATCTGAAGCCAGAATACGAGACGGAGAACAGCTGTGGGCCGGCCTCACCACCTGGCCGCACGGCCAGGCCTGGCCAGGTGGTCCGCCGACCCCAAAGACCTCGGCCTCTCCTTCTGCCTATATATTGCCCTTGGGACCAAAACCCTAAGTACCCGATCAAAAATCCACGAAAGAATTTGTAGCCACCGTAATCTCCATCCCTAGATCGGGAGGGTTCTGAAGCTCTTCCCAGCACCCTGCCGGAGAGGGGAATTCACCCTGGAGGCCTTCTTCATCATTGATACATTGCAAATGTATCTATAATTTTTGATGTTCCATGATTGGTTTTATTTACTTTCTTATGTTTTGTTCCAACTTTGGAGTAATTTTCATAGACTTTCTTGGACTAACCTATTAACAAGATGCCATAGTGCCAGTTGCCTATTTTCTGCTGTTTTTGGTTCCAGGAAGTCAGAAAATGAATATTCTCGGAATTGGACGGGACAAAAGCCAAAGTTACTATTTTCCTAGAAGACTCACGGAGCCAGAAGGAGAGTCGGAGAGGGGCCACAGGGTGGACACACCACCCCTAGGAGCGGGCAACCCTAGGCCATGCCAGGGCATGGTGTGGGCCCCCTGGCCGGCCAGCGACCTTGCCTCTTTCGCCTATAAGAGCCTCCCGATACCGAAACCCTAAATCGTTAATCAGAAATCCACGAAAAGTTCCACAGCACCGCCGCCACCGAAGGTGAGATTCGGGGGACAGAAAGTCTCTGTTCCGGCACCCTGCCGGGACGAGGAAGTGCCCCCGGAGCCATCTCCATCGATCTCCACCACCATCTCCATCACCATTGCTGATTCCCATGATGAGGAGGGAGTAGTTCTCTCTCGAGGCTAAGGGTTCTACCGGTAGCTATGTGTTCATCTCTCTATCTATGCATGATCTTATTGAGATCATGAGCTTGTAATCTATAGATCTACCTTGCTACTCAAGTGCTTTAATAGATCTCTGCTCTCCCCATGTATGTGAAAGTGACAGCGTGCACACCATGGTGGCACTTAGGCTAGAGGTTACAAATACTTGTTATGAGTTATATTTGGAGTTGGATGTCTTTATGAAATTGTGGTGTTTGTTGGACTCATCTAGTGCTCAAGGTGACAGTGTGGGGTTTTCTAGATGGGAAAGGCTTACTTTGAGGTGTGCTGTAATAGCCCTACCATGGATTAGAGTGTCCAACCGGAGAGTAGTTCAGCGTAGTATCATAAAGAAGAATATATTTATATGAGAGTGTTCACTAGTGAAAGTATGATCCCTAGGCCTTGTTTCTATGCATTGATACACCGTTTGCAATTAGATCTGTTACATGTTTGCTTGCTTCCTTCTTTATTTCAGTTTGCTTTTAGTCTCTTCCACGCCATCAAGTTATCTTCTATCACCATTACCACTTATAATTATCCATACCACTTGTATTTCACTATCTCTTCGCCGAACTAGTGCACCTATACACCTGACAAGTGTATTGGGTGTGTTGGGGACACAAGAGACTTCTTGTATCTTGATTGCAGGGTTGCTTGAGAGGGGATACCTTTGACCACTTCCTCCTTGAGTTCGATAAACCTTGGGTGATCCACTTAAGGGAAAACTTGCTGCTGTTCTACAAACCTCTGCACTTGGAGGCCCAACAACTGTCTACAAGAATAGAAGTGCGTAGACATCAATTCTCAATAAAAAATCTATGCAAATAGCAAATAAAAAGATCGTTGAGATGCTCATTGTCTACTTGCCTTGTCATTTTGATTATGGGATAGCTCCTGTATCATGTGCAAGGGGTACCCCATTGGTAGTTCTATATGATACATATGTACTTACAATGGCAAGAGCTTACTTGTGACTGAAGTTGAGTAGCATGTGGTTCGGTACTCGTAAGTAAGGGGCATGAGATTTCAACTTATAACTTGTCAAGCATATCCTCTTAGTTGATTCACTTTAACCTTAATCACTTAAAGATGCTTATGATAGGGGCAATGAGAGCTGAAAGCTAATAAGTACCATAATTTTTGGAAGCTCTTTATGAGACTTGAATCCCTGCCTCCTTCTATGAAGGCCCTTCTTTTACTTTTATGTTGAGTCTCCATCTTCTATCTTTATGTACCTATTGAGAGAGCATAGTGGCCATTCTTAGTTTAATGTGCATTGTCCCAAGACTTGTTGATTGATGCACAACTTTGATATTGCTTGTTCTTAAACTATTTGTATCTAGTCACCCTTATGAACTTTGAAGGTGTCCTATGCATTTATGTTTTGCTACTCTATAAGGGACAAGCTGAATACCATTCTCATTATGCTTTCTTTATGTGAAACAAACAAACGTCTTGCAAAGCATTTTTATTCATGAATCTTTTGTTTGTGCCTTTTCATGTTACAACATAGTTGCTATGTCTTATTGTTAGAACTATATCTTTCATGCTATGTTGAAGTACTATGATCCCAGGTATCAATGTTTTAAAAATACTTTGATCAAGTTTATGATGGTGCATGTCACCTCAAAAATTATTCTTTCTTTTTATCACTTACCTACTCGAGGACGAGAAGGAGTTATGCTTGGGGATGTTGATACGTTGCTAATGTATCTATAATTTTTGATGTTCCATGCTTGTTTTATATGTACTTTCTTATGTTTTGTCCACACTTTGGAGTATTTTTATACACTTTCTTGGACTAGCCTATTAACAAGAGGCCACAGTGCCAGCTGCCTGTTTTCTGCTATTTTTGGTTCCAGGAAAGTCAGAAAATGAATATTCTCGGAATTAGACGGGACAAAAGACAAAGTCAATATTTCACCGAGGGGGGCACGGAGCCAGAAGACGAGATGGAGAGGGGCTAGAGTCCGGCCACACCACCTGGCCACGCGGCCAGGCCTGGCCCGCGCCAGGGGGTGGTGTGGCCGCCTAGGGCACCCCCTCGGCCTCCCCTTTCGCCTATAAGATGCCTCCGATACAGAAACCCTAAGTACCCGATCAAAAATTCCACGAAAGAGTCTGTAGCCGCCGTCATCTCCATCCCTAGATCGGGAGGGATCTGAAGCTCTTCCCGGCACCCTGCCGGAGGGGAGAATTCACCCTGGAGGCCTTCTTCATCACCATGCAAGCCTTCGGTGTGATGTGTGAGTAGTTCATCCTTTGACTATGGGTCCATGTCGCAGCTCGATGGTTGGTTCTTCTCCTTTGTGCTACCATGTCTAGATCTTGTGAGCTCCGTTCATGATTAAGATCATCTATTTGTAATCATACATGTGTTTGCGGGGATCCGATGGATATTGAGATGTGATACATTGCAAAAGTATCTATAATTTTTCATGTTCCATGCTTGGTTTTATCTACTTTCTTGTGTTTTGTCCACACTTTGGAGTACTTTTCATTTGATTTCTTGGACTATCCTATTAACAAGAGCCACAGTGCTAGCTGCCTGTTTTCTGCTGCTTTTGGTTCCAGGAAAGTCAGAAAATGAATATTCTTGGAATTGGACGGGACAAAAGCCAAAGTGCCTATTTTTCCGGAAGATATCTGAAGCCATAATACGAGACGGAGAATAGCTAGGGGTCGGCCTCACCACTTTGCCGCACGACCAGGCCTGGCCCGCGCCAGGGGGTGGTCTGGCCGACCCCACCACCCCCTCGGCCTCTCCTTCCGCCTATATATTGCCCTCGGGACCAAAACCCTAAGTACCCGATCAAAAATCCACGAAAGAGTCTGTAGCCGCTGTCATCTCCATCCCTAGACCGGGAGGGATCTGAAGCTCTTCCCGGCACCCTGTCGGAGGGGGGAATTCACCCTCGAGGCCTTCTTCATCATTGATACATTGCAAATGTATCTATAATTTTTGATGTTCCATGCTTGGTTTTATCTACTTTCTTATGTTTTGTTCCAACTTTGGAGTACTTTTCATAGACTTTCTTGGACTAACCTATTAACAAGAGCCACAGTGCCGGTTTCCTGTTTTCTGCTGTTTTTGGTTCCAGGAAAGTCAGAAAATCAATATTCTCGGAATTGGACAGGACAAAAGCCAAAGTTCCTATTTTACCGGAAGACTCACGGGCGAGCGAGGAGGGAGGAGGCCAAGGCCTCGCCACACCATATGGTGGCGCGGGCTAGCCCTGGCCGCGCCACCAGGTGGTGTAGGCCCCTGGCACTCCACCGACCTTGCCTCTTCGCCTATAAGAAGCCTCTCGATGCATAAACCCTAGATCATCAATCAGAAATCCACGAAAAGTTCCGCAGCGCTGCCGCCACCGAAGGGGAGATTTGGGGGACAGAAAGTCTCTCAAGACCTGCCGACAGGAAGTGCCCCCGGAGCCATCTCCATCGATCTCCACCACCATCTCCATCACCATTGCTGATTCCCATGATGAGGAGGGAGTAGTTCTCTCTCGATGCTAAGGGTTCTACCGGTATCTATGTGTTCATCTCTCTCTCTATGCATGATCTTATTGATATCATGAGTTTGTAATCTATAGATCTATCTTGCTACTCAAGTGCTTTAATAGATCTCTGCTCTCCCCATGTGTGTGAAAGTGACAGTGTGCACACCATGGTGGCACTTAGGCTAGAGTTTACAAATACTTGTTATGAGTTATATTTGGAGTTGGATGTTTCTATGAAATTGTGGTGTTTGTTGGAACCATCTAGTGCTCAAGGTGACAGTGTGGGGTTATCTAGATGGGAAAGGCTTACTTTGAGGTGTGTTGTTATAGCCCTACCATGGATTAAAGTGTCCAACCGGAGAGTAGTTCAGCATAGTATCATAAAGAAGAATATATTTATATGAGAGTGTTCACTAATGAAAGTATGATCCCTAGGCCTTGTTTCTAAGCACTGAAACACCGTTTGCTATTAGGTCTGTTACATGTTTGCTTGCTTCCTTCTTTATTTCAGTTTTACTTTAGTCTTTTCCACGCCATCAAGCTATTTTCTATCACCATACCACTTGTATTTCACTATCTCTTCGCCGAACTAGTGCACCTATACACCTGACATGTGTATTGGTTGTGTTGGGGACACAAGAGACTTCTTGTATCTTGATTGCAAGGTTGCTTGAGAGGGGATACCTTTGAACACTTACTCCCTAAGTTCGATAAACCTTGGGTGATCCACTTAAGGGAAAACTTGCTACTGTTCTACAAACCTCTACACTTGAAGGCCCAACAACTGTCTACAAGAATAGAAGTGCGTAGACATCAATCATCATGCAAGCCTCTGATGTGATGCGTGAGTAGTTCATCTCTGGACTACGGGTCCATGTAGTAGCTAGATGGCTGGTTCTCCTCCTTTGTGTTATCATGTCTAGATCTTGTGAGCTCCGTTCATGATCAAGATCATCTATTTGTAATTCTGCATGTTGTGTTTGCGGGGATCCGATGGATATGGAGAAGCTATTTCAGATTTATTATTGATCCTATCATGTCTTTGTTATTTGTGATCTTGCATGCTTTCTGTTGTTAGTAGCTATCTTGGCCAAGTAGATGCTAGCAACTCCAAGAGTTAGTATTTATGCTCGATAGTGGGTTCATGCCTCTGGTAATCTGGGGAAGTGACAAAAATATCTAAGGTACTAGATGTGTTGTTGCCACTAGGGAGAAAACAACAATCCTTTGTTCATAGAACAATCGTATTGTTTACTTTACGCGCAATTCATAAAGCAATAATCTATTGCTTGCAACTTAATACTGGAGGGGGTTCGGATGATAACCTGAAGGTGGGTTATTAGTCATAGATGCAGTTGGATGGCGGTCTCTGTATAATGTTGTAATGCCCAATCAAGTTCCAAAGGAGTCAAGATGATTAGTATATGCTTGTATGCTTTCTCGATGTTTGTCAATTGCCCCGCTGTAATTTGTTCAACCAACATGTTATCTATCTGAAGGAGAGCCACCTCTAGTGAACTATGGACCCCAGTCCTTTCTTTTACATACAATCTACAATCAACTGTTTACTTCTTTGTGTTTAATTTCTGCAAACTATTACTTCCTTCCATTCGATACGTTTAATCCTTTGTTTTCAGCAAAACCGGTGAGATTGACAACCTTATCGCAAGTTGGGGCAAAGTTATGTGGTTTTGTTGTGTAGGTCTCCATGTTGCTGCTGGCACCGGTAGTGCACCCTGCCAATGTTCACCTAGCTACACCTTTGGGGTGTTTCCTTGCTCCTACTGGATTGATAACCTTGGTTTCTTACTGAGGGAAAACTTGCTGTTGTGCTCATCATACCTTCCTCTTGGGGTTCCCCGACGAAAAGAATCTTGATTGGATTGTTCCTGAAAACCCTTTTGATGAAGATAGTGAACCTAAGAGCATTGAGAGAGGATCCTCTAGAACTTATTTGGATGATATACCTTGCCTTGTTGAAGATATTTCTGGTATTAATCTTAATGCTTCTTCATTTGAGAACACTTGATTCTTCTTCTTGCTTCTTATGCCTAACTTAAAGGCGTTAAAGAAAAGTACTTATTGGGAGATAACCCAAAAGTTTTAGATGAGTCTTGGAAGTTATTACTTCTGTAATAAGCTCTCCTTATCCTTTTTCTTTGCTTTTTGTGCCAAGAGTAACCTCTAATGAGAGAGAAATAATGATTGGGAAAGTTGCTGTCCCGAAACAGATTTCTGTGCTTCACCGTAAAAATTCGTGTAAAATCTCTGAACGTCCTTTTGAGGCGTGAATTTTTTTGCTTCTGCCCAAGTTGTTATCTAACTTTCCTTAGTTCAACACTTTTTGATTTGAGCAACAGAAGGTCTTCGAACTAATTCGTCTTTACCTGCTGGTCTGTTTTGACAGATTTCTGCCATTTTCTACATTTGCTTCTTGTTGGTTCCTTTTTGAGTTATTTTGGGGAATTGAGCTTTTTGAGGGAAGTGCTTCAGTAGCTAGTATTCTAATGGCAGTTTATTTGGTGTTAGAACTGAACCTTAAGACTTATTATTTTGAGTGCACTAATGTTGCTAATAAAGATTGTGTGAAGTTTTGTATGAAGGAAAATATTCAGGTGTATGGAAGGAATGAGTAATGAGATGAAAGATGGACTAAAGCTCAAGCTTGGGGATGCCACGCGTGTCACCCCGAAAAATATCCGAGAAGTACAAGCGTCAAAGCTTGGGGATGCCCAAGGCATCCCCCTCTTCATCTTTAAAAATCCCAGGGTTCTTCCAAATGCTTCATTTTTATTGTTTCATGCACAGTTGTGTTGTTCTTAGAGCGTCTTCTTTTTCGTTTTTGTTTTGGTTTTTCGTTTGCTTGGTTTTCTTAGTTTGCTGAATAAATTGGTTGGACCCCCTCTTTCATACATTGGTTTTCAAATAGTTTGGTTTGGTTTGGAAAAGTGTAGGAAAGTTCATGCTTAAGTGGTAAAGAGAGCTTGTTTTTTACTGTGGCCTATGCTATGTCATGCCATGCTTGATATTGTTTTGGATTTATGCTTACTATTTGATGGCTCAGTGTACAGCGCCAGAAAAGTGCTGGTGCAATGTTGATGTAGAGCTTGTTGGGAACTCCAAGAGAAGGTATGATGAGCACAGCAGCAATTTTCCCTCAGTTATGAAACCATGGTTTAATCGAACCAGTAGGAGCAAGGAAACACCCCAAAGGTGTTGCTAGCTGAGCCTTGGCAGGGCGCACTACCGGTGCTAGTAGCAACATGGAGACCTGCACAACACAACCACGAAACTTTGTCCCCAACTTGCGATGAGGTTGTCAATCTCACCGTGTTTTGCTAAAAACAAAGGATTAAATGTATCGAACGGAAAGAAGTAATAGTTTGCAGAAAGTAAACACAAAGCAGTAAAAAGTTTATAGATTGTATGTAAAAGAAAGGACCGGGATCCATAGTTCACTAGAGGTGGCTCTCCTTAGATAGATAACATGCTGGGTGAACAAATTACAGCGGGGCAATTGACAAACATCGAGAAAGCAATACATGCATATACTAATCATCTTGACTCCTTTGAGATTCGATTGGGCATTACAACATTATGCATAGACCGCCATCCAACTGCATCTATGACTAATAATCCACCTTTAGGTTATCATCCGAACCCCCTCCAGTATTAAGTTGCAAGCAACAAATTATTGCTTTATGAACTGCGTGTAAAGTAAACAATACGATTGTTCTATGAACAAAGGATTGTTGTTTTCTCCCTAGTCGCAACAACACATCTAGTACCTTAGAGATTTCTGTCACTTCCCCAGATTACCAGAGGCATGAACCCACTTTCGAGCATAAATACTAACTCTTGGAGTTGCTAGCATCTACTTGGCCAAGATAGCAACTAACAACGAAAAGCATGCAAGATCGCAAATAACAAAGACATGATAGGATCAATAATAAATCTGAAATAGCATCTCAATATCCATCGGATACCCGCAAACACAACATGCAGAATTACAAATAGATGATGTTGATCATGAACGGAGCTCACAAGATCTAAACATGAAAGCAAAAAGGAGGAGAACTAGCCATCTAGCTACTACATGGATTCGTAGTCCAAGGATGAACTACTCACGCATCACACCGGAGGCTTGCATGGTGATGAAGAAGGCCTCCAGGGTGAATTCCCCTGTTTGGCAGGGTGCCAGGAAGAGCTTTAGATCCCTCCCGATCTAGGGATGGAGATGACGGCGGTTACAGACTCTTTCATTGATTTTTGATCGGGCCCTTAGGGTTTTCGTCCCGAGGGCATCTTATAGGCGGAAGGAGAGGCCGAGGGGGTGTTGGGGTCGGCCAGACCACCCCCTGGCAGGCGGCTGGCCGCTGCGACAGTGGTGGCTGGCCCCCAGCGCTTCTCTGTGTCGTATTCTGGCATCTGTTGACTTCCGGAAAAATAGGCACTTTGGCTTTTGTCCTGTCCAATTCCGAGAATATTCATTTTCTGACTTTCCTAGAACCAAAAATAGCAGAAAACAGGCAGCTGGCACTGTGGCTCTTATTAATAGGTTAGTCCAAGAAATCATATGAAAAGTACTCCAAAGTGTGGACAAAACACAAGGAAGTGGATAAAACCAAGCATGGAACATCAAAAATTATAGATACATTTGCAATGTATCAACATCCCCAAGCTTAACTCCTGCTCGTCCTCGAGTAGGTAAGTGATAAAAAGAAAGAATAATTTTTGAGGTGACATGCACCATCAAAGACTTGATCAATGTATTTGTAAAACATTCAAAGCTGGGATCATATTACTTCAATCATAACATGAAAGACAAAGTTCTAGCAATAAGACAAAGAAACTATGATGTAACATGAAAAGACACAAACAAAAGATTCATGAATAACAATGATTTGCAAGGCGTTTGTTTGTTTTGCATAAAGAAAACATAGCATAATAGCATTCAGCTTGTCCCTCATAGAGTAGCAAATATAAATGCATAGGACACCTTCAAAGTTCATAAGAGTGACTAGATACAAATAGTTTAAAACAAGCAATATCAAGTTATGCATCAATCAACTAGTCTTGGGACAATGCACATAGAACTAAGAATGGTCACTATGATCTCAAAGTAGGTGCATAAAGGTAGAAGGTGGATACTCGATATAATGGTGGAAGAAAGGCCTTTATAAAAGGAAGTAGGGATTCAAATCTCATAAAGAGCTTCCAAAAATTATTGTACTTATATCTTTCAGCTCTCATTGCCCCTATCATAAGCATCTTGAAGGTGATTAAGGTTAAAGTGACACAACTAAGAGGATATGCTTGACAAGTTATAAACCGAAATCTCATGCCCCTTACTTACGAAGACCGATCCTCATGCTACTCAACTTTAGTCACAAGTAAGCTCTTGTCATTGTAAGTACATATGTATCATAAAGAACCGCCAACGGGGTACCCCTTGCACATGATACAGGAGCTTTCCCATAATCAAAATAACAAGGCAAGCAGACAATGAGCATCTCAGCGATCTTTTTATTTGCTATTTGCATAGGTTTTTATTGAGGTGCTTCATAGAGTGCTCATTATGGTGATGTTGCAAGTTTCCACCATGATTAGGCATGGCTTAGGATAGCGGCCCAGGCGTTTCTCTAACACACATACAAACTCCATGATCTTACAAGTTCCACTTTTATTTCACACCGCCGGGATCCGTCAGCAAAAGAACATGATATCAACGGGGTACAAAGTACAAGTGCAATGTTGAAAGTGTTCCCCATGAAACATGGTTCTGCTAATTTCAACTTATAAAGCGCAAGCATATACGCAACAAAGAAGGACCAATGGTTCAAGTTTATTAGATGCAAAAAAGTAAAGTGTGCCATCAAGTTCGTGAGAGCTTTAATCACTAGTTTTCTCATAACAAGTTTAATTTGGAAGGTAAACAAAAGCATGAATATACTTGGAATAGCATAAGCTAGTAGGTAGGTATGGTGGACTCTTTGGAATAACTTGGTTTAGGGAGTTGTATGCATGAGTGGAACTCATACTTGGTTGTGGAGGCTAGCAAAAGACTAGGAGCGACAAACTAAGAGAGCAATAATGGCCATAATCATGCAGAGCGACAAAATGTTGGGGGGATACCCCCGGGTAGGGTCACACCAGGGTATAATGGCCGAGCTAGCCGAGGTTCAACAAGGTCAAAGCGAATGCTGGCCGAGTCACCTCAAGGCAAGCCGAATCTCGAGGTAACCCGGACCAGGGGATGTCCGCCTAACTGGGTCTCAACCGACTTAAGTCATAAGTCGGATGGATGAATCTAACTTGTATGCAGGAAAATAGGTGGCCGGATCTACTATGTATGATCCGGGTGATATCAAGCTTGTAGGAGAAGGAAGGTATCTCGCTGGTCAAAGGTGACCCCTGTACGCGGAGCATGATCGAAGCGGATAGAGGTAGGACCACCGAGGCGTGGCCGACAGAGGTGACGATGTCAATGTCGGCTGACGCGTGTGCCGCAGAGGCTCACGTAGCCTCTGCATGGGTGACACGGGGGAAAAGAGACCCGGTCGGCTTACTATTTTGGGAAGAGGCATATTCTCTGGAATATGCCTCCACGTATGCCCTAATTGGAGACCTAGCCACCCCTATATAAGGATGGCTAGGGCCTCGGTAGAAAGGGTTGATCTCTATTGGGTTGAGTTTACAGAGTTGGTCTTTAGAGGTTATGTTCTTCTAGCAAGTGACTGAGAGCTAGCTAGTGGTGAGAGTAAGAGAGTTCTTTCTTCCTTCTCTCTCCAATACAGCTCGAGGAGCACTTGTAACCTGTGGAAGTGAATCAAATACAAAGCTTCTATGTGTGGAATCACCACACTATCCCTCCCTAGATTCCCCTAGTGCATTTAGTCCCCACCTTTAGCCTATCCATGGCATCTGTCGTGACACCACCACGA
This sequence comes from Avena insularis, assembly GCA_023614405.1. Lineage (NCBI taxonomy): Eukaryota > Viridiplantae > Streptophyta > Magnoliopsida > Poales > Poaceae > Avena > Avena insularis. The sequence continues at coordinate 361,196,820 of CM042689.1, read as the reverse complement.
CAGTTGGCGCCCACCGTGGAGCTAGCGGCGCTAGTAGGGGTCAAGATCCGGATGGGAAACCTCTTGGGCCCGGCGAGCGCATCGTCTCCGGGCTCGTTCAGCGCTTTGGAGCGCTGGACTTTGTCAGCGACAACGCTGGATGCTTCGGCAAGCGCCCTCTTCCGCGCAACGGCCTCTTCGTCAAGCTCGGCGCGCACAAGGTCTATGTTGCTGTCGATGTGTCATGCGTTCATCCGCAGCACGTCGTTGAGGCAGGGGAGCCACCCCTTAGCGTGGTTCACGGGGCGCGTATCACTCGCTCCCGGACGTCTTGAGGTGATGATGATCATACCGCGCTGGCGCAAGCAAAGATCCGGCACCAGATCCGGAGGTAACGCCTAAGGCACCGAGGAAAGGTAGAGGTCCTCCACTAGAGAGGCCAGAGAATGTGCGGCGGGAAGCGATGGATAGCTTGGCAAACCCTGTAGCAACAACGGTAGATCCGTCTCATGCACAGGCCGAGCTAGAGGAAAGTAGGCAAAAAATTCTAGAGGGAGCGAAAAAGATAGTCGCGGTCAGCAGTCGTTGAACATGACGCTGCGTGAGTACGCAAAGGCAAATAAAGTAGATGTTGTAAAAGTGAAAGGGAGAAATCTCATGAGTGAAATGCACAAAGAGGGTGATACTAGGATTGAGGAGTCAAAAAACTATTTGTCCGTGGGGCTGCCGAAGTATAGTACCCCGACGAAAAACCTCAGAGCAGCGGATGCAGCTGCGTCCGAGTTAGAGGGTCTAACGGGTGAAGCCCGCCAAAGACAGCAAGATAGGGTCAATGAGTTGGTTCGGATCACAAACATGCAAAATGAGGAATTGCTCAGGGCTAACCCAGAGAAAGCTGGGGCCTCCAAGATCGTTCATTCAGCAGTGGGTAACCCGGAGAAGTCCGCTGGAGCTGCATCGTCCCCTCATGGTGGTCCTAGGAGAGAAGATCGTCCCGTATGACCCGACAAGGGCAGGGAAAGGAAAAGAAGTACAGAGAAATGACGATCGACGGAGTGTGAGCCGAGGTGAAGCTGGCCGATGTAACCGCGACCAAGGCAATGCCGGTCAAGGAAACGCCATAAATGGCAATGCCGAACAGTGCAACTCGGCAGGACAACCGCAGCAGCGGAATATACCAAGGCAAGAGCAAAGTGCCGGCCGAGGTATGCAACAGAGAGGTGCTCCACGAGAGCAAGACCGGTATAACGATGGAGATTCGGAAATGGTGAACGCAGGATACCCAAGGCCGGACTATCATGTGATAGGGTCAAGATTGGGAAGCAGGGATTTGATGCCTGATGATGCCAGATTGAAACTGGATCGGCTGTATAGGTCGGAACAGATTGAATGTCAAGGTCCCCCAGGTCCTGCATGTTTTGGGCCCCGGATCATGAAGGAGCCTCCGGTACCTAACTTCTAGTTACCTAGAGGCACAAAGACGTATGACGGCAGTACAAAGCCGGAAGATTGGTTGATAAACTATGCTACAGCAGTGAAAATTGCTATAGGCGACTTGAGATGGGTTGTGAGATACGTACCCCAGATGTTGGAGGGGCCAGCAAGGGTATGGCTAAACAATTTGCCACCCGGAAGTATTAACTACTGGATCGATTTTGAGGAAATGTTTATGAGCAATTTCTCAAGTACGTATCAGAGGCCAAATAGGCCATAGACCCTAGCTATGTGTAAGCAAAGACCGAACGAGACAGACCGGGAGTTTTTAACCCGGTGGTGTACCGTGAGAAACTCGTGTGAGGGTATGACAGAATCACAGGCCATAGCATGGTTTGCGCAAGGATGCAAATATGCAAGAATGTTGTGGCAAAGATTGCAAAGAGATATGCCAACTACATTGGCAGAGACGATCCGGATTGCAGATTCGTATGCTTTGGGTGATCTGACTCAACCTAGGCTCGTGTCAAACGAGTCAAATGAGGAGTGCTACCAGAGAGATGGAGCCGGGTCATCCCGGATGAATGACTGTCGGGGTAAAAGAAGAGATGACAGACCGGAATACCGGTATAATTCGCAACAAGTTGCTGCTGTGAATCATGATCAGCCCGGAGCAGGGGGAAATCAACGTCAGAAAACTGGAGGGAAACAGTGGACACCGAGAAATGATGGCAAGAAAACTTGGATGCCAGAGAGAAGAAACAGTGGCAAGAAAAGAAGGACCGTCCGAGGTATACTTATGAGTCAATGTTGGATCAGCCGTGTAAATTTCACAAGCCAAATCTGAGTAACCCAGCGGGTCATACAACGAGGCAATGTGAGTGGATGCGTAAGATAGAACAACGTGGTTCGGGGAATGCTCAGGCACCTCGGAATGATCAACCTCGGCAGGAGTTACCCCGGCAGCAATTGCTCTCCGGAGCGAACATGCAACAGCTAATGTTGCCTCCCCCTCCGCTGAGGTATGATAACCATGAGAGAAGGGATGTAGTGCATCAAGTGGAAGAACAGCATCAGCCGGATCAGAGGTACCCCGGAAATGAGGGGAGGAATGAGTACAGGGAACATCATCAAAGTTACTGTGTTTACCACTGAGGAAACAAATAGAAAGTGCTTGCAGCGCCGACATATGGAGGTCAATGCGGTAATGCCAGCAGTGACGAGGTATATGCCTTGGTCGGACCAGGAAATTACCTGGAGCATCAAAGATCATCCCAAGATTATGCCAAGTCCTAGTTCGTATGCGGTAGTGCTGGATCCGACATTCATTGGGCCTAACATCAATGTGAGGTTCTCCAAGGTACTGATTGACAATGGCAGTAGCAATAACATCATGTATGCGGATACAATGCGCAAACTGGGTATCTCGGAGAACATGCTCCAAGCTACAAGGACAACTTTCCATGGTATTGTGCCAGGCATTTCTTGTGAGCCCATAGGCAAGGTCCGGGTCGACGTACTGTTCGGCACAAGAGATAACTGCCGAACTAAGAATTTGGAGTTTGAAGTGGTGAACTTAGAAAGGGCGTATCACGCGTTACTCGGAAGACCAGCACTGAACAATTTCATGGCAAGCTGCCACATCAGTTATCTGAAGATGAAGTTGCCCGGGCCAAATGGAGTGATTACCATTGCTGGAGATTTTCGACATTCCATTGAGTGTGCCTCGGCCGGGTCTAACCTAGACGAGTCGCTCGTGATTGCGCAAGAGAAAAGGAAGATACAAGAGGTGGCAACATTGGCTCAGTCCGCGCAGCAATATATGCTGGCGTTGAGTAATCCGCATGGTAGTGTTTCGTTCCAAGCCACAAAGGATACCAAGAAAGTGCCTGTTGATGATATGTTCCCAGAGCGCACCGTAACAATTGGTGCCGGGTTAAATGATAAATAGGAAAGCGAGCTCGTCAACTTCCTCCATGAGAATCGGGATATTTTTGCTTGGTCCACACAAGACTTGCAAGGTGTTCCGACGGAGTTGGCCGAGCACTCTTTGAACATGAGACCCAGAGCAAGGCCGATGAAGCAACCTATCCGCCGCTTCGCCGAGGATAGGAGAAAAGTCATTGGAGATGAGATATCTCGATTACTGGTAGCAGGATTTATCATGGAAGTTCTTTACCAGGATTGGCTATCTAATCCGGTGCTGGTGGAAAAGAAGAAGGATGATCCGAATGTGGCAGTGGTTTGGCGTATGTGTATCGATTACACGAACCTGAATAAGGCGTGTCCAAAAGATCCATTTCCACTGCCAAGGATAGATCAGGTCATAGACTCAACTGCTGGATGTGAACTGTTGTCATTCATTGATGCATATTCTGGTTTCCACCAGATACCTCTGAATTCGGATGATCAAATAAAGACTGCATTTATCACCCCGTATGGGGCTTATTTCTATCACACCATGCCGTTTGGTTTACGTAATGCAGGGGCAACGTACCAAAGATGTATGCAGAAATGTTTGCACGACCAAATAGGTCAAAATGTACAGGTGTATGTGGATGATGTGGTTATCAAGACGTGGGAAAGCAAAACGCTCCTTGACGATATTAGGCAGACGTTCGCGAACCTAAGGAGGTTCCAGATGAAGCTTAACCCAGAAAAATGTACCTTCGGTGTCCCGGCTGGAAAATTACTCGGATTCCTTGTCTCCAGCCGAGGTATCAAAGTTAATCCAACTAAAATCCGGGCCATTGAGCGAATGGAACTGCCGAAGTGTCTTAACGATGTCCAGAAGTTCACTGGTTGCCTAGCATCGTTAAGTCGGTTTGTATTCGGTTGGGAGAAAAGGCATTGCCTCTCTATCAACTCATGAAAACGTCGGACAAGTTCATTTGGACGCCGCAGGACAATGAAGCCTTTATACAATTAAATAAAATGTTAGCCACTGCACTAGTGTTAGCCTCTCCACTATCAAAGGAGCCAATGTTGCTCTATATAGCCGCAACCAACCGAGTTGTAACTGCAGTAATCGTGGTAGAGCACGACGAAGAGGGTAAGTCAGTGCAAAGGCCAGTATATTATCTGAGCGAGGTATTGTCAGCATCAAAGCAAAATTATCCGCACTATCAGAAAGTGTCATATGGTGTGTATATGTCGGCAAAGAAGCTAAAACATTATTTTGAGGAGCACCCTATCAAAGTAATATGTGAAGCTCCCATATCCGAGATAATGAGTAACAAGGATGCAAGTGGCAGGATTGCAAAATGGGCAATTGAACTAGCTCCCTATACGCCACAATATGGCAGAAGAGAAGCAATCAAGTTGTAACTACCTCGGTGAATTACGCTCTTAGTTACAAGCCTGGATGAGCGGAAATGGTTAAAATAGTACGGTGGGGCCCAAATGCCACTCACAGGTAGACCTTTTGGCCGTCCTAACCATTTCCAAACATCAGGACAAGAACGAGCGGCGTAATCGGCAGGCGAAGGGATCAACTACATACACAAATGAGTATGTATGCAAGCCACCATACAATAGTCCTCAGAGACATTCCATCTAAAAGAAATAGAAATATTGCAATGCCATACGGCAAGATCCAAATATACTAGATAGATATAATAGTTTAGGATATCTCCTCATACATCAAACATTAGAGTATCAGGCGGAAGCGAAAAACAAGATCCGAGTACGGATAAGAAGCAAATCGGCATAAGATGCCCCATAAATAAACACATCCCACCCACAGATCTCACGGATCCCCGTTCCCGGAATCTCTACACCGAGTGATCGTTGCCAACATCGTCCGTCTCCTCCACCCAGTATCCATCTTGCGAGTTTACCTGTTCATCTGAATCAAACAATTTATCGTGTGAGACCCTAGGGGTACTCAGCAAGTCTTTATGCCTCTAAAGGGGACACAACTTGTGGTGACGCAATTGCAGCAAAAGATAATACCTAACAATTCTATAGATACTCGCTAACCATCCGCCTAACCAAAGATAGACGGATGTCCGTGAATTAATAACAACAGTTATAACAGTAATATCAACAGATCCATCCTCCTCCTCGCTTACCAACGAGGAAGCGGACGAACAACCCCCCATCCGTTGGCAGTTTTATTATCCATTCCATGAGTGTTGCACTATTTACTAGTCAGGTACTTAGTCAAATTAAAAGCGGCACTTTAGTTATACTTGTCTATGATCGAGAAACTGTGCTCCAAGTCGTCCATAACCGCGGACACGGCTTTCAGAAAGTTTTACCCTGCAGGGGTGCACAAATAGCAACACACACTCGATCAACCTCGGAAAAACCAAATCAAAACCCAACGAGGCAGTCACGACAAAGCGATCACAGGATTCAGAAATATTTCAGGGGGCCACCCCATTAAGCTACCCGCAACGAAGTTGGCCGGCTACGAGACGGACTCAAGGTTTGTGTGGACGGCAGAACGATCGGGAACCCGAAAGTGTGGACTGGGCTTGTCGATACAGCGAAAACGTGTCACGGACCTAAACAGTACAGGTGCTCCACGCACAATCTTAAATAAAGCAGTAAAGCATGGCATAAGTACAGGATAGTAATAAAGCCCCAAACTACTTTGTGGCCCCAAGAAATAAGAATGAATCAAGCTCTGGCTCAGGGGGGTTCATAAGCCTCCCGGATGTGGATAGCGCGAATATTCAAGGAACAGGAATCAAGTACTCGGGGTCCTACGGGACACAAGTGAGCATGAAAAACCAAATAGCAGATATTGCTCACCGGTGCCACTTTCATTAGTTATCCCATTACTACTCAGGTTAAGTTGCTTAGGTACCTCGTTATCCATTAGACACTCACATACCCTACACATGCTGTTCTACGACCCGCATGGCTCAAACAACTCCTGTAGTAATGGCTCATGGGATGGAGGAACAAGCTTCGGTGGGGTTTAAATGTAAAGGCTATGCAGTACTTGGGATTCAGTTTAATGCAATCGCGACTCAATGATGCAAGAATAAGATAGAGGCAATAGGTACTATATGTATGCAAGCATATGGTAGTGCTTGCCTGGCAGCTCAGTTGAAGCGAGAGAAGGATCTGGGTAGTGCTCCTGGGTTTCTTGATATATCCCCTGCTCAGCGTCTATTCGAAGAAGAACCAAACAAACAAGGGCCAACATAAATAAAGTGCACAAGCATATGTATAAAATGCGACAAGCAAACAATCATGCCATGATGAATGATGCACAATTTGCATGGCAATAATGTAGCATGGCATGGGTGAGGTGTGGAATACAAGAAATAAGCATTTTATGGAGTTTTGATCATATTTTATACTCAAATAAGTTGCTGTATACTTTATATATATATGATGCATGATGCAATTCAGAACATGGAATGCATAAACAGAAAGGTCTCGTCGAGCTGATCATTTTAGACATATTATTTGTCAAATTTGGAGTTATAAAACAAAAGTTATTAATTTATTAAGAAAAGGGCATTTTAATGTAATTTTTAAACAACTTGAAATTTAAAGTGTTCAAAATATATTTTGAAGGGCATATTTGAATTCCTCACATTTTCCTGATTCCAAAACATATATTATATGTATTATTTGGATTTATAATTTAAAAGTTATTTAAAACAGAAATTAAATCATTTATAAAAACAGTTTCTGAATTGTTTTATTTAAATAGAAATCATACAGACTTTTTGTACACAGAAGCAGCTAGCCCGATTCGCTGACTGGTGGGCCAACCGCTGACTCAGCAGACGCCAAGACGGGACTGGCGGACTTTTTGCACTCATGAGTACACCCAGCTTGATGGATGGCAGGTGGGCCTCAATGGGCTGATGTGCCAGCAAGGCAGTGATTGGGCGATCCGTGGGCGGGTTGAGAAACCACAAAGCGCGGGGGTTTTCTTGCAAGAATGTACCAGGGCTGACAGGGGGCTTGGGGCGGGGTTGAGGCGGGGTTGAGGCGAAAAAAACGCTTCTGCTGGCTTGTCGGGATTGCCGCCACAGCCGTCAGAGGGCAGTCGGCCGGAGTTGTCGGCGATGACGATGGCGATACCAGCGGCGAATCTCGCCACGCCGCAAAAAGGAAAAACGCAGAGGGTTTTGCGGGCTACCAGTTTCGTTTAGCAAGCTCGCACGGAGGCGGCCTACAGCGCGCGGGGCACGACGAAGAACAGAGGCGGGAAAAAGCTGCTGCAGCTGCAGACACGACGGACATCGCAGCGGCGACGCACGGAGCTCGCTCGACGGAACGTCCGGCGAGTCTGGGCCGCTAGGAGGAGGACGGACATGTCTAGGAGATTGAGAGGCTCACCAGGGTCGTCCCGGACTGCTGGCACGAGGGTGGAACGGGACGAGCAGGCGGGGATCCCGCGAGCTTGATCCGTGGCTGCGGGCGTGCCTGTGGAGCTTGAGGACTCCGGCGAGGCTTGGCCGGTGCAGGGTGAGGTAGATGAAGTAGACAAAGCTCCTCGTGCTCCTTGTACAGCTTGGCGCGCTCGGGATCGTCGGCTAGCAAGGCAGGCCGGAGCTAGGGTTTAGAGATACCATGGCCATGGCCAGGATGTTGTGGGGAGGAAGGAGAGGGGTCTGGGTTTTCCCTAGATCCCGATCTGGTTGTGGAGTAGGCACGTGGGGGAGCTGGTGCTACAGATAAGAAGAGAGGGGGAGGATCACATGGTTTGATGAGGTGCAAAAGAGGGCTCGGGTGGGGCTTCCTTCTCCCTCCTTTCTTGTGCTTTAGCTAAAGAGAGGGAAAGAGAGGGACCAGGGGAGGGCAGAGAGGCTGCAGGGTGGGGCCGGCGTGAGGAAGAGAAGAGAGGGAGGGACTAGCTCGGTTGAGGTTAGATGGTGGCCTCGGGTTAGGTTAGAGGGGTAGCCTCGGGTTAGCTAGGTGGAGGGCTTGGTTAGGGTTTGGTTTGCTAGGGTTTAGAGGGGTAGATGGGGTAGCTAGGGCTGGGGTTGATGCTTCGGCATGGAGGGGGGGGGGGTGTAGATCATGGGGTAGGGTTTAAAGAGAGGGAATAGAGAGAGGGGGTTTAGGGTTTGGCTTAGAACTAGGGTTAGAAGAAAGAGAGGCAACTAGGTGTAGGGTTTAGATTAGATTTAGGTTTTTGGAGAAAGGATTAGAGAGAGAGGGTAAATGTGGTGGTGGCTTTAGCAAGAACAAACTAGATCAAGCCAAAAGAGTGGGAGAGAGGGAGATGGATGATTCACTCAAAAGATCAAATAAAAACAAAGGAGGACAAAAGATGGAGATGGTTGCATGGCATACACATGTGAGAAAAGCTTGATGAGCACTAGACAAAAAGAAATAAACCAAACAAGGTGAAAGATTTGAGAGAGAAGGGAGAGCTCCAAGAGATATACACCACTCAAAAATTCATATAATATCCCAAAGGACTAGAATGTGGTGGTGCTTGCATGGCCCATGCAAAATAATTAATGCCATGTTTATTCTTGTGAAAACAATAATATTAACATGGCATTATTCTTATGCATTCCCAAAAGTGGAATAAAAGCCAAGCAAAAGAATTTGTAGAAGTTGATCCATCCTATCTCCCATGATCTAGATTAAATACCAAAAGAAAATAAAATACAAGCTCATGGATAATGGGATGGTGGAATTATAAGGTGGTGAAAGAAAGGGTGGTGGAGTGGAATAAAAGATATGCCCCCAACTCAACTTGGGCATTTAAACAATATATCAATAACCAAATACAATATCAAGAGGCAAATACAATTAATGATGCATATGAGAGAAGAACCAAAACAAAAAAGGGTTTTATATGCAAGGTGGCATGATGACATGAGCATGATATAATTATGATGCAACAATTATATATAGGAAGTAGCCATTATATTACTAGACCAAGTAGCATTACAATTGTTAGACAATTGGGATGCTACAACTCTCCCCCACTAAACAGGAATCTCGCCCCGAGATTCTAGGAAAAAGAAGAAGACTCAAATAGGGTAGGATACTTGGCACGGAGCTCATCTTCACGTTCCCAAGTGGCTTCATCAACAGAATGGTGCGACCACTGCACCTTGCAGAACTTGATGGACTTGTTGCGAGTCCTTCTTTCTGCGACTTCAAGGATTTTTGTGGGGTGTTCTTGATAAGACAGGTCTTCTTGGAGATTGATAAGCTCATGGTCCTCGGTCCTGCCGGGATCCTTGAAGCACTTCTTGAGTTGAGAGATGTGGAAAACATCATGGACCTTGAGTTTTTCCGGGAGCTCAAGAGCATAAGCAACTTCTCCTCTTCTTCCACGAATTTTGAATGGACCGATGTATCTAGGAGCCAACTTTCCTTTGATACCAAAACGGTGCGTGCCTCTCATGGAAGTGACACGAAGGTAAACGAGATCACCAGGGACATACTCCATGTCCGTGTGCTTTCTGTCATAATTGCTCGTCTGGCGACTTTGAGCAATCTTCAGGTTTTCAAGAATGATATGAACTTTCTCCTCCGCTTGAGTTACAATGTCAGGGCCAAACAATATTCTTTCTCCCGCACCCGACCAACCAATCGGAGTTCTGCATTTGCGACCATAGAGAGCCTCAAATGGTGCCATCTTTAGACTTTTCTGGAAGCTATTGTTGTAAGAGAATTCAGCATAAGGAAGACATTCTTCCCACTTCATGCCGAAAGAGATAACACAAGCACAGAGCATATCCTCCAGAATCTGATTGATCCTTTCAACTTGTCCTTGCGACTGAGGGTGGTAAGCTGTGCTGAAGTTCAATTTTGTTCCCAAAGCATTTTGGAAACTTTCCCAGAACTTGGAAGTGAAGATGCTTCCACGGTCTGAACTGATCTCAAGCGGAACCCCATACAGAGAGACAATTCTGTTGATATAGAGCTCAGCCAACTGAATTGCAGAAATTGTTTCCTTGACGGGAAAGAAGTGAGCCACTTTAGAAAGCCTGTCAATGACAACAAAGATTGCATTGTTGCCCTTCTGCGACCTTGGAAAACCAGTGATGAAGTCCATCTCTACTTTCTCCCATTTCCATTCCGGGGGTTTCAATGGCTGTAGAAGACCGGAAGGTTTCTGATGGACAGCTTTAACTCATGCGGACATCACACTCGAGACATACTTGGCACAATATCGTTTCAATCCCGCCACCAATATTGTGTTTTCAAGTCCATGTACATCTTTGTGCTGCCAGGTGGATAGAAAGAATGTAATCATGCGCCTCCTTGAGAACTTGCTCTCTCAAACCCGGTAGTTCGAACAAACATCCGGTGTTCAAAGAAAAGCGTGCCTTGGTCATCGACGTGGAAGGACTCATACTTCGGAAGCTGCATGTTGGAGATGATCTTTTTGGTGTACGGATCACCAAGTTGAATGGAGCGAACCTTTTCTTCCAAGAGAGGGGTTGCCAGAAGGTTCAGAAGATACCCTTGATCCACAATTTCAAGGTTGAGCTGACAGAATTCCTCGCACAAGAGAGGCTGTTGTTCTTCCAGCATGAGGTTGCAGACATAAGCTTTGCGGCTGAGAGCATCGGCCATGAAATTAGCTTTGCCCGGAGTGTAGTTGATGGTCAAATCAAAATCATTGATTGCCTCAATCCACCTCCTCTGACGAAGGTTGAGATCAGGCTGTGTGAAGATATACTTCAGACTTTTGTGATCAGAAAAGATTTCACAACGGTTGCCCAGCAAGTAATGCCTCCATACTTTCAAAGCAAAGACAACTGCTGCGAGTTCGAGGTCATGTGTAGGATAGTTGATCTCATGCGTCTTCAACTGTCGAGAGGCATAAGCAACAACTTGTTTTTCTTGCATAAGGACCGCACCCAATCCTTGCAAAGATGCGTCACAAAATATCTAGAAAGGCTTGGATGTATCTGGAGGAACCAAGACTGGTGTGGAAGTGAGCTTCTCTTTGAGTGTCTCAAAGCTTGCTTGACATGCAGGAGTCCAAAGGTATTTCTTGCCTTTCTTGAGGAGATCGGTAAGAGGCTTCGCTATCTTCGAAAAGTTCTGAACGAAGCGACGGCAATAACTAGCCAAACCAAGGAAGCTCCGGACTTCTTTGACATTTACAGGAGGAAGCCAGTCAACAATTGTCTTTATAGTTTCCGGGTTGACGTCAATGCCCTTGGAAGAGATGACGTGACCAAGATAGGTGACTTGAGGCAGCCAAAACTCGCATTTGGAGAACTTTGCATACAGGCGGTTCTCACGAAGCTTGTTTAGGACACACCGAAGGTGTTCTTCATGTTCTTCCTTAGACTTAGAATAGACTAGGATGTCATCCAGATAGACCACAACGAACTTATCAAGATACTCCATGAAAACCGAGTTCATGAGCCTCGAGAAGGTGGCAGGTGCGTTGGTGAGTCCGAAAGACATGACCGTGTACTCATACAGGCCATAGCGGGTTGTGAAAGCTGTTTTAGGAACATCTTCCTTGCGAATCTTGATTTGATGATAACCACTTCTCAAGTCAAGCTTAGAGAATACCACAGCTCTAGCTAGCTGATCGAAGAGATCATTAATCCGCGGAAGGGGATATTTATTCTTGATGGTTTTAGCATTGAGAGCCCGATAGTCAACACAAAGTCTATCAGTCTTGTCTCGCTTCTTCACAAAGATGGTTGGGCTACCCCAAGAAGAGGTACTGTGTTGAATGAAACCCAACTTCTCTTGTTCATCAAGCTGACGTTTGAGTTCAGCCAACTCAGCAGGACCCATCTTATAAGGCCGCTTGGAGATAGGAGCGGTACCAGGTTCAAGCTCAATTACAAACTCAACCTCACGATCCGGAGGCATACCTGGCAACTCTTCAGGAAAGACATCTGGGAACTCACAGACCACCGGAACACTCTGAATAGCTTCCATAGCATCAGCATTCAGAGCCGCCAAAGAGAGAAGCTGAATAGCAGGAGTCAGACTTGGAGAATAGACTATATGACCTTCAGGAATTTTCAGAAACCGAGGCTCAAAGACAATCAATCACAGCTGCATTTGCTGTCAACCAATCCATGCCCAAGATGACATCAATGTCAGAATTGCCCACAATAATTAAGGACGCCGAGAACGAAGAGCCACCAATCTCAATTTGATTGCCATGGCTGATATGAGCAGCCCTCATGTTTGAACCAGGAGATTGTACCACCAGACGATGTGATAAGGGAACCATATCCAGATCATGCTCATGCGCAAACTTATGAGAAACAAAAGAATGCGAAGCACCAGAATCAAACAAAACTCGTGGAGGGACTGAGTTAATGGGAAGCATACCCATCACAACTCCAGGTGCATGCTCAGCTTGAGCGGCATTGACACAGTTGGCACGAGCAAAGAGACCCGGCTTGGTGTTGATGTTGAGAGCCCGAGGTGGTGGTGCACGAACCATAGGAGAGCTTGCCGCAGGTCTTGGAGGTGGTGGAGGAAGAGCTTTGTTTTTCATTCGATATTGATGCCCAGTGTTTCCACAAGTGTAACAAGCACTGTGGACGTGGAGCAACGAGCTGTGGACTCCGCCAGCGCCTCGAGGTAGTTGCTTGTAGCCCCCGGAGCAGAAGTGAGGAAGTTTGGTGGCCTTGCCGCGTAGCTTGAAGGTCTTGGTGGAGCCGGAGCGACGGTGGGTGTTAGGAACCCGCATACCACGCTTAGAAGGAGTTAACATAGTCAAGAGCTTGCTGCATCGCTGTTGTGTTTCTTTGACTCCTCAAACACTTGCCTACTTGCTTCTTCTGCAGAGTCAGTATGTCAAGTTCCGTAAAAGACGCTGGCCTTGCATGTGTGATTGCATATTTAATCGATGCATTGAGCCCTTGTCGGAACCTCTTTTGCTTCTTCTTGTCATCAGAGATCTCATCGCCACCATAACGAGAAAGGTTCATGAAGTTTCTGATGTAGGTATTGACATTGTCATTGCCCTGCTTGAGGTTGAGAAACACTTCCTTCATCCTCTCCATGACAATTTCTGACAGATACTGCTCTTTGAAAGCTCTAGTGAACTGTCCCCAAGTAGGCTGAAAACCAGTGCAGTTTGCCTTCAGGTAATTCTCCCACCACAGAGCTGCATCTCCCTTCAGAAGGTGAGTAGCACATTTTACCCATTCTTGCTCAGGAACATCAGCAGTCACCAGTAACCTTGACATCTCACGCAACCAATCATCAGCATCAAGTGGTTGATCCGACACATCAAATTGACGTGGGTTGAACTTCACGAAGCTTTTGATGTCTCCTCGCTTGGGAGGTGGAGGTAGCGGAACAAACTCATTCCTCCTGACACTTTCTTCAAAACGCTGCTGGTTCTGCTGCATTGCTGCCAAGGCATTGGCGATGCTTGACAACGCGGCCCCCAGTTCAGGTTGTATGTCCTCCTCAGAACGGCGTGGTGGTGCCATCCTGTGATTGATATAAAACACAAGTCAGTACCATAATGGAGAATAATAATAATCCAAAATAGTACCAAGATGGAATTAACCAAGATTAAAGGATACAATTTACTAAGATGATATTAAAATATCAACGAAGTTCAAAGCACCTAGAAGATATTAAGCATATCGCACACGACTGAAAAGGAGTGTGGTACACAACTATGAAAGAAAAAATTTCCGCAAATTTCGGCATTAAAATACCAATAGATGCGCAAAATCACTTAACGAATCAAGATTAGTGACTCTACCAATTCAATATACAAGAGCGAATGATAAAAGTAGTGGTATGGTCACGACTCCATCCCGCACTCAAATCATTACTCCGCACATGAATAAGTAGAACACGTATCCCAACACCTTCTTCTCAAGATGAACCTAAAGATTAGTAACTACGGAAACGAACACCCCCAACAAGATAACGTCGGATAACAAAGAGTAAGATAGATCGCGGCGGTATACAACGAATCAGATAGATCGCGTCGGTTTGCAAAAGTCTGTCGGTATGGAATGTACCAACAGTTGATAACCAAAAGGCATATAAAGATAACATGTTGGATGCAACAGATAGACAAGGAATTACACACACACACACAACCTATGGTACTACGGAAACCCAGAACACGTGAATCCTAGTTTGAATTTTAAGAAGAGGATTGAAAACGTTACACTTCCTTACCAGAAAAGGGTGGGTGGGTAAGAAGAAAAGTGGAAGCAGTCCTACTCTCGCGTTTTGTTTTTCCCTAGTATACATAGCTACCAAAAATATTTGCTAGACTGACAACGACCATTTGGCTGAGACCCTGAAGGGCGGATGGCTCGATACCAATTGTAACTACTCGTGAATTACGCCTTAGTTACAAGCCGGATGAGCGAAATGGTTAAAATAGTACGGGGCCCAAATGCCACTCACAGTGTAGACCTTCGGCCGTCCTAACCATTTCCAAACATCGGGACAAGAACGAAGCGCGAATCGGCAGGCGAAGGGATCAACTACATACACAAATGAGTATGTATGCAAGCCACCATACAATAGTCCTCAGAGCCATTCCATCTAAAAGAAATAGAAATATTGCAACGCCATACGGCAAGATCCAAATATACTAGATAGATATAATAGTTTAGGATATCTCCTCATACATCAAACATCAGAGTATCAGGCGGAAGCGGAAAACAAGATCCGAGTACGGATAAGAAGCAAATCGGCATAAGATGCCCCATAAATAAACACATCCTGCCCACAGATCTCACGTATCCCCGTTCCCGGAATCTCTACACCGAGTGATCGTTGCCAACATCGTCCGTCTCCTCCACCCAGTATCCATCTTGCGAGTTTACCTGTTCATCTGAATCAAACAATTTATCGTGTGAGACCCTAGGGGTACTCAGCAAGTCTTTATGCCTCTAAAGGGGACACAACCTGGGGTGACGCAATTGCAGCAAAAGATAATACCTAACAATTCTATAGATACTCGCTAACCATCCGCCTAACCAAAGATAGACGGATGTCCGTGAATTAATAACAACAGTTATATCAGTAATATCAATAGATCCATCCTCCTCCTCGCTTACCAACGAGGAAGCGGACGAACAACCCCCCATCCGTTGGCAGTTTTATTATCCATTCCATGAGTGTTGCACTATTTACTAGTCAGGTACTTAGTCAAATTAAAAGCGGCACTTTAGTTATACTTGTCTATGATCGAGAAACTGTGCTCCAAGTTGTCCATAACATGACACGGCTTTCAGAAGTTTTACCATAGGGTGCACAAATAGCAACACACACTCGATCAACCTCGAAAACCAAATCAAAACCCAACGAGTCACTCACAAAGCGATCACAGATTCAGAAATATTTCAGGGGCCACCCCATTAAGCTACCATAGCAGTTGGCCGGCTCGAGACGGACTCAAGGTTTGTGTGGACGGTCAGAAATGATCTGGAACCCGAAAGTGTGACGGGCTTGTCGATCACAAAAACGTGTCACGGTCCTAAACAATACAGGTGCTCCACGACAATCTTAAATAAAGCAAAGAAAGCATGGCATAAGTAATAGATAGTAATAAAGCCCCAAACTACTTTGTGGCCCCATGAAATAAGAATGAATCAAGCTCGGCTCGGGGTTCATAAGCCTCCCGGATGTGGATAGCCTTGAATATTCAAGGAACAGGAATCAAGTACTGGGTCCCACGGACACAAGTGAGCATGAAAACCAAATAGCAGATATTGCTCACCGTGCCACTTTCATTAGTTATCCCATTACTACTCAGTTAAGTTGCTTAGGTACCTCGTTATCCATCGACACTCACATACCCTACACATGTCGTTTCTGACCCGCATGGCTCAAACAACTCCTGTAGTAATGGCTCATGGGATGGAGGAACAAGCTTCGGTGGGGTTTAAATGTAAAGGCTATGCAGTACTTGGGATTCAGTTTAATGCAATCGCGACTCAATGATGCAAGAATAATATAGAGGCAATAGGTACTATATGTATGCAAGCATGTGGTAGTACTTGCCTGGCAGCTCAGTTGAAGCGAGAGAAGGATATGGGTAGTGCTCCTGGGTTTCTTGATATATCCCCCTTCAAATAGCCTATTCGAAGAAGAACCAAACAAACAAGGGCCAACATAAATAAAGTGCACAAGCATATGTATAAAATGCGACAAGCAAACAATCATGCCATGATGAATGATGCACAATTTGCATGGCAATAATGTAGCATGGCATGGGTGAGGTGTGGAATACAAGAAATAAGCATTTTATGGAGTTTTGATCATATTTTATACTCAAATAAGTTGCTGTATACTTTATATATATATGATGCATGATGCAATTCAGAACATGGAATGCATAAACAGAAAGGTCTCGTCGAGCTGATCATTTTAGACATATTATTTGTCAAATTTGGAGTTATAAAACAAAAGTTATTAATTTATTAAGAAAAGGGCATTTTATTGTAATTTTTAAACAACTTGAAATTTAAATTGTTCAAAATATATTTTGAAGGGCATATTTGAATTCCTCACATTTTCCTGATTCCAAAACATATATTATATGTATTATTTGGATTTATAATTTAAAAGTTATTTAAAACAGAAATTAAATCATTTATAAAAACAGTTTCTGAATTGTTTTATTTAAACAAAAAAAACAAGATTTTTTTTGTGTACAGCCCAACTACCGATTCGGTTGGCTGGTGGGCCAACCCAACCCTCAACATGTGGGCACAGTGGACTACAGGCTGGACTTTTTGTCATGAAAGTACACCCCCAGCGGATGGTTAGCGGCACCACAAGGCGCATATCAGTGCCAGTGACACGTGGGGCGATCAGGAGCGCGGGTTGAGAAACCACAAAGCGCGGGGGTTTTCTTGCAAGAATGTACCGGGTTGAGGCGGGAAAGGGCCTTCATGAAAACGTCTGGCAGCTGATCGCCATGCCGTCAGCAGAGGACAGGGGGGTCGGCCGGAGTTCTGACGACGATGGCGACCAAACGGCGGCGAATCTCGCCACGCCGCAAAAAGGAAAAACGTAGAGGGTTGTGCAGGCTACCAGTTTCGTTTAGCAAGCTCGCACGGAGGCGCTTTACAAGCTGGGCACGACGAAGAAGAGGCGGGAAAGCTGCCATACGCAGACCACGGACATTGCAGCGGCGACACACGGAGCTCGCTCGACGGAACGTCCGGCGAGTCTGGGCCGCTAGGAGGAGGACGGACATGTCTAGGAGATTGAGAGGCTCACCAGGGGTCGTCCGGACTGCTGCTGGCACGAGGGGTGGAACGGGACGGAGCAGAGGCAGGGATCCCGCGAGCTTCTGATCCGGTGGCTGCGGCGTGCCCAGGGAGCTCCAGAGGACTCCGGCGAGGCTTGGCCGGTGCAGGGTGAGGTAGATGAAGTAGACAAAGCTCCTCGTGCTCCTTGTACAGCTTGGCGCACTCGGGATCGTCGGCTAGCAAGGCAGGCCGGAGCTAGGGTTTAGAGATACCATGGCCATGGCCAGGATGTTGTGGGGAGGAAGGAGAGGGGTCTGGGTTTTCCCTAGATCCCGATCTGGTTGTGGAGTAGGCACGTGGGGGAGCTAGTGCTACAGATAAGAAGAGAGGGGGAGGATCACATGGTTTGATGAGGTGCAAAAGAGGGCTCGGGTGGGGCTTCCTTCTCCCTCCTTTCTTGTGCTTTATCTAAAGAGAGGGAAAGAGAGGGACCAGGGGAGGGCAGAGAGGCTGTAGGGTGGGGCCAGCGTGAGGAAGAGAAGAGAGGGAGGGACTAGCTCGGTTGAGGTTAGAGGGTGACCTCGGGTTAGGTTAGAGGGGTAGCCTCGGGTTAGCTAGGTGGAGGGCTTGGTTAGGGTTTGGTTTGCTAGGGTTTAGAGGGGTAGATGGGGTAGCTAGGGCTGGGGTTGATGCTTCGGCATGGAGGGGGGGGGGGGGGTAGATCATGGGGTAGGGTTTAAAGAGAGGGAATAGAGATAGGGGGTTTAGGGTTTGGCTTAGAACTAGGGTTAGAAGAAAGAGAGGCAACTAGGTGTAGGGTTTAGATTAGATTTAGGTTTTTGGAGAAAGGATTAGAGAGAGAGGGTAAATGTGGTGGTGGCTTTAGCAAGAACAAACTAGATCAAGCCAAAAGAGTGGGAGAGAGGGAGATGGATGATTCACTCAAAAGATCAAATAAAAAAAAAGGAGGACAAAAGATGGAGATGGTTGCATGGCATACACATGTGAGAAAAGCTTGATGAGCACTAGACAAAAAGAAATAAACCAAACAAGGTGAAAGATTTGAGAGAGAAGGGAGAGCTCTAAGAGATATACACCACTCAAAAATTCATATAATATCCCAAAGGACTAGAATGTGGTGGTGCTTGCATGGCCCATGCAAAATAATTAATGCCATGTTTATTCTTGTGAAAACAATAATATTAACATGGCATTATTCTTATGCATTCCCAAAAGTGGAATAAAAGCCAAGCAAAAGAATTTGTAGAAGTAGATCCATCCTATCTCCCATGAGCTAGATTAAATACCAAAAGAAAATAAAATACAAGCTCATGGATAATGGGATGGTGGAATTATAAGGTGGTGAAAGAAAGGGTGGTGGAGTGGAATAAAAGATATGCCCCCAACTCAACTTGGGCATTTAAACAATATATCAATAACCAAATACAATATCAAGAGGCAAATACAATTAATGATGCATATGAGAGAAGAACCAAAACAAAAAGGGTTTTATATGCAAGGTGGCATGATGACATGAGCATGATATAATTATGATGCAACAATTATATATAGGAAGTAGCCATTATATTACTAGACCAAGTAGCATTACAATTGTTAGACAATTGGGATGCTACACAAGTCTCAGGCTGTGGCCGACTTTTTTGTGGACTAGGCCGAGGTACAATATGAACCACCGCTAGCTGATCCGAACTACTGGAGAATGCACTGTGACGGGTCAAAAACAAAAACCGGGTTAGGCGCCGGAGTTGTGCTTACCTCGCCAAAGAATGAGCAATTGAAGTATGTGCTACAGATCCATTTCGCAGCGTCGAACAATGTCGCTGAATATGAAGCACTTGTGCATGGGCTCAAAGTTGCAAAGGAAATTGGGATACGTCGGATCCAATGCGTTGGCGACTCGGATTTGGTAGTTCAGCAAGTGTTGGGGCTGTGGGACGCTCTTGATCCAAACATGGCATTATATAGATTCCATGTGCAGAAAATATCTGGTTACTTTGAGCGATGCGAATTTTTCCATGTACCCCGGGTGGAAAATGAGGCTGTCGACGTATTGTCGAAGCTCGGATCAACCCGACAAGCAATTCCACCGGGTGTAGCATTAGAACACCTCAGAAAACCATCTATCAGACAGTCCCCAGAAACCGACTCAATTTACGTCCCGGAGGATCCGGAGTCTGGAGCTATGCCCATGGACATTGACATGGGGGGTGGTGCGCGAAACCCGGGGACTGCCTCAGCGAACCCGGGGACTACCTCGTAGGACCCGGGGACTGCTCAGCATGATCCGGTTGAAGTTATGCCGGTGGAAATTGATGAGGATGTGTTCCCTGTACGAGCAATACCAGCTTGGGCACTACCTATATTTCAATTCCTGAAAGATGGAACTTTACCCACTGAGGAGGTGTTATCCAGGCAAACTCAGAGGAGAGCAAAGGCATACACAATCATCAATTCCGAGCTATATAAAAGGAGTGTGACCAATGTCCTCCAGCGATGCGTTGACCCGGAAGAAGGGCTTGATATCCTCCGAGATATACATCAAGGGGAGTGCGGGCATCATGCCTCGTCCTGAGCCTTGGTGGCAAAAGCTTTCCGGCATGGATTCTACTGGCCAAGTGCCTTAGAACAAGCAGAAGATTTGGTACAAAACTGCAATGGTTGTCAGAGGTATGCTACCAAGACACATATGCCAATGTCGGAACTCAAGACCATACCAATCACTTGGCCATTTGCCGTATGGTGTTTGGACATGGTTGGCCCGTTCAAACCAGCAAGGGGAAATATGACTCACATTTTGGTCATGGTGGATAAGTTTACAAAGTGGATTGAAGTAAAGCCAATAAGAAAATGTGATGGAGCTACGGCCATGACATTTCTCAAAGACATCATCTTGAGATACGGTTATCCTCACAGTATCATAACTGATAATGGCACAAATTTTACTGAAGGAGCATTTGCGCGATTCTGCCGAGATAAGAGGATCCGACTAGACGTTGCCTTGGTAGCCCATCCTGCATCAAACGGACAAGTGGAAAGATCCAACGAATTAGTATTATCCGGGATAAAACCCCGGCTCATTGAGACACTACAAAGATCAACGGGGTGCTGGATAGAAGAACTACCAGCGGTATTGTGGAGTTTAAGAACAACTCCGAATCGATCAACAGGCTATACGCCATTCATTCTGGTATATGGGGCAGAAGCTGTATTACCAGCCGACATAGAGCATGACTCGCCTAGGGTCACCCAATACACAGAAGCCGAAGTGCAAGAAGCCCGGCAAAATGATGTTGATCTGCTGGAAGAAGCGAGAGAATTGGCATTGTCCAGATCCGCCATATATGAGCAAATTCTCCGATGCTGACATAGCCGGAAAGTAAACCCCCGAGTCTTCCGGGAAGGTGATACGGTACTGCGGTTGGTACAACGTACTGCTGGCATGCATAAGTTATCCCCTTCATGGGAAGGGCCATTCATTGTGAGCAAAGCATTGCACAATGATTCTTACTATCTTATCGATGCAAAACCACAGGAAAAGAACAAGGCGGACAGGTCCAGCAAGGAATCTAAGCGTCCATGGAATGTAGCTCTACTTCGTCCTTTCTACACTTAGCAGAGAAGTGTATGTATCCGAGTCTCTCATATGTCGGTATGTATGCCGGCAATGAGATGATCAATGAAATGTTGGCACCTCGAGCAGTAACTCGGGGACTGCCTTAATAATGATTATTGTCTTCTGTATTTATTGTTTATACGTCGGCTGGCGTAAGTTGTTCTACTTAGGTCGGATTAGTAATGTGTGAGCACCAAGAACCCAGCTCTTTGACTTGCTGCTGTCCAACAAGAATTGGCTTCATGGCAAGCAAGAGAACAAGTTTGGAATTGCGTAGCACATGAAAAACGACTAAGAAAAAGAACTTAATCGAGCCGACATTTGTTTTTCGGACTAACCTTGTGTTCACTTTCGAATTATTATGCTGAATTATTTTGAGCTAAGCCCAAAGTCTCCAAGTATTGTTAAGACAATTT
The DNA here is from genome assembly GCA_023614405.1 of Avena insularis. Classification (NCBI taxonomy): domain Eukaryota; kingdom Viridiplantae; phylum Streptophyta; class Magnoliopsida; order Poales; family Poaceae; genus Avena; species Avena insularis. Next base: position 361,175,239 of record CM042689.1, on the reverse strand, counting down.
TTGAAGCTCGGACTCGTAAGTCATAAAACCGAATCAAGGTAGACACGAGCCGAGCCAAAAGATTGGATGAACAAGAAAATGAAACTCGGGGACTACGCCCAAGTTAATCCAGCATAAAAACTTAAGCAAAATATCACATGTGTACTAGATACAATTCCACCCGGCATACCGAGGACCTAATAAACTTTAAAGTTTTTTCACTCAAGGAGCAGCAGGAGGAGGAAGTTCGGCGTCATCTTCGCTGTCTTCGATGTCCGAGGCATCGTCCTCTTCGTCCTCATCCGAGCCATCTTCAACGTTTTCAGCATTTTCATCTTCCGCGCCACCAAGGAAGCTTGGACCCTCAGTCCATTCATGAACGGGGGCATACTCAACGAGGCTATGGGAGCAAGCCTTGCACCGAGCTACCCACTCCGGGTCACTGGTCCATTTGGATCCGGTGCGCATGCGCGCTAGGAGATTGAGGTCGATCTTCTCATACCACGTAAGCACGTACTGGAGAACGGTCTCAGCTCCGGCGCGTCCAGCAGATACCCTCCAAAGGTCGAGTTGGGTCTCGCATTCCATCAACTTATCAAGAAGAACTGCAGTTCCCTCCGGAGTGTCTTCTATAGGCCAAAAAGTGTTGAAGATTCGGATTGCAACGTCAAGGATATCCTTGCCATAGTTCTTCACGATTTCCACGCGAGAAGACAAGCTGACCAACAGGTCCTCCATGTCATAGGGAATCTCTTCAGCGTCAGGAGCAACGGGGGTACCCCTCTGTCGGCGAAAATTAGCAACAACGGTGCTTGCAATGGCATTGCTCTCTGGAAATTTGCCTGAAAATAAGACACGAGAAGCAGGTAAAGAAAAGACGTGTGAAGTAACCCATAGAAATATGCCGGATGAGGGAAAGGAGCTTATGTGAAATATGGTTGTGGATCCGGGTCAACTCCTTGGTACAGTCATCACGCCTTTTGCGAAGCTGCACAAGTTAAGTGTTCGCCGACTCAAGTCTGACGTCGCTCTCCTGGAGAAGTTCTCGGTCCTTGGCAATCTGAATATTGAGGCGCTCGTGCTCTTCAGTGTAGTCTTGGCCAGGTTTTTGAAGTTCGGTTTGGTGCTGCGCTTTCAACTTCTTCATGTCTGCCTTGAGCATGGCAATTTCATCATCCTTGGTTCGGAGGAGGGCAAGCTCATCATCTTTCTTTTTGAGCTCGGTCTGATGCTCTCCTACTTGTTTGAGAAAATGCAGCATCATATCAGGCACGGGCACACTATCTTCCAGCGATACTGAAATAGTTTGTTGACCCGGTAAAGCCGAGGTATGAATGTTCGCCGAGCCAAGGAGAAAAGGAGATAGAAAGCATAGCAAGGTCGCACAAAAATAACTTACCCTTGATCTGGTCAAGATTCTTCCGCATGAGGATATTCTCAGCTTCCACCCCAGTTGCGAAAACCGAATGATGGGTTAGTTCGGCAGAAAAAGAGGAGGAAAACACGGAAAAATGTCAAGAAGAGAACTTACCCCTTTTCTCGTGTTCAGCGAGAAGTGCATTATGCTTTGCACGCAGCATCTTGTGAGTGTCCAGGAGACGCTGAAACTCAGCGCTCCGGCGGTTGGTGCTCACCTGAAAAGAGTACAGAAATATAGCTTAGTCTTGTGCATATTCGAAGTGTACAAAATCCGGGCCAAGTGGAACTTAACCCGGCTCTAAGTGTGTGCATATTCGAAGTGTACAAAATCCGGGCCAGGTGGAACTTAACCCGGCTCTAGGTGTGTGCATATTCGAAGTGTACAAAATCCAGGCCAAGTAGAACTTAACCCGGCTCTAGGTGTGTGCATATTCGAAATGTACAAAATCTGGGCCAAGTGGAACTTAACCCGGCTCTAGGTGTGTGCATATTCGAAGTGTACAAAATCCGGGCCAAGTGGAACTTAACCCGGCTCTAGGTGTGTGCATATTTGAAGTGTACAAAATCCGGGCCAAGTGGAACTTAACCCGTCTCTAGGTGTGTGCATATTCGAAGTGTACAAAATCCGGGCCAAGTGGAACTTAACCCGGCTCTAGGTGTGTGCATATTCGAAGTATACAAAATCCGGGCCAAGTGGAACTTAACCCGGCGCTAGGTGTGTGCATATTCGAAGTGTACAAAATTTGGGCCAAGTGGAACTTAACCCGGCTCTAGGTGTGTGCATATTCGAAGTGTACAAAATTCGGGCCAAGTGGAACTTAACCCGGATCTAGGTGTGTGCATATTCGAAGTGTACAAAATCCGGGCCAAGTGGAACTTAACCCGGCTCTAGGTGTGTGCATATTCGAAGTATACACGATTCAGGCCAAGTGGAACTTAATCCGGCTCTAGGTGTGTGCATATTTGAAGTTATCAAGGAGCTACGTTAGTTATCTAAGGAGCATCCGGCCGAGTAACAAGTTACTCCCCCGGAGGCTCGTGGACTAATGGTTATATCACTAATATCTACAAATGCTCAGGAAAAGGTGAAGTAACGTACCTCCATCATCCGATCCACAAGGTTAATTGCCTTAGCGGCTGTGTTCATTTGAGCAGAAAATTCGGCAGGACCGAACTTCTCCTGGAGATCGTCGTTGTGGACGAACTCCGCCTTGTTCCAGTTGTTCATGAACTCGATCAAGGTCGGAGGGTATCATTCGCCGCTGAGCATGTGGGGTGCCACTAAGCCCTTAACATGTGCTTCCCTCCTCTCAACCTGGGCAAGAGCAGGGCTGGTGTGCAAAACGAGTTGCGCGTCAGCTGGGTCGGCAGGGACGTCCTTCGATGGTGGAGTTTTCTTCGAAAGCATGGACGCGAGTGTGCGCTGTCTAGCCTTGATGGATGTTGCCCTGGTGGCGTCAGGGGCCTTCTTGCCCTTAGGTTGCTGCTGAGAAGTGGAAGTTATTGCAGCAGATTTACCCTTGGGAGCTGCCTTGGTGATTTCTCGCCGAGACTGAGAAGACTCGGCCGTGGCGGAGGGGCTTGGTGTTGCTGCTGTTGCTTTTGCTGCTGGTGCTTGAGTTGGTGCTGGTGCTGGTTTCTTCTTCAGTGGAGGTACTGAGGTAACCTCGGTGGTAGCTGGTTGCGATGGAGCCGAAGTAGTGGTGGCCGCTGCCTCGGCAGAGCCAGTCTCCCCCGCTCCAAGGTTGCCCTCCTCTTGACGAGGTGGGCTGGAACCCGGAGCAGCCGCTGAACCCTCCAGGATTGGGCTCAGCGGGCGTGAATCGTCGCCATGAGGGGGAGAAGTGAGGCGTGAATCGTCGGCATGGAAAACAAAAAAATTCTACCGCAAGAACGAACAAAACCTAGATCTAATATAGATAAAAGCCAAGATCTAATCTATTAGACATGTGCAACGAGATAGATCTGTACTAACCCTTGTAGATCCGAAAGCCTTGTGCGAGATCAGATCTCGTGGTTGATGTAGACGATCACTTGCCGATCTCAAGATCGAGTAGACGATCCTTCCGGCGCCGTGTTCCGACAGTGCTTCCGCAGTCGGTCACACGTGCGGAGTCGAAGCAGACCTTCTTCTCCCCGTTCCAGCAAGCAGCGGAGGTAGTAGATCACTCCACGGAATCCCAGCAGCACGACGGCGTGGTGGTGGTGGTGGAGTAGAGAATTCTGCAGGGCTTCGCCTAAGCCAGAGCAGATGGAAGGAGGAGGAGAGAGGCGGCTATGGTTTTGAGTAGGAGGCGGCAAAGGGGGTGGCGCCTCCACCCCTCTATATATAGAGGGAGGGGTGTGGCCTAGGGTTCCCACCCGTAGGCCCACCCCCTAGGGCCGGCCAACAAGGGAGCTTGGGGGGAGAGTCCTTCCCCCCCAAGTTTCCCTTACTTACCCTTTAAGTTTCCCTTTATCCTTTCTTGGTTTTCAAGCAAACTCCAAGAAATCTTCTAGAACCTTCCGGAACATTCCGAAACCTTCTAGAATCCCCATACAAATACTCTGGAACATTTCCTAACTTAGAAAATGATCTCCATTATATGAATCTTATTCTCCGGACAATTCCGGGTCTCCTCGTGATGTCCCGGATCCAATCTGAGACTCCAAACAACATTCGGTCTCCAACGCACATTCCATATATACTTAAAACAACTTCAAACCTTAAGTGTGTCACCCTACGGTTCGTGAACATGTAGACATAATGGAGACACATCTCCGATCAATAACCATTAGCGGGATCTGGAGATCCATAACAACTCCCACATACTCAACGATGACTTTGTGATCGATAGAACCATTTAACATACGAAACCAATTCCCTTTGTCACACGATACTCTACTTATCCGAGGTTTGATCGTCGGTATCTCCATACCTAGTTCTACCTCGTTACTGATAAGTACTCTTTACTCGTTCCATGTTATGTCATCCCTTGTGACCTAGTCACATGCTTGCAAGCTAACTAGATGACATTCCACTGAGAGGGCCCAAAGCATATCTATCCATCATATTGATGGACAAATCCCAATCTTGGTCCATGCGCTTCAACACATACTTTCAGAATACCCAATGACACCTTTATAACCACCCAGTTACAAAGCGGTGTTTGATGTCGTCAAAGTACCCATCCGGTGATGGTGATTAACATAACCTCATGGTCGAAGGATTAGGTTACTATGCATTTGAAAGCTTACAGCAATACGAACTTAATGACTTGATCTTATGCTACGCTTACTATGGGTGTGTGTCCATCACATCATTCTCCTAATGATATGATCTTGTTATTAACGACATCCAATATCCATGATCAGGAAACCATGATCATCCATTAATCAACAAGCTAGCTTAACAAGAGGCTTACTAGGGACTCTTTTATGTTTACAAAACACACAAGTATTAATGTTTCCGGTTAATACAATTATAGCATGGGATGTAAACATTTATCATAAACATAAAGATATAATAATAACCACTTTATTATTGCCTCTTGGGCATATCTCCAACAGTCTCCCACTTGCACTAGAGTCAATAATCTAGTTAAAAACTTGTGCATTCAACACCTATGGCTTTCTGGTGTTGTATAGACACTATTGCTAGTGGTAAACATAATCTTCAGATCTGACACTTCCAGGTCCGTGTGTATTTGCATGTCCTTGCGTCTCTACGCATTACTCATTCTCCAATGAGATGGCATTGTATAAATTTGGTCCTTTGGTGAGACCTTTAGTTCCTTGGGATTAATCATGTTGATACAATTGTCATACAATGTATCTTCATAGTATTATCCGGCTATGAACCACACCTAGTTTGATAACAAACTACTTGACGCAAATGCCCTCATTTGCTGCTACAATAGTAGTCATATACTTAACCTTTTGTTGTAGTATCTGTCACAATGTTTTAACTTTGGTACTCAACCAAATCCGTTATGGAACTTCCTTTCCATTACATTGTGCCACCCATAGTTTAAATTGAGATAAACTTAATTTGTGACAAAACTAGTATCAATGTAACAATTTACAATGAACTATTTGTCACCACTATATAAATAATATATTCTTAGTTCTTCCAAAGATCATAGGAATATCCCTAATATTGTCCAATGATCATCTTATGAGTCATTCTGGTATATGCTCATACCATTTAGAGCATAGGACATATCTGGATGTGTACATCTCAAAGAATGATTGATCAAAATATTCTTGTGATTTCACCAAGTGTCAAAACACTTGAATCTCGTGTCAACACACTTGAATCTTGATTCAGTCCTTTCCGCAAGGCCAAGAACCTTTCTTGTTGTTTCCATATTGAACTCATTCAACATCTTATCTATGTACATTTGGCAAAACCACATTAGCGCCTCAATCTATCCATATAGACATTGATGCCTAATTCTTGGGTTATGCCTAAGTCTTTCATCGAAATGAAATTCTTAACCTGTGTCAATAAAAGATACATCATTTCTAATCAACAATATGTCTTTCACATAATGTATTAGAAATATGTCTTAGCGCTCCCACTTAATTTCTTGCAAAATGCAAACATCTTCATCGTATCTGATGAAATTAAACCTTTTAACGGTTTCATCACGGTGAAGATTCCAACTCCGCGATGCTCACTTCAACCATTGATGTTTTGCATACTCTTTTAGCATCCTTTGAATTAACAAAACCCTTTGGATCGTGTCATGGACACATCCTAGGTAACCATTCTATTAGAAGAACTTGTTTTGTTTGTTCAACTACCATATACCAAAATATATGTAGTGGTTGCTACATTAATCCGTCCAGACTAAATATCGCTATGAAAGATCAATTCTTATCATAGTCAATTCCTTGAACATTGTCGTAAACTCTTTCCGACATGTCGACTATTTCATAGATGTGAAACATCCATGTCCATTTCTTTATAGATCCATATACGACTGTAAGGTCTTGCACCTTTCCAGAGGGTCTTTCAAATTCAAAGCTTGATTTCTCGTGTATGGAATTATCACGGATTTTATGGCTTCAAGCCACTTAACGAAGTCAGGGCCCATCATTGATTATTTGCATGTAGTCGGTTCATCATTGTCAAACAACAATGATTTAACTCTCAAATCTTGGCATTTGATTACTTACCCGACCTACTTGGTTCAATAGTAACTTAGATCTCCGTGACCACAACCTTTGAGGCACGTGAGCCATGAGCATTTGTTGCTGCCTTCGGGACACTTACCGACGCTGCGCAACTCAGCACATTCTAGCCAAGGTTCAACAACCTTGTCAAAGTTCTATTGTCCTCCCACTTAACTTTTCACCAAAAATTCCTTCTCAAGAAACTCGACATTCTAAGCGACAAACACTTTTTTCTTCGGTGTTATGGAGGAATACCCAATGGTTATTCGAAATAACCTACAAAGACATGCTCATCCGACTTTGGTTGTAAACATTTTACTTATGCCTAGCATACCAAAAATTTAAGAAAGGACAACCTGGGTTTTATCCCAAACCATGACTTATATGGTGTCATTTCAACGGATCACGATGGAGCTCTTTTCAGTGTAAAAGCGGTAGTCACTAAAGCTTTAATCTTTAAATATAATGGCAGTTTTATAAATGACACCTTTGATCTTACCATGTCAAACAAGGTTTCATTACATATCTTGAACACTCCATACTCCTATGCTGTTTTGGGAAATGCAAATCCATGGAACGATTCCTCAAATCTTAGGTGTTTTGCTAAACTTGTAACTCAAACATCTTTCTTTATGATCCAATCATAAACTTTTTTATTTTCTTGTTACAATAATTTTCCACTTCATCTTGAAAGTCTTTGAACATTTTCAAATGTTTCATACTTCTTCCTTATTGAGTAAGTATATACATATACTCACTCAAATCTTCGGAGAAAGCATATGAAGTTGACATCCATCGCCCACGACTACACATAATGGACTATATACATCAATATGTAGAAATTCCAATCAGTTAGTCGTCCGTTCCTCTTTTGGCCTACGAACAGAGTTTTAATTATCTCCAGGAAAGTATCACAAGCGTCATTTGATCAAAATCAAAGACTCCAAAAATCCATCAACATGGTGTTTCTTCATGTATCCCTTTCAATATAATTTAAACGGCGATGTCACTTCGCAAGTGATCTTTCAATTATTTGTCTTGCGACATTTTAGCATTAGTTTTATGGTCATTATTTCTCCAACCAGACTTGTATATCATCCATCTATTATGGAATACGGTAATTATTTGAACAACCTTTTGTCGTCATAATACCTGATCAACATAACAATTATTGAAACAAATCTTGAAGGTAAGCTTTGATGTTAACGAGCAACACAACAACCCTTTGTTTGTTTTTGATGAACATCATCACATATTCTCTTGCTAGTTACTTAGGCCATTGCAGTTCATGAATTGTGTTGTCCTGTATGACACTTCATACCAATCAATTCGGTATCCAATACCGCAGAACCACATTGTTCAACAACCAAGGAATACAGCCATAACATGTATCTTCTATATACCTAAGTTGGATATCTCCAATCTTTTCTTTTCTGCCAAATATTTTATAGATTCTCTTTCAACAATTCCTTTTCTTTTAAAAGAATCTATCAACATCAATAGTGGTGTCATTCACATGACACAGAGTACAAAGTGTGTATAGTCAAATACTAATACCTTTGTTGAGGGTAAAACAGTAGGGCAAAAAGACCCCACTGAAATTTTTATATATTGTAGAGAGTTACAAAAGAATATTTACAAGACTCATTCCACCTCAAAGAAGAGGGATAAATTCTAATCAGCTATTTCCTGTCTAAATTGGTTTCAATCCAAAACTTAAGGCTCTGATAATACTTCTTCTTAATTCTAAAAAGGACCCATCTTAATTCCTGGGCTACAATAGCCTTCTAGGTCTCAATCGATGCATGCTGATTATTGAAAATTTCATTATTCCTGCAAATCCAAATGCCCCAAGTTCCAAGTAGCAGAATTTCCATTGCAAAAGGGACATTGAGGTCTTTTTTAATACTAGCTAACACTTCAAAGATAGTTAATACTAATACCTTTGGACTTGCACTTTGAAGTGGATCACCTTCATCAAATGTTTGGCATTCTTTCAAAGTTCCATTCTTTAGTAATCTTTTAGTGTAGTAAACATTTTACTTACATCTTCTATTCATCCTTATCATGACAACTTTCATGATCAAGCTGCTATAGCTTATAAAGGTGAATTGCGAGTATAATGTTTCTTTTCCAAAACCTTTTGGAGGATTAGGACGACCAGCGTCTCCAACCTTCACAAATTCTCATCAAATATGAGGACATATACTCTATCATGTTGTAACCAACACATTTTTTTAGATATCGCAATACCTTTCACATATGATGGTTTCTGAAACATTCTTTCAGCTCTTAGATAAACTTGATATTAAAAACAATCTTTTGAGTATCAAAAATCATGGAGGCAAACATGATACATTAGATACTAACACTGGAATTGTTACTCTTGATTTAATACTGTTTATTAAACTTCATAGAGTAAACGGAGTTTGCTGAAAGTTTGCAATATGACTTTTAAACTTTAGATTGACACTTAAAACAATATGATACCAGTTCTTAAAGCAAATATCCAGAATTTCTATAGTTCTACTATCTCAACTATAACTAAGCGTAAGGTGGTGAACGGATGCCAATGACTACAACAAACTATGCAAATTCACTTTGATTGTGTTTATGATAAATTGAGTTTGACTAATCCAAATTACAAATGAACTCCCACTCAAAACAACATCCCTCGAGTTGTTTTAGTGATTACATGAACCAAATCCACTACACCAAGTTCGATCATCACGTGAGATGATGTAGCTTTAAAGGCGAACAATCAACATGTTCATCATATCATCCATATGACGCATGCTTTACCTTTCGGTATTCCGTGTTCCGAGACCATGTCTGTACATGCTAGGCTCGTCAAGGTTAACCTTAGTATCCGCATGTGCAAATCTGGCTTGCACCCGTCATATGCACACGTAGAATCTATCACACCCGATCATCACGAGATACTTCGAAATGACAAGTCTTAGCAACGGTGCCTACTAAGGACGAACACTTTATTACTTGATATTTAGTGAGAGGGATCATCTTATAATGCTACCGTCGCGATCTAAGCAATACAAGATGCATAAAGGATTAACATCACATGCAATTCATAATATGTGATATGATATGGCCTTTCTTCTTGTGCCTTTGATCTCCATCTCCAAAGCATGGACATGATCTCCATCATCACTAGCGTGGCGTCAAGGTCCGTGGCGCCGCTTCATGGTTGTCCATCACCAACAACAACTATTACAACTACTTGGAATAAAGCTATTACATGATTTATAGACACGTAGGTCTTAAACAAAATTTAAAGACAACCATTAGGCTCCTGCCGGTTGCCATATTACAACAAGGATCATTGCATACATCAAATATAATCACAATCACATGATGGCCATATCACATCACAAAACCCCTGCAAAAACAAGTTAGACGCCTCTAATTTTCTTTGCATGTTTTACGTGGTTTGGGGCTTTCGAATAAGAACGGATCTTACCTACGAACATGAACCACAACGTTGATACAAGTGCTATCAAGTGCAAAGTATAAATTGGATATATACTATGATGGGAGAGATAGACATTCGCAAAGCCACTTGTGCAATACGAGTTGCACGTCAACTATGGAGCAAGTCTCATGTGCGATGACATGTAAGGTTAGCCCGAGCCGCTTCATCCCACCATACCGCAAGATGCAAAGTACACAAAGCAAAAGACGACACGAGCACCAACGCCCACAAAACCATTGTGTTCTACTCGTGCAACAGATCTATGCATAGACACGGCTCTGATACCACTCAAGGGTTCGTAGCATGGAAAACAAAAAAATTCTACCACAAGAACGAACGAAACCCAGATCTAATCTAGATAAAAGCCAAGATCTAATCTATTAGACATGTGCAACGAGATAGATCTGTACTAACCCTCATAGATCCGAAAGCGTTATGAGATTAGATCTTGGGGTTGATGTAGTCGATCACTTGCCGATCTCAAGATCGTGTGGACGATCCTTCCGCGGCTGCTCGCAGCGCTTCCGCAATGGGTCACACGCTTGAGTCGAAGGCACCTTCCTCTCACTGTTCCAGCGAGCAACGAAGGTAGTAGATCTTCTCCACGGAATCCCAGCACCACGATGGTGTGGTGGTGGTGGTGGAGTGGAGAATTCTGCAGGGCTTCGCCTAAGCCGGAGCAGAGCGAAGGAGGAGGAGAGAGGCGGTGGCTAGGGTTTGTTATGGGAGAGTACTAGGGGGTGGCGCCCCCTCCCCTCTATTTAAAGGAGGGAGGCGCCATGGGAGGGGGAGTCCTAGTAGGACTCCCCTCCCTCCTTGGCCGGCGGATTGGGAGGGGGGAGGAATCCTCCTCCCCCACGAATACGTGTCTTGCCCCACAAAGACTCCTTGATCCTTTCTTGGTTTTCAAGCAAACTCCAAGAAATCTACTAGAACCTTCTGGAACATTCCGAAACCTTCTAGAATCCCCAAACAAATACTCCGGAACATTTCCTAACTTAGAAAATGATCCCCAATATATGAATCTTATTCTCCGGACAATTCCGGATCTCCTCGTGATGTCCCGGATCCAATCCAAGACTCCGAACAACATTTGGTCTCCAACGCACATTCCATATCTACTTAAAACAACTTCAAACCTTAAGTGTGTCACCCTACGGTTCGTGAACATGTAGACATGATGGAGACACATCTCCGATCAATAACCATTAGCGGGATCTGGAGATCCATAACAGCTCCCACATACTCAATGATGACTTTGTGATCGATAGAACTATTTAACATACGAAACCAATTCCCTTTGTCACACGATACTCTACTTATCCGAGGTTTGATCGTCGGTATCTCCATACCTAGTTCTACCTCACATCGATAAGTACTCTTTACTCGTTCCATGTTATGTCATCCCTTGTGACCTAGTCACATGCTTGCAAGCTAACTAGATGACATTCCACCGAGAGGGCCCAGAGCATATCTATCCGTCATATGGATGGACAAATCCCAATCTTGGTCCATGCGCTTCAACACATACTTTCAGAATACCCAATGACACCTTTATAACCACCCAGTTATGAAGCGGTGTTTGATGTCATCTAAGTACCCATCCGGTGATGGTGATTAACATAACCTCATGGTCGAAGGATTAGGTTACTATGCATTTCAAAGATTACAGCAATACAAACTTAATGACTTGATCTTATGCTACACTTACTATGGGTGTGTGTCCATCACATCATTCTCCTAATGATATGATCTTGTTATTAACGACATCCAATGTCCATGATCAGGAAACCATGATCATCCATTAATCAACAAGCTAGCTTAACAAGAGGCTTACTAGGGACTCTTTTATGTTTACAAAACACACAAGTATTAATGTTTCCGGTTAATACAATTATAGCATGGGATGTAAACATTTATCATAAACATAAAGATATAATAATAACCACTTTATTTTATTGCCTCTTGGGAATATCTCCAACAACAGCGTCAAATGCTTCCATCACGTCAACATCCGAGTCATCTTCATCGTCGGGCCAATCTCCAATGGAAGAGAGTTTACCGGTGGGTCGCTTGGTCGCGTCGGCCATTGGAAGGAACATCTCCTGATCCGGTTCCTCCTTGCCAGAGGTATCCCAGTCAGGCGCCCATTTGAGGGAGGGCTCGGTGCCATCCTCGGTAGTTTGCTGAAGGAATTGCTAAGGGAAAGAAAAGACCACAGAGTTAAGTATACAACAACGACCGACATATAATTTAATTCGGAGAAAGATTGCGGCATGAAGATTACCACAGGAGGAAGCCTATCTCGGCAATAATGTTCCATTCCCCACATCCACTCAGAGGAGAAGTCCTTGTGGGTGGTGAAGAGGGCCTTGACCCGGAGGTAGATCTCTATGTTGCTCAACTCAAAAGTCGAGGTCCGGTTGGGGTCGTGGCCCCAACTCATGTGACAGACTTTGTGTGTGTGCTTCTGGAGGAGGGAGATCCGGTTGCGCACGAACGTAATCATGGCGTCCTCGTTGCGCAATCCGAGGTCCTTCAACTCCTGGAACCTTTTGTTGACCTGGTTCACCAGGACAGTGGGCTTCTTGGGGACCACATCCCATAGCTCCGGATTGGGAGGACCCGGAGCGTAAGGGCACAGCCAGATCATATCCTCAGTAGTGTCGTTACGGACATAGAAGAAAGTCCGGGCCCATCCCTTGCAAGAGTCCAGCCCAGTGACTCGGGGGAAGATAGACAGCCTCCGAGGAGAAATTGACGCAGCGCCGAACTGCGTGAGCTGCTTGTCCTCCGGGTCAAGATGAATGTTCGGGATCACATTCCGGCGAAGGCCAAAGAACCGGATCCAGAGATCCTTCATGGGCCACAATCCGGCATAACCTTCGATGTTGAAGGCGAAGGCAGAGAGAGATGTGATGGCATTGGCTGGAAGGTGGTGCGGCTGGAGTTCGTATGTGTTTAACCAGTCATGGAAAAAGTCGCTCACTGGCAGACCAAATCCGCGTTGAAAATGAGATAGGAACACCACATACTCACCCGGATTGGGTGAGCTGAGGTGGCAAGCTCGGAGGAAGAAAGGCGTGCGGTGACGCCCTCCGGGATGCGCCTGGTGCGGTAGAGCCAATCCAGGTCATCCTGGCAGACCCAGGAGCCTTCCCATGCGCCGCGGTTGGTGCTCGCAGCATCTTCCTCCATCTCCTGCTCGGCGACGGCGAGCTCCTCCTCAGTCATCTCGAGTTCACCGCCCTCACTGGCGCTAGCGGCGGTGGGTGGCAGTGGCCCAGACTGGCAGCGACCTGCGCGGAGGCGGCGACGATGCTGGTGAGCATGGAGGCAGTGCGGCGGTGGTGCTGCTACTCAGGCGCGGTGGCGGTGGTGCTGTCGCGGAAGAAGAAGAAGAAGTAGAGGCAGAGGGGCGCGAAAGTGGGGAAAAGACCCAAGGGGCGTGCCCCTCCCCTATTTAACCGCTCCCTCGAGGGGGAAGTGGGATCGTGTTATGCGGGTGTGCCACACGGTGTGGCCGTGTATAACCCGGATTGACCAATCAGCGATGAGCCACACGGAGGACCACAAGGCGTATAGGATCCCATGACGCGACACAGTGATACAGTTAACGAGGAGGCAGGCGTGACGTAACATGCACACAGTAACTCCTGACAATAACTGTGGCGATTACTGTTGCTGGCCCTTAAAATGAGGCAAACTAATGATTAGCCTCCATGTGGGAAAGCGTACGAGGGAAGGAAGAATGACCCGGATGAGAATGTGGTAACCCGGCCAGCAAGTAAAAACTTGGAATGTGCCAAGGGAAAGTAAACCCATGGAATCCGAGATAAGGAGGTAACTCGGAAAAGGAACTCAAAAGCTCAGTGAGATTGAACCTGCTGTGGCCTTAGCGGCTAAGGCAGCTAAGACCGCACCAGCTTCAGGGACTAATGTTGGGGGGATACCCCTGGGTAGGGTCACACCGGGGTATAATGGCCAAGCTAGCCGAGGTTCGGCAAGGTCAAAGCGAATGCTGGCCGATACACCTCAAGGCAGGCCGAATCTCGGGGTAACCCAGACCAGGCGATGTCCGCCTAACTGGGTCTCAACCGACTTAAGCCGTAAGTCGGATGGATGAATCTAACTTGTATGGAGGAAAAGGAGTGGCCGGATCTACTATGTATGATCCGGGTCATATCAAGCTTGTAGGAGAAGGAAAATATCTCGCTGGTCAAAGGTGACCCCTGTACGCGGAGCATGATCGAAGCGGACAGAGGCAGGACCACCGAGGCGTGGCCGACAGAGGTGACGATGTCAATGTCGGCTGACGCGGGCGCCGCAGAGGCTCACGTAGCCTCTACATGGGTGACGCGGGGGAAAAGAGACCCGGTCGTCTTACTATTTTGGGAAGAGGCATATTCTCTGGAATATGCCTCCACGTATGCCCTAATTGGAGACCTAGCCACCCCTATATAAGGAGGGCTAGGGCCTCTGTAGAAAGGGTTGATCTCTATTGGGTTGAGTTTTATAGAGTTGGTCTTTAGAGGTTATGTTCTTCTAGCAAGTGACTGAGAGCTAGCTAGTGGTGAGAGTAAGAGAGTTCTTTCTTCCTCCTCTCTCCAATACAGCTCGAGGAGCACTTGTAACCAGTGGAAGTGAATCAAATACAAAGCTTCTGTGTGTGGAATCACCACACTATCCCTCCCTGGATTCCCCTAGTGCATTTAGTTCCCATCTTTAGCCTATCCATGGCATCTGCCGTGACACCACCACGACACAAAACATCATTTATCAAAGCATAAAGTGATACTACAAGTTGAAAACTAAAGGATCATAAAGGCTATGGTGACTTGAGATAGTCATAACATGGTGTGAGCATGCGCCAAGTCAACCCAAATAAAGCATCAAAGGAGAATACCACTATACTATGCTTTAATATGCTAAAACAACGCATGATTCATCCAAGGCACATTAAGCAATCTCAATTGTTTATAACAATTCATGCTACAACAAAGAATACAAAGCATAAATCCAAAACAATATCAAGCATGGCATGACAAAGCATAGGCCACAGTAAAAAACAAGCTCTTTTTACCACATAAGCATGAACTTTCCTACTCTTTTCCAAACCAAACCAAACTATTTGCCAACCAATGTATGAAAGAGGGGGTCCAACCAATTTATTCAGAAAACTAAGCAAACCAAGAAAACGAAAAACCGAAACGAAAACGAAAAAGAAGACGCTCCAAGATCAACACAACTGTGCATGAAACAATAAAAATGAAGCGTTTGGAAGAAACCTGTGATTTTTATTGATGAAGAAGGGGATGCCTTGGGAATCCCCAAGCTTTGACACTTGTACTTCTTGGATATTTCTTGGGGTGACACGCATGGCATCCCCAAGCTTGAGCTTTAGTCCATCCTTCATCTCATTACTCATTCCTTCCATACACCTGAAATTTTTCCTTCATACAAAACTTCACACAATCTTTATTAGCAACATTAGTGCACTCAAGATAATAAGTCTTAAGGTTCACTTCTAACACCAAATAAACTTCCATTAGAACACTAGCTACTGAAGCACTTCCCTCAAAAAGCTCAATTCCCCAAAAGAACTCAAAAAGGAACCAACAAGAAGCAAATGAAGAAAATGACAGAAATCTGTCAAAATAGACCAGCAGGTAAAGACGAATTTTTTCGAAGATCTTCTGTTGCTCAAATGAAAAAGTGTTGAACTAACGAAAGTTAGATAACAACCTGGGGCAGAAGCACAAAATTCACGCCTCAAAAAGACGTTCATAGATTTTACACGAATTTTTACGGTGAAGCACATAAATCTGTTTCGGGACAGCAACTTTCCCAATCATTACTTCTCTCTCATTAGAGGTTACTCTTGGCACAAAAAGCAAATAAAAAGGATAAGGGGCGGTTATTACTGAAGTAATAACTTCCAAGACTCATCTAATACTTTTGGGTTATCTCCCAATAAGTACTTTTCTCTAACGCCTTTAAGTTAGGCATAAGAAGCAAGAAAGAATCAAGTGTTCTCAAATGAAGAATTATTAAGATTAATACCAGAAATATCTTCAACAAGGCAAGGTATATCATCCAAATAAGTTCTAGGGGATCCTCTCTCAGTGCTCTTAGGTTTGCTACTTTCATCAAACGGGCTTTCAGGAACGATCCAATCAAGATTCTTTTCTATGGCATGATGTATTGCTACTAGCTTAAAGGGTATTGGTATCTTAGGTTCCTCCCCATTAGGTTCAGTTTTGTTCATCTTTCCTCGTGTACCAACAACATCTACACATGAGCCTAGCATATTGAATGTTCAAAGACTTTCCTAGCTTCCTTGGCAACATCATAGAACTCCTTAAACAAAGTTTCTAGAATAAAATCCCTCTTTTCAGGGTCCTCAATTTCTTTAAGCTTAATAAACATCACTTGCAGTAAGGGGTTGAGGTTAACACACCTAGCTTCTAACATGTGAATTAAAGAAGCTGCAGCAATCTCATAGTTTGGAGCAAGTTCTGCAAGGGATCTATCCTTAGTATCTTCATGTTTGCTAACATGATTAAGGAATTCTTCAATATTATCTTTCCCAATTATAGAACCACTACCAATTGAAAGGTCTTTCAAGGTGAATTTAGGGATCAACATGGTGAGCTGAGGAAGAGGTGACAACTAAAGGAGACTTAATTTTTTTGTGTTTTTGATAAAGAAAGCAAACTAGTAAAACTAAATTTTTTGTGTTTTTGATAACAAAACAAGCAAAAAAAAGCAAAACAAAAATAAAAAAGTAAAGAGATTGGTTATGAGGGACTCCCCTTGTGAAGATGTCCTTTACTCCGTGGCAATAGCGCCAGAAAAATGCTTGATGGCTTAGTGTATGGCGCCAGAAAAGTGCTGGTGCGATGTTGATGTAGAGCTCGTTGGGAACCCCAAGAGGAAGGTATGATGAGCACATCAGCAAGTTTCCCTCAGTTATGAAACCAAGGTTTAATCGAACCAGTAGGAGCAAGGAAACACCCCAAAGGTGTTGCTAGCTGAGCCTTGGCAGGGCGCACTACCGGTGCTAGTAGCAACGTGGAGACCTACACAATACAACCACAGAACTTTGTCCCCAATTTGAGATGAGGTTGTCAATCTCACCGTGTTTTGCTGAAAACAAAGGATTAAACATATCGAATGGAAAGAAGTAATAGTTTGCAGAAAGTAAACACAAAGCAGTAAATAGTTTATAGATTGTATGTAAAAGAAAGGACCGGGATCCATAGTTCACTAGAGGTGGCTCTCCTTAGATAGATAACATGCTGGGTGAACAAATTGCAGCGGGGCAATTGACAAACATCGAGAAAGCAATACATGGACCTAAATGTAGCATATCCGTTGACTAAAGCTCTCCCTAGGGCAAAACATGATCAACACCAGAACTCCATGGGTGTTAGATTTATCACTATGTGAACTAGATTATTGTCTCTA
Source organism: Avena insularis (assembly GCA_023614405.1). Taxonomy (NCBI): domain Eukaryota; kingdom Viridiplantae; phylum Streptophyta; class Magnoliopsida; order Poales; family Poaceae; genus Avena; species Avena insularis. The sequence continues at coordinate 361,157,721 of CM042689.1, read as the reverse complement.
GTGCAAGTGGGAAACTGAAGGAAATATGCCTTGAGAGGCAATAATAAAGTTGTTATTATGTATTCCTTATATATGATAGATGTTTATTTTGCATGCTAGAATTGTATTGATCATAAACATCAATACATGTGTGTTTAATAAACAAAAAGGGTTCCTAGTTATGCCTCTCTTATAGACTAGCTTGTTGATTAACAAGATGATCAAGGTTTCCTGATCATAGACATTGGATGTTATTAATAACAAGGTCACATCATTTGTGAAATGATGTGATGAACATTCATCCGAAGTATAGCATTACGATCAAGTCATTATGTTTATATTGCTATAACATCATACGAAGTAATCTTTATCCTTAGACCATGAGATCATGTTAATTGCTAACACCTAAAGAGTATCTTGATAACATCAAACGTCACACCGTAACAGTGTGACTATAAAGATGGGTTTAGTGCTACGAAGGTGTTATGTTGAGGCTCATGGATCAAGAGTGGAATTTGTCAATCCCGATGACGGATAGATATACTCTGGGCCCTCTTGGTGATATCACATTGAGATAGCTTGCAAGCAAGTGATCTGGTCTCTAGAATGTTATATCACGGGAATGAGAAAAGAGTGCATGTCGGTAACGAGATCAAACTAGGTATTTGGATACCGATGATCGAATCTCATACATGTATTATATCATGAGACAAAGGGATTAAATTACAAGCGTTAAAGGTTCTCACGATCACAGAAGTCATCCTTGAATATGCAGGAGTCAGTATGGATCTCTAGGTCCCGCTTCTGACAATTGATCTGAGAGGAGTCTCAATCATGTTTGCATTATTCGCGAACCGTAGGGTGACACACTTAAGAGTTACTGGACACCATTTTGGAGCACATATGTTTCAGACGAAAGAATTGCAAAGCGCAGGAATTGTTTCGATAGAAACTGGAAATTGTTTCGGGTGAAATTGTAGAAAGTGGTTCTGCATGTGATATTGAAATATTGCAAGGGGTTATATGTGAATGTTTCTTAATTAAAGTAATTAACAAAATTCTGAATAAATTTAATAAAAGAGTTTTGTTAAATGAGAGAGCACTAAACTTGGAGAATTTTAATGCATTTAAAGTGGGGACTTTAAAAGGGAATGTGAAGAGGCATTTTAATGTGGAGGGGTTACCAACACATGAATGGGGGAGGTGAGGGGTCACCCCCAATGCGCCGGCCATGGAGAGGAGGGGCACCCCCTCCTCCTATAAAAGGCCACCTTCTCCCTCCTTCTTCCTCACACCTCCTTGTGAAGGATCTCTCTCCCCCTCTAGAATTATTCCCCCATGGTCTCGGATTAGCGAGATACATGTTCCTAGTGGCATTTAGTCTGGAAGGAGTTGCTCCTTCCGCTGGATCGCTGGAGCGAGGAGGTGGAGGTTGTCTGGTGGCTTGAGCGTGTGTGCGAGTACGGACCCGCTGCTGAGTTGCGGCGCTCGGACTTCCTCACGATCTTGAGATCGGCAAGTGTACGACTACATCAACCACGTGTTCCTACTCGTTAACAAAACTCGTTGTCTTCAAGGTTAAGTTCTCGTTGGATGTATATCCACCCGTTGCTTTGTACCTAGTAGATAGATCTTGGCGTGTAGTTCTCATCGTAGGAAATTTTTTGTTTTCTATGCTGCGGACCCAACAGTGATATCAGAGCCTGATCTATGTGTAGGTGCTTTGCACGGGTAGTACACATATGTTTATATGTGGGCGATGATGATCATGTTATTGCATCTTCTATCTACTTTGGATATTGGTGGCATAGTGGGATGACGCGGCCCGGACCAACCTTACATGTCATCGTACATGAGACCGGTTCCACGACTAACATGCAACTTGTTTTGCATAAGTGGCTGGCGGGTGTATGTCTCTCCTACTATAGTCAATATCTGATTTACAACGTGTTGCTAATAACTTGGTTATCCTCGTTGTGGTTCATGTTCGTAGGTGAGAACGGTTCTATCTCCGAAAGCCCTAAGCCACGTAAAACTTGCAATTGATAAATTAGAGGTGTCTAGTTTAGATCGTTGCTGGGCTAGTGTATTGATATGGTATTGTTGTAAGTAGATGTATGAGAGATACTCTTATAACACATTCAACGTGTAAGTTCCATAGATCTTGGCCTTACAGACAAAGGAATGATAGAGATCATACCACGATGCAAATGATAGAGATCAAATGCATGGACCATATCATCTCACTTTACACATTAGATGTTAGCATCTTATACTGCTAGTTTGGCGCTTTTGGTAGCGTTGTAAGATGATCCCTCATTTATATATCAAGATAAAATGTGTTCTTCCTTGAGTATGCACCGTTCTATGGATCGTGTTTCGAGACATCACGTGATGATCGGGTGTACATGACTCTACGCTTTCATACAACGGGTGTAAGACAGTTTTACACACGCGAGTACTAAGGTTCTTACTTGGCGAGCCTAGCATGTACAGACATGGCCTCGGACCACGGACCGAAAGGTTAAGCATGAGTCATATAGTTGATATGATGCCCATATAGATGCTCGCCTTTGAAGCTACACCGACTCACGTGATGACCGGACTTGGTGTAGTGGAATTGGTTCATGTAATCACCAAAAGGACACGAGGGATGTCGTTTTTGAGTGGGAGTTCATTAGTAATTTGGATTAGTTGAACTCAATATATCATAAACTTAGTCTAAATAAACTTTACAAATTCTATTGTAGATGGCACCACCTGCTTTTAATTTCAATGTGTTCATGGAGAAAGAGAAACTTGCTGCGAATGGTAGCAACTTCACCAACTGGGCTATGAATTTGAGGATTCTCCTCACTTCTGCACAAAAGCAATATGTGCTAGATGCCCCGCTAGGCCCCCCACCAGCTCCTGATGCCCCTAACGAGGAAAAGAAAGTCTATGTGACTCGTCAGGAGGACCACAACTTAGTTCATTGCGGCATACTGTATGGGCTAGAGCCAGAACTTCGAAAGCATTTCGAAAATGGCAATGCCTTTGATACCATGGGAGAATTGAAAATGATTTTCGATACCCATGTTGCCGTAGAGAGTTATAATGCTACTGAAAAGTTCTTTAGCTACCTGATGGAGGAAAACAGCTCCGTTAGTGAGCATGTACTCAAAATGTCTAGGTACGCCGATAAGCTTGTGTCCTTGGGAATAACAATTCCCATTGACTTAGGCATACATCGTGTTCTCCAATCTCTGCCACCTAGCTACAAGAGCTTCGTGATGAACTATAATATGCAGGGCATGAAGAAAACTCTTCCCGAGCTTCTATCAATGCTCAAGACTGTAGAAGTGGAGATTAGGAAAGAACATCAAGTGTTGATGATCAATAGGACCACCGGTTTCAAGAAGGACAAGAAAGGCAAGCACAAGGGAAAGAAGGGTGGAAAATTTGTTGCCGCGCCTGAAAAGAAACCCCGAGCTGGACCTAAGTCCGATACCGAGTGCTACTATTGCAAGGGGACTGGCCATTGGAAGCGCAACTGCCCCAAGTATTTGGCGGACAAGAAGTCCGGCAAGGCAAACAAAGGTATATATGATATACATGTTATTGATGTGTACTTGACTAGTACTCGCAGTAGCACCTGGGTATTTGATAGGGGATCGGTTGCTAATAAATGTAACTCGATTCAGGGGCTGTGGAACAAGCGACAACTAGCAAGGGATGAGGTCACAATGCGGGTCGGCAATGGATCAAGAGTTGATGTGATCGCCGTCGGAACGCTACCTCTCCATATGCCATCGGGATTAGTTATAAACCTGAATAATTGTTATTTGGTGCCTGCACTTAGCATGAACATTGTATCCGGATCGTGTTTGATGCAAAGTGGTTATTCGTTTAAATCTAAAAACAATGGTTGTTCGATTTATATGGATAATATCTTTTATGGTCATGCACCTATGTTGAATGGTTTATTTCTGAGGGATCTCGATAGTAATATTACGCACATTCATAATGTTAATGCTAAAAAGATTAAACTTGATGATGATATGACTGCATATATGTGGCACTGCCGTCTAGGTCATATTGGCGTTAAACGCATGAAGAAACTCCATTCTAATGGACTTTTGGAATCACTTGATTTTGAATCATTTGATACATGTGAGCCATGCCTTATGGGCAAGATGACTAGAACGCCGTTTTTTGGTTCAATGGAACGGGCGACAGATTTATTGGAAATCATACATACTGATGTGTGTGGACCAATGAGTGTGTCGGCGCGAGGTGGATATCGTTATTTTGTTACTTTCACGGATGATTTGAGTAGACACGGGTATATCTATTTGATGAAACACAAATCTAAAACTTTTGAAAAGTTCAAGGAATTTCAGAATGAAGTGGAAAATCATCGTAATAGAAAGATCAAATTTCTACGGTCTGACCGTGGAGGAGAGTATCTAAGTTACGAGTTTAGCACACACATGAAAGTGTGTGGAAAAGTTTCACAACTCACGCCTGCTGGAACACCACAATATAATGGTGTGTCGGAACATCGTAATCGTACCTTATTGGATATGGTTCGATCTATGATGTCTCTGACTGACTTGCCACTGTCATTTTGGGGTTATGCACTAGAAACAGCTGCAGTCACTTTAAATCGGGCACCATCTAAATCCGTTGAAACGACACCATATGAATTATGGTTTTGAAACAAACCTAAGCTGTCATTTCTTAAAGTTTGGGGATGCGATGTTTATGTGAAGAAACTTTAGCCGGATAAACTCGAACCCAAAGCGGAAAACTGCATCTTCATAGGATACCCTAAGGAAACGATTGGGTATTTCTTCTATCACAAATCCGAGGACAAGGTTTTTGTTGCCAAGAATGGATCCTTTCTTGAGAAGGAGTTTCTCGCGAAAGGTGTGAGTAGTCGGAAGGTAGAACTCAAAGAGGTTATTGAACCTTCTCTTCATGAAATGGCGAGTAGCACAGCACCAGAAATTGTTTCGGAGTTGACTTCACCAAATGAAGAGAGAGCTAATGATATTGATCATGAAACTCCGAAAGAGGACACTACCGAACCTCGCAGGTCAAGTAGGACATGTGCAACTCCTGAACTGTACGGCAATCCTATTGTGAATTTTGTGGTTGATGAAATTGATGACCCTGCGACGTATGAAGAAGCGATGATGAGCCCGGATTCCAACAAATGGCTAGAAGCCATGAAATCCAAGACGGAATCCATGTACGAGAACCAAGTTTGGACCTTGGTGGACTTACCTCACGATCGAAAGGCCGTTGAGAATAAATGGATTTTCAAAAGAAAAACTGACGCTTATGGTAATGTGTCCATCTTTAAGGCTCGACTTGTCGCAAAGGGGTTTTGACAAATTCAAGGAGTTGACTACGTTGAGACATTCTCTCCCCTAGCGATGCTTACGTCGGTTAGGATTATGTTAAAAATTGCTGCATATTTCGATTATGAAATATGGCAGATGGATGTCAAAACTGTGTTCCTCAATGGTAATATTGAAGAAGAGTTGTATATGATACAACCTAAGGGTTTTGTCGATCCTAAGGATGCTAATAAGGTATGTAAACTTCAGCGATCCAGCTATGGACTAAAGCAAGCATCCCGGAGTTGGAATCTCCGCTTTGATGAGGTGATGAAAGAGTTTGGATTTGTCCAAACTTATGGAGACGCTTGTATTTACAAGAAAGTGAGTGGGAGCAATGTGGCATTTATGATATTATATGTGGATGACATATTATTGATTGGAAATGATATAGATCTTTTAAATAGTGTTAAAAGTTATCTAAAAAACAAATTTTCGATGAAAGACCTTGGTGAAGCGTCATATATATTACGCATTAAAATCTATAGAGATAGATCAAGGCGCCTAGTTGGGCTATCACAGAGTACATACCTTGATAAGATACTAAAGAAGTTTAATATGGACGGAAGTAAGAAGGGGTTCTTACCTATGTTGCAAGGCAAGACATTGAGTAAGACTCAAAGTCTGGCTATGACGGAAGAAAGAGAGATGATGGATAAGATCCCCTATGCCTCGGCCATAGGCTCTATTATGTATGCCATGCTATGTACAAGACCGGATGTGGCACATGCTATTAGTTTGACTAGTAGGTACCAATCTGATCCAGGTTCGGAACACTGGATATCGGTCAAGAACATCCTCAAGTACTTGAGAAGAACTAGGGTTATGTTTCTTATATACGGAGGTGAAGAAGAGCTAGTCGCTAAGTGTTATGTTGATGCTAGCTTTGACACTGATCCGGATGACTCTAAGTCTCAATCCGAATACGTATTTCTCTTGAACGGAGCAGCAGTTAGTTGGAGGAGTTCCAAACAAACTGTGGTGGCTGGATCAACGACGGAGGCGGAATATGTTGCTGCTTCAGAAGCGGCGCAGGAAGCTGTTTGGATGAAAGAGTTCATTACGGAACTAGGTGTGGTTCCTAGTGCATTGGAAAAAATGGTGATCTATTGTGACAACAATGGAGCCATAGCCAACGCAAAGGAACCGAGGTCTCACAAGAATTCCAAGCATATTAAGCGCCGGTTTCACTCCATCCGCAAGCTTGTCAAGGATGGAGATATAAAGATTTGTAAAGTACACATGGACCTAAATGTAGCAGATCCGTTGACTAAAGCTCTCCCTAGGGCCAAACATGATCAACACCAGAACTCCATGGGTGTTAGATTTATCACTATGTGAACTAGATTATTGTCTCTAGTGCAAGTGGGAGACTGAAGGAAATATGCCTTGAGAGGCAATAATAAAGTTGTTATTATGTATTACTTATATATGATAGATGTTTATTTTGCATGCTAGAATTGTATTGATCGGAAACATCAATACATGTGTGTTTAATAAACAAAAAGGGTTCCTAGTTATGCCTCTCTTATAGACTAGCTTGTTGATTAACAAGATGATCAAGGTTTCCTGATCATAGACATTGGATGTTGTTAATAACAAGGTCACAACATTTGTGAAATGATGTGATGAACATTCATCCAAAGTATAGCATTACGATCAAGTCATTATGTTTATATTGCTATAACATCATACGAAGTAATCTTTATCCTTAGACCATGAGATCATGTTAATTGCTAACACCTGAAGAGTATCTTGATAACATCAAACGTCACACCGTAACAGGGTGACTATAAAGATGGGTTCAGTGCTACGAAGGTGTTATATTGAGGCTCATGGATCAAGATTGGAATTTGTCAATCCCGATGACGTATAGATATACTCTGGGCCCTCTCAGTGATATCACATTGAGATAGCTTGCAAGCAATTGATGTGATCACTAGAATGTTATATCACGGGAACGAGAAAAGAGTGCATGTCGGTAACGAGATTAAACTAGGTATTTGGATATTGATGATAGAATCTCAGACATGTACTATATCATGAGAAAAAGGGATTAAATTACAAGCGTTAAAGGTTCTCACGATCACAGAAGTCATCGTTGAATATGCAGGAGTCAGTATGGATCTCCAGGTCCCGCTTCTGACTATTGATCTGAGAGGAGTCTCAATCATGTATGGGTTATTCACGAACCGTAGGGTGACACACTTAAGAGTTACCGGACACCATTTTGGAGCACATATGTTTCATACGAAAGAATTGCAAACGCATGAATTGTTTCGATAGAAACCGGAAATTGTTCCGGGTGAAATTGCAGAAAGTCGTTCTGCATGTGATATTGAAATATTGCAAGGGGTTATATGTGAATGTTTGTTAATTAAAGTAATTAACAAAATTCTGAATAAATTTAATAAAAGATTTTTATTAAATGAGAGAGCATTAAACTTGGAGAATTCTAATGCATTTAAAGTGGGGACTTTAAAAGGGAATGTGAAGAGGCATTTTAATGTGGAAGGGTTACCACCACATGAATGGGGGAGGTGAGGGTTCACCCCCCATGCGCCGGCCATGGAGAGGAGGGGAACCCCCCTCCTATAAAAGGCCACCCTCTCCCTCCTTCTTCCTCACACCTCATTGTGAAGGATCTCTTTCCCCCTCTAGAATTATTCCCCCATGGTCTTGGATTAGCGAGATACATGTTCCCGGTGGCATTTCGTCTAGAAGGAGTTGCTGCTTCCGCTAGATCATTGGAGAGAGGAGGTGGAGGTTGTCCCGTGGCTTGAACGTGTGTGCGAGTACGGATGCGCTGCTGAGTTGCGGCGCTCGGACTTCCTCATGATCTTGAGATCGACAAGTGTATGACTACATCAACCACGAGTTCCTACTCGTTAACAAAACTCGTTGTCTTCGGGGGTAAGTTCTCGTTGGATGTATGTCCACCTGTTTCTTTGTACCTAGTAGATAGATCTTGGCGTGTAGTTCTCATCGTAGGAATTTTTTTGTTTTCTATGCTGCGGACCCAACAGTTGCTAGCATATACTTGGCCAAGATAGCTACTAACAACAGAAAGCATGCAAGATCACAAATAACAAAGACATGATAGAATCAATAATCAATCTGAAATAGCATCTCAATATCCATCGGATCCCCACAAACACAACATGCAGAATTACAAATAGATGATCTTGATCATGAAAGAAGCTCACAAGATCTAAACATGAAAGCACAAAGTAGGAGAACCGGCCATCTAGCTACTACATGGATCCGTAGTCCAAGGATGAACTACTCACGCATCACACCGGAGGCTTGCATGGTGATGAAGAAGGCCTCCAGGGTGAATTCCCCTCTCTGGCAGGGTGCCGGAAAGAGCTTCAGATCCCTCCCAATCTAAGGATGGAGATGACGGTGGCTAGAGACTCTTTCGTGGATTTTTAATCGGGACCTTAGGGTTTTCGTTCCGAGGGAAACTTATAGGCGGAAGGAGAGGCCGAGGGGGTGCTAGGGTCGGCCAGACCACCCCCTGGGGCGGGCCAGGCCTGGCCGCATGGCCAGGTGGTGTGGCTGGCCCCCAGCCCTTCTCCGTCTCGTATTCTGGCATCTGATGACTTCCGGAAAAATAGGCACTTTGGCTTTTGTCCCGTCCAATTCCAAGAATATTCATTTCTGACTTTCCTGGAACCAAAAACAGCAGAAAACAGGCAGCTGGCACTGTGGCTCTTGTTAATAGGTTAGTCCAAGAAATCATATGACAAGTACTCCAAAGTGTGGACAAAACACAAGGAAGTGGATAAAACCAAGCATGGAACATCAAAAATTATAGATACATTTACAATGTATCAGTATTCTTTGCTGTAGCATGACTTGTTATAAACAATTGAGATTGCTTAATGTGCCTTGGATGAATCATGCGTTGTTTTAGCATATTAAAGCATAGTATAGTCGTATTCTCCTTTGATGATTTATTTGGGTTGACTTGGCGCATGATCACACCATGCTATGACTATCTCAAGTCACCATAGCCTTGATGATCCTTTAGTTTTCAACTTGTAGTATCACTTTATGCTTTGATCAATGATGTTTGGTTGCTCTGCATGATTATGGCCATTATTGCTCTCTTAGTTTGTCGCTCCCAGTCTTTTGCTAGCCTCCACAACCAAGTATGAGTTCCACTCATGCATCCAACTCCTTAAACCAAGTTATTCCAAAGAGTCCACCATACCTACCTACTAGCTTATGCTATTCCAAGAATATTCATGCTTTTGTTTACCTTCCGAATTAAACCTGTTATGAGAAAACTAGTGATTAAAGCTCTCACGAACTTGATGGCACACTTTACTTTTCTTGCCCTTAATAAACTTGAACCATTGTGTCGTCTATGTTGTATATGATTGCACTTATTTGTTGGGAATTAGCAGAACTATGCTGTCATGGGAACGCTTTCAACATTGCACTTAGTACTTGTACCTAGTTGATATCATGCTCTTTTGTATACGGATGTCGTCGGTGTGAAATGAAAGGGGAGCTTGTAAGTCCATGGAGTTATGTATATGTGTTAGAGAAACGCCTGGGCCGCTGGTCTAATCCATGCTGACATGGTGGAAACCTGCAGCGTAACCATAATGAGCTGTCTATGAAGCATTCTTCTTATAAAAAAGAGTCCTATATTGAGAAAAAAAAGAGAAAAAGAAAAAAATAGATTATGAAAAGAGGAAAGAGAGAAAAAAAGCACCATATTCCCATGGTAAATAAGAAGATTGTTGAGATGCTCGTTGTCTGCTTGCCTTGTCATTTTGATATGGGGATTCTTCCGTATCATCGGGCAAGGGGTACCCCGTTGGCGGTTCTCTATGATACACATGTACTTACGATGACAAGAACTTACCGGTGAATAAACTTGAGTAACATGAGGAGCGGCCCTCGTATTCAAGGGACATGAGATTTATAACTGATACTTTGTCAAGCATATACACCATAGTTTGTTCACTTTAACCTTAATCACTTCAAGATGCTTATGATAGGGGCAATGAGAGCTGAAAGCTATTAAGTACCATAATTTTTGGAAGCTCTTTATGAAACTTGAATCTCTGCTTCCTTCTATGAAGGCCTTTCTTCCACCATTATATTGAGTCTCCACCTTCTATCTTTATGCACCTACTTTGAGAGCATAGTGGTCATTCTTAGTTCTATGTGCATTGTCCCAAGACTATTTAATTGATGCATAACTTGATATTGCTTGCTTTAAACTATGTGTATCTAGTCATTCTTATGAACTTTTAAGGAGTCCTATGCATTTATATTTGCTACTCTATGAGGGACAAGATGAATACTAGTATGCTATGTTTTCTTTATGTGAAACAAACAAACGTCTTGCAAAGCATTGTTATTCATGAATCTTTTGTTTGTGCCTTTTCATGTTGCATCATAGTTTCTTTGTCTTATTGCTAGACCTTTGTCTTTCATGTTATGATTGAAGTACTATGATCCCAGCTTTGAATGTTTTACAAATACTTTGATCAAGTCTTTTTATCACTTACCTACTCGAGGATGAGCAGGAGTTAAGCTTGGGGATGTTGATACATTGCAAATGTATCTATAATTTTTGATGTTCCATGCTTGGTTTTATCTACTTTCTTTTGTTTTGTCCACACTTTGGAGTACTTTTCATTTGATTTCTTAGACTAACCTATTAACAAGAGCCACAGTGCTAGCTGCCTGTTTTCTGCTGTTTTTGGTTCCAGGAAAGTCAAAAAATGAATATTCTCGGAATTGGACAGGACAAAAGCCAAAGTGCCTATTTTTCCGGAAGACATCTGAAGCCAGAATACGAGACGGAGAAGAGCTGGGGACCGGGCACACCACCTCAAGACGCAGCTAGGCACAGCCTGGCCTGCCGGGGTGGTCTGGCCGACCCAGACCCCTCGGCCTCTCCTTCCGCCTATATATTGCCCTCGGGACCAAAACCCTAAGTACCATCAAAAATCCACGAAGAGCTCAGAGTCATCTCCATCCCTAGATCGGGAGGGATCTGAAGCTCTTCCCGTCACCCTGCCGGAGAGGGGAATTCACCCTGGAGGCCTTCTTCATCATCATGCAAGCCTCCGGTGTGATGCGTGAGTAGTCCATCTCTAGACTACGGGTCCATGTAGTAGTTAGATGGCTGGTTCTCCTCCTTTGTGCTATCATGTCTAGATCTTGTGAGCTCCGTTCATGATCAAGTTCATCTATTTGTAATTCTGCATGTTGTGTTTGCGGGGATCCGATGGATATTGAGATACTATTTCTGATTGATTATTGATTCTATCATGTCTTTGTTATTTGTGATCTTGCATGCTTTCTGTTGTTAGTAGCTATTGATACGTCCAAAACGTATCTACTTTCCCGAACACTTTTGCTATTGTTTCTCCTCTATACTTGTGTGATTTGGATGCAACTAATGCGAACTGACGCTGTTTTCAGCAGAATTGCCTTGGTGTCTACTTTTTGTGCAGAAAATCAACTATCAGGAAAAATCCCGGAAAATATGCCAAAAATCCTATTTCACCAAGACTCAGAGCTGAATACGAGACGGAGAAGAGCCTGGGTGGCCACACCACAGTGGCGCTGGCCAGCCAGCGCCAGGTGGTGTGGGCCCCTGTGCACCCTCGGCCTCTCTCTTCGCCTATAAGGAGCCTTGACCTAAAAACTTGGGGTTCGACGCTTTTTCGAAGGAGTTCCGCTCGCCGCCACCACCAGATTCCATGAAACAGCACTAAACTCCGTTCGGCACTCACGGACGGGAATTGGAGGAGATCATCGCCATCATCATCACCATCGCTTCTCCATCGACCATCCATGTTTCTCCCATCTATGAGTGAGTAATCCCCCGCTGTAGGCTATGGGGATGGTAGGGATTGGATGAGATCGTTCATGTAATGGCATCAGATTGTTAGGGCATAGTGCCTAGTATCTCTATTAGTGCTTTACGACATTGTTGCAACTTTGTTGTGCTTAATGCTTGTCACTAGGGCCCGAGTGCCATGATTTCAGATCTGAACTTATTATTGATTCATTATGATAGTATTGTTATTGGTCTTATCTACAAGTTGTATACACACGTCGTTGTCCGGAACCTATGGTCCCGGCGATGTAAATCGGGTGGCCGGAAGGGAAAGGCTTTGATGTGAGGATCACATGTGTTCACGGAGTGTTAATGCTTTGCTCCGGTGCTCTATTAAAAGGAGAACCTTAATTGCTAGTAGTTCCCTAGAGGCCCATTGCAAAGCAAGGCAGGACAAAAGATGTTGTGCAAGTTCTCATTGCGAGCATGTATGACTATATATGGAACACATGCCTAGGATTGTCTAGTACTTGGATGCTTTATCTTATTTATCTGCAATTGCCCTATGTTCTGATTGCTATGTGAATTGTCTTGTCCATGCAACGCCCGTCCATCCACCCTTATGCCTACCGCACTCGAATCCCACTGTTTACTGCTTTTGTTACTACTGTCTTTGCTTTACTACTGTTGTTACTTTACTATTCCTACTACAAAACTATTGCTACTGATAAACTGCTGTGAGCAAGATTGTTTCTAGGTGCAGCTGAATTGACAACTCAGTTGTTAAGGCTGATAAGTATTCTTTGGCTCCCCTTGTGTCGAATCAATAAATTGGGTTTCACTTCCCTCGAAAATACTGCGATACACCCCCTATACTTGTGGGTCATCAAGACTATTTTCTGGCGCCGTTGCCGGGGTGCATAGCTTTATTTATCAAGTTCACATGGATTCTCTATTGTTCGATGCTATCCATCCATCATGGGTAAGTCTCGTGATGGCAAGGTTCCTATTTTACCATCCACTACAAGAAGAGGTACGGTTCTGAACACCTCTGCTGCTCTTGATTCACCATCTGTTATAAGTAAGCTCGTTACACCACCACATACACATGCTACACAGACAGCTACTACTGCTGAATCTAAAACTTCTGATGCTTATGATGCTGCTTCTACTGTGCTTGATAAGAGTGGTTCATTAGGTCCTTTCCTAGATGCTACGATTACTAGAACTATAGCTAGAAATACCGAAACTCCTAATGAAGACACTACCACACCTGTTAGCTCCCCTGAGTCTAGTGAGAGTTATGATATTGAAGAAGATTATGTTGAGATGACCGATGAGTTTATTAAAGAATTTAAGAACACCCATGATAGGAGCGCCGCTAAGAGTCTCCTCGAGAGGCATACTATTAGACCCAAATTATATCCTGCTGCTAAGTTTGCTGCTTCTCCCATAAACATTATAGATGAAGATTATGATTTCTCTCTCGATCTATCCTACGTAGCTATTGTTGAGAAAGAACCTTTTTGTGGGACTAAGAATGAAAGTGCGGTAGCACATATGAATGAACTTTCTACCATGAGTGGCTTGTTTTCTGATAATATTAAGATGCGTACTTACTTTGTTGCCAAGATCTTCCCCTTTTCACTGAAAGGAGAATCTAGGACATACCTAGATAGTTGTGTTGATTGTGTTTTCAGGAATAGGACTCCTAAGGAAGTTGAGGAATTAATGGCTAAAATAAGTAAGAATTATGAAGATTGGACTCCTCCTAAACAAGCTATACCTGAAGTAATTGTACCTGAACCATCTATTCTTGTGCCTATTCCAACATCAAAGAAGAGGGGAATTATTGAATTAAATGATTAAGTGATGAAGGAAGCTAAGAAATGTCTTAAGGAGAAGGGAATTAAAGCTGCAGATGTCAAGAATTTACCTCCTATAGAAGAATTATGTAAGCCTATTCCCTACTCACCCACTATTGAGGTACACTCTCTCCAACACTTTGATGAAGGTGATATCCTACTTGAAACCTCCTGATCAATGCTTAGAAGAATTTGATATCTTTATTGTTAAGCAAGATAACTTTAATAAAAGGGTGCAAAATCATCTAATGGAAAACACTAGAGATATTGTTGAGTTGAAAGATATTGTGGAAACAACCTCTAATGATGTTTAAATGATTGTTAAACACTTTCAAATGGTTCAAACTCAAATATATCAACTCGTTAAAGTGCAAAACGAATTGCTAGTTAATGCTGCTAAAGAAAAACATGCTTATGAAATTAGAACTAGAAGTGGTGCTACTACCCAGGATCCTCTATATCCTGAGGGGCATCCCAAAAGAATTGAGCAGGAGTCTCAACAGGCTGAAAATACTGGTTATACTCGAAAGAAAAGGAAAAAGAAACATAAAACTGTTGTAGAACCCTCTGAACCTGCTATAGATCCTAATAGTATATCTATCTCTGATGCTGAAACTGAAAGTGGTAATGAAGAAAATGAAGTTCCTAATGAAGAAAAAGTTGAAGAAGAACCTGAAAACCACACTAAGACTACTAAATACACCAAAGAAGATTTTTTTGCTAAGAAACATGGTAGTGAAAGAGAACCTTGGGTCCAAAAACCTATGCCTTTCCCTGATAAGAAACACAAGTCAAAGGAAGATGAACAGTATAATAAGTTTTGTGAGTGGATCAAACCTTTATTCTTGCAAATTCCTTTGACTGATGCTATTAAATTGCCTCCTTACTCAAAGTATATGAAGGACATTGTCTCGAATAAAAGGAAGATCCCTAATCAAGAAATCTCTACTTTGCTTGCTAATTATTCCTTCAATGGTAGGGTTCCTAAGAAACTTGGAGACCCAGGGATTCCAACTATCCCTTGCTCTATTAAGAATAGTTATGTTAGAACTGCTTTGTGTGATTTGGGAGCTGGAGTTAGTGTTATGCCTTTCTCTCTCTATAAGAGGCTTCAGCTTGAAAAATTGATACCAACTAATATATCTTTGCAAATGGCTGATAAGTCTACCACTATTCCTGTGGGTATATGTGAGGATGTACCTGTTCAGGTGGCTCATAATTGCTTGATATTAACTAATTTTTTTGTGCTTGAAATGCCTAAAGATGATAATATGTCTATTATTCTTGGGAGACCTTTTCTTAATACTGCAGGAGCTGTTATTAATTGTAATCAAGGAAAGGTGACCTTCAATGTCAATGACAAGAAACATACTGTCTATTTCCCCAAGAAGATTGAAGGACTTATGGTTTAAATTCAATTGAACATGTTGAAGGCATTCAAGTTGGAGAAATATATTGTCCCATACCAAAAGAAAATTTTGAAACTATTATGATTGGGACCATTGCTATCAGAGTTGAGGTAACATAATCATTAGTGGAATACAAAGTTTTTTCTCATATGCAATTGTTTTGGTAGCAAGACTTGATCAACCTTGCTAAAAAAAGGATTCCATTGAACAAAACAATGTTTTCATTATGATTATCCCCGTTTATTTCTATCCTTTGCATTTTTGGTTTTTGCTTTCGTTTAGTTTCCTTTGTGTTGTTAGTTTGCTTGCATGCTAGAACTTCTATAGTTCTAGCCTTGTTTTGTCCTTGCATCATGTTTCCAAAAGAAAAAAAATTGTCTGTCAGAAAATCATTCTTCTATTTCTGAAAAAAGCCCAAAAATAAAGTGTCTCGAAAAATTCCAGAAAATTCATATTAAATTTTTACGTGAAAAAAGGGGCAGAGGAGTACCTGGTAGGTACCATGGGGGCCCACTAGGCAGGCACACCACATGGTGGCGCAGCCAGACCTGGGTGGCGCCATGACCTGGTGTGGGCCACCCCTGGCCCTCCACCACTCCTCTCACCTGCCACTTTCTTCTCTCTCCCGAATAAGCTCCAGTTCATAGCTCAAAATCGCGTTCTTTCTGTGCTTGCTCTCGATTTCTTCGATCACCTTGCTCAGCCCATCTTTCTTGCTGAAATTTGGAGCAATTGTTCCTTGGTATGTGACTCCTCCCCTTGTCCAAGTAGATTTGTGTTTAGTGGATTGTATGTTGAGTATTTTGCTACTGTAGGTGACTGGTTATGAGAGCTTGTAAGCTTGTTTGATGCTTAGAGATATAGTTTTGATGCATGTTTAGGCCTATTGCTAGTCCCTATGAGTAGAATCCTTCATTATAATTACTTTGCAATCACTTGTTTAATGGATGTTTAAATTTTAGAATAAAAGATGAGTGAACACCACCTAAACCAACATGAGCTTTGGGTTCCTGAAGTCATGAAGGTTCACCGAGAATAGGAAGTTTTTCCCTCCATTTATCCATGCTCTGAGTTCATGAGAGCTGTAGGAATTCTACAAGACTTCCACACTTTGGTTTCTAATGCAGGGTTAGAGCACTTTTTGGAAGATGAGCCTTGTCAATTTGTGAAGCTAACCATGTCTGTGGTGCAGGATTTCAAATTTAGTCACTCTTTGCCTAACCCCATGGTCCATTACAAAATTTACAATATAGCTGTCGATCTTTCTCTCGATGATTTTTGTGCAGCTATTAAGGTACCTCAATGGGGATCATGTAAGAAGATTAAAGAGAGACCGGAACCACTCATGGATTTATACGCAGAAATTTTTCAAGGGAGTAGCTTCTCAAAGGAGAATGGAAAAATCCGTAACATTCATCTTCCCTCCATTCGCTACTTTGCCTACTTTATTGCCAAATGTGTTCTTGCTAGGAAAACTGTCAATAAGTTATCTTCGTTTGATCTAGCATTTATCTCTGCTGCTCTTAGACGAGATAGGTCCTACAACTTGGGTGCTTTGATATCTTTCCGTCTTGCTGCTAACCGTGAGAAGGGTGGAATTTGTGGAGGCCTCATTGCTTCTCGTTTGCTAGCATTGCATGGTTTAGTGCCTCATCATCAAGACCTTCAGTTTCCCATAGAGAGGCTTGATTTTAATTCCATGATACAGCATAAATTTATTTCCTCGTGGGCCAGTTTGAGTGAGTTGTCTTATGAAATAACCTTTCTCAAAGCTGGTTGGAGAAAGAGCAAGTCCGAGCGTGTTGTTCTTTTGCCTGCACCTGTTTTTTTTAACCTTGATAACAAGGAAGGATGGTCCCTCACTAAGGAGGAGCTGGACACGTACTTGGGAGAGCTCTCCCAACAGGAGCATGACAATAGAAGGGAGGTCACGGATGATTCGGTCCAGCCCTTGAATGAGGGAGAGTCTTCATATCAGCAACCCGCTTATGATTGGGGAGCTTCCTCTTCTTCTCATCGGCCCAGCTACGACCATTCTTACCAAGATCCGCCCGCTTGGAACCCCTATTCGTACATGGACTGATACCCACTTAGGCCAAAATCCTAAGCTTAGGGGGAGGTACCCGACACCGCACTCATCTCCATATCATGTTGCGTCGGTTCTTTGTATATTCATGTTTTCGTTCTCTTTTTAGTTTTCGTTCTTCTTTGCTTTTGCTTTCTAAAAACACAAAAAGACCAAAAATATTTTTGTTGTTTCTCTTTGGTTTGCTTCTTCTTTTTGCCTTGGTTTGTTTTCCCTTTTTGCTCTGTTTGAACTATTTGAAAAAATCCAAAAAGATTTGGCTTTGCTTGTTTTTATCTTTTGGTTCTTATTTAAAAATCGAAACCACCAAAAATATTTGTCGTTCTTCTTTGGTTTTTGCAAGTTTGCTACAGGGTTCGGCAGTTCTCAGTGGATTATTGGTTTCATATTATTATTCAAGCCACACAAGTGAAGAGCAATAATGAGGATCAATGACAACTTGAGGCGTGGTAAGAGGCTGGTAACGAACCCTATTTGTTTTCATTTTTGTACATATACTCATCACTGTGGGCGTGCTTAGTCTGTTCATGTAGAGTGTATGTTTTCTTTGGATGCTTAGTAGTTCTTGCTTTCTTGTGATTAGCTCCAGCTCGCTAATAGTTTGTAGCATGTCTCATGAATGTTTGCTTGCATTACTCTATTCATAAATTGGTATGACACTGTGGTATCCTCATCTGAATGTTTCATTTGATCGACTTGGCACATGCTCATGCATGCACATGACTGTAATAATTAGTTAAGCCTTGACGAATTATTTTGCCTTGAGGATCTTGAATCATTTTCATGCCATGAGTAGTCTTGTTTTGTTGCAAGCATGATAATAACAGCTATTGCTCTCTCGTTTGTCGCTCCCTTACTTTTGCTAGCCTTCACTTCCACTGAGTGTCTTACTCATGTTTCCAATTACCTAAACCAAATATTTCCAAAGTGTCCACCATACCTACCCATTAGCATCATTTGCTACTTCCGTGCATATTCAATATGCCTTGTTTTCTTCCGAATAAAATGTTTGTTTGTTATGAGAAAGTTAGTTAGTAAAGCTATCACAAACTTGATGGCACACTTTATTTTCCACACTTAATAAACCTGAACCATTGTGAACTCTCCATGAAAGTTATATGCTTGCTAATTATAGGCTGGGGATTAGCAGAATCGTGCTGTCACGGGGAACGCTTTCAACACTTGTAAATATATACCCAGTTGATACCTTGCTCTTTTGTTTGCGGATGTCGTCGGTGTGAAATAAAAGGGGAGCTTGTAAGTCCATGGAGTTATGTATGTGTGTTAGAGAAAGCCTGGTCGCTGGTCTAATCCATGCCGACATGGTGGAAACACCTGCGTAACCATAATGATATCTATGAAGCATTCTTCTTATAAAAAAGAGAGAGATAGCTATTGAAAAAGAAAAAAGAGTTCTATGAAAGAGGAAAGAGAAAAAAACCACCATTTTCCCATGGTAAATAAGAAGATTGCTGAGATACTCAGTGTCAGCTTGCCTTGTCATTTTGATATTGGGATTCTTCCATATCATCGGGCAAGGTACCCGTTAAGCGGTTCTCAATGATACGCACATACTTACGATGACAAGAACTTACCGGTAACTAAAGTTGAGTAGCATGAGGAGCGGCCCTCGTACTCAAGGGACTTGGGATTTCTAGTTTATAGTCTGTCAAGCATATAACTCAGATTGGACCTCACTTTCACCTTAACCACATTAAAGATGCCTATGATAGGGGCAATGAGATCTCAAAGCTAACAAGTACCATACTTTCAGCATTTGGAAGCCTTTCAAATTTCTCAAAACCTTTTTCTTCTACTTGTTGAGTCTCCACATATTCTTTGAGCACCTTCTTGAGAGCATAGTTGTCATTCTTTATGTCTGTTTCATTACTTGATTATTTGTGTTATGACTTTGATGCTTGTATCCTTGATATCTTTACTTCTAGGAATCACTTGAACTTCAGAGGTGCCTTGACATTCATAATCAAAGGCAAGAGAGATACCACTCTATCATACCTTTCTATGAGCATTGTAATGTTGCTTATGTTTGTGCTTTATGCTACTTATTATTCTTGAGTTGGAATCTCTTCATAGCTTGCAATGACTATTGAGTAGACTCAGTTGCATACTCTTTATTATGAATTGTCCAAGTAGTTGATCACATTGCTAAGAATATATACATCATATGAAGCAAATGTGTTCGTGAAAGTTCTTTTATCGCACTCAGTTTTCAACTGAATTGCTTGAGGACAAGCAATAAGCTAAGCTTGGGGGGAGTTGATACGTCCAAAACGTATATACTTTCCCGAACACTTTTGCTATTGTTTCTCCTCTATACTTGTGTGATTTGGATGAAACTAATGCGAACTGACGCTGTTTTCAGTAGAATTGCCTTGGTGTCTACTTTTTGTGCCGAAAATCAACTATCAGGAAAAATCCCGGAAAATATGCCAAAAATCCTATTTCACCCGAAGACTCCAGGAGCGAATCTGAGGCGGAGAAGAGCCACAGGGTGGCCACCACGACTTCTGGTGGCCAGGCCAGTCACGCCAGGTGGTGTGGGCCCCAGGCACCCCTCGGCCTCTCTCTTCGCCTATAAGAGCCTTGACCTAAAAACTTGAGGTTCGGCGTTTTCGGAAGGAGTTCCGCTCGCCGCCACCACCAGATTCACGAAAGCGACACCGAAACTCCGTTCTGGCACCCTGTCGGAACGGGGAATTGGAGGAGATCATCGCCATCATCATCACCATCGCTTCTCCATCGACCATCCATGTTTCTCCCATCTATGAGATCGTTCATGTAATGGCATCAGATTGTTAGGGCATAGTGCCTAGTATCTCTATTAGTGCTTTATGACTTTGTTGCAACTTTGTTGTGCTTAATGCTTGTCACTAGGGCCCGAGTGCCATGATTTCAGATCTGAACTTATTATTGATTCATTATGATAGTATTGTTCTTGGTCTTATCTACAAGTTGTATACACACGTCGTTGTTCGGAACCTATGGTCCCGAAGTGACAGAAATCGGGGTAGCCGGAAGGGAAAGGCTTTGATGTGAGGATCACATGTGTTCATGGAGTGTTAATGCTTTGCTCCGGTGCTCTATTAAAAGGAGCACCTTAATTTCTAGTAGTTCCCTAGAGGCCCCGCTGCAAACGGGCTGGCAGGACAAAAGATGTTGTGCAAGTTCTCATTGCGAGCACGTATGACTATATATGGAACACATGCCTAGGATTGTCTAGTACTTGGATGCTTTATCTTATTTATCTGCAATTGCCCTATGTTCCGATTGCTACGTGAATTGTCTTGTGCATGCAACGCCCGTCCATCCACCCCTATGCCTATCGCACTCGAATTCCACTGTTTACTGCTTTTGTTACTACTGTCTTTGCTTTATTACTTCTGTTACTTTACTATTCCTACTACAAAACTGTTGCTACTGATAAACTGCTGTGAGCAAGATTGTTTCCAGGTGCAGCTGAATTGACAACTCAGTTGTTAAGGCTGATAAGTATTCTTTGGCTCCCCTTGTGTCGAATCAATAAATTGGGTTTCACTTCCCTCGAAAATACTGCGATACACCCCCTATACTTGTGGGTCATCAGCTATCTTGGCCAAGTAGATGCTAGCAACTCCAAGAGTTAGTATTTATGCTCGATAGTGGGTTCATGCCTCTGGTAATCTAGGGAAGTGACAGAAATCTCTAAGGTACTAGATGTGTTGTTGCTACTAGGGAGAAAACAACAATCCTTTGTTCATAGAACAACCGTATTGTTTACTTTACACGCAATTCGTAAAGCAATAATATGTTGTTGCAACTTAATTCTAGAGGGGGTTCGGAAGATAACCTGAAGGTGGATTATTAGTCATAGATGTAGTTGGATGGCGGTCTATGTATAATGTTGTAATGCCCAATCAAGTTCCAAAGGAGTCAAGATGATTAGTATATGCTTGTATGCTTTCTCGATGTTTGTCAATTGCCCCACTGTAATTTGTTCACCCGGCATGTTATCTATCTTAAGGAGAGCCACTTCTAGTTAACTATGGACCCCGGTCCTTTCTTTTACATACAATCTATAACCAACTGTTTATTGCTTTGTGTTTACTTTCTGCAAACTATTACTTCCTTACATTCGATACGTTTAATCCTTTGTTTTCAGCAAAATCGGTCAGATTGACAACCTCATCGCAAGTTGGGGGCAAAGTTCTGTGGTTGTGTTGTGCAGGTCTCCACGTTGCTGCTGGCACCGGTAGTGTGCCCTGCCAACGTTCAGCTAGCTACACCTTTGGGGTGTTTCCTTGCTCCTACTGGATTGATAACATTGGTTTCTTACTGAGGGAAAACTTGCTGCTCTGCTCATCATACCTTCCTCTTGGGGTTCCCCAACGAGCTCGATATATTTGGGCCATCAAGATGCTATTTCAGATTGATTATTGATTCTATCATGTATTTGTTATTTGTGATCTTGCATGCTCTCCGTTGTTAGTAGCTATCTTGGCCGAGTAGATGCTAGCAACTCCAAGAGGGAGTATTTATGCTCGATAGTGGGTTCATGCCTCTCGGAATCTGGGGAAGTGATAGAAATCTCTAAGGTACTATATGAGTTGTTTCTACTAGGGAGAAAACAGCAATCCTTTGTTCATAGAACAATCGTATTGTTTACTTTACACGCAATGCTTAATGCAATTATCTATTGCTTGCAACTTAATACTAGAGGGTTCGGATGATAACCTGAAGGTGGATTATTAGTCATAGATGCAGTTGGATTACGGTCTATGTATAATGTTGTAATACCAAATCAAATCTCATAGGAGTCAAGATGATTAGTATATGCATGTATGCTTTCTCGATGTTTGTCAATTTCCCCACTATAATTTGTTCACCCAACATGTCATCTATCTTAAGGAGAATCACCACTAGTGAACTATGGATCCCGGTCCTTTCTTTTACCATCAATCTACAACTATTTACTGTTTTCTGTTTACTTTCTGCAAGCTATTACTATCTTCACACAATACGTTTAATCCTTTGTTTTCAGCAAAACCGGTGAGATTGACAACCTCACTGTAAGTTGGGGGCAAAGTTCTGTGGTTGTGTTGTGCAAGATTCCAAGTTGGAAACAACACCTTGGATGTGTTTCCTTGATGCTACTGGTTCGATAACCTTGGTTTCATAACTGAAGGAAAACTTGCTACTGTGCTCATCATACCTTCCTCTTGGGGTTCCCCAATGAGCTCGATATATTTTGGGCCATCAGGCGTCTATTTTATTTGTTGTTGGGCGAGTGTCATGACATGGTAATGTTATAATTTGAATTATATTTGATACTGTTGGAAATTATAGCATACCTAACGTGTAAGTTCCATAGACCTTGGCCTTACACAAAAAGGAATGATAAAGATTATACCACGATGCACATGATAGTGCTCAAGTGCAAGAACCATATCATTTCACTTTATGCATATGATGTTTTCATCTTATATTGCTTGAGTTGCACTTTAGTAGCATTATAAGATTATCCCTCATTTAGATATCAAGATAAAATATGTTCTTCCTTAAGTATGCACCGTTAAGAAAGTTCTTCGTTTCAAGACATCACATGATGATCAGGTGTTTTCGACTCTATGCTTTCGTACAACGGGTGTTAGACAGTTTTACACACGCGAGTACTAAGGTTCTTACTTGGCGAGCCTAGCATGTACGAACATGGCCTTGGAACATGGATTGAAAGGTTAAGCATGAGTCATATGGTTGATATGATCCCATATACACTACAAGAAAAGTTGGCTTTTACAACAGGCGATTTTCATGGTTGAAGGCCTATTTTTCGTGGCTAAAAAGTCTTCTACGATGGATGCCCATCGTGGTAAAAGCCCCGTCACAAAAGAATCTACCACGGATCGCACCCTTCAGCCACGAAAACTTGTTCTGTCATAGATCTATTCACCAGCCGCGTTGACTATTGATGTCATGCAAAATGCCACGTGGCAAACACTGTTAACGACCAGTTACTGCCGTTAACAGCCACGAAAACCATGGTAGAAGCAAGGCCCAGCCAAGTCCTGCTCATAATTAAGTGGGCTGGCCCATCAAGAGAGCCCAATAAGATTACGACCCGTTACTGTTTCGTCTGACAATGTTTGAAATGGGCCCAGAGATGTGGCCAGCAGCGGCCCGCGAATGTCAGGCCCGTTACTGTTTTGGCCTATAGAAGACCACACTTTTCGAATACTGTGTGACCCGTTAACATGCTGCGTCCAGTAGGCATGATACTGTTAAAGCCCACGGTCTGCCCGTCACTGTTCTCATAGCTCGTCATGGGCCGCCTATGAACGACCCACTTTTGAGAAGGTCCGATACTATTCTGGCCTTTTACTATTCTAGCTTGTTACTATTTTGGCTGTCTACTATTCATGTTCGTTACTGTTGTGGTCCTTTATAGTTCTAGCCCGTTATTGTGCTGGTTGCTCTGTTCTGGCCTTTTACTATTTAGGCCTGTTACTATTCTGGCCTGTTAGTATTCTGGCATGTTACTTTGCTGGATTGCCACTGTTCTGGTCTGTTGGTGTTTTGGCCTGCTACTGTTTGGCCTGTTACTGTTTTGGCATGTTACTGTTTTGGCCCGTTAATATTCCGGTATGTTACTATTTTGGCATGTTGCTGTTTTAGCCAATTACCGTTGTTGTTTTGGTCTGTTACTGTTTTGTCATGTTACTGTTTTGGCCACTTACCGTTACTATTTTAGTAATTCTGAAACCTGATCGACCTGGCTGGCGAAGTTATGGTACCGTCATGCGTGGACAGTGTCAACTAAATGCCTACATGGCCTATGCGAGTTATCTAGATATTACATCAGCTGCAAACTTCTTAAAAATATTACAAAATATGAACAAAAGGGAAATAAAATTCAGCACTTCAGTTGCGAATCAAGTTGATAGCAGAGTCCTCAATTTGCTTTCTCAATCCATCAACTGCATATCCCTTTGAGTGTGACAGCTACATTGGAAAACCACCTTGAGATATGATCTTGCAGTCCCCTCTTTGGTGGCGATAGCAATAATTGCAGTCTGAAACTAACTAATAGCAAGTTAATACAGCAAAGAAGACAAACTACTCATAGCTAAGAATGAACTAGATAGGAATTATAACTGCATAATACAAACTTGTAGAGCAGGAATGCAAACCATGAATGAACTATATAGTAGAGGATGGTTATGTCGTTGCCTAGGACGAACCAGAACCAGATACAAGATATAATGGTGTGGCTTGTGAACCTATAGAACGGGACAAACAAGCATTAGACAAGTATGCCAACAATGAAATGAGCAATCAAACAAAGTGTTTCTTAGAATTTTAGTATAAACTAGCCAGGTCATTTTAGCAAATATATATGGAAGTAGTGGTATCTCCTGGAATGCAAGAGACACTGGGTGACTCGGAATTTGCAGTGAGCTACACAATGGCATGCAGTTACTGTAATAGCTAAGAATGAACCACACAGAAATTATAACCGCATCATACCAGAACTTGTTGAGCAGGAATGGAAAACACGAATGAACTATACAGTAAAGAATAATTATGCTGTTGATTAGGACGAACCAGCACCAGATACAGAAAATATATAATGGCATTGGTGGTGGACCTATAGGCTGTGCAAACCAACATGTTTAGTGTTGCCTTTTTGAGCTCTATGCAAAGAAAACGAAAATAGTCAGTGTTGCAGCTTTTGAAGAACCAGATGGCAACAACAAAATTATAATCGAACTAGTACAAAGAGTTTGAACGGGTACCACAGGATAGCAGAACGATGCCAGGGAGGAAATAATAGCAGGAACTTAGCTCAGGAATAACCACATAGATTCAGTAACTGTGTAGGAGGTAATCCACACTAATATTTTCCACTGACATTACATTTTGCAAGAACTACACAATAGCAGGCATTTACTGGTGTATGGAGCAGCTAAGATAATAACATGTACATGACAAAATAACAGACATGTGCATGACTTGATATTTGTAGAGCAGCGAATTCAAAACAACATGTCTAATAACCTTGTATGTACTAGCACGAAGAAAATGCGTGCCTAGTGACTTGTAATGTACTAGCATGATTACAAAATTCCAGTTCACTACGACAGGCTTGAACCTGCTATACCATTGACAAAACAAAAATGGGTTGGAGATTTAGTTACCTTGGTCGGAGAGGCATCTAAGCCTCGTCGTTAGCGTGCGAGTGACGTCCAGGTCACCGAGGGTGCTGTGTTTGTGGTGGCTATTGGCGTCGGGGAAGCAGATCTTGGGCGGTCGATGTCGGTGCAGTCAAAGGCGATGACCATGTAGCTAGTCTGGAGCAGTGGACATGGAACTTGTTGAATTAGATCTCGTCTGGTGGACCATGGTGAAGCTGCTCCAATACGGTTGGGTAGCTTTTGGCGGTAGGGAAGCAGAACGTGGGCGGTCGACCACACCATATGCGAGGTCAGTGAGACCACAACTCTGGTGGAGTGGCAAAGAGACCCGGTGAACTAGATCCGAAGGGGTGGGTATCGAGGAAGCGGCTCCGGCAGCCGTGGAATTGCCGCCACGCGGTGCGCGTGATGGTCGTGGAGGTGAGGGCGTGTGAGAGAAGCCTGGGATTTTGGGAGGTCCAGCTAGAAAAACTACACGAATCGGGTCTATGGAGGTGAACAGAAAAATAATTACAATCGTGCCCCCAAGATACCGACTTTAGCGTGCCATAGGGCATCGAAACAATGGGTAGAAAAGGAATTTTAACGTCAAAAGTTTTTGAAACGAAGGGGCGCGATATTCTTCAAAGTCGGTCTTTGGTTTTGTCGCTCGATTGAGATTTTGAATTTGGCTAATAATAGAAAAATGGTAATCCCCCGGTGGGAGATTTTGCCTCAAAGTTTTTGAAATGATGGGGCGGGAAATGCTTCAAGGTCGGTCTGTGATTTTGCCGCTCGACCGAGATTTTGAATTTGGCTACCAGACAAATAATAATAGAAAAATTATTCTCCACGGTGGGAGATTTTGCCTCAAAGTTTTCGAAACGGCGAGGCGAGAAATGCTTCAAGGTCGGTGTGTGATTTTGCCGCTCGATTGAGATTTTGAATTTGGCAAGAGTCCAAGTAATACTAGAAAAATGGTACTCCATCGGTGGGAGATTTTGGCTGAAAATGTTTGAAATGGAGGGGCGCAAAATGCATATGAGTCGGTTGGGATTTTGCCATTCGATTTTACGATTACGAATTTGGCTAGCGGCGAAGTAATAATAGAAAAAGATAGTTATAGACTAGTACGCTATCTGGTCAGGAATTGAAGGCCGAGAGTCACATCAACTAACCATCCATTACATAATTGCGCAGAACATTGGTAAATTTTGCCGCTCAACTGAGATTTTGAATTTGGCTAGAGTACAAGTAATAATTTGAAAAAATGCTACTCCCTATTTTTAGAAATAAAAAAATATTCCCATCGAAAAAATAATGTTGACTCCATCTGCGAAATTGTTTGGGCTGTAGGTTTTTACCCTCGATTAAGATTTTGAATTTGGCTATAGTCCTAGTAACAAAAATTACGAGCGAACCCCACCAGCCAACCCATCAATTTCACAATCGCCACTGGTCATCAGTACGATAGGTCAAACGGAATTTCGCAGTATATGAAAGATTAAACATGTGGCCCAAATATTTCGTGTAGGCGAGAGCTTTTGCCTCTCGATTCAGAATTTGAATTTGGTGACAGTCCAAGTAATAACTGCTAGTAGACTATACTTCCCTCTGTTCACGAATCCAAGGCCTAGTCACATCAACTGATCATCCAGGACCTTGCTCAAAGTAGCCTTTTTCTGGACGGAGGGTTTGAAAATTGGATACCATGATCTCGGATTCAAAAATATTACGGGGGACGGCCAGAGGATTTGCGGCTCCAGTACGGTTTTGAATGTGACTACCCCAAGTAATAGAACAGAAAATTTTAATAAGGTCTTTATGAGAACCTGAACCTTATGATCAATGATCCAGGACAGCAGCACTTGTAACATAATGTTCTGTATCACACTAGTACATATTGGTGCATCCACCATACAAATTAAAGACATGTCGTAACAAGGAAACAACCCAAGTTCATAACAAGTGCAGACTAGTGCACTAGCAAATACTTTCAGCTTCAGGTTCTATTTCATGACAAAGGGACTGACCTCAGCTGTTAGTGCTCAACCACAAATACTGAGCATCTTCATGACTTTCTCCTTATTTTCTATGGAGTGCTCTAGCTGAATTAAAATTTCTTCTAACTTTGCGATCAAACATTCATTGTATACACTTAGGGCAGATGATAACGATTGTTCATCTTGGAGTTGTTCCTCTAGAACTTGAATATGCAAAGAAATGGGCTTGATGTTGGACTTGAACTTGAACTTGGAATTTGACGAGCTCACTGGGAACCCATCATTACATAGCAACATATTCTCGGCTATAGCACCGCGTTGTAGTACCTTGGAAAATAAATCCACACATTCTTTTGGAGTTTTTACTGAACAGTCTTTCCCAAGATTTGCTAGCTCCTCTTTCAATTCAGCCTAGAAAGTTTTCAGTTGATAGACATCTGTAAGAGAAGTGAAGTTACTACAGAGAAAAATGTAAACATGTTTAACATGTGGATGAACTGCTATAATTGGTAGTGCCGATAACACATCTTATACACATTAGTAAAAAGATCTTTTTGTTGTGTATATTTATTTGATGTCATTTACTAACAAGACTAAAAATGTGGCTTCCTATGTAAACACTGTGAGGTGCATGATATGCCAACTATTTGTACAATTCATAACTGAAACTGACTTTAGTTGCAAATTATGAAGGAAAATGGAAACAAAACTGAGAAGCAGTTCAAGCAAGGTTGCATATCAAACTTATACGTACAAATCAGTACAAGTGCAACATCACAAAATGCAGAGAAGACTTACAACAACTTTCTTTACAATGACACCATATCTATCCGTTTGGCATCCCTCAAATTTCTCCAGCATAGTCAATTGATTTTTGGATCCCCATTAGACTTCGTCTGCATTTGGACGGGCGAAATAAATTGCATCACATGGTGGAAACGGAGGTTGAAAGATAAGATGCATACAGATTCCACAACATCAATTACATACTTATTTAAAATATACAGTACAGAACAACAGGTCCTTACCAGTTGGTAGAGGTGCCTAATTATGCTGCGGGATCCTGTGTGACTTAGTACTCGTACTTTATTATGGTTGGAACAGTTCCTTTGAGCAATGGCCTACAAAATGAGACCTGTAAAACACATGCATAAATACGAATTGACAATGTGATCTAGTCTCAGTCTTCTCCAAGCTTACCTCATTCTTTTGATCAAGACAGTGGTGGAGAAGATCACCCCACTGATCGTCAGTCATGTGATCCATAGCAGACATTCTTATAACATCCTTAAAACACTTTCTAGAGAAGTGTTGCTTCTTTAGCCTATGGTGCTATTGGTGATGGCTCAAAATATATTCGAGCTTGTTGGGGAACCCCAAGAGGAAGGTATGATGAGCACAGCAGCAAGTTTTCCCTCAGTTATGAAACCAAGGTTATCAAACCAGTAGGAGCAAGGAAACACCTCCAAGGTGTTGTTTCCAACTTGGAATCCCGCACAACACAACCGCAGAACTTTCCCCCAACATATAGTGAGGTTGTCAATCTCACCGGTTTTGCTAAAAACAAAGGATTAAACGTATTGTGTCAAAGATAGTAATTGCTTGCGGAAAGTAAATAGAAAATAGTAAATAGCTTGTAGATTTATGGTAAAGAATGTACCGGTGTCCATAGTTCACTAGAGATGATTCTCCTTAAGATATATGACATGTTGGGTGATCAAATTACAGTGGGGCAATTGATAGAGACCGAGAAAGCATACATGCATATACTAATCATCTTGACTCCTATGAGATTTGATTAGGCATTACAACATTATACATAGACCGTAATCCAACTGCCTATATGACTAATAATCCACCTTCAGGTTATCATCTGAACCCCCTCCAGTATTAAGTTGCAAGAAACAGATAATTGCATTAAGAAAAGTGTGTAAAGTAAACAATAAGATTGTTCTCTGAACAAAGGATTGTTATTTTCTCCCTAGTAGCAACAACACATCTAGTACCTTAGAGATTTCTGTCATTTCCCCAGATTCCTAGAGGCATGAACCCACTATCGAGCATAAATACTCCCTCTTGGAGTTGCTAGCATCTACTCAGCCAAGATAGATACTAACAACGAAAAGCATGCAAGATCACAAATAACATAAACATGATAGAATCAATAATCAATCTGAAATAGCATCTGCATATCCATCGGATCCCTGCAAACACAACATGTAAGATTACAATAGATGATCTTGATCATCAACGGAGCTCACAAGATCTAAACATGGTAGCACAAAGGAGGAGAACCAACCATCTAGCTACTACATGGACCAGTAGTCCAGGGATGAACTACTCACACATCACACCGGAGGCAGGCATGGTGATGAAGACGGCCTCCAGGGTGATCTCTCCCCTCCGGTAGAGCTTCAGATCCCTCTTGATCTAGGAATGGAGATTGCGGCGGCTACAGAATCTTTCGTGGAATTTTGATCGGGTACTTAGGGTTTTCGTCCCGGAGGCAATATATAGGCGAAGGGGCAAGGTCGGTGGAGTAGCAGGGGCCCACACCCCTGGTGGCGTGGCTATGGCTGGCCGCGCCACTACTAGGTGTGGCCACCTGATGCGCTCGACTTTCGATGTAGACCTCGTTGGGAACCCCAAGAGGAAGGTACGATGAATATAGCAGCAAGTTTTCCCTCAGTTATGAAACCAAGGTTTAATCGAACCAGTAGGAGCAAGGAAACACCCCAAAGGTGTTACTAGCTGACCATTGGTAGGGCGCACTACCGGTGCTAGTAGCAACGTGGAGACCTGCACAACACAACCACAGAACTTTGTCCCCAACTTGCGATGAGGTTGTCAATCTCACCGTGTTTTGTGGAAAACAAAGGATTAAACGTATCGAATGGAAAGAAGTAAAAGTTTGTAGAAAGTAAACACAAAGCAGTAAAAGATTGTAGATTGTATGTAAAGTAAAAGGATCGGGATCCATAGTTCACTAGAGGTGGCTCTCCTTAGATAGATAACAAGCTGGGTGAACAAATTACAACGGGGCAATTGACAAACACCGAGAAAGCAATACATGCATATACTAATCATCTTGACTCCTCTGAAACTTGATTGGGCATTACAACATAATACATAGACCGCCATCCAACTGCATCTATGACTAATAATCCACCTTCAGGTTATCATCCGAACCCCCTCCAGTATTAAGTTGCAAGCAACAGATTATTGCTTTACGAACTACGTGTAAAGTAAACAATACGATTGTTCTATGAACAAAGGATTGTTGTTTCTCCCTAGTAGAAACAGCACATCTAGTACCTTAGAGATTTCTGTCACTTCCCCAGATTACTAGAGGCATGAACCCACTATCGAGCATAAATACTAACTCTTCGAGTTGCTAGCATCTACTTGGCCAAGATAGCTACTAACAACGGAAAGCATGCAAGATCTCAAATAACAAAGACATGATAGAATCAATAATCAATCTAAAATAGCATATCAATATCCATCAGATCCCCGCAAACACAACATGTATGAATTACGAATAGATGATCTTGATCATGAACGGAGCTCACAAGATCTAAACATGAAGCACAAAGGAGGATAAACCAGCCATCTATCTACTACATGGATCCATAGTCCAAGGATGAACTACTCACGCATCACACCGGAGGTTTGCATGGTGGTGAAGAAGGCCTCCAGGGTGAATTCCCCTCCGGCTGTGGTGGGAAGAGCTTCAGATCCCTCCCGATCTAGGGATGGAGATGACGGCGGCTACAGACTCTTTCATGGATGTTTGATCGGGCGCTTAGGATTTTCGTCCCGAGGGCAACTTATAGGCGGAAGGAGAGGCCGAGGGGGTGCCGGGAGCCACCACATCACCCCCTGGTGCGGGCCTAGCCTGGCCGCACGGCCAGGTGGTGTGGCCGGCCCCTGGCCCTTCTCCGTCTCGTATTCGGGCACTTGATCCCTTCTGGAAAAATAGGCACTTTGGCTTTTGCCCTGTCCAATTCCGAGAATATTCATTTTCTGACTTTCCTGGAACCAAAAACAGCAAAAAACAGGCAGCTGGCACTGTGGCTCTTGTTAAAAGGTTAGTCCAAGAAATCATATGAAAAGTACTCCAAAGTTGGAACAAAACACAAGAAAGTGGATAAAACCTAGCATGGAACATCAAAAATTATAGATACATTTTCAATGTATCAACATCCCCAAGCTTAGTCCTGCTCGTCCTTGAGTAGGTAAGTGATAAAAAGAAATAATTTTTGAGGTGACATGCACTATCAAAGACTTGATCAAAGTATTTGCAAAACATTCAAGGCTGGGATCATAGTACTTCAATCATAACATGAAAGACAAAGTTCTAGCAATAAGCAAAGAAACTATGATGCAACATGAAAAGGCACAAACAAAAGATTCATGAATAACATGCTTTGCAAGACGTTTGTTTGTTTCCCGTAAAGAAAACATAGCATAAATGTAATCAGCTTGACCATCAATAGAGTAGCAAATATAAATGCATAGGACACCTTCAAAGTTCATAAGAGTGACTAGATACAATAGTTTCAAACAAGCAATAACAAGTTATGCATCAATCAACTAGTCTTGGGACAATGCACATAGAACTAAGAATGGCCACTATGCTCTCAAAGTAGGTGCATAAAGATAGAAGGTGGAGACTCAATATAATGGTGGAAGAAAGGCCTTTTGTAAAAGGAAGTAGGGATTCAAGTCTCATAAAGAGCTTCCAAAAATTATGGTACTTAATAGCTTTCATCTCTCAATGCCCCTATCATAAGCATCTTGAAGTGATTAAGGTTAAAGTGAACAAACTATGGTGTACATGCTTGACGAAGTATAAGTCAGAAATCTCATGTCCCTTCTATTCGAGGGTCGCTCCTCATGCTACTCAAGTTTAGTCACCGGTAAGTTCTTGTCATTGTAAGTACATGTGTATCATTGAGAACCGCCAACGGCGGTACCCCTTGCCCGATGATACGGAAGAATCCCCATATCAAAATGACAAGGCAAGAAGACAACAAACATCTCAGCATTCTTCTTATTTACCATGGGAATATGGTGCTTTTTTCTCTCTTTCCTCTTTACATAGTATCTCTTTTTTCTTTTCTTTTCTCTCTTCTTTTTTATTTCTCAATATAGGACTCTTTTTTATAAGAAGAATGCTTCATAGACAGCTCATTATGGTTACGCTGCAGGTTTCCACCATGTCAGCATGGATTAGACCAGCGGCCCAGGCGTTTCTCTAACACATATACATAACTCCATGGACTTACAAGCTCCCCTTTCATTTCACACCGACAACATCCATATACAAAAGAGCATGATATCAACTAGGTACAAGTACCAAGTGCAATGTTGAAAGCGTTCCCCATGAAAGCATGGTTCTGCTAATTCCCAACAAATAAGTGCAAGCATATACAACATAGAAGACACAATGTTTCAAGTTTATTAAATGCAAGTAAAGTAAGGTGTGCCATCAAGTTCATGAGAGCTTTAATCACTAGTTTTCTCATAACAAGAGGAAGGTAAACAAAAGCATGAATATACTTGGAATAGCATAAGCTAGTAGGTAGGTATGGTGGACTCTTTGGAATAACATGGTTTAGGGAGTTGGATGCATGAGTGGAACTCATACTTGGTTGTGGAGGCTAGCAAAAAAGGCGAGCGACAAACTAAGAGAGCAATAATGGCCATAATCATGCAGAGCGACAAAACATCATTGATCAAAGCATAAAGTGATACTACAAGTTGAAAACTAAAGGATCATAAAGGCTATGGTGACTTGTGACAGTCATAACATGGTGTGAGGATGTGCCAAGTCAACCCAAATAAAGCATCAAAGGAGAATACCACTATACTATGCTTTAATATGCTAAAACAACGCATGATTCATCCAAGGCACATTAAGCAATCTCAATTGTTTATAACAAGTCATGCTAAAACAAAGAATATTAAGCATAAAGCCAAAACAATTTCAAGCATGACATGACAAAGCATAGGCCACAGTCAAAAACGAGCTCTTTTTACCACATAAGTATGAACTTTCCTACTCTTTTCCAAACCAAACCAAACTATTCGCAAACCAAAGTGTGAAAGAGTGGGTCCAACCAACTTATTCATAAAACTAAGAAAACCAAGCAAACTAAAAACCAAAACAAAAACGAAAAAGAAGACGCTCCAAGAAAAACACAACTGTGCATGAAACAATAAAAATGAAGCGTTTGGAAGAAACCTGAAATTTTTATTGATGAAGAAGGGGGATGCCTTGGGCATCCCCAAGCTTTGACGCTTTTACTTCTTGGATATTTCTTGGGGTGACACGCGTGGCATCCCCAAGCTTGAGCTTTAGTCCATCCTTTATCTCATTACTCGTTCCTTCCATACACCTGAAATTTTTCCTTCATACAAAACTTCACACAATCTCATTAGCAACATTAGTGCACTTAAGATAAATAAGTCTCAAGGTTTCAGTTCTAACACCAAATAAATTTCCATTAGAACACTAGCTACTGTAGAACTTCCCTCAAAAAGCTCAATTCCCCAAAAGAACTCAAGAAGGAACCAACAAGAAGCAAATGCAGAAAATGGCAGAAATCTGTCAAAACAGACCAGCCGGTAAAGACGAATTTTGTCGAAGACCTTTTATTGCTCAAATAAAAAAGTGTTGAACTAACGAAAGTTAGATAACAACCTGGGGCAGAAGCACAAAAAATTACAGCTCAATATGACATACAAATCTCTCTCAGGAATTTTTACGGTGAAGCACAAAAATCTGTTTCGGGACAGCAACTTTCCCAATCATTACTTCACTCTCATTAGAGGTTACTCTTGGCACAAAAAGCAAATAAAAAGGATAAGGAGAGGTTATTACTGAAGTAATAACTTCCAAGATTAAAACTCTTGGGTTATCTCCCAACAAGTACTTTTCTTTAACGCCTTTAAGTTAGGCATAATAATTTGAGAAGATGCTCACATAAGAAATATGCGTTGAAGTAAAAGAGAGCATCAAGAAGCAAATTCAAAACACATTTAAGTCTAACCCACTTCCTATGCATAGGAATCTTGTAAGAAAATAAATCAAAGAAGCACATAATATCAAGAATGGATAGATAAAACAAGAGCAACTTCAAAACTTTCAGCACATAGAGAGGTGTTTCATTACCATAAAAACTTCTACAACCATATTTTCCTCTCTCATAATAATTTTCAGTAACCTCATGAATAAACTCAACAATATAACTATCACATAAGGCATGCTTTTCATGATCTACAAGCACTAGAGCTTTATTATAAACATTTTCAAAAGAATCCTCGGGAACATAACATTCACCCTCCTTTGATAAGCATGGGGGACAATCAAATAATGTAAGGGATAAAGAGTTACTCTCATTAGAAGGTAGGCATGGGTAGATCCATTCTTCCTCCTTTTGTCCATCAGTCTCCTCCTCTTTTTCATCTAATGAGCTTTCAGGTTCAGCAATTTCTTCTTCCATGAAGGTTCTAGTAGGCGGTGGTTCATCTATTACCTTAGCAGTCATAAAATTGTTCCCAAATAGGAAACTGAGTGAGCTATCCATAATCAAATAGTGATTGGAGCAGAGCTAGTCATAAAGGCAACTTAAGAAAGGAACTAATTTTTTTGTGTTTTTCCAATAAGAAAGCAAACTAGTAAAACTAATTTTTTTTTGTGTTTTTTAAGAACAAAAAAAGCAAACAAAGCAAAAAGAAAACTAAGAAAAACAAAAACAACAAAGTAAAGAGATTGTATGAGGAACTCCCCTTGTGAAGATGTCCTCGACTCCCCGGCAACGGCGCCAGAAAATCTTTGCTGGTGTGTAGTTGACGTGGGAGTTTCTTCTTCTTCGTTCCCTGGCAACGGTGCCAGAAAATCTTGATGCGATCGACTTTCGATGTAGAGCTCGTTGGGAACCCCAAGAGGAAGGTACGATGAATATAGAAGCCAGTTTTCCCTCAGTTATGAAACAAAGGTTTAATCGAACCAGTAGGAGCAAGGAAACACCCCAAAGGTGTTACTAGCTGAGCTTTGGCAGGGCGCACTACCGGTGCTAGTAACAACGTGGAGACCTGCACAACACAACCACAGAACTTTGACCCCAACTTGCGATGAGGTTGTCAATCTCACCGTGTTTTGCGGAAAACAAAGGATTAAACGTATCGAATGGAAAGAAGTAAAAGTTTGCAGAAAGTAAACACAAAGCAGTAAAAGATTGTAGATTGTATGTAAAGTAAAAGGACCGGGATCCATAGTTCACTAGAGGTGGCTCTCCTTAGATAGATAACAAGCTAGGTGAACAAATTACAGCGGGGCAATTGACAAACACCGAGAAAGCAATACATGCATATACTAATCATCTTGACTCCTCTGAGACTTGATTGGGCATTACAACATAATACATAGACCGCCATCCAACTGCATCAATGACTAATAATCGACCTTTAGGTTATCATCCGAACCCCCTCCAGTATTAAGTTGCAAGCAACAGATTATTGCTTTACGAACTGCGTGTAAAGTAAACAATTCGATTATTCTATGAACAAAGGATTGTTGTTTTCTCCCTAGTAGCAACAGCACATCTAGTACCTTAGAGATTTCTGTCACTTCCCAGTTACGAGGCATGAACCCACTATCGAGCATAAATACTAACTCTTCGAGTTGCTAGCATCTACTTGGCCAAGATAGCTACTAACAACGGAAAGCATGCAAGATCTCAAATAATAAAGACATGATAGAATCAATAATCAATCTAAAATAGCATCTCAATATCCATCAGATCCTCGCAAACACAACATGTATGAATTACAAATAGATGATCTTGATCATGAACGGAGCTCACAAGATCTGAACATGAAAGCACAAAGGAGGAGAAATCAGCCATCTAGCTACTACATGGATCCATAGTCCAAGGATGAACTACTCACGCATCACACCGGAGGCTTGCATGGTGATGAAGAAGGCCTCCAGGGTGAATTCCCCTCTCCAGAAGGGTGCCGGGAAGAGCTTCAGATCCCTCCCGGTCTAGGGATGGAGATGATGGTGGCTACAGACTCTTTCATGGATTTTTGATCGGTGCCTTAGGGTTTTCGTCCCGAGGGCAATATATAGGCAGAAGGAGAGGCCGAGGTGGTGCCGGGAGCGGCCACACCACCCCCTGGCGCGGGCCGGGCCAGGCCGTGTGGCCAGGTGGTGTGGTGGCTCCCTGGCCCTTCTCTGTCTCGTATTCTGGCACTTGATCCCTTCTGGAAAAATAGGCACTTTGGCTTTTGTCCCGTCCAATTCCGGGAATATTCATTTCCTGACTTTCTTGGAACCAAAAACAGCAGAAAACAGGCAGCTGGCACTGTGGCTCTTGTTAATAGGTTAGTCCAACAAATAATATGAAAAGTACTCCAAAGTTGGAACAAAACACAAGAAAGTGGATAAAACCAAGCATGGAACATCAAAAATTATAGATACATTTGCAATGTATCACCGCCCTGGCTCCCCTCTTCGTCTCCCCTCCGGACTCCGTATTCCTTCTGGTGAAATATTGACTTGGGCTTTTGTCTGGTCCAATTCCGAGAATATTTCCGTACTAGCTTTTCTGAAACCAAAAATAACAGAAAACAGGCAATTGGCACTGTGGCATCTTGTTAATAGGTTAGTTCCAGAAAATGTGTAAAAATACTCCAAAGTGTGGAAAAAACATAAGAAAGTAGATATAAAACAAGCATGGAACATCAAAAATTATAGGTACGTTTGCAACATATCAACATCCCCAAGCTTAACTCCTGCTCGTCCTCGAGTAGGTAAGTGATAAAATAAAAGAATAATTTTTTAGGTGACATGCACCATCATAATCTTGATCAAAGTATTTGTAGAACATTGATAGCTCGGATCATAGTACTTTAACATAGCATGAAAGATATAGTTCTAACAATAAGGCATAGCAACTATGTTATAACATGAAAATGTACAAATAAAGATTCAAGAATAACAATGCTTTGAAAGACGTTTGTTTGTTTCACATATAGAAAACATAATGAGAATGGTATTCAGCTTGTCCCTCATGTTTTGGGACAATGCACATTAAACTAAGAATGGCCACTATGCTCTCTCAATAGGTGCATAAAGATAGAAGATGGAGACTCAACATAAAAGTAAAATAAAGGCCTTCATAGAAGGAAGCAGGGATTCAAGTCTCATAAAGAGCTTCCAAAAATTATGGTACTTATTAACTTTCAGCTCTCATTGCCCCTATCATAAGCATCTTGAAGTGATTAAGGTTAAAGTGAACAAACTATGGAGTATATGCTTGACAAAGTATAAGTTGGCAATCTCATGTCCCTTGAATACGAGGGCCGCTCCTCATGCTACTCAAGTTTAGTTACCGGTAAGTTCTTGTCATGGTAAGTACATGTGGGTCATAGAGAACCGCCAACGGGGTACCCCTTGCACATGATACAGGAGCTATCCCATAATAAAAATGACAAGGCAAGCAGACAATGAGCATCTCAGCAATCTTCTTAATTACCATGGGAAAATGGTGCTTTTTTCTCTTTCCTCTTTTCTCATCTATTTTTTTCTCAATCTCTATCTCTTTTCTTATAAGAAGAATGCTTCATAGATTGCTCACTATGGTGATGCTGCAAGTTTCCACCATGATTAGGCATGGCTTAGGCTAGCGGCCCAGGCGTTTCTCTAACACACATACATAACTCCATGGACTTACAAGCTCCCCTTTCATTTCACACCGATGACATCAATAAACAAAAGAGCATGATATCAACTTGGTACAATGTACAAGTGCAATGTTGAAAGCGTTCCCCATGACAACATGGTTCTGCTAATCCCAACGTATAAGTGCAAGCATATACAACGTAGATGACACAATGGTTCAAGTTTATTAGGGGCAAGAAAAGTAAAGTGTGCCATCAAGTTTAATTCGGAAGGTAGATAAAAACATGAATATACTTGGAATAGCAAATGCTAATAGGTAGGTATGGTGGACTCTTTGGAATAACTTGGTTTTATTTGGAGTTGGATGCATGAGTGGAACTCATACTTGGTATGGAGGCTAGCAAAAGACTGGGAGCAACCAACTAAGAGAGCAATAATGGCCATAATCATGCAAAGCGACAAAACATTATTAATTAAAGCATAAAGTGATATTACAAGACGAAAACTAAATGATCATAGAGGCTATGGTGACTTGGTATAGTCTTAACATGGTGTGAGCATGCGCCAAGTCAACCCAAATAAAGCATTAAAGGACAATACCACAATATTATGCTTTTATATGCTAAAACAACGCATGATTCTTTCAAGGCACATTAAGCAATCTCAATTGTTTATAACAAGTCATGCTATAGCAAAAATCACTAAGCATAAATCCAAAACAATATCAAGCATGACATTATAAAGTCTAAGTCACAGTCAAAAACAAGCTCCTTTTTACCACTTAATCATTAACCTTCCTACTCTTTTCCAATCCAAATCAACTTTATTTGAAAAATAATGCATGAATGAGGGGGTCCAACCAAATTATTCAAGCAAACTAAGCAAACGGAAACTAAAAACAAAAATGAAGACGCTCCAAGAACAACACAGTTGTGCATGAAACAATAAAAATGAAGTGTTTGGAAGAAACCTGAAATTTTTATTGATGAAGAAGGGGACGCCTTGGGCATCCCCAAGCTTTGACGCTTGTAATTCTTGAATATTTCTTGGGGTGACATGGGTGTCATCCCCAAGCTTGAGATTTTGTCCATTCTTCATCTTATCACATTACTCTTCCCTACACTTTAAATTTTCCTTTATACAAAACTTTACACAATCTTCATTAGCAACATTAGCGTACTCAAGATAATAAGTCTTTTGGTTCAGTTTCAACACAAGTAAAACTTCCAATAAAATGAAATCTACTATAGCACTTCCTTTAGAAAGTTCAAATGATCAAAGAGAACCCAAACAGAAAGAGATTAAGAGGCAAATGCAAATAATGGTAGAAATCTGTCAAAACAGACCAGCAGGTAAAAACCAATTTTTTTGAAAACCTTTTGTTGCTCAAATAGAAAAGTGTTGAACTAACAAAAGTTGGATAGCAACCTGAGGCAGAAGCACAAATCATTACAGCTCAAACCGACATACAGATATTTTTCACGAATTTTTACAGCGAAGCACAAAAATCTGTTTCGGGACAGCAACTTTCCCAAATCTTACTTGTTTCTCATTAGAGGTTACTCTTGGCACAAAAACCACACAAAAATGATATGGAGAGGTTTATACTGAAGCAATAACTTGGAAGACTCAACAAAAGATTCCTAACGAAATTTGGGGTTGATGACCCACAAGTATAGGGGGTGTATCGCAGTATTTTCGAGGGAAGTGAATCCCAATTTATTGATTCGACACAAGGGGAGCCAAAGAATATTTATAAGCCTTAACAACTGAGTTGTCAATTCAGCTGCACCTCGAAACAATCTTGCTCATAGTAGTTTATGAGTAGCAACAGTTTTGTAGTAGGAATAGCAAAGTAGCAGCAGTAGTAAAGCAATAGTAAAAGTAAAGGCAGTAGTAACAATAGCAGTAAACAGTAGGATTCGAGTGTGGTAGGCATAGGGATGGATGGACGGGCGTTGCATGGACAAGACAAATCACATAGAAATCAGAACATAGGGCAATTGTAGATAAATAAGATAAAGCATCCAAGTACTAGACAATCCTAGGCATGTGTTCCATATATAGTCACACGTGCTCGCAATGAGAACTTGCACAACATCTTTTGTCCTGCCAGCCCGTTTGCAGCGGGGCCTCAAGGGAACTACTAGCAATTAAGGTGCTCCTTTTAATAGAGCACCGGAGCAAAGCATTAACACTCCATGAACACATGTGATCCTCACATCAAATCTATTCCCTCCGGTTATCCCGATTTCTGTCACTTCGGGCCATTGGTTCCGAACAACAACGTGTGTATACAACTTGCAGATAAGACCATAAACAATACTATCATAATGAATCAATAACATGTTCAGATCTGAAATCATGGCACTCATGCCCTAGTGACAAGCATTAAGCATAACAAGTCGCAACAAATTCATAAGGCACTAATAAAAGATACTAGGCACCATGCCCTAATAATCTGATGCCATTACATGAACGATCTCATCCCATCCCTACCATCCCCATGGCCTACAGCGGGGGATTACTCACTCATAGATGGGGGAAACATGGATGGTCCATGGAGAAACGATGGTGATGATGATGGCGATGATCTCCTCCAATTCCCCATCCCGGCAGGGTGCCAGAACGGAGTTTCTGGTGCTGTTTCGTGGAATCTGGTGGTGGCGGCGGAGCAGAACTCCTTCTGGAAAAACATCGAACCCCCCGGAGTTTTTAGGTCAGAAGGCTTCTTATAGGCGAAGAGGGAGACCGAGGGGGTGCCTGGGGGGCCCACACCACCCCCTGGTGCGGCCTGGCCTGGCCCACGGCACCAGGTGGTGTGGCCACCCCCTGGATCTTCTCCATCTCGTACTCTGGCTCCTGGAGTCTTCGGGTGAAATAGGATTTTTGGCATATTTTCCGGGATTTTTCCTGATAGTTGATTTTCTGCACAAAAACTAGACACCAAGGCAATTATGCTGAAAATAGTGTGAGTCTACGTTGGTTGCATCCAAATCACACAAGTTTAGAGGAGAAACAATAGCAAAAGTGTTCAGGAAAGTAGATACGTTTTGGACGTATCAACTCCCCCCAAGCTTAGCTTATTGCTTGTCCTCAAGCAATTCAGTTGAAAACTGAGTGCGATAAAAGAACTTTCACCAACACATTTGCTTCATATGATGTAAATATTCTCAGCATGTGATCAACTACTTAGACAATTCATAATAAGGAGTATGCACCTAAGTTTACTTAATAGGCATTTCAAGCTATGAAGAGATTCCAACTCAAAAATAATAAGTAGCATGAAGCATAAACATAAGCAACATTACAATGCTCATAAAAAAGTATGATAGAGTGGTATCTCGCTTGCCTTTGATTATGAATGTCAAGGCACCTCTGAAGTTCAAGCGATGACTAGAAGTAAAGATATCAAAGATACAAGCATCAAAGTCATAACACAAATAATCAAGTAATGGGACAAGCACAAAGATTGACAACTATGCTCTCAAGAAGGTGCTCAGAGAATGTGTGGAGACTCAACAAAAAAAGGTTTTAAATAATTTGAAAGGCTTCCAAATGCTGAAAGTATGGTACTTGTTAGCTTTGAGCTCTCATTGCCCCAATCATAAGCATCTTTAATGTGGTTAAGGTGAAAGTGACACAACTAAGAGGATATGCTTGACAAGTTATAAATTGAAGTCTCATGCCCCTTACTTACGAAGACCGATCCTCATAATACTCAACTTCAGTCACAAGTAAGCTCTTGTTATTGTAAGTATATATGTATCATAGAGAACCGCCAACGGGGTACCCCTTGCACATGACACGGGAGCTGTCCCATAATCAAAATAACAAGGCAAGCAGACCATGAGCATCTCAGCAATCTTTTTATTTACTATGTGCATAGATCTTTATTGAGGATGCTTCATAGAATGCTCATTACGGTTATGCTGCAAGTTTCCACCATGATTAGGCATGGCTTAGGCTAGCGGCCCAGGCGTTTCTCTAACATACATACAAACTCCATGATCTTACAAGTTCCACCTTTATTTCACACCGCCGGGATCCATAAGCAAAAGAACATGATATCAACTAGGTACAAAGTGCCAATGAAGTGTTGAAAGCGGTCCCCATGATACAAGGTTCTGCTAACTTCAACTCATAAAGTGCAAGCATATATGCAACAAAGAAGGACGCAATGGTTCGGGTTTATTAAGTGCAAGAAAATAAAGTGTGCCATCAAGTTCGTGAGAGCTTTACTAACTAAATTTCTCATAACAAGCAAACATTTTATTCAGAAGAAAACAAGGCATAATGAATATGCACGGAAGTAGCAAATGATGCTAATGGGTAGGTATGGTGGACACTTTGGAAATATTTGGTTTAGGGAGTTGGAAACTTGATTAAAAGAAACTCAGTGTGAGTGAAGGCTAGCAATAGTAAGGGAGCAAGAAATGAGAGAGCAATAGCTGTCATAATCATACTTGCAACAAAACAGGACTAATCATGGCATGAGAGTGATTCAAGATCCCTGAGGCAAAATAATTCATCGAGGCTTAACTGATTATTACAGTCATGTGCATGCGTGAGCATGTGCCAAGTCAATTCAAATGAAACATTCAGAGGAGGATACCACGATGTCATACCAAGTTATGAATAGAATAATGCAAGCAAACATTCATAAAACATGCTACAAATTATTAGCAAGCTGGAGCTAATCATACAAAAGCAAGAACTACTAAGCATCCAAAGATAACATACACCCTACACGAACAGACTAAGCATGCCCACAGTGACGAGTATATGTACAAAAATGAAAACAAATAGAGTTCGTTACCAGCCTCTTACCATGCCTCAAGTTGTCATTAATCCTCATTATTGCTCTTCACTTGTGTGGCTTGAATAATAATATGAAACCAATATTCCACTAAGGACTGCCGAACCCTGTAGAAAACTCACAAAACCAAAGAAGAACGACAAATATTTTTGTTGTTTTCGATTTTTAAAAATAAGAACCAAAAGGAAAAACAAGCAAAGCAAAATCTTTTTGGGTTTTTCGAATAGTTCAAACAAAGCAAAAAGGGAAAAAAACAAACCAAGGAAAAAAGAAGAAGCAAACCAAAGAGAAACAATATAAATATTTTTGGTCTTTTTGTGTTTTAGAAAGCAAAAGCAAAGAAGAACGAAAACTAAAAAGAGAACGAAAACATGAATATACAAAGTACCGACACAACATGATATGGAGATGAGTGCGGTGTCGGAGTACCTCCCCCCAAGCTTAGGCTTTTGGCCTAAGTGGGTATCAATCCCAAGATAGCCAGGATGAAGTGTCACCGTGGTACGATGAAGAGGTCCCCTCGTCCTAGGGCGAGCTCGAGTACGTCCCTCCGTAATGTGCGGAGTAATCATAGGAGGGCACATCCTCCTGGTGCTGCTTGTGGAAACCCAGCAAGCGAATCTGCTCGTCCACCTCCTCC
Organism: Avena insularis; assembly: GCA_023614405.1. Lineage (NCBI taxonomy): Eukaryota > Viridiplantae > Streptophyta > Magnoliopsida > Poales > Poaceae > Avena > Avena insularis. Next base: position 361,113,852 of record CM042689.1, on the reverse strand, counting down.
TTGGAGCGCGACCACGGTCTCCTATGAACACTAAGCAAAGAAGGCTGGGGCAAAAGGATCACCCTTTCATCCCCGTCAGTGAAAAGCATCCTATATACTAGACTGTCCAAATCAGAAGTAACAGTGACAAAGTGATGAGTTTTCATAGCAACAAGGTCAAGCCTCTGTGGTGTCAGTATAGCATCATTGGGATCCACTAAAATACCTAATGCATTGACTATATGCGTGTCAATGATGCCCCCATAGATAGGCCCCCTAGCAGCTAGACGACGAGCAATAAGAGAGCCAAGATTGTACCGAGTATCATTGTTAAGCGCAACAACAAGGAATGCTAAATGATAGTTGGAGATATTTCTTGTGTTCTCCCTACCAAGTACGCTAGTAGCAAAATAATATGCAAAGTATCTAAGAGAAGGGAGTTGGATATTTCTTATCTTTCCGCGCTGCGCCACGCGGTCATCACCATTGGTTACCCCTCGGTAAAGCTCAAACAAATCAGCGGGTCGCCCTTGTATTTTCTTCACGGTCCCTGTCATGCGTACACCTACAATACTGCAAAAATTCTCCAAAGGCATGGTGAAGGGAAGATTATAAAATTTGAAAGAGACAGTCGACTGATAGGATGTGTTAGTAAACGTGAAGCTCTCAACAAAAGTTTTGGTGAGCATAGCGTATTTCTCACTCTCATCTTGCTTATATGAGGTCAAACCAAACCTCTCAATCAGTAGCAAGAAATCATCAAGAATACCTGCAGCTTGTAAGAAAGTGAAACAAGGAAAAGTGGATGGGTGAGCATCCCCATCATCCCTTTCATTACCAATATGAGTTGCAATGAGATCTTTGTTGTATGATGGCCTAAACTGAGAGGCTGATCTTGAGGGCCTCGGCCTCCTAGGTGCATCACTCTCAAATATCTCTCAAAATGTATGGTTGTTCATGCTTGGTATTCTGAAATTTAAACACCTATTAAACAAGTGATTGCAAAGTAAATATAATGAAGGATTCTACTCATAGGGACTTGTAAGAGGCCTAAACATGCATCAAAACTATATCTCTCAGCATCAAACAAGCATGCAAGCTCTCAAAACCAGTCACCTACAGCAAAATACTCAATATACAATCCACTAAACACAAATCTACTTGGACAAGGGGAGGAGTCACATACCAGGGAACAAATGCTCCAAATTTCAGCAAGAAAAATGGGCTGAGCAAGGAGATCGAAAAAACGAGAGCAAGCATAGCAAGAAGGCGATTTTGAGCAATGAACTGGAGCTTACTCGGGAGAGAGAAGAAAGTGGCAGTTGAGAGAGTTAGTGGGGGGCCAGGGGTGGCCCACACCAGGGCATGGCGCCACCCAGGGTAGGTCACGCCTCTAGGTGGTGTGCCTGCCTGGTGGGTCCCCCTGGTACCTCCTAGGTACTCCTCTGCCCCATTTTTCACGCAAAAATTTAATATGAATTTTCTGGAATTTTTCGAGACACTTTATTTTTGGGCATTCTCAGGCAAAGAAGAATGATTTTCTGACAGACAATTTTTTTTGACAGGATGCAAGGACAAAACAAAACTAGAACTACAGAAGTTCTAAGACACTCTAACAAGCAAGCAACTAACAACAAAAAGAAAACTAAACGAAAGCAAAAACTAAAATGGATAGAATAGAAGTAAACGGAGATAATCATAGTGAAAACATTGTTTTGTTCAATGAAATCTTTTTGTTAACAAGGTTGATCAGGTCTTTCTACCAAAACAATTCCATATGAGACAAAACTTTTTATTCCACTAATGATTATGTTACCTCAACCTTGATAGCAATGGTACCAATCATAATAGTTTCAAAATTTTCTCTTGGTATGGGACAATATATTTCTCCAACTTGAATGCCCTCAACATGTTCAATTGAATTCAAACCATAAGTCCTTTCAAACTTCTTGGGGAAATAGACAGTATGTTCCTTGTCATTCACATTAAGTCACCTTTCCTTGATTACAATTGATAACAGCTCCTGCAGTATTAAGAAAAGGTCTCCCAAGAATAATAGACATATTATCATCTTCAGGCACTTCAAGCACAACAAAATCAGTTAATATCAAGCAATTATGAGCCACTAGAACAGGTACATCCTCACATATACCCATAGGAATAGTGGTAGATTTATCAGCCATTTGCACAGATATATCAGTTGGTATTAATTTTTCTAGTTGAAGCCTCTTATAGAGAGAGAAAGGCATAACACTAACTCTAGCTCCCATATCACACAAAGCAGTTCTAACATAACTATTCTTAATAGAGCAAGGGATAGTTGGAATCCATGGGTCTCCAAGTTTCTTAGGAACCTTACCATTGAAGGAATAATTAGCAAGCAAAGTAGAAATTTCTTCATTAGGAATCTTCCTTTTATTCGAGACAATATCCTTCATATACTTTGAGTAAGGAGGCAATTTAATAGCATCAGTCAAAGGAATTTGCAGGAATAAAGGTTTCATCCACTCACAAAACTTATTATAGTGTTCATCTTCCTTTGACTTGTATTTCTTATCAGGGAATGGCATAGGTTTTTGGACCCAATGTTCTCTTTCACTACCATGTTTCTTAGCAATAAAATCTTCCTTGGTGTATTTAGTATTCTTAGTGTGGTTTTCAGGTTCTTACTCAACTTTCTCTTCATTAGGAGCTTCATTTCCTTCATTACCACTTTCAGTTTCAGCATCAGAGATAGATATACTATTAGGATCTAAAGCAGGTTCAGAGGGTTCTTCAACAGTTTTATGTTTCTTTTTCCTTTTCTTACGAGTAGAACCACTATTTTCAGCTTGTTGAGAATCCTGCTCAATTCTTTTGGGATGCCCCTCAGGATATAGAGGATCCTGGGTAGCAGCTCCACTTCTAGTTCTAATTTCATAAGCATGTTTTTCTTTAGCACCATTAACTAGCCAGTCGTTTTGCACTTTAACGAGTTGATCTATTTGAGTTTGAACCATTTGAAAGTGTTTAACAATCATTTTAACATCATTAGAGGTTCTTTCCACAATATCTTTCAACTCAACAATAGCTCTAGTGTTTTCCAGATGATTTTGCACCCTGTTATTAAAATTATCTTGCTTAACAATAAAGATATCAAATTCTTCTAAGCATTGATCAGGAGGTTTAGAGTAAGGGATATCACTTTCATCAAAGTGTTGGAGAGAGTGTACCTCGATAGTGGATGAGTAGGGGATAGGCTTACATAGTTCTTCTATAGGAGGTAAATTCTTGACATCTGCAGCTTTAATTCCCTTCTCTGTAAGACATTTCTTAGCTTCCTTCATCACTTCATCATTTAATTCAATAACTCCCCTCTTCTTTGATGTTGGAATAGGCACAGGAATAGTTGGTTCAGGTACAATTACTTTAGGTATAGCTTGTTCAGGAGGAGTCCAATCTTCATAATTCTTACTTATTTTAGCCATTAATTCCTCAGCTTCTTTAGGAGTCCTATTCCTGAAAACACAATCAGCACAACTATCTAGGTATGTCCTAGATTCTTCGGTTAGTCCATTATAAAATATATCAAGAAGCTCATTCTTAGGTAATGGACTTCCACCTGTGCATGAATCAAAGCACAAAACCTTGCCCAAGATTCAGGTAATACCTCTTTTTCTCCCTGTTTAAAATCAAAAAGTTCCTGCAAAATAGCATGTCTAGCACTAGGAGGAAAATATTTCTGCAGGAAAGTACTAATCAAGCACTCAGGGCTATCAATAGATCTAGGAGGTAAATTACTAAACCAAGTTTTAGCTTCTCCTTTCAGTGAAAAGGGGAAGATCTTGGCAACAAAGTTAGTACGCATCTTAATATTATCAGAAAACAAGCCACTCATGGTAGAAAGTTCATTCATATGTGCTACCGCACTTTCATTCTTAGTCCCACAAAAAGGTTCTTTCTCAACAATAGCTATGTAAGATAGATCGAGAGAGAAATCATAATCTTTATCTATAATGTTTATGGGAGAAGCAGCAAACTTAGCAATAGGAGACAATTTGGGTCTAATGGTACACCTCTCAAGGAGAATCTTAGCAGCGCTCCTATCATGGGTGTTTTTACATTCTTTAATAAATTCATCGGTCATCTCAACATAACCATCTTCAATATCATAACTTTCACTAGACTCAGGTGAACTAACAAGTGTGGTAGTGTCTTCATTAGGAGTTTCGGTATTTCCAGCTATAGTTCTAGCAATCATAGCATCTAGGAAAGGACCTAATGAACCACTCTTATCAAGCATAGTAGAAGCAACATCAGAAGTTTCAGATTTAGCAGTAGTAGCAGTGTGTGTAGCATGTGTATGTGGTGGTGTAAGGAACTTACTCATAACAGACGGTGAATCAAGAGCAATAGAGGTGTTTAGAACCGTACCTCTTCTTGTAGTAGATGGTAAAATAGTAACCTTGCCATCACGAGACTTACCCATGGTGGATGGATAGCAGCGAACAATAGAGAATCCAAGTGAACTTGATAAATAAAGCTTCGATCCCTCGCAACGGCGCCAGAAAATAGTCTTGATGACCCACAAGTATAGGGGGTGTATCGTAGTATTTTCGAGGGAAGTGAAACCCAATTTATTGATTCGACACAAGGGAGCCAAAGAATATTTATAAGCCTTAACAACTGAGTTGTCAATTCAGCTGCACCTAGAAACAATCTTGCTCACAGCAGTTTATCAGTAGCAACAGTTTTGTAGTAGGAATAGCAAAGTAGCAGCAGTTGTAAAGCAATAGTAAAAGTAAAGGCGGTAGTAACAATAGCAGTAAATAGTAGGATTCGAGTGCGGTAGGCATAGGGATGGATGGACGGGCGTTGCATGGACAAGAAAAATCACATAGCAATCAGAACATAGGGCAATTGAGAATAAATAAGATAAAGCATCCAAGTACTAGACAATCCTAGGCATGTGTTCCATATATAGTCATACGTGCTCGCAATGAGAACTTGCACAACATCTTTTGTCCTGCTAGCCCGTTTGCAGCGGGGCCTCAAGGGAACTACTGGCAATTAAGGTGCTCCTTTTAATAGAGCACCGAAGCAAAGCATTAACACTCCGTGAACACATGTGATCCTCACATCAAAACCATTCCCTCCGGTTATCCTGATTTCTGTCACTTCGGGGCCATTGGTTCCGGATAACAACGTGTGTATACAACTTGCAGATAAGACCATAAACAATACTATCATAATGAATCAATAACATGTTCAGATCTGAAATCATGGCACTCAGGCCCTAGTGACAAGCATTAAGCATAACAAGTCGCAAAAAAGTCATAAAGCACTAATAAAAGATACTAGGCACCATGCCCTAACAATCTGATGCCATTACATGAACGATCTCATCCAATCCCTACCATCCCCATGGCCTATAGCAGGGGATTACTCACTCATAGATGGGGGAAACATGGATGGTCGATGGAGAAGCGATGGTGATGACGATGGCGATGATCTCCTCCAATTCCCCGTCCCGGCAGGGTGCTAGAACGGAGTTTCTGGTGCTGTTTCGTCGAATCTGGTGGTGGCGGCGGAGCGGAACTCCTTCTGGAAAAACGTCGAACCCCCTGGTGTTTTTAGGTCAGAAGGCTTCTTATAGGCAAAGAGGGAGACCGAGGGGGTGCCTAGGGGGCCCACACCACCCCCTGGCGCGGCTTGGCTGGCTGCCACTGTGTGGTGTGGCCACCCCAGCTCTTCTCCGTCTCAGCTGCCTGAGTCTTCGGGTGAAATAGGATTTTTGGCATATTTTCCAGGATTTTTCCTGATAGTTCATTTTCTACACAAAAAGTAGATACCAAGGCAATTCTGCTGAAAAAAGCGTCAGTCCACATTAGTTGCATCCAAATCACACAAGTTTAGAGGAGAAACAATAGCAAAAGTGTTCGGGAAAGTAGATACGTTTTGGACGTATCGGGGGTATCTCCCAATAAGTGCTTTTCATTAACGCCTTTGAGCTAGGCATACGAAGCAAGAAAAGAATCAAGTATTCTCAAATGAAGAAGCATTAAGAGCAAATTTTGTTTTAATAGGAGAGGCAAAAGTAATCTTCTCTCTTCTTAGGTAAGTGTTCTATACCTTTCTTGAGTGGAAATTGATATTTAATGGTGCCTTCTTTCATATCAATAATGGAACCAACAGTTCTAAGAAAAGGTCTTCCCAAAATAATAGGACAAGAAGCATTGCATTAAACATCCAAAACATAGAAATCAACAGGGACATAGGAATTGTTAACCATAATAAGAACACCATTAATACTCCCCATGAGTTTCTTTTTAGCATTATCATCAAGTGGGACATTTAAATAACAATCTTCCAATGGTGGCAAATCGAGCATTTCATAAATCTTTCTAGGCATAATAGAAACACTACTATCAAGATCACATAAAGCTTTGAGATCAAAATCATTCACTTTCATATTAATGATGGGTTCCCAACCATCTTCTAATTTCATAGGAATAAAAGCTTTATGTTTCATCTTTTCTTCTTTAATTTTTATGAGAGCATCAGTAATGTGTTTTGTAAAGGCCATATTCATAGCACACTAGCATTAGGACTTTTACCAAGATTTTGTCGGAACATAATTACTTCAGATATATTGCAACCATCAAGATCAAAATCATAATTATCATCTAAAGTAGTAGAGCTATTGTTTCCCATATTAAGAAGAATTTCAGCATTTTTTTTAGAAAAGGTTCCATTGGGTTTACTAGCTTCAACATTAGTGGTAGTGATAGTAGAAATATAATATTTCTAGCAATTTCATCTTCTCTTTCCCACTTAGCATGCAATTCAGCTAATAGTCTAACATTTTCATCAATTCTAACTTGTATGGCATTAGTAGCAGCAAAAGGATTTTCAATGGTTTCAGGATTAGCAGCCATTCTATTCAAAGAAGATTGTGCTTCAGACAATGATGCTATATTTCTTTCAGCATTAGAGAGTTTTTCCTCAATAGTTTTATTGAAGGCAGTTTGGCAGTTTGTTTACTAATAAAATCTTTAAGCATGACTTCAAGTTCAGAGGGTGCACTCTATTGTTGTAGGAATTTCCATAAGAATTACCATTATTGGGAGGATATGGCCTATAATTATTATTACCAAAATTATTCCTATAGGCACTATTGCTAAAATTATTGTTTCTAATAAAGTTCACATCAACTTGCTCTTCTTGATCAACCAAGGAGGCTAAGGGAACATTATTTGGATCAATATGAGCTTTCCCATTAACAAGCATAGACACAATAACATCAATTTTATCACTCAAGGAGGATGTCTCTTCAACAGAATTTACCGTCTTACCTTGTGGAGCTCTCTCAGTGTGCCATTCAGAATAGTTGACCATCATATTATCCAGTAGATTTGTTGCAGCACCCAAAGTACTAGTCATAAAGGTACCTCTAGCAACAGAATTCAGTAGATTTCTTGAAGAATAATTCAATCCTGCATGAAAGGTTTGGATAATCATCCAAGCAGTTAGTCCATGAGTGGGACAATTCTTTACCAATGATTTCATTATCAGATTGTTTAAATTTCATTATTTCACTTCTCATAGATATAATGTTAGTAGGAGGATAGTATTTTCCAATGAAAGCATCTTTACATTTAGTCCAAGAATCAATACTATTTCTAGTTAGGTATTGCAACCATTCTTTAGCTTTTCCTCTCAAAGAGAAAGGAAACAATTTAAGCTTAATAATATCTCCATCTATATCCCTATGTTTTTGCATCTCACAAAGTTCAACAAGTTATTAAGATGAGCAGCAGCATCTTCAGTACCAATACCAGAAAATTGTTCTCTCATAACAAGATTGAGTAAAGCAGGTTTACTTTCAAAGAAAGTAGCTCCAGGAACAGGTGGAGCAATAGGTGTGCACATGAAATCATTGTTGTTGGTGCTAGTGAAGTTACACAACTTAGTGTTTTCAAGAGTAGTCATTTTTGTGTTTTTAATATAAAGAAGCAAACTAGTACAACTATTTTTTGTGTGTTTTTGATAAAGAAACAAGCAAAAAAAGCAGAAATAAACTAAGCAAAACAAATAAAACAAAGTAAAGAGATTGGTTATGAGGGACTCCCCTTGTGAAGATGTCCTTGACTCCCCGGCAGCGGTGCCAGAAAAAGAGCTTGATGGCTCAAAATATATTCGAGCTCGTTGGGGGACCCCAAGAGGAAGGTATGATGAGCACAATAGCAAGTTTTACCTCAGTTATGAAACCAAGGTCATCGAACCAGTAGGAGCAAGGAAACACCTCCAAGGTGTTGTTTCCAACTTGGAATCCTGCACAACAAAACCGCAGAACTTTGCCCCCAACTTACGGTGAGGTTTTCAATCTCACTGGTTTTGCTGAAAACAAAGGATTAAACGTATTGTGTGGAAGATAGTAATTCCTTGCAGAAAGTAAAAAAATAGTAAATATCTTGTAGATTGATGGTAAAGAATGGACCGGGGTCCATAGTTCACTAGAGGTGATTCTCCTTAAGATAGATGACATGTTGGGTGAACAAATTACAGCGGGGCAATTGACAGACACCGAGAAAGCATACATGCATATACTAATTATCTTGACTCCTATGTGATTTCATTGGGCATTACAACATTATACATAGACCGTAATCCAACTTCATCTATGATTAATAATCCACCTTCAGGTTATCATCCGAACCCCCTCCAATATTAAGTTGCAAGCAACAGGTAATTGCATTAAGCAAAGTGTGTAAAGTAAACAATACGATTGTTCTATGAACAAAGGATTGTTGTTTTCTCCCTAGTAGCAACAACACATCTAGTACCTTAGATATTTCTACCACTTCCCCAGATTCCTAGAGGCATGAACCCACTATCGAGCATAAATACTCCCACTTGGAGTTGCTAGCATCTACTCGGCCAAGATAGCTAATAACAACGGAAAGCATACCAGATCACAAATAACATAGACATGATAGAATCAATTATCAATGTGAAATAGCATCTCAATATCCATCAGATCCCCTTAAACACAACATGTAAGATTACAAATAGATGATCTTGATCATGAACAGAGCTCACAAGATCTAAACATGGTAGCACAAAGGAGAACCAACCATCTAGCTACTACATGGACCCGTAATCCAGGGATGAACTACTCACGCATCACACCGGAGGCAGGCATGGTGATAAAGAAGGCCTCCAGGGTGATCTCTCCCCTCCGACAGGGTGCCAGGAAGAGCTTTAGATCCATCCCAATATCGGGATGAGGATGGCAGCGGCTACAGACTCTTTCGTGGAATTTTGATCGGGTACTTAGGGTTTTCGTCCCGGAGGCAATATATAGGCGAAGGGGCAAGGTCGGTGGAGTACCAGGGATCCCACACCCCCTGGTGGCACGGCTAGGGCTGGTCGCACCACCACCAGGTGTGGCCACCCTGGCTCCCCTCTTCGCATCCCCTCCAGACTCCGTATTCCTTCTGGTGAAATATTGACTTGGGCTTTTGTCTGGTCCAATTTCGAGAATATTTCCTTACTAGCTTTTATGAAACCAAAAACAGCAGAAAACAGACAACTGGCGCTATGGCATCTTGTTAATAGGTTAGTTCCAGAAAATGTGTAAAAATACTCCAAAGTGTGGACAAAACATAAGAAAGTAGATATAAAACAAGCATGGAACATCAAAAATTATAGATACGTTTGCAATGTATCAGTTGGCGCAAACATGCGGAGAATATTCTTTTGAGAACAACCTTTACTTCCTTGCTATTCTCATCGAGCATGAAAAATCTCTGTAGACAACAATGAGGAGCATATATAAGAAACGGCAAGCTAAGAAGACAAGGGACAGAGCAATGGAGTATGTCCAAGAGATAGAGGACTTACATGTAACTTCTTCAGTAAACCTTCAAAATTCTCAAGGGTATTTCGGTGGTGTTTCCATGAGGGCAAGGTGGGAATATCATTTCTCACGAAAACGCCTGTGATCGATGCAATATAAGCAGATTCATGTGGATCTAGTGGCCTTCTGAATCCTGCTATAGATGTGATCGAAAGTCTTTATTTAGTTATTTCAAGCATCTGTCAAGACTTTTTCCCATTGTCGGCCCCCTTGTTAATCTTCGTCGTAGTGCAACTAAAAAAGTTTACATATTACATATAAAAGGGCATGATACTACTAGTCTCTAAACATATAACAAATTTGGTGTCAAGCTCATTTGCAAGGGAGTATATATCTCAGTCAATACTAAAGGTCGTTGGGAGATCATAACCAGTTCGTTGATGAGAACCTGCTGTTGAAACTGGTTCTGCTACCAATTCTTCCTAGGTAACCGGATGGGCTACTGGCCGCTGTTGGATGTGTATTTTTCTATTTGCAGCCGCCAGTCCAACTGGACCAACTGGTGCGGGATTAGGATGAAACTTTTTATGCTGATGTTTTGCATTATTGTCTTTTTTGGCCTAGTTGTCATTTTCAACTAGATTAAGTAGAGTTCGAGACCTTGTTCTGACTCTGTTTCCTACATTGGAAGCAAATAGCTTTTCAGATTTATCATGGAATCGTGTGAAAAAAGAAGAAATTATTAGGAGTTCTTGCAGAGGTTGACGGCTCGAAAAGCAATGATTCCCATCACAACTCTAGTACAGTAGTTCTGCTATGAGTAATCTAACCATATGTAACCCTGAGTGAGAAGAAAACACATGAAGTTCCAATACAATCGACTAACCTACAGGCTTGACTATAATACTGATAACGTAACTAGCAGGGCATGCCTGGTTATACTCTAAACAAGGAGCCATGACATACTAATTCGGCTTAGGACGTCAGCTAGAGTTGACGTATACCAGCTGTGCTATCTATAAACTTGTACGCCCCAACTAGAATCATTTTAGAAGATATTCCACAGATGTCAGAGGATCTTCATAACGATGGTAATGAAGGCTCTAGCAAACTTTAGTAACGATCGAGTATATGAGCAAGATGAAGTACACTACAACAAATGATGAAGTACTTTTTATAGTAATAAGGTGCATAATGAAAGGAAGCTTAAAGTGTGCAACAACATTCGTATGTGGAGGAGACGAGTTTACGCTTCACGTTGGTGCGATCGAACGGGAGGGCGCATTGTTTTCCCATCTCTCCAGTGCCGGAGACCAGGGAGTCCGTGAAGCAGATGGGACTTTGCGGTGACCGTACCATGTTTGCCGATGACGCTGTGCACGCTCCGGCGTGGTTGTCGTCGGCGTGGGGAAGCCACTCCATCTTGATAAACAAGGGAGTGGTGCCTTCAGTCACAACGGTACCTGGTGAGGAGGCAGTGGTGGTGGGGAGGGACAGTGGTGCGAGGCCACATTCATGGGAGATGATCCGGCTCTAAGGTCAAGTGAGAGATGTGGGATACGGCGTGTTTTATATGTATCACAAGGGCACCGGTTGTAGGTTCGAAACTTTTGAATTGCGTTGCGCCGGGTAGTTCAAAGAAAAACCTGCTAGTGTGATTCAAATTTTGGTGATCTCACTTTAGAATGAGATGAATGATACGTTGCAAACGCATCTATAATTTTTGATGTTCCATGCTTGTTTTATATCTACTTTCTTATGTTTTGTCCACACTTTGGAGTATTTGTACACATTTTCTGGAACTAACCTATTAACAAGATGCCACAGTGCCAGTTGCCTGTTTTCTTCTATTTTTGGTTCTAGAAAAGCTAGAAAATGAATATTCTCGAAATTGGACCAGACAAAAGCCAAAGTCGATATTTTACCGGAAGACTCACAGAGCCAGAAGATGAGACGGAGAGGGGCCAGGGGCTGGCCACACCATGTGATGGCGCGGGTCCCCCTGGCCACGCCACCCGGTGGTTTGGGCACCTGGTCCACCCTCTGACATCGCCCCTTCTCCTATAAGAAGCCTCCCGATGAGAAAACCCTAAATAATCCAGCCTCCAGCCATGAAAAGTTCTGCAGCGCTGCCACCACCGAAGGAGAGATTCGGGGGACAGAAATTCTCTGTTCCGGCACCCTGCCAGGACGGGGAAGTGCCCCCGGAGCCATCTCCATCGATTTCCACCACCATCTCCATCGCCGTTGCTGATTCCCATGATGATTAGGGAGTAGTTCTTCCTCGAGGCTAAGGGTTCTACCGGTAGCTATGTGTTCATCTGTCTCTCTATGCATGATCATATTGTGATCATGAGCTTTGTAATCAAGTAGATCTACCTTGCTACTCAAGTGCTTTAATAGATCTCTGGCTCTCCCCACGTGTGTGAAATTGATAGCGTGCACACCATGGTGGCACTTAGGCTAGAGATTACAAATACTTGTTATGAGTTATATTTGGAGTTAGATGTCTCTATGAAATTGTGGTGTTTGTTGGAACCATCTAGCCCTCAAGGTGATACTGTGGGGTTATCTAGATGGGGAAGGCGAACTTTGAGGACTGCTGTTATAGCCCTACCATGGATTAGAGTGTCCAATCAGAGAGTAGTTCAGAGTAGTATCATGAAGAGAAGATATTTATATGAGAGTGTTCACTAGCAAAAGTATGATCCCTAGGCCTTGTTTCTAAACATTGAAACACCATTTGCAACTAGATCTATTACATGTTTTCTTGCTTCCATCTTTATTTCAGATTGCCTTTAGTCTCTTCCTACCCGTCAAGCTCTTTTCTGGCACCGTTACCACTTATAATTATCCATACCACTTGTATTTCACTATCTCTTCGCTGAACTAGTGCACCTATACACCTGACAAGTGTATTGGGTGTGTTGGGGACACAAGAGACTTCTTGTATCTTGATTGCAGGGTTGCTTGAGAGGGATACCTTTGGCCACTTCCTCCCTGAGTTTGATAAACCATGGGTGATCCACTTAAGGGAAACTTGTTGCTGTTCTACAAACCTCTGCACTTGGAGGCCCAACAACTGTCTACAAGAATAGAAGTGCGTAGACATGAAGCTATTTTCTGGCGCCGTTGCCAGGGATTGAAGAAGAAGAAGCTCCCATGTCAAACACACGCCATCAAAGCTATTTTCTGGCGCCGTTGTCGGGGAGGTAAGGTAAAAGGTACTCACATCCTCTGGCTACTAAGCTATCTTCTAGTACTGTTGCTAGTGTGTGAGTGCTCGAAGTTATTTCCTTTAGATTCTGCAATTATATCTTTTTGTTTCTTGTTTTTATTTTCACTAGTTAGGCTTAATGGAAACCAATAAAGAAGTTAGAGAGTTTTATAGTATTTATCTTGAGTTAGGACATGAAGTGTTTGAAGAGAAAATTAAAAAACCTATGGAACTTTATTTGCATGCTAATAGCAATGTTATTAGTATGAATTCTTTGAACACGATTATTGCTAATGCTATGGAGAAGTCTAATCTTGGGGAAGCTGGTTTTGATGAGAATGATATTTTTAGTCCCCCAAGCACGGAGGAGAAAAATTACTTTGATGATACTATATGATGTTTACAATGATGAATATGATATTTTCAGTCCACCAAGGAGAAAATTAATTATGATTACAATAGGCCTCCTATATTTGATGATTATGGTGATGAGAATAATAATGATATCTATTTTGTTGAATTTTCTCCCACTATGATTAATAAGAATGACTATGCTTATAGGGAGAGTATTAGTTTTTTTATGCATGTGGCTCATGATAAGAATGTTTTATGTGATCATTATTTGTCAATTTTTCTTCATGATGCTACTGAAAGTTATTATGAGAGAGGGAAACATGGTTTTATGTATCTCAACAATATTAAGTTTCCCCTCTTTATGTTGAAAGTTTTAAAGTTGCACTTGTTTTGCTTTCCTATGCTTTTTGCTTTGTGTTTTCATGACTTGTTTCTTTGCAAGATTATTTTTCATAGAAAGTGGGTTAGACTTAAATTTATTCCATATTTGCTTCTTGATGCTCTCTTTTACTTCAATTCATATTTCTTTTGTGAGCATCTTCTCAAACTATCATGCCTAACTTAAAGGCGTTAAAGAAAAGTACTTCTTGGGAGATAACCCAATAGTTTTCTTGCGTCTTGGAAGTTATTACTTCTATAATAACCTCTCCTTAGCCTTTTTTATTTGATTTTTGTGCCAAGAATAACCTCTAATGAGAGGGAAGTAAGATTTGGGGAAGCGCTATCTCGAAACAGATTTTTGTGCTTCGCTGTAAAAATTCGTGAAAAATCTTTGTATGTCGGTTTGAGCTGTAATGTTTTGTGATTCTGCCCCAGGTTATTATCCAACTTTCGCTAGTTAAACACTTTTCGATTTGAGCAATAGAATGTCTTCGAAAAAATTGGTTTTTACCTGCTGGTCTGTTTTGACAGATTTCTGCCATTATTTGCATTTGCCTCTTTATCGATTTATTTTTGGATTCTTTTTGGTGAGTTGAGCTTTTTGAGGGAATTTCTACAGTAGCTTGTGTTTTTAATGAAAGTTTTGCTGTTTTAAAGCTAAAACCCAAAATTTTATTATCTTTTGAATGCACAAATGTTGCTAATGAAGATTGTGTGAAGTTTTGTATGAAGGAAATTTTCAGGTGTAGGGAAAGAATGATGTAATAAGATGAAGAATTGGCAAAAGCTCAAGCTTGGGGATGCCACCTGTGCCACCATAAGAAATATTCAAGAAGTACAAGTGTCAAAGCTTGGGGATGCCCATGGCATCCCCTTCTTCATCAATAAAAATTTCCGGTTTCTTCCAAACACTTCATTTTTATTAGTTTCATGCATAGTTGTGTTGTTCTTGGAGCGTCTTTGTTTTCATTTTTAGTTTTCGTTTGCTTAGTTTGCTTGAATAAATTGGTTGGACCCCCTCATTCATGCATTAGTTTTCAAATAAAGTTGATTTGGATTGGAAAAGAGTAGGAAAGTTCATGCCTAAGTGGTATAAAAGGAGCTTGTTTTTTACTGTGATATAGACTTTATCATGTCATGCTTGATATTGTTTTGGCTTTATGCTTAGTGATTATTGTTGTAGCATGACTTGTTACAAACAATTGAGATTGCTTAATGTGCCTTGAAAGAATCATGCGTTGTTTTAACATATAAAAGCATAATATTGTGGTATTCTCCTTTGATGCTTTATTTGGGTTGACTTGGCGCATGCTCACACCATGTTAAGACTACACCAAGTCACCATAGCCTTTATGATCATTTAGTTTTCGACTTGTAATATCACTTTATGCTTTAATTAATAATATTTTGTCGCTTTGCATGATTATGGCCATTATTGCTCTCTTAGTTGGTCGCTCCCAGTCTTTTGCTAGCCTCCATATCAAGTATGAGTTCCACTCGTGCATCCAACTCAAAATAAAACCAAGTTATTCCAAAGAGTCCACCATACCTACCTATTAGCATTTGCTATTCCAAGTATATTCTTGTTTTATCAATCTTCCAAATTAAACTTGTTATGTGAAAATTAGTGATTAAAGCTCTGACGAACTTGATGGCACACTTTACTTTTCTTGCCCCTAATAAACTTGAACCATTGTGTCATATATGTTGTATATGCTTGCACTTATATGTTGGGAATTAGCAGAACCATGCTGTCATGGGGAACACTTTCAACATTGCTCTTGTACATTGTACCCAGTTGATATCATGCTCTTTTGTTTATTGATGTCATCGGTGTGAAATGAAAGGGGAGCTTGTAAGTCCATGGAGTTATGTATGTGTGTTAGAGAAACGCCTGGGCCGCTAGCCTAAGCCATGCCTAATCATGGTGGAAACTTGCAGCATCACCATAGTGAGCAATCTATGAAGCATTCTTCTTATAAAAAGAGATGAGAAAAGAGGAAAGAGAGAGAAAGCAGCATTTTCCCATGGTAAATAAGAAGATTGCTGAGGTGCTCATTGTCTACTTGCCTTGTCATTTTGATTATGGGATAGCTCCTGTATCATGTGCAAGGGGTACCCCGTTGGCGGTTCTCTATGATACACATGTACTTACTATGACAAGAACTTACCGATAACTAAACTTGAGTAGCATGAGGAGCGACCCTCGTATTCAAGGGACATGAGTTTGTCAATTTATACTTTGTCAAGCATATACTCCATATTTTGTTCACATTAACCTTAATCACTTCAAGATGCTTATGATAGGGACAATGAGAGCTGAAAGCTAACAAGTACCATAATTTTTGGAAGCTCTTTATGAAACTTGAAATCCCTGCTTCCTTTTGAAGAGCCTTTCTTCCACTTTTATATTGAGTCTCCACCTTCTATCCTTAGGCACCAATTAAGAGAGCATAGTTGTCATTCTTAGTTCTATGTGCATTGTCCCAAAACTTATTGATTGATTCATAATGTTGATATTTCTTGTTCTTAAACTATTTGTATCTAGCCACCCTTATGAACTTTGAAGGTGTCCTATGCATTTATGTTTTGCTACACTATGAGGGACAAGCTGAATGCCACTATGCTATGATTTCTATATGTACAACAAACAAACGTCTTTCAATGCATTGTTATTCATGATCTTTGTTTATATCTTTTCATGTTACAACATAGTTGCTATGTCTTATTGTTAGAACTATATATTTCATGCTATGTTAGAGTGCTATGATCCCAGCTATCAATGTTCTACAAATACTTTGATGAAGATTATAATGGTGCATGTCACCTAAAAAATTATTCTTTCTTTTTTATCACGTACCTACTCGAGGATGAGCAGGAGTTAAGCTTGGGGATGTTGATACGTTGCAAACGTATCTATAATTTTTGATGTTCCATGCTTGTCTTATATCTACTTTCTTATGTTTTGTCCACACTTTAGAGTATTTTTACACATTTTATGGAACTAACCTATTAACAAGATGCCACAGTGCTAGTTGCCTGTTTTCTTCTGTTTTTGGTTCCAGAAAAGCCAGAAAATGAATATTCTCGGAATTGGATCAGACAAAAGCCAAAGTCGATATTTTACCGGAAGACTCACGGAGCCAGAAGACGAGACGGAGAGGGGCCAGGGGCTGGCCACACCATGTGGTGGCGCGGGTCCCCCTGGCCGCACCACTAGGTGGTGTGGGACCCTGATCCACCCTCTGACATTGCCCCTTCACCTATAAGAAGCCTCCCGATGAGAAAACCCTAAATAATCTAGTCCCCAACCACAAAAAGTTCCGCAGCACCGCCGCCACTGAAGGGGAGATTCTGGCACCCTGCCGGGACGGGGAAGTGCCCCCGGAGCCATGTCCATCGATCTCCACCACCATCTCCATCACCCTTGCTGATTCCGATGATGATGAGGGAGTAGTTCTTCCTCGAGGCTAAGGGTTCTACCGATAGATATGTGTTCATCTCTCTCTCTATGCATGATCATATTGAGATCATGAGCTTTGTAATCAGGTAGATCTGCCTTGCTACTCTAGTGCTTTAATAGATCTCTGGCTCTCCCCACGTGTGTGAAAGTGATAGTGTGCACACCATGGTGGCACTTAGGCTAGAGATTACAAATACTTGTTATGAGTTATATTTGGAGTTGGATGTCTCTATGAAATTGTGGTGTTTATTGGAACCATCTAGCGCTCAAGGTGACAGTGTGGGGTTATCTAGATGGGGAAGGCGGACTTTGAGGAGTGTTGTTATAGCCCTACCATGGATTAGAGTGTCCAACCAGAGAGTAGTTCAGAGTAGGCTTACCATTTATAATTATCCATACCACTTGTATTTCACTATCTCTTCGCCAAACTAGTGCACCTATACACCTGACAAGTGTATTGGGTGTGTTGGGGACACAAGAGACTTCTTGTATCTTGATTACAGGGTTGCTTGAGAGGGATACCTTTGACCACTTCGTCCTTGAGTTCGATAAACCTTGGGTGTCCACTTAAGGGAAACTTGCTGCTATTCTACAAACCTCTGCACTTGGAGGCCCAACAACTGTCTACAAGAATAGAAGTGCGTAGACATCAATGAACCCGCCAAAAAAATTGGCGATCTCTACTCTATGATTATTGCTACACTAGCCAGGAGCCGAGCTAGAGGAAGTGCATCCAATGCGATGGGAGGTATGAACGCACTAGCAGCCTTTCCCAGGTGCAGACTCCGTGTAGTCCCTAATGCGAAAAGCTATGCGCAGTCACGATCAGGGCCTCTGCTTCAAGCACTCCTACTCTAGGGTCTGTTTGATTCAAAGGATTTGCCTAGGAATTTTGTATACTACTCCATTCCAGTTCATTAGACAAATACGTACTCGAAGAAAATAATTTGACCATAAATTTGGTCACCAATTTATGAATTATATGTCACAATAATTGTACCATTGGAATCGTATTTCGAATATAAATAAACTGATTAAAAATTATTAAATATAATTATATATTATTGACCAGATTTACGGTCAAACTATGTTCTTGAAGTAAGTATTTGCATAATAATTTGCACGTGAGATGTGTGCGTTCTCTTGTGAGACCTTTAACTTTGTTCACATGGTTGGTGTTTGTATCAGCCTATCCGTAAACTATACTTCGTACTTGGTACTTGGTTTTTAATAAAAGGGATTTGTGCATCCTTTGAGTGCAGAGGCTGCGGTATCCCCATTTCAAAAAAACAAACGTGAGACTCAAATAAAAGACTATCATGTCATCTCTAGCTATGAGATGAAAAGTAAGACATGTCATGACTTATAAAATTATAATAGGTAAAGCTCAAAAGACTATTAAATAATTCTGAGCCACATCATATCCATAAATTATTAGCTGTATACTTGGTTCTTGGTACATAATAATACACACAAAAAATTGTAACATGCTTAGAGAAATGACAGAGAAGATTCTAGAATGGCGGAGAATTGTGTTTTGAAGTTTTAGCATAGCGTTCATTGTGCTAAAGACTATCCATTGAATCTTCTAGATGCTAGAATGGTAAAGATCCAGAGGTTAGATATGTTGCGATTTGCCAGTCTTCATCCAGCGGTCAACCTGCAAAGTTATTCATACACTATATAGTAGTAATAAGATAATATAAGAAAATTTGACCTAGTTTCACGACATCGTTTCCTTTTTCTATAGTTTCCTTTTACTTTTTGCGACAGACTCGCTGCAGTTGAGTCGGTCCAAGAAATACCACATATTTTCTGGGTGTGTGTCAGGGCACAAGGGGCACAGTCGTTGTCACATAAAAACTAATACACACGTTTTTTTCATTTTTCATGGATTTGTTCCATTTTTCCGTAACAGGGTGACAAATTGTCAGGAAGACCATTGATAGAATATTCATTCATCATCTTGTTCTTGCAACTCTCATTTTTTACTCGTATATGTACCTCTCTCCCCTCTTTATTAGATCCTATGTACTCCCTCTATTCCAAAATATAAGATGTTTTAGCTTTTGTGAAATGAATATATCTAGACACCTTTTAATGTGTAGGCCTCTCTCCTCAGGAGAGAATTATTCCAGCAGGTTGACACTATGTAGAATAAAGGCCATGTATGTAGCTAACGCATAATCCGACTCCCTTCGTATCAAAATAGATGTCACAAGTTAGTCAGAAATTGGAAGAATCTATATACTACTACTAAATAACTAAATAGTGTTTTCTAATTGTCGACCAAATAGCACACACCAAGTTAAAGGTCGAATTAATTTGACAAAATCAATCGAAACTCTTTTAAATGGCTATAAAAGTAGTTATCCCTTCAATGTATAAATTGTGGAGAGTGCACATATATTCAGGAGGGATCCCCAGCAGTTACCTCTTCCTTCCCCTGTAAGCATTGGCGCAATGATTATACTACACTACAGCTGTACAGAGACAAAGTTGGGGTCCTGATCTAAAGTCACCATCAATGGGATACCGCTGCCACTACCATCGGCAGGACCAAAACCGAAGATGGTGGAAGAATGGAGGCTCTTTTTTGGAGTAAAGAAGAATGGAAGCTTTGAGCAAGTGAAGTTGGTGAGATGCAACATGACAATGACGGAAAGGTAGCTACCGCTCTGCATGGAAGCGATAATAACTACTAATTACTACTGGTAGGAAAGGTAGCTACCGCTCTGCAAGTGAGTACAGTAGGAAAGATAATCACACCCAAAATTGGCTCTAGCAACATTGTGGCTGGTGATGCTGATGCATATCACATTCACGAAATAACCAAATATTACTAGCAAGTACACGATCATACATTCATACTAGTAATAAAGGTTTTTCAATTTACTGGCGCAATATTGCAATCTATATATCCGATCATCAACTAGTCCCTCCATTCCATAATATATAAGCATTTTTATAAGTTGTTTTAGCTCTGTAAATAGGCTTATATTGTGAAAACAGATGGAGTACTAACTAAGGTCTTCCACGTGTCGGCTCATTGATGGAGATCGATGACAGTTTCACGCTTCATCTTTGCTAGCTCGGCCAGGAGTTTGTCCTTCTGGTCCTCGAGGTCCTGGATCTGTTTGAAGCTTATGCCCAGCATATACATCATGCCGATGTTCTACTGCTTCAGCTTGTCACACTCAATCAAGTATTCCATGGCGAGATTCCTGAGGAGGCTAAGCCCGACCTTGTCAGCGGCGAGTTTGGAGTAAAGTCTAGTGCACGCGTTGACGAGGGTGCTTCTGTCTGCTGTCTTGACGCAGAAATCGCCCATCACCTTTTTCACCATAAACTAGATCTCGAAGCCAATATTCTGTTAGATGAACAAGGAGTGTGAATTCAGAAGTGTACCCAGAGAACTATCAAGGAAGAGAGACACCGAATCACAATTCGAATGATTTCTTACCATGCGGCTGTACCGATCAGCCTCCATCAGCGATGGTGAAGATGATTCTGCAGGCAGGAGTGCCGCAGGAATACGAAGTCTGCCCGACCTAAAACAACAATGAGAAAAAAATGTACTAATAGGGAAATGAGCGAATCAAGAAACGGTCAAAGACATGGAAAGTTTCCCAAGAACGGAGATTTACCTGAAAGTATCAGTCTCCATCGGCGATGGTGAAGATGATTCTGTAGGCAGGAGTGCTAATGGAATTCGAAGACCACCCGACCTAAAAACACCATTGAGGAAGAACGCGCTTTTTTTAGGTAAACGAGAAATCAAGAAACGGTCAAAGAGATGGAAGAACGGAGATTTACCTGAAGGTATATGTCCCTGGTTGCGGCGGCTTCGAAGAACCTTGAGTTGAAGACCTCTCGCCTGCAGCCGAGGGATTAGACTGGGACCCTTTGATCATCGCATCACCTGGTACTGGTAGCAACATAATGGCAGAACGGCAAGCCGACTTCTTCTCTTCCGCCAGCTTCACCGTCGCGGCATGAGCCCTTCTGTGGCGGGACTTGTTCCCGGTCATGCGGGTGAAATAGCACAACAAAAAGGAATGAAAACGGGCAAAGCAATCTGGCAGACAAGATCTACAGTCGTGAAGAGGAGGAGGAAGAAGGTCGAGTCCGTGAGAGGTGGCCTCCCGATCTCCACGCGAGTAAAAAAACCATTTCCATTCAGATATAGTACTTGACGTAGAAATCGAAGAGACAGCCATAAGCAGTTGTCACCCCCAGCATGGTCTGGACATACACTATAAAGTTGAACGTGCCTTGCACGGGATAGGTGAAGCTCAAAAAATAATTTTAATTTCGAGCCACGTTCATAAAGTATCGGGTGTATATTTGGTTCTTCTACTTTGTACTGTATCATGTAGAAATCAACTTAGCTACTCCTACCTAATACTCCACATGCTCTAGAGAAGATTCTAGAATTATTGAAAAGTGTGTTTTGAGATTTGTGCATAGCGTTCATTGTGCTAAAGACTAACAATAGAATCTTCTAGATGCTGCTCCCTCGTTCACAAGTATAAGACATTTTACCTTTGTAAAACGAATGTATCTAGATGTCGGCCTATAGACTAAAAGACATCTAGATACATTTGTTTCACAAAGCTAAAATGTCTTATATTTCTAGACGGAGGGAGTAGAATGGATAGAAGATCCAATGGTTAATTAGCAATGTTGGGATTCACGAGTCTAGATCCAATGGTCAAAGTTCAAAGTTATTTGTATCGTACACTATACAATGTTATCTTATTTTCTTCTACTACTATAATATAGCAGTTTTGAATTGGATCCATAACACAAATCCTAGTTGTTGGGATGTTAGATCCAATGGTTCAGAGTCTAGAACCATCATGTCAACACCCCCCCCCCCCTTCCTAAATTTCATAGCAGAGTAGGCTATATTCTGAATATGTGTAGATAGTTATTATTAGTAGCCCCAATCCTGACGATTGGGCTGTTAGATCCAATGGTTCAGAGAAGCTGAATTCGTGTTGAACAGTATCCATAGAGCATACTCCACCATGTAACCCCCCTCCCCCCCAAAAAAAATAATCATGGCACAATAGGCTGTATTCTCAATGTGTGTAGATAGTTATTATTAATATAATTAATGTATGCTTTTTTTCTCTAACAGGACAATTGGTTAATAATAACAACTTAACGTTTGCTAAATCACATTTCATTCAGCATATACATGTACGGCTCATGCCTTTTACTAGTAGACTTAATGTATGGCTTGCTTCTCTAACAAGACTATTGGTTAATAATAACAACTTGATGTTTTCTAAATCACATTTCATTCAGTATATACGTGTGTGGCTCATATCTTTTACTAGTAGACTTAATGTATGGCTTGTTTCTCTAACAAGACTATTGGTTAATAATAACAACTTGATGTTTGCTAAATCACATTTCATACAGTATATACATGTGTGGCACGTGCCTTTTATTAGTCCATTCTTGCTAGCATCTAAATAGAAGATACACTATGGATAGTACATTATTTTACCCACTATAGTGTACGAATAACTTAGAATTTTGACCGCTGGATCAAGACTCACGAATCCCAACATTGCCAACCGGTTGGATCTTCTTTTCTATTCTGGCATCTAGTAGATACAATTTATAGTCTTTCTTATCGTATTTTACCATTATATTTTTTGCGAATAACTTTTAATATTGATCGGTTGGATCAAAACTCGCGAATCCCAACATTTCCAGCCACTGGATCTACTGTTCCTTTGTAGCATCATCTCTAGAAAATACTATTATTTATCTTATCTTATCTTACCAGTATACAGTGTATAAATAACTTCGAATATATTAATCGTTGGATCAAGACTCGTGAATCCCAACATTGCTAGTCGTTGGATCTTCCTTTCCATTCTACTAGCTAGCATCTCTACTAGAATATATTATGGATAGTACGTATTTAGCACAATGAATGCAATGCACAAACCTCAAAAAACACTACTCCATCATTCTACTCCCTTCGATCCAAATTATTGTTCTCAGATTTGTCTAGATTCGGATGTATCTAACACTAAAACATGACTAGATACAACTGAATCTAGACAAATCTGAGAACAATAATTTGGATCGGAGGGAGTAGAATAATCTTCTCAGGTGTATATTTTTTTCTTGTACTTTGCATATCATGTAGAAGTCAACAATTATTAGCTATCTAAAACTTTAAAATTTTGGTAACATGGTCTAGAGAAACGAGGGATAAGATTCTAGAATGATGGAGAAGTGTGTTTTGAGTTTTGTGCATAGCATTCATTGTGATGAAGACTATCAATAGAATCTTCTAGATGCTAGAATGGAAAAGAAGATCCAATATCTGGAAATATTGGGATTTGCTAGTCTTGATCCAATGGTCAATATTCAAAGTTTTCCGTACACTATATAGTGGTAAGATCATGTAGAAATCAACGATTATTAACTATCTACTAAAACATGAAATTTTCGGTAATACATGGTCTAGAGAAACGAGCTAGGGAGAAGATCTAGAATGATGGAGAAGTGTCTTCTGAGTTTTGTGCATAGAATTCATTGTGATAAAGACTATCAATAGAATATTCTAGATCGTTCAAAAAATAGTATCTTCTAGATGCTAGAATGGAAAAGAAGATCCAACGGCTAGAAATGTTGGGATTCGCGAGTCTTGATCCAACGGTCAATGTTCAAAGTTATTCGTACACTATGTAGTGGTAAGATAAGATAAGATAAGAAAAAATAAGATAAGAATAGAGAAGTTTTGAATTGGATCCATAGCACCAATCCTGACCATTGGGCTGTTAGATCCAATGGTTCAAAGCAGCTGGATTCGTGTTGAATAGTACCTAGAGAAAACTCCGGCATGTTCTAGAACCATCATGTCACCCTCCCCCCCCCCAAATTTCATAGCACAGTAGGTTGTATTCTCTCTACTACTAGTAGTAAGTTGCACGTGAGGCTCAGATAATAGACGTCTGACATATCATCACTATATAAAATTATAATAGGTAAAGTGGAAAAAATATAAATTTGATCAACATCTATAAAGTATGGGTGTATATATATTTGGTTCTTCTACTTTGTATCATCATGTGTAGAAGTCAAAGATTATTAGCTACCTAACACTTGAAATTTTTGGTAACATGGTCTAGAGAAACGAGGGAGAGGATTCTAGTATGATGGAGAAGTGTGTTTTGAGAGGTTTATGCATAGTGCATTCATTGTGTTCAAGACTATCAATAGAATCTTCTAGATGCGAGAATGGAAAAGAAGATCCAATAATGGCTGGAAATGTTCATATTTCCGAGTCTCGATCCAACGGTCAATATTCAAAGTTACTCATACACTATATAGTGGTAAGATAAGATAAGATAGTGGAGCAGTTTTGAATGAATTGAATCCATAACACCAATCCTGACCGTTGGGCTGTTAGATCCAATGGTTCAGAGTAGCTTGATTCGTGTTGAATAGTACCAGCCTAGAGCAAACTCCACCATGTTCTAGAACCATCATGTCACCACCCCCAAAATTTCATGGCATAGTAGGCTATATTCTCATTATGTGTAGATAGTTATTATTAATAGACTTAAAGTATGCATTTTCTCTAACAAAACTATTGGTTAGTAACAACTTAATGTTTGTTAAATCACATTTCATATAGAATGTTGGGATGTTAGATCCAATGGTTCAGAGCAGCTAGATTCATGTTGAATAGTACCTATAGAGAAAACTCCACCATGTTCTAGAACCATCAGCATGTCACCACCCCCAAAATTTCATAGCATAGTAGGTCGTATTCTCAGTATGTGTAGATAGTTATTATTAATATACTTAATGTATGAATTTTTTCTCTAACAATAATATTAGTTAATAACAACTTACTGTTTGTTAAATCATATTTCATACATTAGAGAAAAATGCATAAATTAAGTCTATTAATAATAACTATATACACATATTGAGAATACAACCTACTGTGCTATGAAATTTTGGGGGTGATGGCATGATGGTTCTAGAGAACATGGTGGAGTTTGCTCTAGGTTCTATTCAACACGAATCCAGCTACACTGAATCATTGGATCTAACAGCCCAACGGTCAGGATTGGTACTATGGATCCAATCAAAACTGCTCCATTATAGCAGTGGAGATCCAAAACATAATTTTTTTGGTAACATGGTCTAGAGAAATGAGGGAGAAGATTCTGGAATGATGGAGAAGTGTGTTTTGACTTTTGTGCATAGCATTCATTGTGATGAAGACTATCAATAGAATCTTCTAGACCATTAAAAAAATAGAATCTTCTAGATGCTAGAATGGAAAAGAAGATCCAACGGCTAGAAATGTTGGGATTCGCGAGTCTTGATCCAACGATCAATATTCAAAGTTATCCAAACACTATATAGTGGTAAGATAAGATACGATAAGAATAGAGAAGTTTTGAATTAGATCCGTAGCACCATACCTGACCGTTGCGCTGTTAGATCCAATGGATCAAAGCAGCTGGATTCGTGTCGAATAGTACCTAGAGCAAACTCCTCCATGTTCTAGAACCATCATGCATGTCACAACCCCCAAAATTTCATAGCACAGTAGGTTGTATTCTCAATATGTGTAGATAGTTATTATTGACATACTTAATTTATGCATTTTGGGGGTGGTAACATGATGGTTCTAGAATATGGTGGAGTTTGCTCTAGGTCTGTACTATTTACAACCTACTGTGCTAAAAATTTTGGGGGTGGTGGCATGATGGTTCTAGAACATGCATGGTGGAGTTTTCTCTAGGTACTATTCAACAAGAATCCAGCTTCTCTGAACCATTAGATCTAACAGCCCAACGATCAGGATTGGTGCTATGGAGCCAATTCAAAACTGCTCCATTATAGTAGTAGAGATAGAGATATTTTATCTTACCTCTTACAACTATATAGTGTATGAATAACTTTGAATATTGACCATTAGATCAAGACTCGCGAATCCCAACATTTGTAGCCGTTGGATCTTCTTTTTCATTCTCGCATCTAGAATATTATATTGATAGTCTTCGACATAATGACATGCAAAGTACAAGGACCAAATATACACCCATACTTTATAGATGTTGATCAAATTTATAATTTATTGTGATTTACCAATTATAATTTTATATAGTGATGATATGTCATACGTCTACTATCGGAGTCTCGCGTGCAAGGCACGTGCAACTTACTAGTAATAGGTAAAGCCGAAAAATATAAATTTGATCAACATCTATAAAGTATGGGTGTATATATTTGGTTCTTGTACTTTGTATATCATGTAGAAGTCAACGATTATTAGCTATCAAAAACTTTAAAATTTTGGTAACATGGTCTACAGAAACCAGAGAGAAGATTCTAGAATGATGGAGAAGTGTGTTTTGAGTTTTCTTCATAGCATTCATTGTGATGAAGACTATCAATCGAATCTTCTAGATGCTAGAATGGAAAAGAAGATAGTTATTATTAATAGACTTAATGTATCTAACAAGACTTAAAGTATGATGGTCCTAGAACATGGTGGAGTTTTCTCTAGGTACTGTTCAACACGAATCCAGCTGCTCTGAACCATTGGATCTTATAGCCCAACGGTCAGGATTGGTTCTATGTATCCAATTCAAAACACGCTAGAGTCTCTTGTCAAGAAAAAAAGGAAAAACAGGCCACACACACACCGCACGGCTGTACCAAGGCACACATGTGTGGCGCGACGCAGTGGGACGAGGGAGAGATCAGCCGGCCGGTGCGCGTGGGGCGCTGCACAGGAGGGGGAGAGAGGATGGATGGTGATAGGCAGTGAAGGAGAGAGAAAACATATTAGTACTGTGCTACTAGTAGTAGGTACTTGTACCTCATGTCAGAAACCCATCAAACTAGCTTTACTCTGACATCACACCGCCTTCAACTCCTTCGCTGCTCTCACGTTGCCTCCCGTTGATAATCTCTTCTTGCTCTTTGTTTTTTCTTTTGTTTTTCTTTGGCAGCTTGGGGTTAATTTTCTGGTGCCCCTCGTTCAGTAGAAGTACGAACTACTCAAGTTTTGCACAATATTCATTTTTTTTTAAAATTGGGTCTGGGGCATTCAGATCCAAAATATTGGTGCGGAAAATAATTCCAGTCACTGGGAACTTTTTCTTTTTTTTCTAACGAGGAATCTGCCCCAAAGTACCAAGAACGTGCGCGTTAAAATCGAATGGTGGGCATGAAAATTACATAGTGGTCCAAAAATAAAACCAAAATACATCTAGGACCTATACTTTTACAGCATGGACCCTAAAGATACAACTCGGAAATTTGAACATGTTTTTCCTAATACTAGTTCGAAACTACCACCCCAGCATTATTGTATGCCATGGCAAGACACACCCATCTACCAAATATGGGAACATTATCATGAACTATGATGTAGATATGGCCATGACCTAATCGGTGGTTCTGCTCGAGAAACCCTCGAGTGTTCAGGCCATATCTAATGTGACTATGACTTTTTCGAATGTTTCAAATCTCATGTTTACCATTTTTTCATGGTTGGTACTGCAAACGAGAGGATGTCATGCAGACCCTTTTCATTTATTCATTTTCATTTATATCCTTTCGTTTTTTTAATCTGTGTAAGAGTTACCAACATGCAAATTCATATATATCAAGATATTGAGTCATTGAGAAATCTCGGTGATTTTCAAGATATTGACCCATAGTGTACACCTTCAAAATAGTTTCATAGTATAACTTCAAGAGCAAAGTTGTGATGGGTTCCTGACATGAGGTATAGAATACGGGGAGTAGTAAAATGCAATGAGATGTGGGGAGTAATTTCTAGAGCCCTAGTTATTGCAACCCCTAATTTCTGGCATCTACCATTTCTCTCTGCATGAGGTAGAGCGTGAAGGAAAAAAATAAACCAATGGGGAGATAATTACGGTGCAGTTAAGAGGCTAGCTCTAATAACATTCCCAAGATTTTCTCACCGATTTTCAAGGCCACGTCTTGGTACCAACAAAACAGTAGTACTAGCTAGCACTCCCTCCATTCCAAAATAGATGTTTTAGTTTTGTGAAAAGAGTGCATGTAGACCGCTTTTGGTATATGTTCATTTAGATTGAACATATACACTAAAAGCGGTCTAGATACACTCTTTTCACTAAACTAAAACATCTTGTATTTTGAAATGGAGAGAGTACATGTTTTTTTGAATAGGCAGTACTAGTACTCCATGTTAAGGCTAGTCATAGTGGGAGTAACCAAGTCCTACTTGTATTGCCAACTAAGTATTTAGATGATATGGCATGCAATTAAATGATGAGAGAGAGGCTTGTGGTAACTAGCTATGTTACCATAACATCACACATTTCAAGACAAAATGAGTCTACATTGCAATAAATGAGACTGTGCATGATACCACACCTATGTTATTTTCCACTATGGAGGTAGTAACTGACTAGTAACATATGCATGTTACTACTACTTACTTCACACTATGACCAGCCTAAGTGGGGATTTGGCTATGCGAGAGGACACACAATTACCAAGATAAGCATGCAGCCTTGGTTAGGTAGGCACTTAATACTTGAAGGTCAACTATACCGGTGGTAGTAGCTTTCTCCCGTTGATTGCTTGTACGAGTACTACTACTAGTACTACTCCGTAGTACTACTAAATATATGTACTACACTTCCAAAAGCAAGAGTACAAAACTACCTAGATTGAGCAGTGGTGGAGTCTTCCGCAGAGCGATGTCCATAGAGAGAGAGAGAGAGGAAAGATGGAGGTTGTGTGGGCGAGCGCCATCCGTCTAATAGAGAAATCCAGGGACGCCCACCCCCAGGTTGACTCTTTGCAGCACCTTCGTGTCGTGCTGGCACACGCCGTGGCACGCACCCATTCCGACGCCATCTTCGCATCTTGGCTCAAGAAGACAGTGGACTCTTTCCTCACTAGCTTCGGCATCATCACAGGCACGGTGGACGACCTCACTGCCCGCCTTCAGGCCATGCACCATGACACATACCCAACAGGTATGTTTGCCACAATGCATGCTACCGGCAGCGATATTATTTTCTTCTATGGACTTCATTCATCTAGCCTATCTATAACTGACTTTTAGCCCTAAATTTTGGTCCAGGTGTTCCTCTCTAGGTTGTTTCTGCGCTCACCACTTCCCTGGCTGGTCTCTCTAGAGATGATCTGTTCCGCGCACTGATGGCCCTGCAGCTTTCCGAGGCTTTGCCCGCCGCACCGGCGGACGTCTACATGGAGGTAGCTGTTATCGCGCAGCTTCTTGCCCATCACGACGAGCTGGACCTCTTCATCGGTCTCCTTGAGGAGTGTGTATTTCAGGGCACGTCGGGCGTGAACAATGCCCGCATGGCCGCCAGCCTCCGTCGTAGGGATATCCTCGACAGCTTTGCAAAAAAAACATGTCAATCTGGCAGGTACCATTGCTCCTCGTGGCGCGGGCAACTGAGGTTGAAGATGAAGGGCATCTCAAGGATTTTGATGTAATTTTAGTTTTTGTTGAGGTGCTTTGTACTATTCGATGTTTCTTTTAATGTCAGGATCCTTTTCGCAAAAAAAAGGAGAAGGGAAGACGTATGACGATTCTCTATGGTTACTGTCACTGAGTCATTTATATGGACAGATCACATGTGGGTTTAACAAACATTGTGTTTTTATTAACCAACAGTCTTCATAGAGAAAAAAGGCATACATTAGGTCACTAAGGTTTATACATATCAGGTCATTGCATATGGTTATTGTGTTGGAATTCATTTCTTGTGCTATATATTCTTGGTGATAAAGACATTATTTTTTGTCATGCAATGGAAACATTTCCCCTGATGGTGAAAACATTGTTTCGTTTTATGGAATGCTCTGTAAAACGATAAAAAATAATTATTAACAATGAAAATACTTTTAGATACTAAGAAAAGTCACAACTCATTTTTGGTCGTTTCATGCATCATTGGAAATGATGGTAGTTTAATGTAACATTTAGAAAGTAGGGAAAAAACGACAAAACTTACACGTAACATTGAGTGTAGACTCCAATCGTTGTTCATGGAGAGGTATATGTACATTGTCTGCCTGGACGTCAAATGTGAATAATGCAAAATCAAAATTTTGCATGTCGACAGTCATGCAAAACCATCCATAGTACCGCATCCATTAAAAAATACATGATATCTTGGTAAGCTAGAAACATGTTTGGGAGTACTTCTAAAATACCTGAGAGATGTTTAGTTCTAATAAGTCGACCATGTATTGCACCAAAGTTCTAAATTATGCAAGATATTATTATGCTTTAATAAGGTAAGTTATTGGAGTGCACGCAATAAAATAGTCATGTGAAGCACGTACAGGTTACTAGTATACACCACGGTAGCTGACCAACACGCTAGAGACTCTTGTCAAGAAAAAAAGGAAAAAACAGGCCACACACACACAACGCGGCCGTACCAAGGCACACGGGTGCGGCGTGACGCAGTGGGACGAGGGAGAGATCAGCCGGCGGGTGCACGCGGTGCGCTGCACAGGAGGGGAGAGAGGATGGATGGTGAGATACATCGAAGGAGAGAGAAAACATAGTAGTACTACTAGTAGTACTGTGCTACTAGTAGTAGGTACCTGTACCTCATGTCAGAAACCGGTCAAACTAGCTTTACTCTAACATCGCACCGCCTTCAACTCCTTCGCTGTTCTCGCGCTGCCTCCCGTTAATAATTTGTTCTTGCTCTTCGTTTTTTCTTTCTTTTTTTCTTTGGCAGCTTTGGGGTTAATTTTCTGGTGCCCCTGGTTCAGTAGAAGTACGGACTACTCAAGTTTTGCACAATAGTCCTTTTTTCCTAAAAATTGGGTATGGGGCATTCAGATCCAAAATATTCATGCGCAAAATAATTCCGGTCACTGGGAACTTTTTCTTTTTCTTTCTAACGAGGAATCTGCCCTGAAGTACCAAGAACGTGAAGGAAATATGCCCTGAGAGGCAATAATAAAGTTGTTATTATATATTCCTTATACATGATAGACGTTTATTTTACATGCTAGAAATTTATTGATTCGGAAACATCAATACATGTGTGTTTAATAAACAAAAATGGTTCCTAGTCATGCCTCTCTTATAGACTAGCTTGTTGATTAACAGGATGATCAAGGTTTCCTGATCATGGACATTGGATGTTGTTAATAACAAGGTCACACCATTGGTGGAATGATGTGATGAACATTCATCCAAAGTATAGCATTACGATCAAGTCATTATGTTTATTGCTATAATATCATACGAAGTAGTCTTTATTCTTAGACCATGAGATCATGTTAATTGCTAACACCAGAAGTGTATCTTGATAACATCAAACATCACACCGTAACAGGGTGACTATAAAGATGGGTTCAGTGCTACGAAGGTGTTATGTTGAGGCTCATGGATCAAGAGTGGAATTTGTCAATCCAGATGACGGATAGATATACTCTGGGCCCTCTCGGTGATATCACATTAGGATAGCTTGCAAGCAAGTGATGTGATCACTAGAATGTTATATCACGGGAACGAGAAAAGAGTGCATGTCGGTAACGAGATCAAACTAGGTATGGAGATACCGATGATCGAATCTCGGACATGTAATATATCGAGAGACAAAGGGATTTAGTTACAAGCGTTAAAGGTTCTCACAATCACAGGAGTCATCGTTGAATGTGTAGGAGTCAGTATGGATCTCCAGGTCCCGCTGCTGATTATTGATCAGAGAAGGGTCTCGATCATGTCTGCATTATTCGCGAACCGTAGGGTGGCACACTTAAGAATTACCGGACACCATTTTGGAGCACATATGTTTTGCATTTAAAGAATTGCAAAGCGCAGGAATTTTTCAATAGAAACCGGAAATTGTTTCGGGTGAAATTGCAGAAGGTGGTTCTGCATGTGATATTGAAATATTGCAAGGGGCTATATGTGAATGTTTGTTAATTAAAGTAATTAAAAAATTCTGAATAAATTTAATAAAAAGAGTTTTATTAAATGAGAGAGCATTAAATTTGGAGAAATTTAATGCATTTTAATATGGAGGGGTTACCACCACATGGGCACCCCCCCCTCCTCCTATAAAAGGCCACCCATTCCCTCCTTCATCCTCACACCTCCTTGTGAAGGATCTCTCTCCCCCTCTAGAATTATTCCCCCATGGTCTCGGATTAGCGAGATACATGTTCCCAGTGGCATTTTGCGGAAGGAGTTCTGCTTCACTGGATCGCTGGGCGAGGAGGTGGAGGTTGTCCGTGGCTTGAATGTGTGTGCGAGTGCGGATGCGCTTGCTGAGTTCTGGCTTTCGGACTTCCTCACGATCTTGAGATCGGCAAGTGTACGACTACATCAACCACGAGTTCCTACTCGTTAACAAAGCTCGTTGTCTACGAGGGTAAGTTCTCGTTGGATGTATGTCCACCCGTTGCTTTGTACCTAGTAGATAGATCTTGGTGTGTAGTTCACACCGTAGGAATTTTTTGTTTTCTATGTTGTGGACCCAACAGAATGTGCGCGTTAAAATCCAATGGTGGACATGAAAATTACATAGTGGTTCAAAAAGAAAACCAAAATACATCTGGGACCTATACTTTTACAACATGG
This sequence comes from Avena insularis, assembly GCA_023614405.1. Lineage (NCBI taxonomy): Eukaryota > Viridiplantae > Streptophyta > Magnoliopsida > Poales > Poaceae > Avena > Avena insularis. The sequence goes on along the minus strand of CM042689.1, from coordinate 361,080,968 downwards.
ACCCTAAAGATACAACTCGTAAATTTGAACATGTTTTTCCTAATACTAGTTCGAAAGTACCACCCCAGCATTATTGTATACCATGGAAAGACACACCCATCTACCAAATATTATCATGAACTATGATGTAGATATGGCCATGACCTAATCGGTCGTTCCGCTCGAGAAACCCTCGAGTGTTCAGGCCATATCTAACGTGACTACGACTTTTTCGAATGTTTCAAATCTCATGTTTACCATTTTTCCATGGCTGGTACTTCAAATGAGAGGATTTCATGTTGACCCTTTCGTTTATTCATTTTCCTTTATATCCTTTCATTTTTTAATCTGTGTAAGAGTTGCCAGCATGCAAATTCATATATATCAAGATATTGAGTCATTCAGAAATCTCAGCGATTTTCAAGATATTGACCCACAGTGTACACCTTCATAGTATAACTTCAAGAGAAATCTTTGTGAGTCTCTCTCTCTCTCTGTGTGTGTGTGTGCTTCTTCTTCTCGGGGTGTGACATGGAGCAACAAGAGTAGTATATCTTACCACTATCTCATCTTTCCATTATCTTACCACTTTTTTATATAGTGTACGGATAACTTTGAATGTTGACCATCGGATCAAGACTCGCGAATCCCAACATTTCCAGCCGTTGGATCTTCTTTTCCATTCTAGGCCATCATGTTTGATTCAAAGGATTTACATGCGAAATTTATAGGATTAAATCTCATAAGAATTTTTTCTATAATGGTTGTTTGATTTGTATGATTATTGATTCCTATAGGAAATTTTCCTAGGGAATCCTTTGCACTAGATTGCATAGGAAATCTAACATCGATCCACGCCCAAACCTCTTTCTTAGAATCCTTTTTTTTCCTTCGATGGAATCAAACAAACTTTCTTGCATATATGGGTTCCTATAGGATTAAAGTGGGCATGACATTGTAATCCTATGTTTTTCCTATTCCTATGCTTTTCCTATCCTACGAATCAAACAAGCCCCTAGCATCTAGAAGATTCTATTGATAGTCTTCAGCATAATGAATGTTATGCACAAACCTTAGAACACACTTCTCCATCATACTAGAATCTTCTCCCTCGTTTCTCTTGACCATGTTACCAAAAATTTCAAGTTTCACGTAGCTAATAATCTTTGACTTCTACATGATGATACAAAGTACAAGAACCAAATATACACCCATACTTCTTATCTTATCTTACCACTATATAATGTATGAATAACTTTGAATATTGACCATTAGATCAAGACTCGCGAATCCCAACATTTCTAGCTGTTGGGTCTTCTTTTTCATTCTAGCATCTAGAAGATTCTATTGATAGTCCTCATCACAATGAATTCTATGCACAAAACTCAAAACACACTTCTCCAACATTCTAGAATCTTATTCCTCATTTCTCTGAATCATGTTACCAAAAAATTTAAGTTTTAGATAGCTAATAATCCCTGACTTCTACATGATATATATATATACTGTACAAAGTACAAGAACCAAATATACACCCATACATTTTATAGATGTTGATCAAATTTATATATTTTTCTTCTTTACCTGTATTATAATTTTATATAGTGATGATATGTGTCAGATGTATATTATCTGAGTCTCATGTGCAGGGCACGTGTAATTTACTAGTTATATATATGTTACTCAAATTTATAAATTTTTGTGCTTTACCTATTATAATTAAGAGCTACATCCATAAAGTACCAGGTGTGTATTTGGTTCTTTGTACTTTGTATCATGTAGAAATCAACCTACTATTAGTTACCTAGTACTCGACATGCTCTAGAGGAATGACGAAGATGATTCTAGAATTACCGAGAAGTTTGTTCTGAAGTTTGTGCATAACATTCAGTGCACTAAAGAACATCAATAGAGAATCTTCCAGATGCTAGAATGGATTGAAGATCCAACTTAATTCTATTTAGAAGTGTTGGGATTTGCCAGTCTTGATCCAACGGTCAAAGTTCAAAGTTATTTGTACACTATATATAGTGGTAAGATATGATTATATAATAGGTTAAGCTCAAAAGGTTTTAAATTTGATGGACATCTATAAAGTATGGGTGTATATTTGGTTCTTTTACTTTGTATCATGTTGAAATCAACGTAGAAGTAAATGTTTGTTAGCTATACCTGATACTTCCAATTTTGGTAACATGGTCTATAGAAATGTCTGAAATGTTCTAGAATGATAGAGAAGTGTTTTAAGATAAGAACTATGGGTGTATTTTTGGTCCTTGTACTTTGTATGTCACGTAGAAGTCAAAGATTATTAGCTACCGAACACATTCAATTTCTGATAACATGGTCTAGAGAAACAAGGGAGAAGATTCTAGTATGATGGAGAAGTGTGTTTTGAGGATTGTGCATAGCATTCATTATGATGAAGACTATATATCAATAGAATCTTCTAGATGCTAGAATAGAAAAGAAGATCCAACGGCTAGAAATGCTGGATTCGCGAATCTTGATCCAACGGTCAACATTGAAAGTTATTCGTACACTATATAGTGGTAAGATAAGATAAGATCATGCAGAAGTCAACGATTATTAGATACGAGGGAGAAGATTCTAGTATGATGGAGAAGTGTGTTTTGAGGTTTGTACATAGCATTCATTATGCTGAAGACTATCAATAGAATCTTCTAGATGCTAGAATGGAAAAGAGAATCCAATGGCTGGAAATGTTGGGATTCATGAGTCTTGATCCAACGGTCAATATTTAAAGTTATTTGTACACTATATAGTGGTAAGATAAGATAAGATGGTAAGATAAGATAAGATATAGCAATCGTAATGTTTTTTTGTGTGTGTGCTAACGGGTGGGGCGAGTATGTGATACATACAACACAATAGCACATACTCTAGATATATACGGATGTATCTAGCACTAAAACTTGACTAGATACATCTGTATCTAGATGAATCTAAACCAACAAATATGGGTCAGAGGGATTATATGTTTGTAGCACAGCTCACTCTCATATGTATACACATACTAAAACATGTCATGTATATGGAAATGTATATGTACACGCTTGTAGATACTTGGCCACTCACACGTCACACACACACGCGCAAACAGCTACACATATACATGTACATGGCCGCACACCACACATGTGTACACAGACACGTACAAATACATGTACACATGGCCACACATGTACACATGGCAACACACATGTACAAAAATATAAGCCTTAATTAATAAGCTCTAGGGTGGAGGTAGTACAAATTAATTTTACGACATTTAGGCCTTAATATTGTATTGTTTGGAAGAAGGAAAGTTAGTGTCCTACGACTTATCTAGCTTTTCTTGTACAGTATAAGTTAGAGAATCTGTATAACTTGTTTCTTGCCAAAGATCATGGTAAACATAGTTTTAGTCCCACTTCTCGCATCTGGGGTACAAATTAGTCCCATATCTTGCAGAGTGGACAAAATCAATCCCAAAGCATGCATCCCTAGTGCAAATCAGTCCATTTCAAACAAATTTGAGCGTATTTGACCAAATTCGTACATGTTTAGATGTCCTGATCGTGCCTTTTTGCGATTGAGATAGTAAAATAGTACAGGCCTGGAAGTGGTGTCCTTCCATGACTTCTATTGCTTTTGAAAGTTCATGTAGAATTTTTGCGTAGATTGATGTCATTTTAGCTTGGCTAAACATTGTCCTCTCCAAATGCTCAAGTTAACTAAAACTACACATGTGTGCATTTCACTCAATATTTCATCGTTAGTTTCAAGTTAGCTGAAATCTAACCAAATTTGATTCTTTTCTTATACACTTCACAATCCATATGCATCAATTGTTTTATATGTGATGATTCAACTTGAGCATTGCGAAGTACATTGGATGAGCACATGGACATATGTTGTTAGCATATCATGTCAAATTCCCAAGATTTTAGCTTCAGCACATGGGCTTTTCTGTAAATAACGATGCCTTGTGTGGGCCCATAAATTACCCTCGCCTCGCTTTTCTTATCTTATCTTACATCTTACAACTATATGGTGTATGGAGAACTTTGAACACTGGTCGTTGAATCAAGATTGTCAAATCCCAACATTGCTAGCAGTTGTATCTTCTTTTCCATTATGGGATCTAGAAGATTCTATTGATAGTGTTTAGCACAATGAAATTTATGCACAAACCTCAAATACACTATGAGGGTAGTTCCATATTTGCTTCATGTGTTGTTTTAGCTAGATGGTTGGACCCATGTTATAAATATTTGGAACTAGTACATTGTGGAGATCTAGCTATATTTTATACCAAAGCCAAATTTAACTTTATGTCAAATTTGGCAATGGCAACATTGTGGGTGCCCTTGGACAAGCCACAAGCTTATGGGTCACCCTTAAGAAAATTTCCTTAAGGTGAAGCTCTACTATGTATATATATATATGTGGTCATCCATAAGGACTATTTTTTTCTTGTGGACATCATTATGGACAGCACAGTGGATGCCCTAGGTGAACTTTTTCCATAAGGTGGGTCGCACACAGCTTGTGGAAGTAGCTATAACATCACCTATGTATAAGGTGAACTTTTGCCATAAGATGGGACCCACACAGCTTATAGAAATAGCTAGTACAATGTATAAGGTCGAGTTCACCTTAAGCTGGGACCCACATGTTTGTTAAAAATACACACATGCAAGAGAGAGAGGAGAAAGTAAAATAATTGTTTATTGCTTATGGACAACCCATAAGCTTGTAGGTCACCCTTAAGGAAATTCCACTAAAGTGAACCTCTACTATGTATATGGATAGGCTTATGGACTACCTTTTGGCTTGTGGGTAGACAACATAGTGGATACCCTGGGCACCCACAATGTATAGCCAAATCTAGTTCCAAAATAGATATTTGGCTTTTGGAACTAGTTCCAAATCTGAGAAACTAGGGAATCGGAGCAACTCCGTGCACCGATACCAAATTCCAAGTACTACTCCATCTGATCATGTGGAAGTGCACTGCTTCTCTCTTGTGCAATGGGGAGAGAGAACACTCTTTACTATGTTGTTTTATTCTGTGTAAGGGCCCACTATGCAGATATTTGGCAAGACAAACGCTGAGGAGCTAATGCCAAATTTGCCTCCCATGCTAAATAGTGTTGTGTGTCAGATTTCGCAACATCAACGTTGTGGCTGATAAAGTGAACTTATCTATAAGCTGGGACCCATATGTCTGCAAAAAGTATATAGACGCAAGAGAGAGAGAGAGGAGATAGTAAATAATTTTATATTACTTATGGACAACCACAAGCTTAGGTGAAGCTCTACTATGTACTAGTAAGTTGCACGTGCCGTGCACGTGAGACTCAGATAATAGACGTACGACATATCATGGGTATTATTCAACATGGTGGTTCTAGAACATGGTGGAGTTTGCTCTAGGTACTATTCAACACGAATTCAGCTGCTCTAAACCATTGGATCTAACAGCCTAATGATAAGGATTGGTGCTATGGATCATTCATATTCAAAACTGCTCCATTATAGTGGTAGAGAGAATAATGCCTACTGTGCTATGAATTTTTTGGGGTGGTGACATGATGGTTCTAGAACATGCATGGTGGAGTTTGATCTAGGTACTATTCAACACGAATCCAGCTACTCTGAACCCTTAGATCTAACAGCCCAACGGTCAGGATTGGTGCTATGGATCCAATTCAAAACTGCTCCATTATAGTAGTAGAGATGTGGTCATCCATAAGGACTACTTTTTGATTATGGACAACATAGTGGATGCCCTAATACAGATCTCGTTCTGTGAAAAAGAAAAAATGAGCTCGTCCATGCAAGTAAAATACTATAGAGCTCATCCAGTACAACCCGTACCCTAGGCGTCTAGTTGAGTCAGGCCGGTCATAGTCTCCTGCAAATTAACTACTCCGACCGTCTAGACGTCTACTGGTACTAGGGAGTAGGGAGTCGGCGGGTCACTGTCTCCACGAAATGCAACTGAGGAGCGCACACTCGTGTTGATTAATCCAGCTTTTGCCCCTTGCCTATTCCCCCGCCCCCCTCCAGGGCGTCTTCCCCATCTCTTCCCGGCGTCTTCCCCTTCCGCACCACGCGCCGCCGCTGCTGCCATATGCCGCTTTCGGATTTTCTTCCCCGTCTCACTGAGGCAGTTGCCACCCTCGATTCCCCCTCTCTTCCGAAACCCCAATCAATGACATGCAGACGCTGCCTTGCGATGACGTTAGCAAGCAAGAACAGTGAGCATGATTCTAAGCTTTTTCACGACGTGTTTACCGAAGGCCCCTTTGAAGAACTCATAACCCAATGCGACGTTATCACCGCCGCCAGCCTAATCGGTTCGTCCAAACTTTTTCTCGAATCTGTGAAAGCTAGTGCAACTCTGGATGCTTCAATGCCATTTGGCCTCCCATGTGTTCTTCATTCCCCCCTGACGAAGGGACCGCTAGATTTCTTGCATTACTTCAAAATTGATAGCCTCCCGTGCAAGCTATCACCGCTGGACAGGTTCTCCTCTGATGCCTTGGTACCATGCTATACTTCTGGGCAGTGGGTATGCGCCAATGGAGATTGGATTGCCACGGCTAGCTTCAGAGGCAAGTTGGAGCTTTGCAACGTGTACACTCATCGCAAGATTTCTCTCCTAGCATTGTCGTTCCAAGCAACTGACCAGCCAACCACGTTCTTGTTGGATAATGATCTTCCAGCTGTAATGCAAAAGATTGCTATTTGCCAAGTTCCCACGGCTGCTGGGAGATATAAAGATTTTTCGCTTGTTGCGGTCTTCAACTTTAGAATTGCCATCCTTCAGGGCGGTGATGATGGATGGAGAATTCTTCCTTCCTCTTAACCACACCCTGAGCCCTTACAGTTACAATGATGGAATTACCCATGACGGACTAGTGTTCGCCACAGCTCTGTATGGCAATGTTCATGTTTGGGATCCTCTGCATCCTGGTAATTATTCCTTCATATGTAGTGTACTGGCTTAATTACTCATGTTCCCAAGCTATTGTACTAAATTGACATAGGGAGTGTTTCGTTTAAATGAAAATACGAGTAGTTATTTTAGACTCTATGAACTGTATGAATCATAGTTTTTCCATAGGATTTTTTCTTATAGCAGTCATTTGATTCATCGGATTGAATTATGCACAGTAGATTTTTCTGGATGTCTTTTAATTAATTCGATGGGAATTTAAGATATACTTGAATCTCCTGAAAAGAATTCGTACAATGGTTTTTCTGTGCAATGTAATCCAACACAACTACAATCCTGCAGGAGTATAAATGGACATGCAAATAGAAAATCATGTGTCTTTCCTATCCTATGTTTTCTGCATTTGCACGGGTTTTCGGCAAGTTCCCCTACAAATGAACCGGTCAATTATCTTTGCCTTTTTTAGACAAAACGAGCCAAAAATTGCCCATCTTGTTCAAAAAAAAGATGAGTCCATTCTCTAGGAAATTTTCCTATTATATAATGCTTTGTTTCCTTTGTACAATTCTAGGCCGTAGTTGTTTTTCCTATGTTCGAGCTACTTTGCATGAGGTTCAATTAGAAGGAAATTTTTTAGTAGGATTCACTATATCATACTACCGGAATCATAAGTTAACGCATTCTGCTACCTTTTCAATGTCCTACGCTGGTCTTGGCGCGACCAGCTGCCGCGGACAAGCTGGTGGATTCATTTCTTAATGCTACTAGAGACGAGCACGACTACTTTTTTGGTTTTTGGTGGTTAGCAAGATCTGCAAATGGTTCTAGACTTCTTCATATATATACGCTTGGCACTTCTTATGATCCCAGTTGTCTTACTTGTCATTGCCGTCATCATACTGGTGCTGCTCATCCTCGTGTTGTACACTGCGGTCACACTATCTCCACTTATACTTCCAGGTTTGGCTGCTTGGTGTTCTCAATGAACACTGGTAAGGTTGATCAAGCTAATCCATGGGAAAGGATTGCTGACCTTGGAACATATTCTCTTTTCCTTGGAGTGAACTATTCGCTTATCATGCATGTAGGCGGTGCAGATCTTACGTCAGGTTATCTAACGAGAAGCAACTGTGTCTACATGTTACCAACCGCAGCATGGCTTTCCAAAGAGGCGCAACCTAAATTATGCCGATTCAGTCTTAGTGGTAAAGACTGCGGTGTTACTTCTGAAATCAATGTCCTTGAGGGAATTAGTAACCTCGCTTCTGGACAGGAACGGTGAAGCATCTTCTTTGGTTCGTACCAACCTTCATGAACGCTGTCAATTGGAACCGGCCTCATGCTTAACTAAGAAACAAAACATATTGCCACAGTACGTAATGATGCAATCCATATGTAATAGTTGGTACTACAAGTAGAGAAATAGTTATGGACCATGTTGAACTGTTTATTTTGTTTGGTTGTCTGAAGTCATCAGCTTTCAACTTGTTGGTCTCCTCTCTTTTGAAACATGTCCTTGTATCGGTACTATGTTTATTTACTCGTATGAACTTGACTATATTTTTTGGACCTTTATCATAATGCACTTTAGTCCGCCGATTCTAGAGTTCTTTTAGAAATTATGGAAATTTTAGCATCAATGGGATGTTACGGACCAAATGACATACACTTGAAAAATCACCTCAATGCTTGTGTAAGGGTCGTACTCTATGAAAACAACCTTGGCTTGAACGATTATAGCCTCATGCACTAGTCTTTGGTTAAGCTGATATGACAAGACCATATTTTTTAGAGATTTATCTTATCTTATCTTACCACTATATAGTGTACGGTTAACTTTCAACATTAACCGTTGTATCAAGACTAGCAAATTCTAACATTGCTAACCCTCGAATCTTCTTTTCTATTCTAGCATCTACTCACTCCGTTCCATAATATAAAATGTTTTAACTTGTGCGAAACGAATGTATCTAGACGACTTTTAGTGTGTGGTTCACTCCAAACCTACACACTACTTTTAGTGTGTAGTAAAAGATGTCTAGATACATTTTTTCACAAAAGCTAAACCATCTTATATTTTGAAACGGAGGAAGTAGGAGATTCTATTGATACTCCCTCTGATCCAAATTAATTAACTTAGATTTGTCTAGATACATCCGTATCTAGACATATTTTAGTGCTAGATACATCCATACCTAAATGAACCTAAGTCAAGTAATTTGGGTCAGAGGGAGTACTAGAGTTTAGCACAATGAACACTATGCACAAGTACAAGAACCAAATATACACCCGATACTTTATGGAAGCGGCTCAAAAATATAATTATTTTCTCAGCTTTACCTATTACTACTTTATGGAGTAGTACAATTTTATATTGTGATGATATGGCATTCATTCTACTAGACAGTGTTGGCGTGCGAGACTAGCTAGCTAATTACTACTAGTAAAGTTTCCTCGATCCTACTACAGTAGTACTACAGAGTTTTGGCGTGCTACACTAGCTAGATAATAATTAAAGTCTCCTCGATGCAGCTGCGCCCTGTAGCAGAAGACCGACGAAGGAACATGCAAAAAACTCCTCGTTCAAAGAGCCATACCATCTTCCCCATCTCTGGCAGTATTTGGTATCGTATCCAACGCGCGCATCACTCATTTCCCTCGCCATCTTGCCCACAGCATCGGTCCTTCCAGGCCGCCACCCCTCTCCTCCAAAACTTCCCAACAGTCATAGATTGATCCGCCTCGCCCCCAAACCATCAGGATGTGATGGCGGATTCAGGGCCCAACCGGTGGTACGGCGGATGGAGCAACGTCGGCGCCTACGTGTTCGAAGAGATCACTATGCGTATGGACACTACCAACGCAGTCCGGCTGGTTGCATGCTCCAAGAAGTTGAACCTCCGAGTCACCAGCGGAAAAGGTAGCAGATGCCCCAACGACGGTTGTGGGACATTGGTCGTGTACGGTCAGGTCCACAACCACAAGATTGCATGCGCGCACAGCCCTTGCAACTGCATGGAGGATGGCTGCATTTTCGCCGCCTCGACAGCGGCGCTCCTCGGCCACCTCTGTGAAGCTCACTCGATGAGGGTCCGCAGTTTCCGCTACGGCAAAACACGCAGGTACTCCTCCAAGCCTCTGTCGGCAAAAGTCCTACGGACATTAGATATCATCGGATCCGGAGACAATGGTACTGTGTTCGCGGTGCGATTTGAAACGTGTCAAATGCTATACCTCGTATCTGTCGTATGCGTCAGGTCGGCGGCGTGCTTGTCACCGCGGTACATGGTGAAGTTTTCGTCGTCGACTGTGATTGAGGGGAGAAGGATAAAAAAAATCGGGCTATGCGTGCTGGAGACCACCGTGTTGCCCGACGACATCCTGGTCGAAGAGCTGCAGTGGCTCCTACCGGTGCCGATGTCGCACCTAGTCGCTCGTCAACCGTCGGTGTTCACCCTAGAATACTGTATTCAGATTAACAGGATTCATGAGTGAGATAAACACATCTTAATGTTTGTTGGAGTATTTCAACTGCTAGAAAGACATACTACATGTTCTTAGTAGTTGTTCTTAGGAGTATTTTTATGGAGTTCAACTACTGCTAATGTATTTTTTAGTAATACCTACTGTATGTATTAGTACTTATCATTTTGGGAGACGTGGTTCCTAGCTTAAGGTAGTTCTGAGTATTTTCTATGGAGTTCTTCCCCTGCTAATCTATTTTGCAATAATAACTATGTAATGGTGCTTGTTCAGATTGACCGATGAAGTGCAGAATATGGTGTTGCTTTACTTTTGAATCAGGCCTAGCTACATCTATTGAATTTCAATGTGTGCATTGCTGAATTTGTCAATTATTGTCTGTGTACTGCTAATTCGGTCAGTTTGAAATACTGCTGGATCTGTCAAGTGCTGCTGAATATGAACTGGGAATCTGTCAAGTGCTGTTGAATATGAACTAGGAATCTATCAAGTGCTGCTGAATATGAACTGGGAATTTGTCGATATTTTTTCGGTCATATTCTGTACTGCTGAATCTTTTAAATGCTACTAAATTTATCAAATGTTCTGTTGTTACTATTAGTACTGACAATACAATATTTTTTAGAACTAACTGTGACGTACGTGTACTTGTTTAGATCAAGTGCAGCAGATTGTCTTGCTTTTCTTTTGAAACTTGGCATTTTATAGAACTAATACTGATGTACTGCTACTTGTTTAGACCAAGTGCAGTACATGGTCTTGCTTTTCTTTTGGAACTTGGCATTTTATAGAACTAATACTGATGTGTTTCTACTTGTTTAGATAAAGTGCAGTAGATGGTTTTGCTTTTCTTTTGTAACTTGGCCTTGTCATAAACTCATAATCTTGACCAGGCTTTGCATTGATGTGACAAGGAGGCATGCACAGAAAAACAGACTTGATCATCAGTTTTGCTTGCTCCAATGATTGAGTGTATTAGGAGAATAGGCCAAACTGATCATGGGCCAAGTTTTTTTAGCTGGAACAAGAACTGATTCTCTCTATACTACTATTGAATTTCAAGCAGGAAAGCTACTGAATCTCTCAAATGTTATGTCGTTGCTATTACTAAAGCATTTGTGCAACTAATACTGATATACTAGTATCGTATTTCATTGTCTGTATTGCCGCATTGGTCACCTTTGAAATGTCGCTGAATTAGTCAAGAGCTCCCGAATATTAACTTCGAATCTGTTGATAATTTTTCTACCTTATTATGTACTGCTGAATTTTGACATGAATATCTGCCAAAAAGAATTATCGCTTTTTCCCCACCCTCGCTGAGGTCTTTGTTTCGAATTCGGCAGAGCACATCACAATGCAATTTTTATTAACCAGGAGAAGAAATCTAGTACTCCCTCCGATCCAAATTAATGTTCTTACATTTGTCTAGATTCTGACGTATCTAGTCATGTTTTAGTGCTAGATATGTCCGAATCTATCCAAATCTGAGAACATAACTTGGATCGGAGGGAGTAGCTCATTCGGCCCCTCTTTAACCCAGAACATTTTAATTCAGTCTTTTAGGGGTCAGGTACTGCTGACCACAACCCAGCGAAATTTTAGAAAGGAGCCCATGGAGCATAGCCGAGAACATATTAGTTCGGCCTTTTATGGGTCAGCGGACTACTGAGCATAGCCCAGTGAAATTTGAGAATATGAAGCCCATGGAGCATATCCCATGGAATATAACCCACGTAGAGCAATAGCCAAACTATATTTAATTCGGGCTTTTGGGCATTGCCCCCCACCTCTCATAGTAAAAAAACTCTACCTACCCATATTTTTAAGAAAATACCCCATTATGTGGCATTTTATAAATTAAGATGCCAGGAGCGCTGCCCTTTTATATTTTAAAAGAGCTAAACATAGACACATAAAATATTTTAAGAAGACTAATACAAAAGTTGTAGTACTAATAAATGTTTAATGATATTTTTTCTATAAATATCTTTGTTGTATTTGGCACTCAGTTTACATTTATTTTATTTGAAGGTCTTTTATTCGAATCGCCTTTGTGTGTGTGTGTGTGTATCTTGGGTTTACATTTTTTTATCCTAGCAATATCTCATTACGGAGAGGCTGACATCACGGACCCACCAGCATGCAGCGTCCCTGGAGTTTGTTTTGAGGGTGGGTTTGAAAAAAAAAATTAATACTTGTATAGAGAGGCTCGCATCGGGGACCCACCAGACAGAACATACAAGGCTTCATCGGGGACCCACAAGCCAGAACATGCCAGAGAGGCTGACATAAGGGCCCCAGAAGTAAGACCATACATGGCTGCCACGGTGAAAACAACGGATGCGGCCAAAAAAAATCCATCATACACACGTTGCACTTACAGAGAAGCTGACATGTCGGACCCAGCAGGCCCAAGCATAGCCCATGAAATTAGCCTATCAGCCCTAGGCATAGCCCAATACCTTCTAATTCGGCCTTTTCGTGGTCTTGTGGCCACCGACCGTAGCCCATTCAATTTAGGAGTTGGCCCATGGAATATAAGCCATGACGAATAGGGCATCCGCCCCGAGTTAGCCCAAAATCTTGTAATTCGGCCTTTCTGAGCATTTTTTGTACTCTGAGGCTGACATCTGGGACCCGAAAAAATAGTCCAACATACACACGTTTCTTTCAAATAGAGGCTGTCAGTTGGGACCCAGCATAGAAACGTTTCCTACACAGAGGTGGTTGACATCTGGGACCCAGCAAGTTGCCAATGTCAAAAGAGTGGACATGGCCAAAAAAAGTCCATCATACGCATGTTTCATTTACAGAGAGGCTGATATGTGTGATCTAGGAGTACAACCTTATACAGATGTTGTATCGAGCAACGTAGCCAGTTCGAAACATGGAGGCGCGACCGAGAAAAAGTTCAACATGTACACGTTTCTTTTAATGAGAGGCTGAAATGGGGGACCCAGCAGCATGAGCAAACGGCAGATTCGTCGAGCAACGCTATCTAGTTCGGAACAGGGTAGCACTAGAGAAGAAAAAAATTCCATCATACCAATGATTCTTCTAATGTGAGGCTGACATAAGGGACCCACCAGCCTGAATAAACGGCTGATGCAGCGAGCAAAGCTATCAAGTTCGGAACACGAAGGCACTACAGAGGGTAAAAAATCCATCATACACACGTTTCTTCTAATGAGAGGATGACATGTGGGGCCCAGCATCGTGATTAAACGGTTGATGCATCGAACAACGCTATCAAGTTCGGAACAGGGTAGGGCGAGCGAAGGAAAAAAATCCATCATACGCACATTTCTTCTAATGAGAGGATGACATGTGGGGCTCAGGAGGTTGGTTAAATGGTAGATGCGTCGAGCAGCACTATCAACTCGGACCGGGGTAGCGCCAGCGAAGGAAAATATTCCATCATACACACGTTTCTTCTAATGAGAGGATGACATGTGGGTCCCAGGAGGTTGATTGGACGGTAGATGCATCGAGCAGCGCTATCAACTTCGGAACAGGGTAGCACGAGCGAAGTAAAAAAAATTCCATCATACACACGACCCTTCTAATGAGAGGCTGCCATGTGGGACCTAGCAGCCTAACTAAATGGCACATGCCTCGAGATACGTTATTGAGTTCAAATCAGGGAGGCGTGACCGAAAAGTATGGTCCGCTAGAGACACTGACGTCCGGGACCCACACACATCAAAAGGCTTCGACGAGTCAACATCGTGTGAGGAAACGAAAATCTTGCTTCTGCCACGCGCTGGCCGAGCTTCCTCCACATTTTTAGCAGATCCGTCGTAGTAGAGGGCCGCAAAAATGGAAAAAAAAGTTTTCCATCGGCCACGGTCGAGCCAAGAATTTCGTCGTGGAAGACGCGCCTTCTACGACGACCATCATGCCAAGTCGTTGCGGAAGGAAACTTTTCTTGTACTGATAGATGCTCGCCTTTGAAGCTACACCAACTCACATGATGATCGGACTTGGTGTAGTGGATTTGGTTCATGTAATCACCAAAAAGACACGAGGGATGTTGTTTTTGAGTGGGAGTTCATTCGAAATTTGGATTAGTTGAACTCGATCTATCATAAACTTAGTCTAAATAAACATTACAAATTATGTTGTAGATGGCACCACCTGCTTTAAATTTCAGTGTGTTCATGGAGAAAGAGAAACTTGCGACGAATGGTAGCAACTTTACCAACTGGGCCCTGAATCTGAGAATTCTCCTCACTGCTGTACAAAAGCAATATGTGCTAGAAGTGCTGCTAGGCCCCCCACCAGCTTCTGATGCCCCTGACGAAGAAAAGCATGTCTATTTGACTTGTTAGGAGGACCACAATATGGTTCATTACGGCATATTGTATGGTCTAGAGCCAGAACTTCGAAAGCATTTCGAAAATGGAAATGCCTTTGATACCATGGGTGAATTGAAAATGATTTTCGATACCCATGCTATCGTAGAGAGTTATGAAGCTTCAGAAAAGTTCTTTAGCTGCATGATGGAAGAGAATAGCTCCGTTAGTGAGCACGTACTCAAAATGTCTGGGTACGCGGATAAGATTGTGTCCTTGGAATAACGATTCACATTGACTTAGGCATACATCGTGTTCTCCAATCTCTGCGACCTAGCTACAAGAGCTCCGTGATGAACTATAACATGCAGGGCATGAAGAAGTCTCTCCCCAAGCTTCTGTCAATGCTTAAGACTGCAGAAGTGGAGATCAAGAAAGAACATCAAGTGTTGATGATCAATAAGACCACTGGTTTCAAGAAAGACAAGAAGGGTAAACAGAAGGGAAAGAACGGCAGAAAATTTGTTGCTGCGCCTAAAAATAAATCCTGAGTTGGCCCTAAGTCTGATACCGAGTGCTATTATTGCAAGGGGACTAGCCATTGGAAGTGCAACTGCCCCAAGTATTTGGCGGACAAGAAGGCCGGCAAGGCAAACAAAGATATATGTTATATACATGTTATTGATGTGTACTTGACTAGTACTCGCAGTAGCACCTGGGTATTTGATACTGGTTCAGTTGCTAATATATGTAACTCAAATCAGGGGTTGTGGAACAAGCGACAGCTAGCAAGGGATGAGGTCACGATGCGTGTTGGCAATGGATCAAGAGTTGATGTGATCGCCATTAGAAATGTTACCTCTCCATATGCCATCAGGATTAGTTATAAATCTAAATAATTGTTATTTAGTGCCTGCACTAAGCATGAAAATTGTATCTGGATCATGTTTATTGTGAAGTGGTTATTCGTTTAAATCTTAAAACAATGGTTGTTCGATTTATATGGATAATATATTTCATGGTCATGCACCTGTGATGGATGGTTTATTTCTATTGAATCTCGATAGTAGTGATACACATAATGTTTATGCTAAAAGGATTAAACTTGATAATGGTATATCTGCATATATGTGGCATTGCTGTCTAGGTCATATTGGCATAAAATGCATGAAGAAGCTCCATTCTGATGGACATTTGGAATCACTTGATTTTGAATCATTTGATACATGTGAGCCATGCCTTATGGGCAAGATGACTAGACCCCATTCTCCGGTACAATGGAGCGGGCGACAGATTTGTTGGAAATCATACATACTGATGTATGTGGTCCAATGAGTGTGTCGGCGCGAGGTGGATATCATTATTTTGTTACTTTCACGGATGAGATAAGTAGATATGGGTATATCTATTTGATGAAACACAAGTCTGAAACCTTTGAAAAGTTCAAGGAATTTCAGAGTGAAGTGGAAAATCATCGTAATAGAAAGATTAAATTTCTGTGGTCCGACCATGGAGGTGATTATCTAAGTTATGACTTTGGCACACATATGAGAGAGTGTGGAATAGTTTCACAACTGACACCTGCCAGAACACCACAACATAATGGTGTGTCAGAGCGTCATAATCGTAGTTTATTGGATATGGTTTGATCTATGATGTCTCTGACTGACTTGCCACTGTCATTTTGGGGTTATGCACTAGAAACCGCTACATTCACTTAAATCGGGCACCATCTAAATCCGTTGAAAAGACACCATACAAATTGTGGTTTGGAAACAAACCTAAGCTGTCATTTCTTAATGTTTGGGGATGTGATGTTTATGTGAAGAAACTTCAGCCTGATAAACTCGAACCCAAAAGTGGAAAAATGCGTCTTCATAGGATACCCTAAAGAAACGATTGGGTATTCCTTCTATCACAGATCCGAGGGCAAGGTTTTCTTTGCCAAGAATGGATCCTTTCTAGAGAAAGAGTTTCTCGTGAAAGGTGTGAGTAGTCGGAAGGTAGAACTCGAAGAGGTTATTGAACCTTCTCTTCATGAAATGGCAAGTGGCGTAGCACCAGAAATTGATCCAGAGTTGACTTCACCGAATGAAGAAGGAACTAATGATAAAGATCATGAAACTCCGAAAGAGGACACTACCGAACCTCGCAGGTCAAGCATGACACGTGGAGCTCCTGAACTATACGAAAATCCTGTCATGGATTTCACGGTAGATGTAATTGATGACCCTGCGACGTATGAAGAAGCGATGATGAGCCCGGATTCCAAAAAATGGCTAGAAGCCATGAAATCTGAGATGGAATCCATGTACGAAAACCAGGTTTGGACCTTGGTGGACTTACCTCATGACCGAAAGGCCTTTGAGAATAAATGGATTTTCAAGAAGACTAATGTTGATGGTATGTGACCATCTATAAAGCTCGACTTGTCGCAAAGGGGTTTCGACAAATTCAAGGAGTTGACTATGATGAGACTTTCTCTCCCGTAGTGATGCTAAAGTCGGTTAAGATTATGTTAGCAATTGCTGCATATTTCGATTATGAAATATGGCAGATGGATGTCAAAACTGCGTTCCTCAATGGTAATATTTAAGAATAGTTGTATATGATACAACCAAAGGGTTTTGTTGATCCTAAGGATGCTGACAAGGTATGCAAGCTTCAGCGATCCATCTATGGACTGAAGCAAGCATCCCGGAGTTGGAATTTCCACTTTGATGAGGTGATCAAAGAATTTGGATTTGTCCAAACTTATGGAGAGGCTTGTATTTACAAGAAAGTGAGTGGGAGCAATGTCGCATTTCTAATATTATATGCGGATGACATATTATTGATTGGAAATGATATAGATCTTTTAAACAGGGTTAAAAGTTATCTAAACAACAAATTTTTGATGAAGGACCTTGATGAAGTATCATATATATTACGCATTAAGATCTATAGAGATAGATCAAGACGCCTAATTGGGCTATCACAAAGTACATACCTTGATAAGATTTTAAAGAAGTTTAAAATGGATGGAAGTAAGAAGAGGTTCTTACCTATGTTACAAGGCAAGAAATTGAGTAAGACTCAAAGTCCGACTACGTCGGAAGAAAGAGAGATAATGGATAAGATCCCCTATGCCTCAACCATAGGCTCTATAATGTATGCCATGCTATGTACAAGACCGGATGTGGCACATAATATTAGTTTGACTAGTAGGTACCAATCTGATCCATGTTTGGAACACTGGATAGTGGTCAAGAATATCCTTAAGTACTTAAGAAGAACTACGGAAATGTTTCTTGTGTACGGATGTGAAGAAGAGCTGGTCGCTAAGTGTTATGTCAATGCTAGTTTTTACACCAATCCGGATGACTCTAAGTCTCAATCCAGATACGTATTTCTCATGAACAGAGTGGCAGTTAGTTGGAGGAGCTCCAAACAACCTGTGGTGGCAGGATAAACAATGGAGGCGAAATATGTTGTTGCTTCAGAAGCGGCACAGGAAGCGGTTTGGATGAAGGAGTTCATAACTGAATTAGGTGTAGTTCCTAGTGTGTTGGACCCAATGGTGATCTATTGTGACAACAATGGAGCCATAGCCAACGCCAAGGAACCAAGGTCTCACAAGAATTCCAAGCATATTAAGTGCTGGTTTCACTCCATCCGTGAGCATGTCAAGGATGGAGATATAAAGATTTGTAAAGTACACACAGATTTGAATGTAGTAGATCTGTTGACTAAAGTTCTCCCTAGGGCAAAACATGATCAACACTAGAACTCCATGGGTGTTATATTTATCACTATGTAAACTAGATTATTGTCTCTAGTGCAAGTGGGAGACTAAAGGGAATATGCCCTGAGAGGCAATAATAAAGTTGTTATTATCGTATTCAAGTATATGATAGATGTTTATTTTCCATGCTATAATTGTATTGATTGGAAACATTAATACATGTGTGTTTAATAAACAAATATAGGGTTCCTAGTTATGCCTCTCTTATAAAGTAGCTCGTTGATTAACAAGATGATCAAGGTTTCCTGATCATCGACATTGGATGTTGTTAATAATGAGGTCACAACATTGGTGGAATGATGTGATGAACATTCATCCCAAGTATAGCAATACGATCAAAGTCATTGTGTTTAAATTGCTATAACATCATACGAAGTAATTCTAGTCCTTAGACCATGAGATCATATCAATCACTAACACTAGAAGAGTAACTGGATAACATCAAACGTCACACCATAATAGGGTGATTATTGGCTCAACGTAGCGAGCACGTTGGGGAACCCCAAGAGGAAGGTATGATGAGCACATCAGTAAGTTTTCCCTCAGTTATGAAACCAAGGTTATCGAACCAGTAGGAGCAAGGAAACACCTCCAAGGTGTTGTTTCAAACTTGGAATCCTGCACAACACAACCACAGAACTTTGCCCCCAACTTATAGTGAGGTTGTCAATCTCACCGGTTTTGCTGAAAACAAAGGATTAAACGTATTGTGTGGAAGATAGTAATTGCTTGCAGAAGGTAAACAGTAAATAGTAGATTGTAGATTGATGGTAAAATAATGGACTGGGGTCCATAGTTCACTAGAGGTGATTCTCCTTAAGATAGATGACATGTTGGGTGAACAAATTATAGCGGGGCAATTGACAGACACCAAGAAAGCATATATGCATATACTAATCATCTTGACTCCTATGAGATTTGATTGGGCATTACAACATTATACATAGACCATAATCTAGCTGCATCTATGACTAATAATCCACCTTCAGGTTATCATCCGAACCCCCTCCAGTATTAAATTGCAAGAAATAGATAATTGCATTAAGCAAAGTGTGTAAAGTAAACAATATGATTGTTCTATGAACAAAGGATTGTTGTTTTCTCCCTAGTAGCAATAGAACATCTAGTACCTTAGAGATTTCTGTCACTTCCCTAGATTCCTAGAGGCATGAACCCACTATCGAGCATAAATACTCCCTCTTGGAGTTGCTAGCATCTACTCGGCCAAGATAGCTACTAACAACGGAAAGCATGCAAGATCACAAATAACATGGACATGATAGAATCAATAATCAATCTGAAATAGCATCTCAATATCCATCGGATCCCCGCAAACACAACATGTAAGATTACAAATAGATGATCTTGATCATGAACAGAGCTCACAAGATCTAAACATGGTAGCACAAAGGAGAAGAACCAACCAGCTAGCTACTACATGGACCCATAGTCCAGGGATGAACTACTCACGCATCACACCGGAGGCAGTCATGGTGATGAAGAAGGCGTCCAGGGTGATCTCTCCCCTCCGTCAGGGTGCCAGGAAGAGCTTCAGATCCCTCCCGATCTAGGGATGGAGATGGCGGCGGCTACAGACTCTTTCGTGGAAGTTTGATCAGCTACTTAGGTTTTTCGTCCCGAGGGCAATATATAGCGAAGAGGCAAGGTTGGTGGAGCTCCAGGGGCCCACACCCCCTGGTGGTGAGGCTAGGGCTGGCCACGCCACCCTAGGGTGTGGCCGCCCTGGCTCCCCTCTTCGTCTCCCCTCCGGACTCTGTATTCCTTCTGGTGAAATATTAACTTGGGCTTTTGTCCGGTCCAATTCCAAGAATATTTCCTTACTAGCTTTTCTGAAACCAAAAATAGCAGAAAACAGGCAACTGGCACCGTGGCATCTTGTTAATAGGTTAGTTCCAGAAAATGTGTAAAAATACTCCAAATTGTGGACAAAACATAAGAAAGTAGATATAAAACAAGCATGGAACATCAAAAATTATAGATATGTTTGCAACGTATCAACATCCCCAAGCTTAACTCCTTCTCGTCCTCGAGTAAAGTGATAAAAAAAGATAATTTTTTAGGTGACATGCACCATCATAATGTTGATCAAGGTATTTGTAAAACATTGATAGCTGGGATCATAGTACTTTAACATAGCATGAAAGATATAGTTCTAACAATAAGACATAGCAACTATGTTGTAACATGAAAAGGTACAAACAAAAGATTCATGAATAACAATGCTTTGAAAGACGTTTGTTTGTTTCACATATAGAAAACATAATGAGAATGGTATTCAGCTTGTCCCTCATAGTGTAGCAAAACATAAATGCATAGGACAGATTCAAAGTTCATAAGGGTGACTAGATACAAATAGTTTAAGAACAAGCAATATCAAAGTCATGAATCAATCAAAAAGTCTTGGGACAATGCACATTAAACTAAGAATGACCACTATGCTCTCTCAATAGGTGCATAAAGATAGAAGATGGAGACTCAACATAAAAAGTAAAAGTACCCTTCTTAGAAGGAAGCAGGGATTCAAGTCTCATAAAGAGCTTCCAAAAATTATGGTACTTATTAGCTTTCAGCTCTCATTGCCCCTATCATAAGCATCTTTAGGTGATTAAGGTTAAAGTGAACAAATATGAGGATATGCTTGACAAGTTATAAGTTGAAATCGCATGCCCCTTACTTATGAAGACCGAACCTCATGCTAGTCAACTTTATTCACGTGTAAGTTCTTGTCATTGTAAATACATGTGTATCATAGAGAACCGCCTGTTAGCTTTGCGACAAGTAAATAATGAAGAATGAAAATAAAATCGTAGCAAGGGGGACACAGATTTAACGTGGAAAACCCTCTCCAACAAAGAGAGGGAAAAACTACGGGCGCCAGCCAGCGAAAGTTCACTATAACGAGGAGTGTTTACACAACATTGGGATTTCATAGATGCAACTGATCCCAGCCGGCGGCTTACAAGAGGTATATATAGCGGTGGTAACCTAGGTCATCAACAATCTATCAACGGCCCAAGCCTCCGGTGATGGGCCTCGCTCCTCTCTATGAGAAGTTGGCCTTTACTTTATAGAATTTGGATCAACATATAACACCGCCAATGGGGTACCCCTTGCCCGATGATACGGAAGCATTCCCATATCAAAATGACAAGGCAAGCAGACAATGAGCATCTCAGTGATCTTTTTATTTGCTATTTGCATAGGTTTTTATTAAGAATGCTTCACAGATTGCTTATTATGGTTATGCTGCAAGTTTCCACCATGATTAGGCATGGCTTAGGCTAGCGGCCCAGGCGTTTCTCTAACACATATACACACTCCATGAGCTTACAAGCTCCCCTTTTATTTCACACCGCCGGGATCCATAAGAAAAATAACATGATATCAACCAAATCTGCTAATTCACAACTTATAAAGCGCAAGCACATACGTGACATAGATGGGCACAATGGTTCAAGTTTATTAAGTGCAAGAAAAGTAAAGTGTTCCATGAAGTTTGTGAGAGCTTTAATCACTTTACACATAACAAGTTTAATTTGGAAGGTAGATAAAAACATGAATATACTTGGAATAGCAAATGCTAATAGGTAGGTATGGTGGACTCTTTGGAATAACTTGGTTTTATTTGGAGTTGGATGCATGTGTGGAACTCATACTTGGTATGGAGGCTAGCAGAAGACTGGGAGCGACCAACTAAGAGAGCAATAATGGCCATAATCATGCAAAGCGACAAAACCTTATTAGTTAAAGCATAAAGTGATATTACAAGTCGAAAACTAAATGATCATAGAGGTAATGGTGACTTGGTGTAGTCATAACATGGTGTGAGCATGCGCCAAGTCAACCCAAATAAAGCATCAAAGGAGAATACCACAATAATATGCTTTTATATGCTAAAACAATGCATGATTCTTTGAAGGCACATTAAGCAATCTCAATTGTTTATAACAAGTCATGCTAAAGCAATAATCACTAAGCATAAAGCCAAAACAATATCAAGCATGACATGATAAAGTCTAAGTCACGGTCAAAAACAAGCTCCTTTTATACCACTTAAGCATGAACGTTCCTACTCTTTTCCAATCCAAATAAACTTATTTGAAAACTAATGTATGAATGCAGGGGTCCAACCAATTTATTCAAGCAAATGAAAACTAAAATAAAAAACAAAGACGCTCCAAGAACAACACAATTGTGCATGAAACAATAAAAATGAAGTGTTCGGAAGAAACCTAGAATTTTTATTGATGAAGGAGGGGATGCCTTGGGCATCCCCAATCTTTGACACTTGTACTTCTCGAATATTTCTTGGGCTGACACGGGTGGCATCCCCAATCTTGAGATTTTGTCCATTCTTCATCTTATCACATTACTCTTCCCTACACTTTAAAATTTCCTTCATACAAAACTTCACATAATCTTCATTAGCAACATTAGTGTACTCAAGATAATAAGTCTTTTGGTTTAGTTTCAACACAAGTAAAACTTCCATTAATCAACAAGATACTGTAGCATGTCCTTTAAAAAGTTCAAGTGATCAAAAAGAACTCAAAGAGAAAGAGATTAAGAGGGAAATGCAAATAATGGCAGAAATCTGTCAAAACAGACCAGCAGGTAAAAACCGATTTTTTTCGAAGACCTTCTGTTGATCAAATAGAAAAGTGTTGAACTAACGAAACTTGGATAACAACCTGGGGCAGAAGCACAAAAACTTACAGATAAAAACTATATACAGTGATTTTTCACGAATTTTTACAGCAAAGCACAAAAATGTGTTTTGGGATAGCAACTTTCCCAAATCTTACTTCTCTCTCATTAGAGGTTACTCTTGGAACAAAAACCACACAAAAATGATAAGGAGAGGTTATTACTGAAGCAATAACTTCCAAGACTCAACAAAAGACTCCTAATGAAATTTGGGTTATCTCGCAATAAGTGCTTTTCTTTAACGCATTTGAGCTAGGCATAAGAAGCAAGAAAAGAATCAAGTATTCTCAAATGAAGAAGCATTAAGAGAAAATTTTGTTTTAATAGGAGAGGCAAAAGGAATCTTCTCTCTCTTATTAGGGAAGTGTTCTATACCTTTCTTGAGTGGGAATTGATATTTAATGGTGCCTTCTTTCATATCAATAATGGCACCAACAGTTCTAAGAAAAGGTCTTCCCAAAACAATAGGACAAGAAGCATTGTATTCAACATCCAAAACATAGAAATCAATGGGGACATAGGCATTGTTAACCATAATAAGAACATCATTAATACTCCCCATGAGTTTCTTTTTAGCATTATCATCAATTTGGACATTTAAATAACAATCTTCCAATGGTGGTAAATCAAGCATTTCATAAATCTTTCTAGGCATAATAGAAACACTACTATCAAGATCACATAAAGCTTTGATATCAAAATCATTCTCTTTCATATTAATGATGGGTTACCAACCATCTTCTAATTTCATAGGAATAGAAGCTTTATGTTTTATCTTTTCTTCTTTAATTTTTATGAGAGCATCAGTAATGCGTTTTGTAAAGGCCATATTCACAGCACTAGCATTAGGACTTTTAGCAAGCTTTTGTAGGAACATAATTACTTCATAGATATTGCAACCATCAAGATAAAAATCATAATTACCATCTAAGGTAGTAGAGTTATTGTTTCCCATATTTATAAGAATTTTAGCATTTTTATTAGAAAAGGTTCCATTGGTTTTAAGCATTGTTGCAAAGGAACTTCATGTGGTTTGCTAACATTAACATTAGTGGTGGTGATAGTAGAAATACTAATATTTCTAGCAACTTCATCTTCTCTTTTCCACTTAGGATGCAATTCAGCTAACAGTCTAACATTTTCATCAATTCTAACTTGTATGGCATTAGTAGCAGCAAAGGGATTTTCAATAGTTTCAGGTTTACTAGCCATTTTATTAATCAAAGAGGATTATGCTTCAGAAAAATATGATGTATTTCTTTCAGCATTAGAGAGTTTTAATTGCAAACTAGGAATTTCCCTATTCAAACTCTCAAGTTGATGACTAATATTTTTCAAAATAGTACATTGTTCCTCCATGGTTTTAGTAAATATTTTATTCTGTTCATATTGCATTTGCATGAAGTTTTTAGTGGCTCTTTCAACTTCTAAAATTCTTTCTTCACTAGGCATTCTATATTTACCATGATAACCATAAGTATTATTAGGAGGGTAAGGCCTATAAATGTTATTACCAAAATTATTCATGTAGGCATTGTTGCTAAAATTATTATTTCTAATAAAGTTCACATCAACTTGCTCTTCTTGAGCAACCAAAGAGGCTAAGGGAACATGATTTGGATCAATATGAGCTGTCCCACTAACAAGCATAGACATAATAACATCAATTTTATCACTCAAGGAGGAGGTTTCTTCAACAGAGTTTACCTTCCTACCTTATGGAGCTCTCTCAGTGTGCCATTCAGAATAGTTAACCATCATATTATCCAGAAGCTTTGTTGCAGCACCCAAAGTAATGGTCATAAAGGTACCTCCAGCAGCAGAATCCAGCAGATTTCTTGAAGAATAATTCAATATTGCATAAAAGGTTTGGATAATCATCCAAGCATTCAGTCCATGAGTTGGACAATTCTTTACCAAAGATTTCATTCTTTCCCAAGCTTGAGCAACATGTTCATTATCAGAATGTTTAAATTTCATTATTTCACTTCTCATAGATATAATCTTAGCAGGAGGATAGTATTTTCCAATGAAAGCATCTTTGTATTTAGTCCAAGAATCAATACTATTTCTAGTTAGGGATAGCAACCATTCTTTAGCTTTTCCTCTCAAAGAGAAAGGAAACAATTTAAGCTTAATAATATCTCCATCTATATCCCTATGTTTTTTCATCTCACAAAGTTTAACAAAGTTATTAAGGTGAGCAGAAGCATCTTCAGTACCAACACCAGAGAATTGTTCTTTCATAACAAGATTAAGCAAGGCAGGTTTAATTTCAAAGAAAGTAGCTTCAGGAACAGGTGGAGCAATAGGTGTACACATGAAATCATTATTGTTGGTGCTAGTGAAGTCACACAACTTAGTATTTTCAAGAGTAGTCATTTTTTTCTATTTTTAATATAAAGAAGCAAACTAGTATAACTAATTTTTTTGTGTTTTTGATAAAGAAACAAGAAAACAAAGCAGAAAAAACTAAGCAAAACAAAAAACAAAGTAAAGAGATTGGTTATGAGGGACTCCCCTTATGAAGATGTCCTTGACTCCTCGGCAACGGCGCCAGAAAAGAGCATGATTATTGGCTCAACGTATCAAGCACGTTGGTGAACCCCAAGAGGAAGGTATGATGAGCATAGTAGCAAGTTTTCCCTCAGTTATGAAACCATGGTTATCAAACCAGTAGGAGCAAGGAAACACCTCCAAGGTGTTGTTTCCAACTTTTAATCCTGCATAACACAACCACATAACTTATGGAGCATCCACCACATGAATGAAGGAAGAGGTGGGGGAACCTCCTTTGGACGCTGGCCATGGAGAGGGGATGCCCCCCCTCTCCTCCTCTCATACTACACCTCCTCGTGAAGGATCTCTCTCCCCCTCTAGAATTATTCTCCCATGGTCTCAGATTAGCGAGATACATGTTCTCGGTGGATTTTCGTTTGGAAGGAGTTGTTGCTTCCGCTTCATCACTGGAGCGAGGAGGCATAGGTTGTTCACTGGACTAGACGTGTATGTGATCAAGGATGCGCTGCTGAGTTGCGGCGCTAGACTTCCTCTCAATGCTGAGATCGTCAAGTGTATGACTACATCATCCACTAGTACAACCTCGTAACACTTTGTCGGTCTTCAAGGGTATGTTCTCTATGGATGTATGTCCACCTGTTACTTGTATCTAGGTAGATAGATCTTGGTGCTTAGTAGTTCCCATCGTAGGAATTTTTTTTGTATGTTGTGAACCCAACAGGAAGCAGCTGGGCCGACCCGGTAGTACCGGCCCGACCGGGCGGTACTACCGCGTTGGGCCGGTAGTACCGGACATGGACCAGAAACCCTACTGGGCAGGCAGAGAGAAGAGCGGTGCGCACAGGGGCAGGCGGTAGCTGCCAGCGGTAGTACCGCTTGGCCCAGTAGAACACTTTTTCTTTTTCTTTTTAAATCAAATAAGAGGCAAACTTCAAATATCAATATCTTGAGTTAGGAAACTCCGATTGACCTGAAACCAATTTTTTTGAAAATATTGGATACCACCAAGTGAGAATACTTCATGTATTTTAAAGTGGGATACCTTCCTTGGTGAGAATCCGAAAAACCTCCAAGATCAAAAACCCAATAAGATATAAAAGAGAAATCCGTCTTTGATGAACTAGAGCTTTTTATGAAGATTACCACAAGCTCTATATCCTCACATGTATAAGATCCAAAGAATAACCAAGAATGAAGATGCTAAGAATGCAAAGGTTTCAGCTCTCTCCGAAAGATACGATCTAGTTACTCACTCGAGAGTGCGGTGACCCAGTATACCACTACATGTTGTAGTATACTATAGTCATTGACATAACACTCACGGAACACCATTCCGAAAATATTACATCCCTCAGAGTGGTGCAACAGAAACATTGCGGGTTCAAATTACAAAAATACACATATTATTTTTACAATACCAAAAGATAGAGATCTTTGAAAGGTTCAAACTTACAAACCATACAACTTATTTAATAAGTTCAGCAGAAGAACGAAAGTCACAACGATAAAGTAAGACATGAGCTCAACAACTTATTGTATAGGGTTCATGCTGCTCGGCTCAACCTAGATAACTAAGTTCCAGCCTGACAACTACTCTGATTCGTTGTCTTCAGCTCCATAGTGTATCCCGAAGTCCAACCCTTCGACTCCACCGGACAGGTCTGGCTCTTTGTAGTAGATGTCATTCTGGACTTTTGTAGCATACACCTGGTTATCCTTTTGTTCCTTAGAGTCTAAGAAAAGGATCAAAGAAAAGGGTGAGTAATAGTGTTACCCAGCAAGTTCATTATATGCACAGTGGGAAGTTTGATGCTCTAACTACCACCTCAGACTATAAATCCTTAGCACTATGAAGTTTTTGTAAATATTTATTCAAAGATTGATTTTATTATCAAAAACTATGCCCATCAGCCTTCACAGGTTGACCAGAACTTCATGGAGTTCGTTTCCTGCCGCGTTCGTAGCTCCTTCCCGAAACATGGAGTAACATGTCATACTTTTATACACTCTGCAGAGGTGCGTTGCTTTACCCATAAGAGACCAAATCTTTTTTAGACAACTGGGCATAGTTTCCTGTCCACAATTCCTTGATATGGGGTCCAGAAGTTGATCCAAGCCAATCACTTCCCTTCTCCGTGACCCCGCATGAATACACGACCCTCTAAGACATGCCCCACCTCTGTTAAGCCCCTTATAGGACCATCTATAACTCTGGAAGGCACCTAAAGACTCTATGAGACGGTTATGCCCTAGCAAGCTCCCTTAAAGGACCGACTATACCACTGGTAGCCTCTCAAAGATAATCTAGATACCAAAATCACGGGAAAATAAGGGGTTCCACCCATGTGCTAGGTTCTCAATGAGAAATCCATAGCCTCATGATCAGGTGATTCTTTGAATGCAAAAGGAATAAGATCTAGCTAACTTCTCCATCCCATTCCAAATCTTATGGTTAACGTGTAATATACGGTGCTAGAATCACTGATGTCATGGGTTATTAAGCCCTAGTTATTTGGCAACTGGAATCTTAGATTCCATTGTCATTCATTGTATTTATCATTACTTAGAATGATAATAGCATTTCATTTGTTTGGGAAAATACTTATTTTATGTCTCTGTTAAAACATAGATGATAACACACAATTTTCAAATACTTTCATAAAGACTCTTCAAAGGACATGAGCAAGTGATGAACATGCCGTGTGACTGCAAGGTAGTGAAGTCAGATGCTTCCACCTGTCCTTGAGCTCCGGTTGCTACAAAACACCATTATTGCCCAGTAAGGACAATATTTAAAGAAGCAATATGCTATGCATAGTAATGTCATGCAATGATTTATTATTTTTCTTCTTTGCGTGTTTTACCCGCCTTATAAAGGTTTTATCATTATTATACTAAATAAAAGGAATGTAATAATGTAAAGACTCTTAAATTCATATAATTCTTTTATCTAATATTTTTATGATATCTAGCAATATTCTAAGAGTTTAAAAATTAATTTATTTAATTTTAAAATCTTTCTAATATTTTCTTAAAATTCCTATAAGGAGTAAAGATTTTATTTTCAAACAAAATTGATTTACTTTCCAAAAATACAACTTAGTATTTTTCTACAATAGTATATTTATTTAGGTGAATTTTATTTAATTTTAAGTATTATATTTATTTTTATAAAATTCCAAAAGGAATACATAGAATTATAATAATAGGTCTAATTTTAACTACTTAAAATTACTATCCATTATTTTTATTAGGTAGAGAATATTTTTGTGATTTCATAGATATATTATTTTTATATTTTTAGGATTTTTGTTTATCTTTCTAGAGCTTATTAATTCTGGGGGTATATTTGTAATTGTATATTTTAAACAAGCCCTTTTCAAAACACGGGCCAAGCCCACTAGGCTGGCCTGGCCCGACCCGACCCACTTGGGCAGGTCCAAAAGCCCCTGGGCAGTACTGTGCTGCCCACCGGCCTAGTACCCCCACTCTATTTTTCCTCTCTCTCTTATCTCTCTCACGCGACACCCTCTTTGGATCGCTCGATGCCGCTGCGGCGGGCGATTCTGGCCACCTTCGGCCGCCGTGACCGCCACCACGGTGCAGGACGATGTTGTCAACGCCGCTTCTCGAGGCTGTCCATCTCGATTCGGCCCTAGTGCTCCTTGTTGGTCGCGCTGACCCCACCCCATGGCTAGGTTTTGAGGCTCCACCATGCCCTCGATGCTCCGGTGCTCCCTCAACGCTGATGATGTTGTTCTCCTTCTTCGGCTGCCTCTGACACGTGCTGGTGCGGGTCACAGCGCCCCTTTGGGGTGCTCCCCGTGCCTCCGCTCCTCTCTGTCGCCGGCCTCCGCTCTGCGTCCTCTTCGATAACCTTGCGAGGACCTCGAGTAAGTATCCCCCTTCACCCCTCTCTACACTGTCTCTGTGCGCTCTTGCAGTGTGCCCTCGCAGTGTGCTCTCTCTATGTGCCTGCAGAGAAGATCAATCCCTGTTACTGTGTGTAGTTGTAGATGATGAACTGATACATGCTCACCCTCTATGATTAGTCTTGTGGATTGATTACTTAATATATTGTGGTGTTGCTGATAGTGGTTAATGTTAGTGTTGGCTATTATTTTCACTTCTCACTATCAATGTTAGTCTGATGCCATTTTGGCAATGTTGTGATTAGAGACATAGCCTCTGGCAATGGTGGATATGTTTCAGGGTTGATGTTCATAGTTAATCCCTTGTATAAATATCTCTGATGAACCTTGGTGAACTTGAGTGATATATAAATATATATGTATGCATGATTCCTAAACTGTGATGTTAGGAAGATGATTAAGTACTTCCATTTTCTAAGATGGTTGGACTGTGAAACTCCATATTTGGGTTGCCTAGTTAGACTAGACCTTGTGACACCCTCTCTAAGTGGCACACAAGATCTAGCCTTGTTCCAGGTTCTTCCTAAACTGTATTATTGGAAAATAGAGTGGCTTTATGAGAATTGAGAACTCCCTTGAGTTCTGTGTAATTTCTGTTGCCCTTTTAATGGACCTATGATGCTGGTCTGAGGTCTTCCTCAAGTAAAAACCACTTGTTTTTTACTTGCTGCCTAACTAATCATGTGTTCATCATGCTCTTGCATGAATAGATACAAATATATTCATGGTCACAGTAAATATGCTCATGACCAACTATGGGATCAAAAGATTTTGATATATACCCTGATCCTGAGTAGATGATGGTAGCTTGTAGCCTTGGCTGGTGTTTCCTTCTACTCTAGGGCTTGTGGTATCTCTGGATCTGCTTCTTCTTTCCTTTAGCCTTCTGTTTCTCCTCCTAGTAATGCTGCTCCAATGTGGTCTTGCTTTCCACCTAAAACTTCTCCTCCTTATGTGATCCTCCTATGTGGTTTCTTGCTAAGTTGGTGTGAGGAATCTTGGTTTGATCTAGTGGAAAATGGCAGTACCAGTGGTGGTATCTGCTATGTTCTTGAGATGAGAAGTAACTATGCATGTGAGGTGAGTAGCAAATCAGGCTTTGCTATGCTCTGGCTGTAATTTAGACTGTCTCTCTCACTCACTCTGTTGTTGACAGCACACTGCATGCAATTAGTGGGTCTGTTGCTTCACTATTGCTGTGGATAGGGATGAGATCAAGTGACTTTGGTTTAAACTCCCCATCCTTTAACTATTCTTTGTACTAGTGAAACTTTCCCCTTCTGCTTGTGATGTTGTTCTGAGGCATTTATTACTTAAAAGAACATATTCTACACTTGTTGGTTTCTGTCCCTTCTTCGGCTCAGTGATGTTTGGAAAATAGTGCATTACACTGTTAAAAACTAAGAGCAAACTAACACTAACCCCTTCTTTGTTTATTTCATTTTTCTGTCTTTGTTTGCAGGTACAAGTTCAAGTGATCAGGAGAAATAGTGAAGGATTAGTTTAGGACTAGATAAGTATTAGTTTAGGGCTTTCTTTTATTTTCTTTTGTAATCTTTTATTTCTACTCTTTGTAATGATCAATGTAATATATATTCATTATTTAATAAAGTTTTTATTTCTTTGAGAATGTCTCTGTAATGTTTTTACATCAAATACTCTTGTATTCATTATTACTTGTGAAATGAAGGAAAGGATTGAGAATTACTATTTGAGTTATACACTTTGTATTGTTCTCAATTTTATTTATTGTTTTATAATTGTTAAATATTCAAATAATAATAACTAAACCTTTTTGGAATTCAAATAAACACTAGTTACTTCATATTTACTAATCTTATTCAAATGTTTCAAATTTCAAATTTGAGTTCAAAGCATTCACCCAATTCATAATAATTCCTAAGGATCATGTCAGAATTCATAGCAAACACTCCTGAGAGCTAAACCCTAACTCCAAGTAGTGAAAGAAACTCTGATCTCCCCAGGGTTTTGTTTGGCAAAAAAATTACCCCAATTTTATAGATGAATGCATGCACATGC
Source organism: Avena insularis (assembly GCA_023614405.1). Lineage (NCBI taxonomy): Eukaryota > Viridiplantae > Streptophyta > Magnoliopsida > Poales > Poaceae > Avena > Avena insularis. The sequence continues at coordinate 361,049,234 of CM042689.1, read as the reverse complement.
ACAAATTTCTATTACTACCCTTCGTTGGTTCCTAAACTATGGGATATTATAGTCTTCCCCCCTTAAATTAAACTTCATCCCGAAGTTTTTACTGATGTGTACCTGAATAGTTCTGGATAGGCTTCTCGTAGGTCATCCTCTTTCTCCCAGGTTACTTCTTGTTCAGGATGATGTGCCCACTATACTTTGTAGTACTTAATAGCTCTATTCCTTAGCCTTTTCTAGTTCTCTTCCAAAATCTTGCAGGGTTTCTCAACATAAATCAAATCCACTTGCAATTCAATCTCTTGATGCGTGATTGCATCATCAGGAACTTTAATACACTTCCGGAGTTGTGATACATGGAAAACATTATGAACTTGAACCAGCCTAGTTGGTAACTCTAAAGCATATGCAGTATTTCTATTCTGGCTTAGTATCTTGAATGGTCCGATATATCTTGGACCTAATTTCCCTTTAACTCTGAATCTTTTAACTCCTTTCATATGGCTAACCTTGAGATATACCATAGCTCCCACTTCTGGATTCCATGCTCTTTGATTATGATCTACATAACTCTTTTGACAACTTTGAGCTATCTTTAGTAGATCTCTGATGATATCGATAACATCTTGCTTTTCCTTGATATATTCAGGTGCAAACACTTTGCTACTACCTGGTTCATACCAACATATTGGCGATCTACATTTTCTACCATAAAGTACCTCATATGGTGTTGCCTTCAGACTACCCTGATAGCTATTGTTGTAAGAAAATCCTACCAAAGGTAGATGATCTTCCCACGGACCTCCAAAATCTAAGGCATATGCCCTCATCATATCTTCTAAGATTTGGTTAGTTCTCTCTGTTTGACCTTCGGTCTGTGGATGATAGGTTGTGCTAAAATCCACTTTTGACCCGAGTGCTTCATGTAGTTGCTTCCAAAATGCGGAAGTAAACATAGATCCTTGATTCGATACAATATTTTTGGGTACTCCATGCTTACTAACGATCTCCTTGACATATACCTCTACTAGCTTCTCAGCATTATCCTTTTGATTCACTGGAATGAAATGTGCTCTTTTGGTAAGTCTATCAACTATTACCCATATCATAACCTTTCTCTTCGGGGTCATCGGTAATCTTGTAATGAAATCCATACCAAGTTCCTCCCATTTCCACTCTGGAACCTCTAGTGGTTGTAGTGGTCCTACTGGACTCTGTTGTTCTGGCTTCACTCTCTAGCAGGTATGGCACTCAGACACATACTTTGCAATGTCTCTTTTCATATTGTTCCACCAAAATAGCTCCTTAAGATCCATGTACATCTTTGAACTTCCTGGATGAATTGAATATGGTGTCTCATGTGCTTCTCGGAGTATGATCTCCCTAATCTCCGGTACATCTGGTACACAAAGAAGATTTTGAAACCATAAAGATCCATAATCTCCGAGGTGAAAATATGATGTTTAACCTTTGAAAATTCTTCGGATTTCTTCAGCAATAAGCGGATCATCAAGTTGATGTCGATAGATTTCATGAAGAAGATCACTGCTTCGCTCTTCCATAACCCTCATGGTAGCTAAGCCTACACGAATCTATGTTCTTAGAAACTGTATTTCTAACCTTTCCAAATCCATTTGCAACTCCTTTGCTAGCTCTTGATTTGTTGGTTGAACATCTGCGCTCTTCCGGCTTAAAGCATCTGCTACTACATTGGCCTTTCCTGGAGTATAGTTAATTGTAAGGTCATAATCCGTAATCAACTCCAACCATCTCTTCTGCCTCATGTTCAGTTCCTTCTGAGTGAAGAAATATTTGAGGCTCTTATGATCAGTGTATAGTTCACACCTTGCTCCATAAAGAAAATTCCTCCAACTTTTCAAAGAAAAAACTACTGCCACTAATTCCAGATCATGTGTTGGGTAGTTGACTTCATGAGGTTTCAGTTGTCTAGACCCGTAAGCAATTACCTTGCGATCTTGCATTACAACACAACCTAAGCCTTCCTTAGATGCATCACAATATACCGTATAATCTTTTCCAGTTTCATGTACTTCTAAGACTAGTGTTTTAGTCAATTTGGTCTTCAATTCTTGAAAACTAGCTTCACACTTTTCATCCCACACAAAAGGAGTATGTTTCCTTAGCAGTTTGTTCATTGGTCATGCTATATTAGAGAAACCTTCAATGAATCTCTCATAGTAACCTTCCATTACCAAAAACCTCTAATTTGTTTAATATTGGTTGGTGCATTCCAATAAAACACTGACAGAACCTTGGATGGATTGACTACAATTCCATCCTTACTAATGACATGAGCACGGAATTCAACCTTGTCCAACAAGAATTCACACTTACTGAACTTAGCAAACAACTTGTGTTCCCTCTGGATTTGTAACGCTATCCTCAAGTGATCAGCATGCTCCTCCTTATCATTTGAGTATATCAAAAATATCATCAATAAACACTATGACAAACTTGTCCAGATATGGCATAAAAACCTTGTTCATCAGATTCATGAAAATTGCTAGTGCATTGGTCAACCCAAAAGGTACGACCAAATACTCATGATGTCCATATCTTGACACAAACGCTGTTTTTGGAACATCCTTAGGCTTAATCTTGATTTGATGATATCCTGATCTCAAATCAATCTTGGAAAACACTCCGGCTCCCTTGACTTGATCAAATTAATCATGTATTCTAGACAAAGGATACTTGTTCTTGATGTTGACATTGTTCATATTTCTATAATCTCCACACATACATCGTCCTCCATCTCTTTTATCAACAAAAATCACTGGTGTTCCCCATGGGGATACACTCTCTTGAATGAAACCTTTTTCGAGCAACTCATCAATTTGTTCTTTAAGCTATTTTAGCTCTTTTGGGCCCATCTTGTATGGTGCTTGAGCAATAGGTGATGTACCAGGTATCAGGTCAATAGTGAATTCTATATCCCTATCAGGTGGCATTTCAGGTAATTCTGCTAGAGAAACATCTTGAAACTCATTTACCATAGGAATATCCTCCAACTTGACCTCACTCATGGAGTTTAGTTGTAGATCTACCTCTATATGCTTATCAGCTTGGTAAACTAATCTTCCTCCACATGGACTCCTTATTGAGACAGTCTTGTATTCACAATTGATCTGGGCTCCATTCTTAGTCATCCAATCCATTCCCAGCACTACTTCTATTCCTCTTAATGGAATCACATAAAGATTCGCATAATAGGTTTGACCATAGATTGAGATAACTTGGTTTAGTTTAATGGTTCTCACTATCACAATCCCTCCAGTGGTAATTATGGTCATAGGTTTTTCTAACGATGCCCTTCTAATCCCGAACTTATCACAAAATTGTTCAGATATGAATGAAGTAGTTGCACCAATATCAAATAAAACTTTTATAGGGTTGGTGATAATATTAAGCATACATATCTGCTTGATCCGAGTTATCCACCTCCTCCAAGGTTGTGCAATTCAGCTTTCCAGTAGGTCTGCTTCTCTTGCCATTGTTGTTCTTGACATAATTTCCACCCCTATTAGGCTATCTGCCTCCACCTCTTTCTTGACCACTGCCTGATGTGGACCAACCACCTGGTGGTTTATTGGACAATCAGGCTTCATGTTCCCCTTCTGACCACACCCATAGTATATGATCACCGGCTTCTAGCAATCCCTACTAATGTGTCCCAGAAGCTTACAGTTGTGACAAATGACATTCCTCCCAGTTGTGGTTGCACCACGATTGGGATTTTTACCATTGTTAAAGGACCTATTTTTGGCTTTGAACTCCATATTAGGTTTGGGCTTACTAGCTTGAATTCTCTTATTTTCTTTCTTCGCCCTCTTCCTTCTATCTTCTTGGACATTCTTATAGTCATCCTCAGAGGTAATAGTTGCATCTAGCAACTGTTGGAAAGTCTGCTTGTTGGCAAGCCTCAACTGCATCTTCCCAAATGGATTTAGTGCACGCATGAACTGCTTCTTTATCTTCTCTTCGGTGCTTACCTCGTCAGCAGCGTAACGAGATAAATCACTAAACTCCCAGATGTACTTCATGACACTAGAGTAACCTTGGTGCAGTTCCTCAAATCCCTGTGCTTCAGTTCAATGACACTATCCGGGGCATGATATTCACGGAATCTCTGTTTAAACTCCTCCCAGGTATACTCCCTCCCTAGAGGTTGCATTGCCAACTGATTCTCCCACCAAGATGCTGCAGGTCCAATGAAAAGATATGTTGCATACCTTAACTTCTCCTCATCATTACACCCTACAGTCTTGAGCTTTCTCTCTATATCCGCCAACCAATCCTCTACATCCAATAGTTCTGGAGCCGGTGCAAAAGGTAATGGCCTTGCATTTTGGAAATCCGAAAGACTTACACCATGACCTTCAGGTTCCCTCTGGTGTCCAACTCGGTCCATTAACCCCTCCATAAACTTGTTTTAGGATTCTTGCATCATCTACATGAAATTTTGCTCCATCAATGGCCTCATTGGTGGTGGTGGTAAATCTGTCTGCATTCTGGCGTCTTCATCCTCCTTTCCCTTAGCTTCACGCTCCATGCGCTGATGTTCAGTCTCGTCCTCTACACCTATTTCCATAACCCCTTAGTCCTATAACATCAAGCGAAAATCATAATTACATCATGCCATGATTTCTGAGCTCAACTGCATGCCCAGAACTAGTCACACAATGGAAATCAAGATCCAAATAAGAACCAAATATGCAACACACATAATATACATCACATTAACATAGGTCGTACAGTACATTACAACCCATATTATACAAATGCCACATCTCCCTGTGAGCGCTACCTCACTTATTTAATTACATCAAGTTCTCCAACTCTACAATACACATTACCCAATTGGTGATACTCCGCCTCAAGTGGTCACGCTCCTCAGAAGCCGCAACACTCATCGTACATGCATGGAGTCCAACCGTGCTGACGTGAAGTCCGACGCACAGTCAGTGGAACAACATGCCTCCTAGATGGACGGTACTCAGTATCAGAAGTATCCGGACTCGACACGTCATCCAGCTGAAGTGTGTCCATACCTTCCAACTCATCCGAGGTGTCTTTAGAAACATCCCCCTCACTATCTTCTCCAAGCGTCTCCTGCATCCCGGCCCCAGAGTAATTAACAGAATATTCTGCTTCTGGTGCCCCCCTAAGTACTCTGCTGGGTACAGTAGTCCTCGGCGATAATTGGATAATGCATGTTATCTTGGGTAGGATAATATTCCGGTGACTCAAACACCCTTTCTTCAGGATCTTCCTCCTCGTCCTCTCCATCTACAAATACTGCATCATTATCATTAGCAGTATTGTCTCTCTCACCCATCCAACTAGATTGTCTGACCTTCCTATCAGGACCATCCACTAACATTTGAGTCCAACTAGATCCCATTCTCCATCCTTCAGAATTTCTAATAGGAAATTCTGAATCTTCGGTTCCCCGAGAATCCTGTGGTACCGGATAACTAGTACCCTCATCCGGATATCTGGTGGTTTCTGGTATAGGTGAATAAGGATATGGTGTATAGGATATTGGATCTATAGGTATATCCTTGGATAGTGGGCTAATTTCACCTCCTGCTTCCTTCTCTAACTTATTTGCCAAAAACTGCCTTTTCTGAGGATTAGTATGATCCTCCAGCATACTATCATTGTCTTCCACTATTAGACGATGAGCATTGTATAAAGACTCCACTAACAACAGATATTGATCCATGTACTTAGAAGCTAACCTTGGATGCTCCTTAACTAGCTGAATATGATTCACAGTTGCATCAAAGTCCATGGAATCATGAGGAATCATGGTGTATGTGCTCCCTGCAAGTAATTCAGCCTTGTGCTCCCTAATAGTGGCGAGTGCTTCCACTAGCGCAATATTATACGCCATGGACTGACTACGACCTTCACCATGAGGCATGGGTAGGGTTGGTCTAAGATTCTCAGGTAAACAGATATTGACTCGGTACTTTGCAATCATTTGACCATCAAAGTATGTGAAAGTATTCACTAGAATCTTGGCTTCACACCCAAATACTCTCAAAAGTTCCCAAAGCTGATCCATCATCTCTCCCTCATAATCGTCACGACTATCCTCCACCACAGTACAAGTCTGCTTAGGAAACCTTGGCGCCATTCTAGTTGTATACAAAATTATTTATAATTAGTAACAATGCATCATAATAAATAATTATCGCACTAAAAGATATAACTAAATATTCCCAATTGAATATTCATCATATAATCTAGAGAACTCTTTACCATTGCTCCTAGACTCCTACAGGTAATTCCCTTTACTAGGTTTCCAACCTAAGGTCAAAGAACTTGGCTCTGATACCAGCTGCGGTGACCCAGCATACCACTACATGTTGTAGTATACTATAGTCGTTAACATAACACTCATGAAACACCATTCCACAAATATTACATCCCTCAGAGTGGTACAACAGAAACATTGCGGGTCCAAATTACAAACATACACATATTATTATTACAATACCAAAAGATAGAGATCTTTGAAAGGGTCAAACTTAGAAACCATATAACTTATTTAATAAGTTTAGTGGAAGAACGAAAGACACGACAATAAAGTAAGACATGAGGTCAACAGATTATTGTATAGGGTTCATGCTGCTCAGCTCAACCTAGATAACTAAGTTTCGACCCTGACAACTACTCTGACTTGTTGTCTTCAGCTCCATAGTGTATCCTGTAGTCCACCCCTTCGACTCCACCGGACAGGTCTGGCTCTTTGTAGTAGACGGTGTTCTAGACTTCTGTAGCATACACCTGGTTATCCTTTTGTTCCTTAGAGTCTAAGCAAAGGATCAAAGGAAAGGGTGAGTAATAGTGTTACCTAGCAAGTTCATTATATGCACGGTGGGAAGTTTGAAACTCTAACTACCACCTCAGACTATAAGTCCGTGGCACTATGCAGTTTTTGTAAATATTTCTTCAAAGTTTGATTTTATTATCAAAAACTATGCCCATCAGCCTTCACAGGTTGAACAGAAATTCATGGAGTTCCTTTCCTGCCGCGTTCGTAGCTCCTTCCCGGAACAAGGAGTAACATGTCACACTTTTATACACTCTGCATAGGTGTGTTGCTTTACCCATAAGAGACCAAATCTTTGTTGCACAACCGAGCGTACTTTCCCGTCTACAATTCCTTGATGTGGGGCCTAGAAGTTGATCCAAGCCAATCACTTCCCTTCTCCGTGACCCCGCATGAAGACACGACCCTTCAGGACATGCCCTACCTCTAGTTTAGCCCCCTATAGGACCAGCTATAACTCCGGTAGGCACTTGAAGACTCTATGAGATGGTTATGCCCTGGCAAGCTCCCTTAAAGGACCGACTATACCACTAGCAGCCTCTCAAAGATAATCTAGATACTAAAATCACAGGAAACTAAGGGGTTCCACCCATGTGCTAGGTTCTCAACGAGAAATCCATAGCCTCATGATCAGGTCATCCGTCCATGCGAAAGGAAGAAGATCCAGCTGACTTCTCTATCCCATTCCAAATCTTATGGTTAACGCATAATATACGGCGTTAGAATCACTGATGTCATGGTTTATTAAGCCCTAGTTGTTTGGCAACTAGAATCTTAGATTCCATTGTCATTCATAGTATTTATCATCACTTAGGATGCTAATAGCATTTCATTTGTTTGGGAAAATACTTATTTTTTGTCTCTTATAGAACATAGATGATAACACACAATTTTCAAATACTTTCATAAAGACTCTTCAAAGGACATGAGCAAGTGATGAACTTTCCTTGTGACTGCAAGGTAGTAAAGTCAGATGCTTCCACCAGACCTTGAGCTCCGGTTGCTACAAAACATCGTTCTTGCCCGGTAAGGACAATATTTAAAGAAGCAATATGCTATGCATAGTAATGTCATGCAATGATTTATTATTTTTCTTCTTTGCATGTTTTACCCACCTTATAAAGGTTTTATCATTCTTTTACTAAATAAAAGGAATGTAATAATGTAAAGACTCTTAAATTCACATAATTCTTCTATCTAATATTTTATGATATCTAGTAATATTCTAAGAGTTAAAAAATGAATTTATATAATTTTTAACTCTTTCTAATATTTTCTTAAAATTCCTATAAGGAGTAAAGATTTTATTTTCAAACAAAACTGATTTACTTTCCAAAATTACAACTTAGTATTTTTTTTCTACAATAGTATATTTATTTAGGATCTTAAAAGTGAATTTTATTTAATTTTATGTATTTTTTTATTTTTATAAAATTCCAAAAGGAATACATAGAATTACAATAATAGGTCTAAATTTAATTACTTAGAATTACTATACATTATTTTTATTAGGTAGATAATATTTTTGTTATTTTATACATATATTATTTGTATTTTTAGGATTTTTATTTATTTTTCTAGAGCTTATTTAGTTCTAGGGGTATATTTGTAATTATGTATTTTAAGCAAGCCCTTTTCAAAGCACTGGCCTAGCCTACTAGGCTGGCCTAGCCTGACCGGGCCCACTTGGGCAGTTCCAAAAGCCCCCCGGGAAGTACTGGGCTTCCCACCGGCCCAGTACCCCACTCTCTTTTTCCTCTCTCCCTTATCTCTCGCGCGACACCCTCTCTGGCCCGCTTGATGCCGCCGCCACCGCGGGCAATTCCGGCCACCTTCGGCCACCGTGACCACCGACACGGTGCAAGACAACATGGTACACACCACTGCTTGAGGCTATTCGGCTCGATTCGTCCCTGGCGCTCCTTGCTGGCCACGCTGACCCCACCCTGTGGCTAGGGTTTGGGGCTCCTCCGTGCCCTCGTTGCTCCGGTGCTCCCTCGACGGTGTTGATGTTGTTCTCCTTCTTCAGCTGCCTCCGACATGTGCTTGTGCGGGTCGTAGCGCCCCTTCGGGTTGCTCCCCGTGCTACATCTCCTCTCTGCCGCCAGCCTCCTCTCCACTTCCTCTTCGATAACCTTGCGAGGACCTCAAGTAAGTCTCTCCCTTCACACCTCTATGCACTCTCTCTATGTGCTCTCGCAGTGTGCTCTCTCTATGTGCCCTCGTAGTGTGCTCTCTCTATGTTCCTACAGAGAAGAACTAGGGTTCTTCCCTGGTACTAGGGTTCAATCTCCGTTACTGTGTGTAGTTGTAGATGATGAACTGATGCATGCTCACCCTCTGTGATTAGTCCTGTGGATTGATTACTTAATCTATTGTGGTGTTGCTTAAAGTGGTTACTGTTAGTGTTGGCAATGATCTGCACTTCTCACTGTTAGTGTTACTCTGATGCCATTTTGGCCATGTTGTGATTAGAGACATAGCCTCTGGCTATGGTGGATATGTTTCAGGGTTGAGGTTCATAGTTAAACGCCTATTTAAATATCTGTAATGAACCTTGATGAACTTGAGTGAAGATATATAGATATGTCTACATGATTCCTAAACTGTGATGTTAGGAGGATGATTAAAAACTTCTGGTTTCTAAGATGGTTGGACTGTGAAACACCATGTTTGGGTTGCCTAGTTAGACTAGGTCTTGTGACACCCTCTCTGAGTGGCACACAAGATCTGTCCTTGTTCCAGGTTCTTCCTAAACTGTATTATTGGAAAATAGAGGGGCTTTATGAGAATTGAGAATTCCCTTGAGTTCTGTGTAATTTCTGTTGCCCTTTTAATGGACCTATGATGCTGGTCTTAGGTCTTCCTAAAGTAAAAACCACTTGTTTTTACTTGCTGCCTAACTGATCATGTGTTCATCATGCTGTTGCATGAATAGATACAAATATAATCATGATCACAGTTATAATATGCTCATGACCAACTATGGGATCAAAATATTTTGAGATATACCCTGATCCTGAGTAGATGATGGTAGCATATAGCCTTGGCTGTTGTTTCCTTCTACTCCAGGGCTTGTGGTATCTCTGGATCTGCTTCTGCTTTCCTTTATCCTTGTGTTGCTCCTCCTAGAGCTGCTGCTCCTATGTGGTCTTGCTGTCCACCTAAAACTTCTCCTCCTTATGTGATCCTCCTGTGTGGTTTCTGGCTAAGTTGGTGTGAGGAATCTTGGTTTGATCTAGTAGAAAATGGTAGTACCAGTGGTGGTATCTGTTGTGTTCTTGAGATGAGCAGTAACTATGGTTGTATAGTGAGTAGCAAAGTAGGCTTTGTTATGCTCTGGCTGTAATTTAAACTCTCTCTCACTCACTCTACTGTTGACATCACACTGCATGCAGTTAGTGTGTGTGTTGCTTCACTATTGCTGTGGCTAGGGATGAGATCAAGTGACTTTGGTTTAAACTCCCCCATCCTTTAACTATTCTTTGTCCTAGTGAAACTTTCCCCTTCTGCCTGTGATGTTGTTCTGAGGCCTTTATTGCTTAAAAGAATAGATTCTACACTTGATTGTTTTTGTCCCTTCCTCGGCTCAGTGATGTTTGGAAAACAGTGCATTACGCTGTTAAAAACTGAGAGCAAACTAACACTAACCCCTTCTTTGTTTATTTCATTTTTCTGTCTTTGTTTGCAGGTACAAGTTCAAGTGATCGGGAGAAATAGTTTAGGATTAGTCTAGGACTAGATAAGTATTAGTTTAGGGGTTTCTTTTATTTTATTTTGTAATTTTTTATTTCTACTCTTTGTAAAGATCAATGTAATATATATTCATTATTTAATAAAGCTTTTATTTCTTTGAGAATGTCTCTGTAATGTTTTTACTTCAAATACCCTTGTATTCATTATTACTTGTGAAATGAAGGAAAGGATTGAGAAGTACTATTTGAGTTATATACTTTGTATTGTTCTCAATTCTATTTATTGTTTTATAATTGTTAAATATTCAAATAATAATAACTAAACCTTTTTTGAATTCAAATAAACACTAATTACATGATTTGAAATCTTTCACCCAAATTCATAATAATTCCTAAGGATCATGTCAGAACTCATAGCAAACACTCCTGAGAGCTAAACCCTAACTCCAAGTAGTGAAAGAAACTCTGATCTCCCTAGGGCTTTGTTTGGCGAAAAATTTACCATAATTTTACAGATGAATGCATGCGCATGCACAAATTTCTATTTCTACCGTTTGTTGGTTCCTAAATACTGGGATGTTACAGAGATCCCTCTTGATAGGGCGGCTATCTATCCTAAACACGTTCTCCCAACTAACAATATGAGACCGATAAAAGGGAAAACCTATCAAGATATACCTTTGCCTTGAGCATTTCACTTGAGTTCGATGTAGACGATCTTGCCCTTCTCAAGATGGAACACCTTTCTTGATTCCTCTTCTTTGCGCTTGCTAGATGAAGACTTGCACTTTGCTCCCCATGCACCATGGGGAAACCTTTACTTGGACCTTGTCTTCATCGATTCATGATCACTTGAAGCCAACACATGCTCCAAGCGATGCCAATGGACAATTCCTACAAGTGCAACTTAATACAAACATTAGTCTATAAAGATTGTCATTAATTACCAAAACCTCACATGGAAACCCACATGCTCTTTCATACGGCACGCTACTAACAGGTGGGAGGCACTAGCAAGGCTCGGACAAGGTTACTGGTAGCGTTCGGACCTAACCGGCGCTCTACAACTAACTTGTGCCCAGGAAGGTTTGTGGGCCTACATACTAGTAGCATGCGCTACCAGGAAACACTACCGGTATATATTACTGGTATTGTGCGGTGCTACCATACTCTATTAGTAATTCACAGATCTAAACTTGAGAAATCCACCTATACCACTCTTCCTATTCCTCTCACTTGCTTGTTCTCTCCCTTAAGCTTGCTCCTCTCTAACTCTTATCCTTATTTTCTCTTCATTATAGCTAAATCTACGAAGCTAGCTACATAGATCTAATTAAATATCTCTCTCTCACTTCCACTCTAACAATCTACCACTCCTAGATCTACTTAATTAGGTACACAGTTCTAGATCTACCTACTTAACACTCTCCTCCACTCTCACAATCTACCCTCGATTTATTAGTGATGCATTAAAAGTGCAACTCCCAAAAGTTGGTGGCGCTCACCACACTCTCTCGAACGGCGGCGTGTCGGTTATCTAATGGGTGAATACTTGTTGTGGCGGACATGTCTACGTACCGATTATGTATAAAATTGCTATGTGTGTTTCCGATTTAAAGCTGGGTGAGAAAGTACGTCAATTACCTATGTTTTGCTGAAATGTTCATTAATTTTCGTTTCGGCAAATTTTTGGGCACTCCTGTATGTCTTATTTTTAGGAGAGACCATGCCGAATTTTTTCTAATTATCTTGCTTACAACGGGTGCAGGAGATCAGAATGCATGGAAGGACCCTAAATAAATATTTGGCATCCTCCATTGTCGACATGCTTAAAAATAATTAAGAATTGATAATGTATGCGTGTAAAATGTGCACAGAAGATTACTTGCTCAGCCCCTTTGATGGCACTTTGAAGGCGCACCTGCTCCATGTGCAGCTTTATCATCGAAGGGGCAGAAGATCTAGAAGGGGAAATGAATAACGACGAGGGGGCGGAAGAAGATGGAACGGAGAGGCTCCCGAACCTGAAGAAGAGACGGAACATGAATAAGAGTTGAAGATGGATAAGACACGACCGACACGCAGACTCCGTCAATGACTTCAGTCGTGGAGGACCCTCATGTTCGAGAGTTTCCTCGCAAGAAGACGACTACCTCCAGACTCGCTTCTAGAGAGGAATCCAAGCTTGTGCAACTAGATCTAGACTCGCAAACTCCATTGTATGCTGGTTGCCATTCCACGAAGACCCGCTTGAGTGCCATGCTCAATCTTCTATAGATGAAGGCAAGATTCAAATGGAACGATGCAATCCTCGATGCAAATTTGATATCTACACACTTGTGTTAGTCATCTACAAGGAAGTCTGCCAACCCCAGGGATTGTTCTACAGCGGCGCACCAGATAAGGCTAAGATAGAAAATCACTTAGAGATACATGGTGACATAATGATATTCACCACACTCAATTGCTATATCTCGTTCCCGGTGTTGGGGGATACCCCCGGGTAGGGTCACTCCGGGGTATAAGGGTCGAGTTAGCCGAGGTTCGGCAAGGTCAAAGCGGATGCTGGCCGAGTCACCTCAAGGCAGGCCGGATCACGGAGTAACCCGGACCAGGGGGGTCGCCTAACATTGTCTCGTCCGACTTAAGGAGTAAGTCAGAAATGCTTGTCTAACTTATATGCAGGAACAGGTGTTGCCGGATCAACTGTGATCCGGATCCTCGCTTGGCTTCTAGGAGAAGGAAGGAATCTCTCTGGTCAAAAAAGAAGGTACGGTGCGTACTGGATGAGCGAATAAAGCAAGGGCAGGACCACCGGATCGTGGCCGACAAGGGTGACGACGCTCATGTCGGCTGACGCGGGCGCCACAGAGGCTACGTCGCTAAAGCAAGTGTGACGTGGGGGAAAAGCACCCCTGTCGGGTTACTACTTTGGGAGGGGGCATATTCTTAGGAATATGCCTCCACGTATGCCCTAGGCCAGGACCGAACCACCTCTATATAAGGGGGGGTTAGGGTTCTGGTAAGGGGGTTGGGTTTTTTCTGATACAGAGTTGGGAGAATTCTAGTTGGTTGAGCACTAGTGGATCTAGGGTTCTTGGGCTAGTTGGTAGGCAAGAGTAAGAGAGTTTCTTCTTCCTCCTCTTGTCAATACAGCTCAAGGAGCACTTGTAACCTGGGAGATAGAACATCAGTACAAAGCTTCTGTGAAGAGAATCACTCTACTATCCCTCCCTAGATTCCCCTAGCGCATATTAGTCCCCACCTTTAGCCTATCCATGGCATCTACCGTGACACCACCACGACAGTTGGCGCCCACCGTGGGGCTAGCAGCGCTAGCAGGGGTGAAGATCCGGACGGGAAACCTCATCCGCACCGGCGAACGCATCGTCTCCAGGCTCGTTCAGCGCTTTGGAGCGCTGGACTACGTCAGCGACAACGCTGGCTGCTTCGGCACGCGCCCCCTTCCGCGCAACGGCATCTTCGTCAAGCTCGGTGCGCACAAGGTCTATGTTGTTGTGGACGTGTCTTGCGTTCATCCGCGTCGCATCGTCGATGCAGGAGAACCACCCCTCACTGTGGCTCGCGGGGCGCATATCGCTCGCTCCCCGGACCATGCAGAGGTGATGATGACTGCGCCAGGCGCGGGCATGAGCAAGGATCCAGCGCCAGACCCGGAGGTAACGCCTAAGGCACCAAGCAAAGCTAGGGGTCCTCCACTAGAGAGGCATGAGAACATGCTGAGGGAAGCTATGGATAGCTTGGCAAACCCGGTGGCAGCAGTGGTAGATCCGGTTCAGGCACAGGCCGAGCTAGAGGAGACCCGGCAAAAGATACTGGAGGGCGCAAAGAAAATAGCAGCGGCTCAGCAGTCGTTGAACATGACGCTGCGTGAGTACGCGAAGGCAAACAAGGTTGATGCAGTAAGGGTAAAAGGGAAAAATCTCATGAGTGAGATGAACAGAGAAGGTGATGATGGACCAGAAGGGTCGAAAAACTATCTGTCCGTGGGGTTGCCAAAGTATAGTACCCCGGCGAAGAACCTCAGAGCAGCAGATGCCACAAGGCGTCCGAGCTAGAGGGTCTGACGGGTGAAGCCCACAAAGACAAAGAAGACCGGTTAACGAGCTGGTTCGGATCGCGAACAGCAGAACGAGGAGCTGCTGAGAGGTAACCCAAGAGAGTTGGAGCTTCTAAGATCGTCCATTCGCGATGGGTAACCCGAGAAATCATTGGAGCCGCATCGTCGCCTCATGGTGGCCCAAGGAGAGAAGAGGTAGTAACCTCGGCCAGACAGAACAAGCAGATCGTTCCGTATGACCCAACGTGTGCGGGAAAAGAAAAAGAGATGCGGAAAAACGACGATCGACAAAGTGTGAGCCGAGGTGAAGCGGGCCGAGGTAATCACGACCAAGGCAATGTCGGTGAAGGGAATGCTGCCAACGGCAATGCCAGATAGCGAAACTCGGCAGGAGCAGGTCAACCGCAGCAGCGAAATATACCAAGGCAAGAGCAAAGTGCCGGCCGTGGTATGCAACAGAGAGGAGCACAACGAGAGCAAGACCGATACAATGACGGAGACTCGGAGATGATGAATGCGGGATACGCAAGACCGGACTATCATGTGATAGGGTCGAGATTGGGAAGCAGGGATTTGATGCCGGATGACGCCAGGTTAAAGCTGGATCGCTCAGATTGGAACAGATCGAATGTCAAGGTCCTCCGGGTCCAGCGTGCTTTGGACCCCGGATCATGAAGGAACCGCCAGTACCCAATTTCCAATTACCCAGGGGCACGAAGACGTATGACGGCAGTACAAAGCCGGAGGATTGGCTGATAAACTACGCAACAGCTGTGAAAATTGCAACTGGCAACTTGAGATGGGTTGTACGATACGTACCCCAAATGTTGGAAGGTCCGGCTAGGGTATGGCTGAATAATTTGCCACCCGGAAGCATCAATTGCTGGATAGATTTTGAAGAAATGTTTATCAGCAACTTCTCAAGTACATATCAGAGACCGAATAGACCGCAGACCCTGGCGATGTGCAAGCAGAGATCTAACGAAATGGATCGTGAATTCTTGACCCGGTGGTGTACCGTGAGAAACTCGTGTGAGGGAGTCATAGAGTCACAGGCTATAGCAAGGTTCGTACAAGGGTGCAGATATGGCAGCGAGTTGTGGATGAAATTGCAAAGGAAAATGCCAGTCACGTTGGCAGAGATGATCCGGATTGCGGATTCTTATGCTTTGGGTGATCCGACTCAACCTAGGATCGCGTCGAACGAGTCAAATGAGGAGTACTATCCGAGGGACGGAGCCGGGTCATCCCGGAGGAACGATTACAGGGGAAAAAGGAGAGACGATAGACCGGATCATCGGTATAGTTCGCAACAAGTTGCAGCTGTGAATCAAGATCAACCCGGAGCAGGGAGCAACCAACGCCAGAAAACGGGAGGGCAATGGACTCCTCGAAACGATGGCAAGAAAACGTGGACTCCGGAGCAGAAGAAGCAATGGCAAGAAAAGAAAGATCATCCGAGGTATACCTATGAGTCAATGTTGGACCAGCCGTGTAAATTTCACACGCCAAATCCGAACAGCCCGGCGGGTCACACAACGAGGCAATGCGAGTGGATGTGTAAGATAGAACAAGGTGGTTCGGGGAATGCTCAGGCACCCCGAAATGATCAACCTCGGCAGGAGTTACCCCAGCAGCAATTGCTCTCTAGAGCAAACACGCAACAGCTAATGTTGCCTCCCCTTCCGCCGAGGTATGACAACAGTGAGAGAAGGGATGCAGTGCATCAGGTGGAAAACTAGCAACAATCGGATCAGAGGTACTCCGGAAACAAGGGAAGGAATGAGTATAGGGAACATCACCAGAGCTATTGTGTGTTCACAACAGAGGAAACAGATAGGAAGAGCTTGCAGCACCGACATATGGAGGTTAACGCGGTTATGCCTGCAGTGACGAGGTACATGCCTTGGTCGGTCCAGGAAATTACCTGGAGCGTCAAAGATTATCCCAAGCTTATGCCAAGTCCGGGCTCATATGCACTAGTGTTAGATCCGACGTTCATTGGACCAAACATTAATGTGAGGTTCTCCAAGGTACTGATCGATAATGGCAGTAGCATTAACATCATGTATGCGGATACGATGCGCAAGTTGGCATCTCGAAGAACATGCTCCAGGCTACAAGAACAACTTTCCATGGTATCGTACCAGGCATCTCCTGTGAGCCCATAGGCAAAGTCCGGGTCGACGTGCTATTCGGTACGAGGGATAACTGCCGAACTGAGAATCTGGAGTTTGAGGTGGTGAACTTGGAGAGCGCGTATCATGCATTACTCAGGAGACCAGCACTGAGCAAATTCATGGCAAGTTGCCACGTTAGTTATCTGAAGATGAAGTTGCCCGGGCCAAATGGAGCAATTACTATCGCTAGGGATTTCCAATGTTCTATTGAGTGCGCCTCAGCCGGGTCTAACCTAGCTGAGTCACTCGTGATTGTGCAAGAGAAAAGAAAAATCCAAGAGGTGGCGGCATTAGCTCAGTCCGCGCAGCAGTATATGCCGGCGTTAAGTAACCCGCATGGAAGCGTTTCGTTTCAAGCCGCGAGGGACACCAAGAAGATTCCAGTGGATAACATGTTTCCGGAGCGTACCGTAACAATTGGTGCCGGGTTAACTGACAAATAGGAAAGCGAGCTCGTCAACTTCCTCTGTGAGAATCGGGATATTTTTGCTTGGTCCACGCAGGACTTGCAAGGTGTTCTGAGGGAGTTGGCCGAGCACTCTTTGAACGTAAGACCCGGAGCAAGGCCAGTGAAGCAGCCTCTCCGACGCTTCGCCGAGGATAGGAGAAAGGTCATTGGTGACGAGATAGCTCGGTTGCTAGCAGCAGGATTTATCATGGAAGTGTTGTATCCGGATTGGCTATCTAATCCGGTGCTGGTAGGAAAGAAGAAGGATGATCCGAACGTGACAGTGGTTTGGCGTATGTGTATCGATTACACGAACCTGAACAAGGCGTGTCCAAAAGATCCATTTCCACTGCCGAGGATAGATCAGGTCATTGACTCTACCGCGGGATGTGAACTATTGTCATTCATTGACGCCTATTCTGGTTTCCACCAGATACCTCTGAACCCGGATGATCAAATAAAAACTGCCTTTATTACCCCGTACGGGGCTTATTGATATCGCACTATGCCGTTCGGTTTACGAAATGCAGGAGCAACGTACCAAAGATGTATGCAAAAATGTTTGCATGATCAAATAGGTCAAAATGTACAAGTCTATGTGGATGATGTGGTTATTAAGACCAAGGAAAGCGCAACGCTCCTTGACGACATAAGGCAAACATTCGCAAACTTGAGGAGATTCCGGATGAAGCTTAACCCGGAGAAATGTACCTTCGGTGTCCCGGCTGGGAAATTACTCGGATTTCTCGTCTCCAGCCGAGGTATCGAGGTTAATCCGACTAAGATCCGAGCCATCGAACGAATGGAGCTGCCGAAGTGTCTCAACGATGTCCAGAAATTCACTGGATGCCTGGTGTCGTTGAGTCGGTTTGTATGTCGGTTAGGGGAAAAGGCACTGCCTCTCTACCAACTCATGAAAAAGTCAGAAATTCCTTTGGATGCCGCAGGCTGATGAAGCTTTTGCCCACTTAAAAAAGATGTTGGCCACTGCACCAGTGTTAGCTTCTCCACTGTCAAAGGAGCCAATGTTGCTCTACATAGCCGCAACCAACCGAGTTGTAAGTGCAGTGATTGTAGTGGAGCGTGATGAAGAGGGTAAGTCGGTGCAGAGGCCGGTGTATTACTTGAGCGAGGTGTTGTCTGCCTCAAAACAGAACTACCCGCATTTTCAAAAGGTGGCATACGGTGTTTATATGGTGGCAAAGAAGTTAAAGCACTACTTTGAGGAGCATCCCATCAAAGTGATACGCGAAGCCCCCATATCCGAGATAATGGGTAACAAAGATGCGAATGTCAGAATTGTGAAATGGGCGATTGAGCTAGCACCTTACGCACCCCAGTATGATAGGAGAGAAGCGATCAAGTCCCAGGCTGTGGCGGACTTTTTCGTGGATTAGGCCGAGGTACAATACGAACCGCCGCCACCAGATCCTAACTACTGGAGGATGCACTTTGACGGATCGAAAACCAAAACCAGGTTAGGTGGCGGGGTTGTGCTTACCTCGCCAAAGAAGGATCAGCTCAAGTACGTATTGCAGATCCATTTCGCGGCATCAAACAATGTCGCTGAGTACGAGTCTCTTGTGCATGGTCTCAAAGTGGCAAAGGAGATTGGCATACGTCGGATAATATGCTTTGGCGAATCGGATCTAGTAATACAGCAAGTGTCCGGAGTGTGGGACGCCATGGATCCAAACATGGCACTATACAGATTTCATGTGCAGAAGATCTCGGGTTACTTTGAGGGATGCGAATTTCACCATGTACCTCGCGTGGAAAACGAAGCTGCCGGCATGCTGTCAAAGCTCGGATCGACCCGACAGGCAATTCCACCGGGCGTAGCATTGGAGCACCTGAGAAAACCATCTATCAGGTCGTCCCTAGGAACCGATTCAATCTATGCCCCGGAAAACGCGGAATCCGGAGTTGAGCCCATGGACATTGACATGGGAGGTAGCACGCCAAACCCGGGGACTACCTCGGCAAACCCGGGGACTACCTCGCTAGACCCGGGGACTGTTCAGCGTGATCCGGCTGAAGTTATGATGGTGGATCAGATGGAAATTGATGAGATGTTCCCTGCGCGAGCGATACCAGCTTGGGAACTGCCTATATACCAGTTCTTGAAAGATGGAACGTTACCCACTGAGGAAGTGCTAGCCAGGCAAACTCAGAGGAGAGCCAAAGCTTACACAATCATCAATTCCGAGCTGTACAAACAGAGTGTAACCAATGTCCTCCAGCGGTGTGTTGACCCAGAAGAAGGACTTAACATCCTCTGAGATATACACCAAGGAGAATGCGGGCATCATGCCTCATCTCGGGCCTTAGTGGCAAAGGCGTTTCGGCATGGATTCTACTGGCCAAGTGCCTTGGAGCAAGCAGAAGATCTGGTGAGAAAATGCAATGGTTGTCAAAGGTACGCCACCAAGACACATACACCTATGTCGGAACTCAAAACCATACCAATTACATGGCCATTTGTTGTGTGGTGCTTGGATATGGTTGGCCCGTTCAAACCAGCAAGAGGAAACATGACACACATTCTGGTCAAGGTGGACAAGTTTACAAAATGGATGGAAGTGAAGCCTATAAGAAAATGTGATGGAGCTACGGCCGTGACGTTTCTCAAAGACATCATCTTGAGGTACGGTTATCCACACAGCATTATAACTGACAATGGAATGAATTTCGTGGAAGGAGCATTTGTGCGCTTTTGCCAAGACAAGAAAATCCAACTCGACGTAGCCTCGGTAGCCCACCCCGCATCAAACGGACAAGTGGAAAGATCCAACGGATTAGTGCTATCCGGGATAAAACCCCGGCTCATTGAGCCGCTGCAAAGATCAGCGGGGTGCTGGATAGAAGAACTACTAGCGGTATTGTGGAGTTTAAGAACAACTCTAAATCGATCAACAGGCTGCACGCCGTTCTTTCTAGTATATGGGGCAGAAGCTGTATTACCAGCCGACATAGAGCATGATTCGCCTAGGGTCACCCAATACACAGAAGCCGAAGTGCAAGAAGCCCGGCAAAATGATGTTGATCTGCTGGAAGAAGCGAGAACTGCATCGCCCAGATCCGCCATATATTAGCAAAATCTCGACGCTATCATAGCCGGAAAGTGTGCCCCGAGTCTTCCGGAAGGCGATCTGGTGCTTGGTACAGCGTACCACTGGCATGCATAAATTATCCCCCCCATGGGAAGGGCCATTCATTGTGAGCAAAGCATTGCACAATGACTCTTATTATCTCATAGATGCAAAGCCACAGGAAAAGAACAAGGCGGACAGGTCCGGAGAGGAATCGAAGCGACCATGGAATGTAGCACTACTTCGTCCCTTCTACACTTAGCTAAGAAGTGTATGTATCCGAGTCATCTCATATGTCGGTATGTATGTCGGCAATGAGCTTATCAATGAAATAGCGGAGCCTCGAAAGAATCGGACCGCCTTAATAAACAGTTGTTGTTACTTTTTATGCGCTAGATGGAATGACTCGTTTCTCTTAACCCGGATTAGTAATGTTTGAGCACCAGAAACCCAACCCTTCGACTTGCTGTTGTCCAACAAGAATTGGCTTCATGGCAAGCAAGGGGACGAGTTTGGAATTGCGTAGCACATGAAAAACCACTAAGGAAACGATCTTATTCCAGCTAACGTTTGCTTTTTCGGACTAACCCCGTATTTACTTTCAAGTTATTATGTTGAATTATTTTGAGCCAAGCCTCAAAGTTTCTCAGTATTGTTAAAACGATTCTTGAGGCTCGGATTCATAAGTCGTAAAACCGAATCAAGGTAGACACGGATCGAGCCAGAGAATTGGACGAACAAGAAAATGAAACTCGGGGACTACGCCCAAGTTAATCCGGCATACAAGCATAGTAGAAAAATATCATGTATTTAGCATACAATGGCACCTGGCATACCGGGGATCTGATAAATTTTCAAGTTTTTTCCACTAAGGAGCGGCAGGAGGAAGTTCGGCGTCATCATCACTGTCTTCAATATCTAAAGCAGCATCTTCTCCATCCTCGCCCGACCCATCCTCCATGTTCTCCATCTGCTCCTCCTCGCCGGACTCCAGAAAGCTCGGCCCCTCAACCCAGTCATGGATGGGAGAATATTCAACAAGGCTGTAGGCGCAAGCCTGGCGCCGAGCTACCCACTCCGGATCATCGGTCGATTTGGATCCGGTGCACCGGCGTATGACGAGGCTCGGGTCGATCTTCTCGTACCATGTAAGGATATGATGGAGGAGGGTATCTGCTGCGGCATGCCCGGCGGATTCTCTCCAGAGATCAAGCTGTGTCTCGATTTCCAATAGCTTCTTAGCAAGGAGTGTGATCCTTTTCAGAGCGCTCTCGCTTGGCCAGAAAGTGTTGAAGATCCAGACCGCAACGTCGAGGAGATCTTTCCCATAGTTCTTGATGGTTTCCACCTGAGCTAACACGCTGACCAACAGGTCCTCCATGTCTAAGGGGATGATCTCACCATCAGGAGCGACGGGAGTACCCCTCTCTCGGTGGAATTTGGCAACGGCAGCACTGGCGGTGGGAGTACCCTCCGGAAAGTTATCTGAAAATAAGGAAAGGGAAGATGCTGAAGCAAAGGCATATTAGCTAACCCGGAAAACTATGTGGGACAAGGGGAAGAAACTTACGTGAGATATGACGATGGATCCGGGTCAACTCCTTGATACAACTGTCGCGTCTCTAGTGAAGTTGTTCAAGCTCAGCGAGCGCCGACCCAAGCTAGACCTCGGATTCCTTAAGCAGGTCCTGGTCCTTGGAGATCTGAAGGGTAAAGCGCTCACGCTCTTCGGTGAAATTCTGGCCAACTTTTTGGAGTTCGGTTTTGTGTTGGGCCTTCATCTTCTCCATCTCGGCCTTGAGTTTGGATATTTCGTCGTCCTTCGTCCGGAGGAGGGCAAGCTCATCGTTCTTCTTCTTCAGCTCGGCTTGATGCTGTCCTGCTTGTTCGAGAAAATGCATCATATCGTGCACGGCACACTATCCTCAAGCGATGCTGAAATAGTATGTTGACCCGGCAAAGCCGAGGAGTGAATGTTTGCCGAGCCAAGGAGAAGAAGGAATGGAAAACACAACAACGTTGGCCGAAAGAGGACATACCTCGGATTTCCTCCAAGTTCTTCCGCATAATTTTGTTTTCAGCCTCCACCCCAGCTGCAAAAAAAACCCGAATAAGGAGGTTAGTCCGGCAGAAAAAAATGAAACGGAGAGGTATCGAGAGGAAATTACCCTCTTTTCATGCTCCACGCCAAGTGCAACATGTTTTGCGTGCAAGATCTTGTGGGTATCAAGCAGGCGCTGAAATTCGGCGCTCCGGCGATTGGTAGTTACCTGACAAAGGTACAGGAGTGTAAAGTTAGTTCGTTGCATATTTGAAGTATACAAGATCCGGGCCAAGCGGAACTTAACCCGGCTCTAGGTGTGTGCATATTCGAAGTATACAAGATCCGGGCCAAGCGGAACTTAACCCGGCTCTAGGTGTGTGCATATTCGAAGTATACAAGATCCGGGCCAAGCGGAACTTAACCCGGCTCTAGGTGTGTGCATATTCGAAGTATACGAGATCCGGGCCAAGCGGAACTTAACCCGGCTCTAGGTGTGTGCATATTCGAAGTGTGCAAGATCCGGGCCAAGTGGAACTTAACCCGGCTCTAGGTGTGTGCATATTTGAAGTTTACATGCAGCTACGTTGATCTTCTAATGAGCATCCGGCCGAGTAACAAGTTACTCCGCCGGAGGCTCGGGGACTAATGGTTATTATCTACAGCATGTAAAGAAGAAACGACGTACCTCCATCATTCGCCCAGCAAGGTTAATGGCCTTGGCGGCGGTATTCATTTGAGCGGAAAATTCAGCGGGGCCGAACTTTTCCGGGAGATCGTTGTTGTAGACGAACTCCGCCTTATTCCAGTTCATAACGAACTCGATAAGGCTCGGAGGGTACCGTTCGCCAGTGGGCATGTGGGGTGCCACCAAGCCCTTTGCGTGAGCTTCCTTCCTCTCAATCAGGGCAAGAGCTGGGCTGGTGTGAAGAACCATCTGCTGCGAATCGGCTGGCTCGGCAGGAGGATCCGTCGCTGCTGGTGACTTCTTTGGAAGCATTGACGACAAGGTTCGCTGCCCGGCCTCGACGGAGGTAGACTTTCCTTTGGCTTGCTGGGAGGATGTGACCACGGTGGATTTGCCCTTAGAAGCCGCTGGAGTGGTTCCTCGCCGAGCTTGGGATGACTCGGACGAGGCAGACGAACTTGGCATAGGAGCTTTGGTGGCAGGAATGGGAGCTGTTGTTGGTTTCTTCGGAGCTGGGACAGGCGCTGGTTCGGTGGCTGGTGCTGGAGCTGCTGCTGGTGCTGGACTTGCGGTAGACTTCGTGGTTGCTGGTTGCGGCAATGCCGAAGTGACGGACGCCGTTGCCTCGGCTGATCCGACCCCTCCTGATCCGAGGTCGCGTTCCTCTGAAGGAGGTACTGCGGAACCCGGAGCGGCCGCAGAGCCCTCCGGAATAGGGCTCAGCGGGCTTGACTCGTCTTCACGAGGAGGGGAAGGACCAGACCGAAGGGGAGAGGAGATGCTCAATCCGCTCTGAGGGACCTCCATAGGAGCCCTGCAAAAGAAAATAATGTCAGGAGTGAAATTACCCCGATGCAGGGAGAAGTGTGTTGTGCAGTGAAAAAGGACTTACGCATCCGAGGTCTCGGTCTTCTTAGGTTTCCGGGCCCTCCGTGCCGGGGCTTTGCCTGCCCGTTTGGAGGCAGTCTTGTCTCCGGCCTTCTTTTGCCTTTTGGTAGGCTGAGAAGGTTCGGAAGAAGAACTTGACGCGGATCCGCGCTTCTTCTTCGACGCCACCGGAACAGGCTCGCCCGTGGCAAGTGGAGGATCCTCGTGGATGTGCCCACCGGGGTTAGCTGATGCCGGGAAGGCAAAAGAAAGAGTGACAGCCTCAATAGGTTCAATCATGTCGATATCCGAGTCATCCTCATCGTCGGGCCAATCTCTAAGAGAAGAGAATTTACCGCTGGGTCGTTTGGTGGCGTCGGTTGTGGGGAGGAACATCTCCTGGTCCGGCTCCTCCTCATCCGGGATTTCTCGGTCCGGGGCCCACTTAAGGGTCGAATCAGTACCATCCTCGAGGGTTTGCTGGAGAAACAGCTGAGAAAAAAGCACAAGGAGCAGAGTCAAAAATATGATAAGAACCGACACGTAATTGATCCGAAATAAGTTTACCCCGCGAAGCTTACCGCGGGAGGGAGCCTGTCACGACAGTAATGCTCGATTCCCCACGTCCATTCGGCGGAAAAATCCTTATCGGTGGTGAAAAGAGCCTTGACCCGGGGAAGATCTTCGTATTGCTCAACTCGAACGAGGAGGTTCGGTTGGGGTCGCAGCTGAAGCTCATATGGCACAACTTGTGAGTGCGCCGCTAGAGGGGAGAGATTCGGTTGCGCATGAATGTGATCATGGCATCTTCGTTGTGCAATCCGAGCTTCTTCAGCTCCGCGAACCTTTTGTGGACTTGGTTGGCCAGAGCTGTAGGTTTTTTGGCGACCTCCTCCCAGAAATCCGTGTCCGGGAGACCCGGAGCGTAGGGCAGCAACCGGATCAAGTCTTCGGTGCCTTCGTTCCGGACGTAGAAGAAGGTCCGGGCCCATCCTTTGCAGGAGTCAAGCCCAGTGACCCGGGGAAAGATTGAAAATCTCTAGGGAGAGATCAAGGCAGCTCCGAACTGAGTGAGCTGCTTGTCCTCCGACTCGACGTGGATGTTGGGGACGACGTTATGACGGAGGCCGAAGAACCAGATCCACAGCTCCTTCGTGGGCCATAGTCTGGTGTAGCCCTCGATCGAAGAGACGAAAGCGGACAGAGAGGTGATGGCGTTCGCCGGGAGATGATGTGGTTATAGGTGATAGGTCCGGACCCAGTCCCGGAAGAAATCACTCACCGGAAAACCAAATCCCCGTTGGAAATGGGATAGGAAAACAACGAACTCACCCGGATTGGGTGAGGGGGCCAATTCCGAGGAGGGGAGACGAGTGGCGACGCCAGCGGGAATACGCCGGGTCCGATAGAGCCAGTCGATGTCGTCCTGGCAGACCCACGAACCGGCCCACGCGCCACGGTCCGCCGCGCCGGCGTCCTCCTCCATCTCCTGCTCGACGACGATGAGCTCCTCCTCCGTCATCTCGAATCCGCTGTCCTCGCTGGAGCTGGCGGCGGCGGGGCTCTGTGGTCTAGATTGACGGGGACCCGTGGCTAAGCAGTTGTGCAGCGGTGGCTGCGGTGCGGAGGCATGGAGAAGGTGCGGCGGTGGCGCTGCTGCAACGAGCACTAGCGGCGGAGCGGTCGCGAGGAAGAAGAAGAGGAACGGGCGAAGGGGCGCGGAGATGGAAAAGTGCTAAGGGGTGCGCCCCTCCCCTATTTAACTGCCCCCAGTAATCGATAAGTGAGATCGCACTGCGCCGGAGAGCCACACGCTATGGCCGTGTATCACCGGCATTAGCCAATCAGAGATAAGCCACAGCGGAGGCCACAGAGTAAATATGATCCCATGACCCGACGTGCAGTTGCGGTAAACGAGGAGACAGGCGTGACGTAACCCACGCATAGTAATCACTGACAGTTACTGCGACAGTTACAGTGCAGGCTCTTAAAATGAGGAAACGTAATGATTAACCTTTACGTGGGTTAACGTATGAGAGAAAGAATCAAGGCCCGGATCCGAGCCTCCATGGTAACCCGGCCGACAAGTGAAAACTTGAAATGAGCAGAGGGAAAGTAAAACCATAGGATTCGAGCTACAATGGTAACCCGGTCGGCAAGTGAAAACTTGGAACGTGCGAAGGGAACGTAAATCCATATAATCCGAGACAAGAAGTTAACCCAGAACTAAACATCCGAGGCTCGAATACGAATGAACCTGATGTGGCCTTAGCGACCAAGGCCGCTAAGGCCGCACCAGCTTCGGGGACTAATGTTGGGGGGATACCCCCGGGTAGGGTCACTCCGGGGTATAAGGGTCGAGTTAGCCGAGGTTCGGCAAGGTCAAAGCGGATGCTGGCCGAGTCACCTCAAGGCAGGCCGGATCACGGAGTAACCCGGACCAGGGGGGTCGCCTAACATTGTCTCGTCCGACTTAAGAAGTAAGTCGGAAATGCTTGTCTAACTTATATGCAGGAAAAGGTGTGGCCGGATCAACTGTGATCCGGATCCTCGCTTGGCTTCTAGGAGAAGGAAGGAATCTCTCTGATCAAAAAAGAAGGTCCGGTGCGTACTGGATGAGCGAATAAAGCAAGGACAGGACCACCGGATCGTGGCCGACAAGGGTGACGACGCTCACGTCGGCTGACGCGGGCGCCGCAGAGGCTACGTTGCTAAAGCAAGTGTGACGCGGGGGAAAAGCACCCCTGTCGGGTTACTACTTTGGGAGGGGCATATTCTTAGGAATATGCCTCCACGTATGCCCTAGGCCAGGACCGAACCACCTCTATATAAGGGGGGTTAGGGTTCTGGTAAGGGGGTTGGATTTTTTCTGATACAGAGTTGGGAGAATTCTAGTTGGTTGAGCACTAGTGGATCTAGGGTTCTTGGGCTAGTTGGTAGGCAAGAGTAAGAGAGTTTCTTCTTCCTCCTCTTGTCAATACAGCTCAAGGAGCACTTGTAATTTGGGAGATAGAACATCAGTACAAAGCTTCTATGTAGAGAATCACTCTACTATCCCTCCCTGGATTCCCCTAGCGCATATTAGTCCCCACCTTTAGCCTATCCATGGCATCTGCCGTGACACCACCACGACACCCAGTGACGAGATATTAGGCTTGTGTACTTTATCGGTTATTTTGTACAATGAACTTGGTGATGTATGTAAACATTATTCCGGAACTCGCCTAGCTCTAGTTTGGTATCTTGAACTTGTGGTGTAGAACTTTATTCCTAAACTCGCGTAGCTCTTGTCTCGAATGATTAACTTGTGATGTGTTTGCGTTATTAATCAATCATGCATGCTTACTTAATTATGTTGCATATTTTGCGAACATTAATTTGAACACTTGTGACTTTGAGTTTCCTAATACTATGTTGCATATCATCTATGAACTTTCTTATGACGCATCTTTCTTGGATATTATTTATGACGTGGTATGTCATGTACAAAGGAAAGTTTTCAGGAGTCTACAACAAGTGCTCGGAGGTTCAGGAGAAAGTGAATGGTTTCTCTGGAATAGCCAGAAGACGTTTCCGAGTGAGAATATGCACAAGATAGTTAGTTCAAGTTCTTATTAGTGGAAGAGACACTAGTAGGAAAATGCCCTTTTGTACCGGTTCCAGAGGGGCTTTGGTACCGGTTTGGCAACCGGTACTAATCATTCGGGACTAAATCATTCCCCCCTTTGGTACCGGTTCCTTACGAACCGGTATTAAAAGTGCCTCCACGTGGGCACGCATGAGCCAGCGGGGCTGGAGTCTTTGGTACTGGTTTGTAACACAAACCGGTACCAAAAGTGGGGACATGGCAGAGATTAGGCAAAGAATTCAGTGTTTAGGGTTTAGGAGGGGTTTAGGGGTATCGGACCATTTCATCATACGAGGATCCCGTCGATGTGCCAGAAACGCGTTTGGGTTTAGGTAATACATGAAGATCAAGGTGATGCATATCAACTTGGTGCATATATATAAAATATGTAATTGCATAAGATCGCAAATTAAGTAGTACATGCATAGTGGTACTCTTCGGAGCATACTATATATTACATGTAGCATAGTGGTACTCTCCAAGGCAAACTATATATTACATGTAGTACATGCATGAAGATCGATCTTCATGCATAGTGGTACTCTCCGAAATTAGCTATGACGTCCCGAAGGAAAAATCCCGCCAATTCCTCGCCAATTGCTTTGAAGCGGTGCTCGATTGAGAGCGTGTCCCGCTTTCTTGCCAACTGTAAAAGAATGAGATACAAATAAATACATGAGCTATGTGTATATATATATATCAAATCATAATGAAAAAATTATGACTAAAACTCAGCACCAAAATAAATTTGTGATTATTGTTTACGTACCTCTTTATTTCTTTTATTATTCATTCTCTCGCTGACAATCTTGTGAATATACTCACAAACGTAGTATCCACATAGATTAGTCCCCAGTGGTTGTTTCGCACATTTCTATACAAGAATATAATTCAATCAAACAATAATCAAGTATGATAAAGGTGTGTGGACCTCGGTAGTACTACTTACTTTGTTCGAACGCCATATCAACTTCGGTTTCCATCCACCGGCCGGATCTTCCTCGATGAACTTTTTTCATATGCTGCCCGACAAAGAAAATGCATAAAAGAGTTAGCAATCTTCATTAATCACTTTCACTTGTAATTCGCATCCCATTTTAAATTCGAGTGATTCTACCTATGGGTTAGCATTGGCTTTTGCATTAGGCATGCACAAGTTGCAGGTAAGGATGGGAGTTGGTTAACCATTTACCTTTCGAAATCGAACCTATTTAACCATTTGCATAAAAGGGGACAATGGGTTAACCATTAGGTTATTATGGTTAGAAATGGTTAACCATTGGTTAATAAGGTTCGAACCACTTTCAACATTCTGCAATTGTACGCTAGCAAAACTAATTAGAAAATGAGGATATATTGTAGCATATGAACTAGTAGTATAAAGTTGGCCGGCTCGAAGGCTCAGGTTGTTACTTTTCTAACGCTAGTACTATCTACCGGCAGAAATTAGTTTCATCATGTAACAACAGTTTCATGTCCAGAATTAGCATCACAATTTTCACGACTTGAAGAAATTTCAACGACCATAATCACATATGATGCAGATAAATAGCACTAGCATGCCAAAATCCTGACTTTTTTTCTTTAGGATTACAGCAACTTCAGATAGCAAAATCTCAGACACACTGAATCAAGTGCTTAAACTCCGTAGCTACACTGTTTACGTGCTTAGATTTTGTAGGCTTTAACTCATCGCAAAACTCCGTAGCTACACTGTTTACGTGCTTAGATTTTGTAGGCTTTAACTCATCGCATATATAGACTGCTGCTATAATTAGAAGGACCAAAAGGACACTCTTGTTGTATGATTTCTATTAGGTGACCACACTGGTTGCTCACAATCGAGTCCATACACAGAAACAAAGCCACATAGAAAGATCCCTAGCATCCATTATTGATGTAAGAAAAATTGTGCCGGTAAAACAATGGAATCTTGAGAGATCAGAGCACTTAGCTCACCACCACTTAAAATAAGGGGATATTGAGAGATCAAAGTTCCGTAGCTTCACCGAGCAAGGTCGCAGCCACCGGTGCCACCGGGCCACCAAGATGAATAGATGATGGACGCCGACACTGCTCGCCGGAAGGAGGGGACTCACCTGGGGACAAGCGGCGACGGTGAGGGAGCACGGCCGGCGAGCGGGCGGAGCGGCCGGCCGAGGACGGCGGCAGCTTGGCCGGGGAGCTGCGCCGGGGAGGGAGCTGCGCCGGGGGAGGGAGCTGCGCCGGGGAGGGAGCTGCGCCGGGGGAGCGGCCGGGGAGCTGCGCCGGGGGAGCGGCGGCGGCTTGGCTGCGGGAGCGGCGGCGCCGGACTGCGGAAGCTGCGCCGGGGAGGGAGCTGCGCCGGGGGAGCGGCGGCGGCTGCGGAGCGGGGGGGCAGCGGCTGGCCGCGGAGCGGCGGACTGCGGGAGATGGAGGCCGGTTTGGATAAGACGCGTCGTCGTCGCTGTATATTCACACAGGGTGGACTTTTGGTACCGGTTCCAACAAACAACCCGTGTTAATTCTTTTTTTTACCGGTTCCAAATAACAACCGGTACCAAAATTCTTAGTTTTTTTTTTCTGTTTTCCTATAATTTTGCTATTTCTGTATTTGTTTATGAGGTATTTTATAGTACCCTCAAATTAATAAGGGCCGTTAATTGCAGTCAATCCAAAGGCTCGTATCAAATCATACTGGAGTTAAAATCTTGACCAGTACGATTGTTACTCGCAATAAGTGGAGGGCAAAATAGGCACACGAGTACCGTTCACCATAGTGGATTCCAGACAAGCCGCCTGCTCCATTTTAGCATCTCCTAGACAACCTGCAAGTCTCGCGTTCCAGGTCGCGTCTCCGGCTACGGGGCGTCCGGTGTCAGACGGAGCAGGACGAGCACCTCCCAGTTCGGGGAGCCGCACGGCACGGCTGCATCCACCTCCGTCATGGTCGCGGCAAGAGGGGTGCGCCTGTTGAAGGTGTTGTCAGGTCGTCAAAGCTGGAAGCCGCCATGGCCGGCGGGTGTGAGATCTTGTTTCCATAAAATCAATAACGTCGCGTGCGCCCCCAGGAAGGTGGCGGCGGGGCTTTCTTTCCTCGTCTCGAGGTTTTCATGGCGGGTAGGCGGCAGTGTTTTCGGCCGTGCGCCGTGGCGGTGCTGGGTGGCCATCGCTGAGCGCGGTGGCGTGTTTCTCGAAGGCAGGAGGAGCTGCACGACGGGCCTGCGTGGCGGTGGTGTGTGGCCAGGCCGGATCTTTATTTCCTCGACAATCTTACCTCGGGCCAAATGACGGAGGAAACGGGCGAGAGGAAAAGGGCGGGAAATAATGGGCGGGAATAAACTTTTATTACGATTGAATTGGAATTAAAGTACATAGCTCAACTGAAAATTAAGATACATGGCCAGATTAAGTCACAATCAACCAAACTTGTTTTTGAATGTTGGAGTGATTCAGTCATACTCGTGCCTAGCCCTATAAGCGTCGCCATTGTAGTCGCTGGTATCGGGGTCTTGGAAGCACGGACAATGTTCACGGAGAAAGATTTAATACATTATTACACATCACCAACAACATCCCTATCTAGTCTTCTGAGTTTTCTTTGTGTGTTTCCCTTTCTTCTGATTGCGACGCAATCATGGACAATCTTCATTATTTAACACGATGCTTGGATCAGTTTTCACCTTGAAGGGTGGAATATCATCAAACTTATTATAATCTTCTGACATGTCTGTCTTGTCCTCTACTCCCACGATGTTTCTTTTTCCTGAAAGAACTATGTGGCGCTTTGGCTCATCGTATGACGTGTATCTTTTGTTTTCCATACGCAAGAAGTTTAGCAGGTTCACGCAAAGATTTTTCGTCACGTGCATCACGTCGATTGCAGAGTGAACCTCTAGTATTTTCCAATAGGGTAGCTCCCAAAATATAGACATCTTCTTCCACATGGGTACATGTCCGTCAACATCATTCGGAACAGATTTTCCGCCAGGACCCTTTTCAAAGATCACTTTTAAATCCTTGACCATATCATATATAACATTCCCAGTAGGGCGGGTAGGCTTTGTTCGGTTATCTGCCTCACCTCTGGAATGCTTTCCTCTCTTTCTTACGTGATGTTGTTTTGGAAGAAATCGGCGATGCCCCAGGTACACATTCTTGTTTCCCAAATATATACTGTCAGTCTCACCTAAACAGTGTGTGCATGCATTGTATCCCTTATTTGACCGTCCTAAAATGTTACTAAGAGTAGGCCAATCATTGATGGTTACAAACAACAACGCTCGTAGGTTAAATTCCTTTTGTACGTGCTCATCCCAGAGAGGTACACCTTCTTCACGCCACAACTGTAAAAGTTCTTCAACCAATGGCCTCAGATACACATCAATGTCATTGCCGGGTTGCCTCGGGCCTTGGATGAGCACTGGCATCATAATGAACTTCCGCTTCATGCACAACCAAGGAGGAAGGTTATAGATACATAGAGTCACTGGCCAGGTGCTATGACTGGAGCTCTGCTCCCCAAAAGGATTAAAGCTATCTGTACTTAGACCAAATCTTAAGTTCCTTGCGTCCTCTGAAAATGACTTGAACTCTCTGTCGATTTTTCTCACTCGACCCGTCGGCCAGGGTGTCTCAGCATCACATCTTTTTTACGGTCCTCTTTGTGCCATCGCAACAACTTGGCATGCTCTTTGTTTTGGAACAAACGTTTCAACCGTGGTATTATAGGAGCATACCATATCACCTTGGCAGGAACCCTCTTCCTGGGGCACGACTCGTCCTCAACATCACCAGGGTCATCTCGCCTGATCTTATACCGCAATGCACCACATACCGGGCATGCATTCAAATTCTCGTACTCCTCACCGCGGTAGAGGATGCAGTCATTGATGCATGCATGTATCTTCTGCACCTCTAATCCTAGAGGGCAGACAATCTTCTTTGCTTCGTATGTACTAGAGGGCAATACGTTCTTTCCTGGAAGCATCTTCTTTATTATTTTCAGCAACTTTTCAAATCCCTTGTCAGAAGTACCATTCTCTGCCTTCCATTGCAGCAATTCCAGTGTAGTACCTAGCTTTTTCTGGCCATCTTCGCAATTTGGGTACAATAGTTTGTTGTGATCCTCTAACATTTTCTCCAACTTCAACCTCTCCTTTTCACTTCCGCAGTTTATCTTCGCATCAAGAATGGCCCGACCCAAATCGTCATCGGGCTCATCAAAAATGGGCTCATCAAAAATGGGCTCTTCTTCAGATTCGTCTCCCCCCATTCTACTATCACCGTCTTCAGTGAACATAGGATAGTTGTCATTATCCTCTTCTTCTTTGTTGTCTTTCATTATAACCCCTCTTTCTTCGTGCTTGGTCCAACAATTATAGCCGGGCATGAAACCGTTCTCAAGCAGGTGGACGTGAAGGGTTTTTGAAGTAGAGTAATCCTTCGTATTCTTACAGGAACTACATGGACAACAAATGAAACCATTTGACCGCCTGTTTGCCTCAGCCACGTTGAGAAAATAATGCATGCCAGTAATGAACTCGGGATGGCATCGGTCACCGTACATCCATTGTCGATTCATCTGCATTATATAAGTATATAAAAAATCATTAATTACACAACATCATGAATATATGAGTGACCAAATTAATTAATATTCAAGTTTATCATCACATAAAACTAAGTGTTTTTATAAAAAAAAGAGACTCACCGAGGTTGTGCCGGCTAGGGGACGACGCTGGCGATCGACGGCGATGAGGACGGGGACGATACTAAAACCAAAAAATCATACTTCAATTTGAGCTCAAATTGCATATAAAAAGAATGAAATCCCTAACTTAGGCATTTTATCGAACACCTTGCTAGCACTAGAAAAATGATACGAGTTAGACTAGCAATGAAATAAGCTAAATTAGGATGATATTGCTAACCCTTGGATAGACGGCCGATGCCGTCAATCTTGACAAAATGGTGGAGAAAAATGGAGATTTATTGGAGTGTGAGAGGAGGGAAATATTTGGAAATATAAGAGGACAAGCAAAAATGGAGCTGGCTCGGGTGGCTCGCGTTAAGAAATAGAGCTGGAGACCTTTTAGTACCGGTTCTTTATATGAACCTATACTAAAGGTGCAACGCTGGACCCACCTCTGCCTCAAATTTGGCACGAAACCCTTTAGTACCGGTTCGTAACACGAACCGGTACTATACAGCCTAAATGAACCGGTACTAAGGTTTGCCGGTGACCTGCGTAGTTAAACCGGTACTAATGCATCCTTTAGTACCGGTTCTTACGAAACCGATACTAAAGGTCAAATCCTTTGACTAGTTTTCTACTAGTGAGAGGAAGAACTAGAATGGCTTCAAATTTCTAGCAGAAGAGAGGACAAAGAACGACTTGAAGTTCTTGCTAGAGGGAGAGAGGGAAGGGAACGGGATGAAGAACTTCATAATCTCCATGTTGCTTATCGTGGTTGCCTTTCTCTTATAAGTCATCATTGTTTAGATCATGTCATAACTACTTCTTCATTAACATGCATCTCTAGATGTTGAAACCTCTATCCTACTAGACCGAGACTTGTATTAATGTCATACTTGATACTATTTGCAAACTATATATGTATTCTGATATCTAAATACTATCTATGA
Source organism: Avena insularis (assembly GCA_023614405.1). Lineage (NCBI taxonomy): Eukaryota > Viridiplantae > Streptophyta > Magnoliopsida > Poales > Poaceae > Avena > Avena insularis. Next base: position 361,015,037 of record CM042689.1, on the reverse strand, counting down.
ACTATACTATGTATACATGTAACAATACGCTGCCACGTCAGCTAAAATACGCTCAAATATGCTAAAATATTAAATTCAGAAAATAAATACTAGAAGCATGCGGAGTAGATGAACACCACTAGTTTATGTAACTTGCAGTAGCGTTTCGCTGGCACGCTACGGGTAACTGAACTAGTGGTAGCGTGCCGCATGCACGCTAGAGGTAACTGCATATACTAGTAGCGTGCGTCCGCACCCTACAGGTAAAATTTACTAGTAAGGTGGGGCAACACGTTACTAGTAACCATTAGTAGTCGCGTAAGGTCAGCAGCGTGGGGCGGCGCGCTACCAGTAGCGAAAATCGCACGTCACCGATGAGCATTTTTCTAGTAGTGATTGTAGCAGCGGATCAGTAGCCGGGGACGATAGCACAAGAGAAGTTCAGTATCTGAATTATCTAATCTTTCAGGGTGAAAATTCAAGGTATAGGCTTAATTGTTGTGTATGACAATGTTCTTGTTGAAGGTATTATTTTCTTCAGGGTGAAAACATATGATCTATGATCGACTGACACTGTGCGTGTGCACTGTTTCTTTTTTGGAGGCGTCGTTTTTGGAGAAGTTAGATTTCTATTGCTATCTTGGTGGTGTTTGGTGTGCTGTTATAAGGAATAGATCGTTATAGTGAGACTGTTTTTTTTCCTAATTCTTCTTTATTTATTATTTGATGTGTGTATCCAGGGCACTGCGTTGTTGCAGATAATATGTGTAATTGGTATATTTGTGATATTAACATATTTCCTTTGTCGAAAAATGTAAAGCTAAGATTTTTGTCGTAAATGCATTGTGGTATAGATTTAAAAAAAAGAAAAACATACTACTGCGTTATTTTTAAAATAATATTTTTTAATCAGTTCCTAAAATAAATAGTGGTAGCATGTATGCTTAGCTAGGTAGGCCTGTTGGCATACGCTATGTCAATTAGTCCCGTCGGCACACCATGTGCCGATTAGTTGTTATCGGCACAGGGTGTGCCGCAGCCGCGCTAGAGTTCGAAATTATAAAATTCATGTATTATTTTAGAAATTGATTAAAAAATATTATTTAAAAAATATTAGCTACTACTGCAATCAGTTAGATGTTCATTTTTTCGAAAGGGCAGAATAACCCGACCTCTTGATATACAGTCCTTTTACTACTTCCTCTGATCCAAATTAATTGACTTCGATTTATCTAGATCAATTAATTTGGATAGGAGGGAGTACTATAAATTCAATCATTCAAAAGTTAGATATTCATGGATAGACGACATAGAGATGCTGAAAGTTGAGAATATGATTAGTCCTTCTCTTTCAAAAGAATCCAAACCAGATACAGATACAGAACGTTAGCTCAATACAATTTGCGTTGTGCACACTAGGTAGCCACATCACCTTTTTTGCTTTCACTCCGAAGATACCAGATTTTGCATAGTGCTGTACGAGTGATGGGCAGACAGCAGCTGATCGCTTGTGAGTGGTGCCTGTCATCTTGGACGTCCTGCACGGCCAGCATTGCCGATTGCCAGGTTCCTGGGTCGCCAACGTAGAAGTAGTACGCTTCTGGAAGGCAGTAAAACTTTATGGACTTTCAGTGTCCACCCATGTGCCGGAACGAAGCCCTGGCCAACTGCGGCCTGCTTCGTCCACCCATGCCGGACGTCCACGTCGCCTGGGTGATGTTTTCTTGCTGTCGCCGAGCTATACACATCCACCTCGGTGGAGATGCTCTACCGTCCTCACTGCACCCCTAGGACGGATACACACATTTATGCCAGCCAGGTGAGGTCTTCCAGCAGCACCACACGGACCATGGCGGCGCCACTCCACTTCGTGCTGGTGCCGCTCCTTGCGCAGGGCCACGTGATCCCCATGATGGACGTGGCGCGCCTCATCGCCGGCCGCGGCGGCGCGCGCGTCACGGTCGTCCTGACACCGGTCCACGCGGTCCGCAGCAGGGCTGTCCTGGAGCACGCTTGCCGCGCGGGGCTCGCCATCGACTTCGCCGAGCTCGAGTTCCCGGGGCCGGCTATGGGGTTCCCCCACGGCTGTGAGAGCCTCGACATGATCACCGACTTCTCCCATATGGCGCGTTTCTACGAGGCCGTGTGGCTGCTCGCCGGCCCGCTCGAGTCGTACCTCCGGGCGCTGCCGCGGCTGCCCGACTGCCTCGTCGCCGACTCGATGAGCCCGTGGACGGCCGACGTCGCGCGGCGGCTGGGTGTCCCTCGGCTCGTCTTCCACTTCCCGTCGACGTTCTTCCTTCTGGCGGTGCATAACGTGGACAAACATGGCATGCATGACCGCGTGGACGACGTCCTCGAGCCGTTCGAGGTGCCGGACTTCCCCGTGCGCGCCGTGGTGAGCAGAGCGACGTCGCTCGGGTTACTCCAGCTGCCGGGGTTCGAGAGGTACCGCCGCGACATTCTGGACGCCGAGGCCAGCGCCGACGGCCTGGTCATCAACACGTGCGCGGCCTTCGAGGGGGAATTCATCGAGCGGTACGGCGAGGCCCTCGGCAAGAAGGTTTGGGTGGTCGGGCCGCTCTGCCTCCTGGCCTCCGATGCCAAGACGATGTCCGGGAGAGGCAACGACGGTGCGGCCGACGACGCCGGCCACGTTGTCTCGTGGCTCGACACGAGACCTAAGCACTCGGTGCTCTACGTTAGCTTCGGGAGCATCGCCCGCCTGCTGCCGCCGCAGGTCGCGGAGCTTGCCGCTGGCCTGGAGGCGTCGAACCGGCCGTTCATCTGGGTGGCGAAGGAGACCGACGGCCTGGACTCCGGCTTCGACGATCGGGTGGCGGGCCGCGGCCTTGTCATCCGCGGGTGGGCGCCGCAGATGACCATCCTGTCGCACCCTTCGGTCGGAGGATTCCTCACGCACTGCGGCTGGAACTCGACGCTGGAATCCCTCTCGCACGGCGTGCCGCTCCTTACCTGGCCGCACTTCGCCGACCAGTTCCTGAACGAGGTACTCGTCGTGGACGTGCTCGGCGCAGGCGTCCGTGCCGGCATCAAGGCGCCACTAATTTACCCCGACCCCGACGTGTCGAAATTTCAGGTCGGGAGGGAGGACATGAAGAAAGCGGTAGTGGAGCTAATGGATGAGGGGGCGGCGATGCGGTCGAGGGCGATGGAGCTCGCCGCGAAGGCGAGGGACGCGATGTCACCAGGAGGGTCGTCTGACATGGACATGGCGGACATGGTTCGCCATGTTGCCAGCGAGCTCACACAAAGGAAGGATGGCCACTAACTGTTGAGAAGAGCACAGCTCTCGCCGGCCAAGGATTTAGTACAGTATTTTTTTATAAAAAATTCGTCCCCGATTTTTTATTAGTACCAGAAACCAGCATGTCAAACAAAAAGTAAACTATATCAGCACAGGCGCAAACATGAAAGCAAACTGTATCAGCATAGGCGCAGACACCTACCTTGGCAGGGAAAGGAATCTAGGAGCAGAAACAACACGCACGCACGCACCCGGGGCATCTCGGGCGGAAAATAATTCTATGGGATCTGGTCTACGAAATCAGCCCCGTGGACCAACTCATGTGATTGACACGTGGTATTCGTGACGGTTTAGATTTAAAATAGACACACAAATACTGTGATTTTTCTCTCACTTACATGTGTCAATCATAGGAGTTGGTCCACGGGAATGATTTCGTGGACCAGGTCTTGTAGAATTATTTTTCACATACAATGGGAGTAAGCCATGTTGCTCACGCGGAAAACTATGATTAGCTTGGCAATTCTACCATGTACGGATATGGACTTGGAACACATTGAACCGAAAGGTTAAACATAAGTCATAAGAATGATACATCAACTTGTTGATGCAGTTGATGTTTACTATTAAAACTATTCGAACTAATGTGATGGTCAGACTTGGGTTAGTGGATTTGGATCACCCGACACTAAGCAACTTGTGTAACATTGAGTTTTAGTAGGAGTTCAAATTTGTTTTACTTGCAAATATTTGATATAGATGTCTAAGTCACAAACTCCGTTCAACTTCAACACGTTCCTGGAGAAAGAAAAGATGAAAGATGATAGGTCTTACTTCACTAACCGGGGCCGCATGTTGAGGATTATCCTCACTGGCATGAACAAGTCATATGTGCTAGAGAAAGCGTTAGGTGATGCTCCTGCCGATAGTGCATCTCAGGATGAGCGCAATGTCTTTGACAGTCGCTACGATGACTACACTCTGGTTAGGTGCGGAATCCTCCAATCACTGGAGACTGAACTCCATAGACTTTTTGAACTGATGGACGCATTTGAGATGGTTGAGGAGCTGAAAACTATGTTTGAGATCCAAACTCTTGCAGAAAGATATGAGATCTCTGACAAGTTCTTCTCTACAAAGATGGAGGAGCATGGTTCTGTTGGCGTGCACATCATTAAGATGACAGGTTATGTCCAACGCTTTGACTCTATGGAATGCAAGATTCCGAAGGAGCTCACGACGGATAGGATCTAGCAGTCGTTGCCACCAAGCTACAAATTGTTTGTGCTTAACTACAACATGAAGGGGGCGAGTGCGGTGACCCAGCATACCACTTCATGATGTAGTACACTATAATCGTTGACTTAACACCAATGAAACACCACACTAGTATTACATCCCTCAGAGTGGTACAACAGAAACACAACAGGTCCAAGACATGACTATAGATTACTGTTGGAGATATGCCCAAGAGGCAATAATAAAGTGGTTATTATCATATCTTCATACTTATGATAAATGTTTACATACCATGCTATAATTGTATTAACCGGAAACATTAATACTTGTGTGATTTGTAAACATAAAAGAGTCCCTAGTAAAGCCTCTTGTTAAACTAGCTTGTTGGTTAATATATGATCATGGTTTCCTGATCATGAACATATAGATGTTATTAACAACAGGGTCATATCATTAGGAGAATGATGTGATGGACATACTCCTATAGTTAAACATAGCATAAAGATCAAGTCATTTAAATAGTTCATTTGCTATAAGCTTTCTGATACATAGTAACCTAATTCCTTCGACCATGAGATCATGCATATCACCTTTACCGGAAGGATGCTTTGATAACATCAAACACCACATCGTAACAGGGTGGCTATAAAGGTGGCATTGAGTGTTCGGAAAGTATGGGTTGAGACACATGGATCAAGAGTGGGATTTGTCCATCCATATGACGGATAGATATACTCTAGGTCCTCTCGGTGGAATGTCATCCAATTAGCTTTCAAGCATGTGACTGGCTCACAAGGGATCACATACCACGAGAACGAGAAAAGAGTACTTATCAATAACAAGGTTGAACTAGGTATGCAGAGATACCGACGATCATAACCTCGGATAAGTAAAATATCGTGAGACAAAGGGAAATTGGTATCATATGTAAGTGGTTCATTCGATCGCAAAGTAATCGTAGAAATATGTGGGAGCCATATGAATTTCCAGATTCCTCTATTGGTTATTGATCGGAGAAGTGTCTCGATCATGTCCGCATAATTCACGAACCGTAGGGAGACACACTTAAGGATTCAATGTTGTTGAGTAGTTATGGAATGATGAGTAAGAGACCGAATGTTGTTCGGAGTCTCGGATGGGATCCGGGATATCACGAGGAGATCCGGAATGGTCCGGAGAATAAGATTCATATAAGGAAAGTCCCGTTTCGGAGTTGGGGAATGGTTCCGGTGTTTTCATCGGGAACATTCTAGAAGGGGGGAAGGGTACATGAATGTGTCATTGTAAGTTGGAATGATTGCATCATGTACTAGGTGTCTTTGCTGTCCAAAATAAAGGGTTTATTCAAATCCTAATTTGAAAAGTCAAACGGCTAGTTTGAAAGTCAAACGACAAGTTTTGGAAAGAGGAGAAGAGGTGGAAACCGAATTGGGGAAGGAGTCCTCCTCCCCAAGCCGGTGCACCTCCCAAGCCGAGTTGGGGAGGGACTCCACTTCCTCCCCTTGGCCGGCCAGCCCCTCCACCTATATAAGGAGGGGCAGGGCTCCCTCCTAGTACACACAAGTCCCTCTCCTCTAAACCTAAACCCTAGCCACAGCCTAGGGATTTCTCCCAAGCCGTCAAGTTAGAGCTTCTAATTGCCCTAGCCTCCGGTTTAGAGCCTTCTAATTGGTGTGTCTAAACCCTAGATCACCAAAGCTCTCTCATAGTCCACCATACTCGCTCCGGCTTAAGGCGAAGCCCTGCGAGATCTCCCCTCTACTTCCGGTACCACGCCGTTGTGCTGCCGGAATCGCGAGGAGAGTGCTACAACTTCCGCTGCCTGCTGGAACAAGGGAGAGGAAGGTCTTCATCAAGTACCGAACGTGTGACCGACTGCGGGAGCGCTGCCGGAACGCAGCGCCGGAAGGATCGTCTACGTGATCTTGAGATCGGAAAGAGTACGACTACATCACCCACGAGAATCTGCTCTTGTTAACCGCTTTGGAATCTTCGAGGGTGAGTTCCTCTATCGACTCGTTGCTACAATCTAGTAGATAGATCTTGGCTTGTTTGTTTGCATGCGGTAGAATATTTTTGTTTTCCATGCTACGAACCCCTCTGAGGGTATCGAGCCGTGTCTATATGTAGATCTGTTGCAGAGTAGAACACAATGGTCATTGTGGGCGTTGATGCTTTTATTGTCGATTGCTTCTTGTGTACTTTGCATCTTGCGGTATGTTGGGATGAAGCGCGGCTAACCTTACATGACATCGTTCATGAGACTTGCTCCACGCTTGACATGCAACTTGTATTGCATAAGTGGCTTTGCGGGTGCCTGTTTCTCCTAGCATAGTTAAGATCCAATTTACAACGGGTGATTAACAATACTAGTATCAATGTTGTGGTTCATGTTCGTAAGTTAGAACGACACTTATTAACAGCCCCAAACCACGTAAAATATGCAAAGAAAGTAGAGGCGTCTAACTTTGTTTTGCAGGGGTGTGCAGTGATGTGATATGGCCATGATTGTGATTATATATGATGTATGCAATGTTCCTTATTGTAAGTCGGCAACCGGCAGGAGCCATATGGTTGTCTTTAATTTCTGTTAAGACCCGCGTGTCTATTCAAAGTAGTTGTAATAGTTGAAGCTGGTGGACGACAACCATGGAGAAGCGTCATTGACCTTGATGCAATGCCGGTGATGATGGAGATCATGTTCGTGCTTGAAGATGGAGATCGGAAGCACAAAGAAGAAAGGCCATATCATATCACATATTATGAATTGCATGTGATGTTAATCCTTTATGCATCTTGTATTGCTTAGTAGACGACGGTAGCATTATAAGATGATCCCTCAAGCACACAATTTCAAGTTCTAAAGTGTTCACCCTTAGTATGCACCGTTGCTAAAGCTTGTTGTTTCGAAGCACCACGTGATGATCGGGTGTGTTAGATTCCGCAAGTGAATACAACGTAAGCAAGCCAGATTTGCTTATGCGGTAACTAAGGTTTGATCTTGACGAGCCTAGCATATACAGACATGGTCTCAGGGAACACGGATCACCGAAAGGTAAAGCATGAATCATATAGTAGATATAATGAACATGTCGATTGTTCGCCATTGAAACTATATCAACTCTCGTGATGATCGGTTTTGATGTGGTGGATTTGGTTCGTGTGATCACTAAAACAATGTGAGGGATATTGTTTTGAGTGGGAGTTCACCTAGATTAATTTAATTATTAATTAGAACTCAATTTATCATAAATTAAATCAAAGTGAATTTGCATAGTTGTTGTAGTCATTGGCATCCGTTTACCACCTTGCGCTTAGTTTTAATTGAGATGATAGAACTATAGAATTCTGGTTATTTACTTTACGAACTGGTATCGTATTGTTTTGTAGTGTTAATCTAAAGTTTAAAAGTCCTATTGCAAACTTTCAGTAAGTTCCGGTTACTCCATGAAGTTTAATAATTAGTATTAAATCAAGAGTGACAATTCCAAGTGTTAGTGTTTGAGTATCATGTTTGTCTCCATGATTCTTGATATTCAAAGGATTGTCTTAATATCAAGGTTATCTAGGATCTGAAAGAGTTATTTCAGAAACCATGATGTGTGGAAGATATTGTGATATCTGAAACAAAGTTTTGGTTGCAACATGATAGAGTATAATATGGCAAAAGTCATGTTCTCGTATTTGATGAGGATTTGCAAAAGGTTGAAGACACTAGTTGTCCTAATCCTCCAAAATGTTTTGGAGAGCAACATTATACTCGCAGTTCACCGTTATAAGCTAAAAGTAGCTTGATCATGGATAATTCCATGATAAGGGTGAATATTTGATGTAGGAAAAGCGTTTACTACACCAATAGATTACTAAAGAAAGGAATTTGAAAGAACACCAAACATTTGATGATGGTGATCTACTTCAAAGTGCAAATCCAAAGACATTGGTATTTAATTATACACGCTTTGGACTATGTGTCATATGTATGACTCCACTGTTGATGTTGATAGATTCTTTCAAACAGAAAATAACTACTGAAAGAGAATCTCATAAATATATGGCAGAAAAGAAAAGACTAGAATTGTTCAGTTTAAGTATATAGATGATATACATGTTATGGCTATATTATTTGCTTATTAAACCATGTGGTTCTTAAGTATTTGATACTGAATTTGTTGGTGTGAATCGTCATACGAAACAACACAATTCATGAACTACAATGGCCTAAGTAACTAGCAAAAGAATATGTGATGATGGTTATCGAGAACAAATAAAGGGTTATTGTGTTGCTCGTTAAACATCAAAGCTTGCCTTCAAGATTTGTTTTATCAGGTATTATGAGAACAAAAGGGTTGTTCAAATAATTGCCGTAATCCATAAAAGATGGATGATTTACAAATCTCGTTGGATAAATCACATCCATAAAACTAGTGCTAAAAATGTCGAAAGACAAATTGATTGAAAGATCACTTAGGAAGTGACATCGCCGTTTAAATTATATTGGAAAGAAAACATGAAGAAACTCCATGTGGATGGAATTTTGGAGTCTTTTGATTTTTGATCACATGACGCTTGTGAAACTTTCCTGGAGATAATTAAAACTTCGTTCATAGGCCAAAAGGGAACGAATGACTAGCTTATTGGAATTTGTACATATTGTTGTATGAAATCCATTATATGTAGTCAAGAGCGATGGATTTCAACTTCATATGCTTTCTCCGAAAATTTGAGTGAATATATGAATATTTACTTAATAAGGATGAAGTATGAAACATTTGAAAAAGTTCAAAGTCTTTCAAGATGAAGTGCAAAATCATTGTAATAAGAATATAAATAGTTTATGATAAAGATCATAAAGGAAGATATTTGAGTTACAAGTTTAGCATAATACCTTAAGATTTGAGGAATCGTTCCGTGGATTTGCATTTCCCGAAACACCATAAGAGTATGGAGCGTTAGAGATATGTAATTAAACCTTGTTTGACATGGTAAGATCAAAGGTGTAATTCATACAAAACTGCCATTATATTTTAAAGATTAAAAGCTTTAGAGACTACCGTTTTCCACTGAAAAGAGCTCCATCATAATCCGCTGAAATGACACCATATAAAGTTTTGGTTTGGGATAAAACCCAAGTAGTCCTTTCTTAAAACATTGGTATGCTTTGCATAAGAAAGATGTTAGCAACCAAAGTCGGATAAACCTGTCTTTGTATTACTGTTAAGTATTCCTCCATAAACACCGGAGACAAAAGTGTTTGTCGCTTAGAACGTCAAGTTTCTTTAAGAAGGAATTTTTCGTGAAAAGTTAAGTGGGAGGACAATAGAACTTTGATAAGGTTAAAAGAACCTTAGCTATATGTGCAGAGTTGCGCAACACCGAAAAGTGTTCCGGAGGCAGCAACAATGCTCATGGCTCACGTACCTCAAAGGTTGTGGTCATTGAGATCTAAGTTTCTATTGAACCAAGTAGGTCGAGTAAACAATCAAATACCAAGATTTGAGGGTTGAATCATTATTTGAGAATAATGAATGGACTACATGCAAAGAAGCGATGATGGGCCCTGACTCCGTCAAATGGCTTGAAGCCATAAAATCCGTGATAGTTCCATACACGAGAAATCAAGTTTTGAACTTGAAGGACCCTCGAGAAAGGTGTAAGACCTTACAGTTGTGTTTGGATCTATAAAGAAGTAGACATGGATGTTTCACATCTATGAAATAGTCGACATCTTGGGAAAGAATTCACAACAATGTTCAAAGATTGACTATGGCAAGATTTGATCTTTCATAGTGATATTTAGTCTAAACGGATTAATGTAGCAACCACTACATATAATTTTGTTATGTGGTAGTTGAATAAACAAAACAAGTTCTTCTAATAGAAGGGTTACCTAGGACGTGTGCGTGACACGATCCAAAGGGGTTTGTTAATTCAAAGGATGCTAAATGCATATGCAAACTTCAATGGTTGAAGTAAGCATAGCGGAGTTGGAATCTTCACTATGATGAAACTGTTAAAAGAGTTTAATTTCATCAGAGACAATGAAGATGCTTGCATTTGCAAGAAATTAAGTGGGATAGCTAAGACATATTTCTAATACATTATGTGGCAGACATATTGTTGATTAGAAATGATGTATCTTTTATTAACACATATTAAGAATTTCATCCTGATGAAAGACTTAGGCAAAACCCAAATATTTGGCATCAATAGACGCTAATATGGTTGTGCCGAAAGTACATAGATGATGTATTGAATGAGTTCAATATAGAAACTACAAGAAAGGTTCTTGTCACACAGAAAGGATTGAATAAGTTCAATATTGATGATATATTCAAGTGTATTGACACTTGGTAAGTGAAACAAAGATTCAAGTATAGATTGATACTTGATGTATGAAATCACAAAGAGTATTTATATCAATCATACTGTGATATGTACAAATCCAGATATGTCCTATGCTCTAAATGTTATGAGCATATACCAGAATGATTCATAAGATAATCATTGGACGATAGTAAGGATATTCTTATGATCTTTTGGAAGAACTAAGAGTATATTATTTGTAGAAGTGACAAATAGATGGTTAGTTCATTGTAAAAGTACTACATTGATACTAGTTTTGTCACAAAGTACAAATTAAGTTTATCTCAATCTGAACTAAGGGTGGCACAATGTAATGGAAAGTAGGTTCCATAATGGATTTGGATGAGTTCCAAAGTTAAGACATTGTGACAGATACTACAACAAAAGGCTAAGTATATGACTGCTATTATAGCAGCAAAAGAGGGCATTTGTGTCAAGTAGTTTGTTATCAAACTAGGTGTAGTTCACAGCAGGATAATACTATGAAGATATATTGTACGACAATATTATCAACATGTTTTAACCCCAAAGAACTAAAGGTCTCACCAAAGGACCAAAATTATACAAAGCCATCTCATTAGAGAATGAGTGATGCGTAGAGACGCAAAGACATGCAATTACACACGGACCTGGAAGTGTCAGATCCGGAGATCAGTTGACCACTAGCAATCGTGTACATACAACACCAGAAAGCCATGGGTGTTGAATACACAAAGGTTTGAAACTACATTATTGACTCTGGTGCAAGTGGGAGACTGTTGGAGATATGCCCAAGAGGCAATAATAAAGTGGTTATTATCATATCTTCATACTTATGATAAATGTTTACATACCATGCTATAATTGTATTAACCGGAAACATTAATACTTGTGTGATTTGTAAACATAAAAGAGTCCCTAGTAAAGCCTCTTGTTAAACTAGCTTGTTGGTTAATATATGATCATGGTTTCCTGATCATGAACATAGAGATGTTATTAACAACAGGGTCATATCATTAGGAGAATGATGTGATGGACATACTCCTATAGTTAAGCATAGCATAAAGATCAAGTCATTTAAATAGTTCATTTGCTATAAGCTTTCTGATACATAGTAACCTAATTCCTTCGACCATGAGATCATGCATATCACCTTTACCGGAAGGATGCTTTGATAACATCAAATACCACACCGTAACAGGGTGGCTATAAAGGTGGCATTGAGTGTTCGGAAAGTATGGGTTGAGACACATGGATCAAGAGTGGGATTTGTCCATCCATATGACGGATAGATATACTCTGGGCCCTCTCGGTGGAATGTCATCCAATTAGCTTGCAAGCATGTGACTGGCTCACAAGGGATCACATACCACGGGACCGAGAAAAGAGTACTTATCAGTAACGAGGTTGAACTAGGTATGTAGAGATACCGACGATCATAACCTCGGATAAGTAAAATATCGTGAGACAAAGGGAAATTGGTATCGTATGTAAGTGGTTCATTCAATCACAAAGTAATCGTAGAAATATGTGGGAGCCATATGAATTTCCAGATTCCTCTATTGGTTATTGATCGGAGAAGTGTCTCGATCATGTCCGCATAATTCACGAACCGTAGGGAGACACACTTAAGGATTCGATGTTGTTGAGTAGTTATGGAATGATGAGTAAGAGACCAAATGTTGTTCGGAGTCTCAGATGGGATCCGGGATATCACGAGGAGATCCGGAATGGTCTGGAGAATAAGATTCATATAAGGAAAGTCCCGTTTCGGAGTTGGGGAATGGTTCCGGTGTTTTCATCGGGAACATTCTAGAAGGTTCCGGAATGTCCGCACTCGGGGGAAGGGTACATGAATGTGTCATTGTAAGTTGGAATGATTGCATCATGTACTAGGTGTCTTTGCTGTCCAAAATAAAGGGTTTATTCAAATCCTAATTTGAAAAGTCAAACGGCTAGTTTGAAAGTCAAACGACAAGTTTTGGAAAGAGGAGAAGAGGTGGAAACCGAATTGGGGAAGGAGTCCTCCTCCCCAAGCCGGCGCACCTCCCAAGCCGAGTTGGGGAGGGACTCCATCCTCCCCTTGGCCGGCCAGGCCCTCCACCTATATAAGGAGGGGCAGGGCTCCCTCCTAGTACACACAAGTCCCTCTCCTCTAAACCTAAACCCTAGCCACAGCCTAGGGATTTCTCCCAAGCCGTCAAGTTAGAGCTTCTAATTGCCCTAGCCTCCAGTTTAGAGCCTTCTAATTGGTGTGTCTAAACCCTAGATCACCAAAGCTCTCTCATAGTCCACCATACTCGCTCCGGCTTAAGGCGAAGCCCTGCGAGATCTCCCCTCTACTTCCGGTACCACGCCGTTGTGCTGCCGGAATCACGAGGAGAGTGCTACAACTTCCGCTGCCTGCTGGAACAAGGGAGAGGAAGGTCTTCATCGAGTACCGAACGTGTGACCGACTGCGGGAGCGCTGCCGGAACGCAGCGCCGGAAGTATCGTCTACGCGATCTTGAGATCGGAAAGAGTACGACTACATCACCCACGAGAATCTGCTCTCGTTAACCGCTTTGGAATCTTCGAGGGTGAGTTCCTCTATCGACTCGTTGCTACAATCTAGTAGATAGATCTTGGCTTGTTTGTTTGCATGCGGTAGAATATTTTTGTTTTCCATGCTACGAACCCCTACAATTACAACTCGACTCTTTACAAAAGATCCAGAGAACACTCTAGGTTAAAGAGGAAGAAATCAACTTCTTACAAAGAAGAACCAGAAATAACATCTCAGAACTATCTAGTGACTAATACTAGCATCTGAACTAATTAGCTTGCAATTGCTGCTAGTGCAATGCTCTATAGAAGTAGGTGTTATTGCTAGAGTATCTACTCCTATCTAATCAAGATCTTTGCCTTTTCTTCGGTTGATGTATATGTTGACTTCATTGACTTTATTGAAGAACTTGAGCTGCCGATGATGGTTTCTTGAGCAGAAATTGATGTTGACGGCGTCTTCAATGGCTTAGAACCTAGCAAGGGTTAAGAATGTACGGTTGAGTACGAGCGCACTCAGCAAGTTCACTAAAAAGGAGTGTTTGATGCACTAACTACAGCCACAGACCAAAGGTCGTAGGTAATGCAGATTTTTGTAAACATTTCTTCAAAGGTTGCTTTTATTTTCAAAACTATGTCCGACAGCCTTCACAGGTTGACCAAAAATTTCGTGGAGTTCCTTTTCTGCCGCATTCGTAGATCCTTCCCGGAACAGGGAGTAACAAGTTACAGTTCTTACACTCTACTGATGTGCGTCACTTTTCCCATGAGAGACCTTAAGCTTTGTTGCACGGCCGGGAGTATGTCCTATTCAAACTTCCTTGGTTTGAGGCCCAACCTAATATCCAAGTCAATCACTTCCCTTCTCCACGACCCTACATGAAGACATGATCCTCTAGGACATACCCCACCTCCATTAAGCCCCATATAAGACCGACTATAACCCTGGTAGGCACCTGAAGACTCTATGAGCCAGTTATGCCCTGGCAAGCTCCCTTAAAGGTCCAGCTAAACCACTAGCACCTCTCAAGATAATCTAGATACTTAAATCACGGAAAACTAAGGGGTTCCACCCATGTGCTAGGTTTCTCCACGAGAAATCCTCAGCCTCGTGATAAGGTCATCCGTCCATGCGAAAGGAAGAAGATCCAGATGACTTCTCCATCCCATTCCAAATCTCATGGTTAACGCATAATATACGGCGCTAGAATCACTCGCGACATTGGTTGTTAATTCCTAGATGATACATTCCTGGACAATGGCATTTCCATTGACAGTTATAATAGATTAGTTGATCACCTTGGATCAGTAACTGATACTTCTAGTTAATTATGAAAATAGTGTTTTCGACCTTTTTGAAATGCAGGTTATGACAACATTTGAGTTACAAGCATAGAAAATAATCAAAGGACATGAGCAAGTGTGAACTTGCATTTTGTGATTGCAAGATTATGCACTCACGATCTTTAGGACACTAGAAGATCCAAATTATGAAGGTAACATCATTGGTCCGATAAGGACAAATGTTTAAAGAATCAAGATGCAACTATGAATAATTAATGTAATGCAATTTGGTAAACGCAAATCCCCGAAATAATCGTATCTGATCTAGGGTTCGGAAACTGGGGATGGTTTCTTTAGAATGTGTTTCACTTTTATACCAGCTTCACACTTGTGCTTCTTACTAAGTTTTGTGAGAGTCTGTGAAACAATATGTAAATACAACAAGTAGCATACAATATTAAAGCACTCAAATGGGGCATGGTATCTAAAATATTTCTTAAGCAAGATTATTAATCAAGTAAAGCTTTTAAAGAAGTGTTTAAGGATTTCTTTTTGTTTCTTAAAAGAATAACTTTTTGAGGAAAAGGTTACTTTTACCAAGGAAAAGCATTTAAACTACAAGGTAACCCTTTTAAGGTTTTATTATTAACTTTAATGATCAAAGAGGAAAACATTATCAAACTTTGAATAATCACAACACTTGTAGTGGAAACCTTTATGTTTTGGATAAGGTATTATATTATATGTGGTTCACTTCTTAATGTTTTATAAAAGTAGAATATAGGTGTGATTGATTTTATGGGGTGGGGTTTAATGAAATTATAAGTGAATAGAATCACTTACCTATTTTTAGAATTTAGGGCTAGACTTTATAAACATGGAAAAAACATTACTTTAATTACATAAAACCTTTTTTAGCTTTTTAAGTGGATTCTTATATAAATAAGTAGTAGATATTATCTTGGTGATTATATAAGTGAAGAGAATCCTTTTGATAAACAATATATTATTTTTGATGATTTTATAATTGATAAAATATTTTTAGGAAGATTAAGATACCTTAATTTTAAATGGTAGTTTAGTAATTACATCTTCAAATGGTTAGACCTCTCTTGACTTCACTTAAACATCAATTGAACTTATTATTTCATTTTTAGGCTTTAAACAAATAATGTCAAAGGCAAAGTAAGGATTCATATACTTATAATGCACTAAAATAAAAGAAAATGGTTTGAAATAGGATTTATTAAACTCTTACACTTAATTTTACCCCAAGCTTGGAAGGTGATACTTTTAATGTATTATTTTATTTTTGTGATTTTTAAATAATAGAATATGATTTTTTATAAGTTTTAACATTTTATAAAGACTTAATAAATAATAATATTTAGTTAAGTGACACAAAAAATATATGAAACAAGTTTATAAATGTAGATTTTGTTTTTCTAAGAATTTTGACATCTAAAGTTTATTTTTCTAAATTTTGAATAATAAAATATGTTTATTTAAGATTTATCCCTAATAGGTTATTTACTACTAAAAATAATTATCTTATTTAAGTTGGAAAATAAAATAAGATAATATGTTTAGAATATAGAATTTATTTTTCTGAACATTTTGATATATTATATATATTTTTATGAATTATAAAATAAAAGTTATTGAATTAATAAGATTAATTCATTTTATTAAATTTCTGGAAAACATTTATATTTGAATTTATAATATTTTATTTATTTACTAAACAGGGAATACTTTTTATACCGGTTCAAAACCTACCCTAGGTTACAGACATGTGGGCATGTGGCCACGTCATCTGCCACGCGGGACAAAGACTAAGTCAAATGACACTGAGGTGGTCGGGGTGACGCAAGCATGACGTGATAAAAACGTCAGCGCAGCCTCCACCACCAGATCATGGTCGTCGGCGGCGATCAACGACGTTTCAGCTAGGGCGGTTGGGTGTGTTGGATAGAGCGGGATGAGGCGAGTTTGGTGGTAGCGGCACCGCCCGCTACTGGTCACCGGAGGATGACCAGCGGCAAGCTACAGCGGCGACATGCTCGGGTTCATGTGTACGGGACGCTACAGACGACTAGGGACAAATCAGAGAAAATCATCGAAAGCTGAAGCTCACTAGGAAGCTTGTAGAGGTGACAGCAAGGAGAGGCGAGCTCGAACGGCGTCGCCATGGTCGACAGCGAGCGACGAACAGATGAGGTCGGTGGCATCGCTAGCGAGCGAGATGGATCGATTCCTTCTACCCGATGATCCAGAATGGTGAGCAGAAGCTCCTAGGCATCACAGTGGATCTTGGCAAGGTTGGGAATGACCAGTCTCCATGACTTTTGAACGGCTAGGGTTTCGGTTTTGCGGAAAAATAGGAGAGAGCGCGTGAGAGAGAGTGAGATGGGTATGAGCGGATAGAGGACAGTGTGGGCATTCTTCTCCTCACCTCCAAGGATCACGGCACGCATCACAGCGCGACGGAGGATCAACAGCGGCAGCGCAGCCACGCAGCTGCTTCGCCGTCGTCGACGAAGACGATGAGATGAAGGGGTATTTGGGATGGGCCGTGTGGGGCTGGTGTTGGGCTGCGGCTGAGTGAGCGAGGCACGACAGCTGGCGCACGCGAGCGGCAATTAGGTGAAGAAGGAAAATGGGCCGTGGGCCGGGCGGCTAGCTGACTCCTTTTCTTTTTCCAATTCTATTTTCTGTTTGCTATTTTTTGTAAACCTTTTCAAATTTGAATTTCCTCCATGAATGAAATATTCATACTCAGTGAATCAACAAGGTTCTGCATGGGTCAATGTAGGTCAATGTACTAACTGGTTTGGTATTCCTTTTTAGTATTTTCACTATTCAATATATAAAGTAGTGTTTTGTTAGGAAATATTAATTGAGATTAGGGTTTTAGGGTGTTTTGGTTTACTATATATAAACCTTATAAAATTATTTTCTTTTCACCATAAAAATTGTGATGTTAAGATTTAAGATAGTTAATGTTTTCCATGAAATATATTCATACTTAGCCTCACATAAGAATTGATATATATATTATAACCCTTTAAATCTTTGTGGTTTAAATTTTAAGGTTCTTTAATGTTTGGAATTTCTTTTATTCCAATTCGATTACAATTTCTTCATAATCATTCTACTCTTTGTTTTTCAAAGTATGCATGGATCACTTCTTGAACTAGTTGTTCACTACTTTCTTAAGTGTGGTTAATGTTTTGATAGAAGTTTATAATATAATGGTGAATAACCATTATCATTCATGTGACACATGTGATCTCAATGCCCAGCAACATCTATTTAGGGTTTCTAATACCACACTTACTATGGACCCTAGAGGATACACTACCCTCAAGTTTATTAGTGAATGTTGCTAGGGATCAAGGTTTAAGGATTGATCTAGAATTTATAATCTTGAATGATATCTCAACTTAGAGTGAGCTATAAAGATTACTTCTTAATGTGTTCTTGATAATTCCATGAGACTAGGTTTCTAATAGGGTTTAATATAATAAGGTGGACAAGGCTCTCATCAATACACCCTCAAATGGTATTCTAATTATCTCTTAGAAGTTTCATTTGACTAAGAGATACCTTTCCAATGGCTTCTTAAAATTAGGAATTGGTTCCACTGCTAACTTAATTCTAGGGTTTTGGACAAAGAGGTAGACATGGCTTGAGAATACCTTGGTTAAAGGTTTGTCAAGAATTCCTACCCACACACTTCACTAAGCTTGGGTCATAGTTAGGGAACTCCTTTCCTAGGTATACTCTATATGAATTCTTACCTAATTAACTAAGATGTCCTGTTCCTAAATGAACTAGTCACCTAGCTCCACCATATCCACCATCATATGATGACATGGTCATGCCACTTCAATAATTCTCATTCTCCATTCTTCTACATATAACTTCGATTACTTAGATACCCTTGATGAATCCATCAATGTAACTACTTCTAACTCCATCCATAAACTCCTTTATAATAACCTTGCCTCTACTTTCAAGGCTTGCAAGATTATAGTTCTCTCTATATATCACATGTGATACCAATCCTTTGGAATGGGTAGGGTGCTACTCCCATAACACAAGTTTGGTCTTGTATTAGCTTGGTTAACTGCTATGCTCCAACTACTCCATACAACTCATACTATATACTTCATCATACTCTAGCTTGACTTTGCATGATCAAGCTAGATGATTCAGCTTAATAAGGCTTTGCCTAATTTGGTATACTCACAACTCTTCTTCAACACCTAGTCATCTATTCTCAAGTGATTTGTGAATAATGACCACCATCCTTTGATCATACAAAGCTTAAGCTTCTAATTGTCTGATCAAGATCTATAATCAACTAAGTAGTAGGCCTGTACTAGTCTCACTATAGGATTATCTTGTTAAGGAAGCTTACTCCATATTTATATCTACTTGGCATAACAAGATTATCATTGGATACTCTAATACTTCTAGCTTTCTCATAGCCCCATATTCACTATCTTAACTCTTAGGTTTAGATGCTTCTTCTAGTTAACTCATGAGTGAGTTAACTCCTCCAACACCAAATGGTTTTATCACCACTAAGGATCACAATCCATTGATGATGTCATACTTCACCATAGCTAGTTCCTCCTCCTTATTAATTTACTTAAGGTCTTTGGAAGGTCAATATAATAGGTCAAAGGCTAAGAGTCAACAAGTGCTAGGTAAAGAATTGATCACTCAATATTTATGATCAATTGACACTAGGACTTGGTTAAGTAGGAATGTCATCTATCAATATGACATCAAAGATATGTGGTGGATGGTCTTGGCTTGTCTTCCTTTTCTACTCTATTTGTGATAAGAGTTAATACTTAAGAACTACCATGATACCCATGGTAGGAATAACTATGGAAAACAAATATTTCAAGATTTAGTTATAAAGTTTCTTTGCTTAAGTTATAAACTTAATTGAGTATTCAAGAGTTGTTATAATTAATACCCTTATGTGATCTCTATAAGATCCTTCATAAATGTGTGGTGGTTTTAGCTTGGTTCTATTTGATCTACCCATAGATCAAATTATATTACCCAAAGATAAGGTTTTAGCAAAGGTCGTATTGAAACTTATCGCAATCAACTTGATGATCTGCTTCAGTTCCACCAAGTTAAGAGAAGCTTCAATCACTTTGACAAGTTTTATTTAAAAGCGCGAAAATTATCCAGATTTTCTATGCACGAATGCAATGCACACACCTCATCTCAGCTTATTTCTAAGCTCTAATGCTAGGATGTTACAGTCTCTCCCCCTTAAAATAAACTTAGTCCCCGAAGTTCGTACTCTCTTACTTTTAGGAATAAGGAGTTGACTTTTATTGATCATGACCTTTCCTAACTCCATTGTGATCACAAATGGGGATAATTGCAGTATCCCGTATCCATATCTTTTTCCTTGAATTCTCTTCATACTTGGCAACTTCCAACTGTCGTTTCCTATATGTATTATAACTCCTTCTACTACAATCCCTTGGGTTATGCCTTCATAGTCCTACTTAGGATTGGTTTTGGACACATTTCATCCATTCCGATCAGGCTTTCCTATTACTCTACACTAGCCTATATTGGAGTAATTTATTCGCCTTTTTAAAGACAACTTATGAGTTGCTTCTTTAAGAACTAGTCCACTAGGTTTAATATATTATATCTCCTTCGATCTTTCATCCGGACATACTCTTGAGAGTACTCTTTATACAGATGACTCGGTAATTCTTCTCCAACCTTTAGTTGGCAAGTCAGATTATAACAATACTTTAGTGTTTATTATTTACTCTCCCCCTTGGGGTTTTCTGATGATCTCTAAACTTTATGTATAATACCCATTAACTCAATAGTTAGGTTTTTTGGTCTCTCTCTTGCTTATTCTCTACCTCTATACGGTCTCATGAAAGAATTTACGGTATACCCACATAGTTGTGGATCTCCGAAACGAATCTTCCAACATTACTTGTCTTACTTTTATCTTCTTAGACATTATTCCTCACTATTGAACCCGATTTCGTAGAACGTCTCGAAAGCCATTCGCTTAAATCTTATACTTCTTTATGTCTCTCCTAACTTAGGCCAAGTTTTATGATCTTTAAATCATAC
The DNA here is from genome assembly GCA_023614405.1 of Avena insularis. NCBI lineage: Eukaryota > Viridiplantae > Streptophyta > Magnoliopsida > Poales > Poaceae > Avena > Avena insularis. The sequence continues at coordinate 360,994,240 of CM042689.1, read as the reverse complement.
AAAGATGACCTAATTGGCTAAACCAATAGGATACCAGCTATGGATACTAGCTGCGGATCCTTCTCTGTGTATGAATTACCCTACGGGTTTTTGACCTACTATTTGTATTCTCTTCGAGTTGTCAGAGCTTGAATACCACTTTTCTTCCAAGACTTCTTATTTGATCCCTTTCATGTTCCTTCCATGAACTTGGTACTGCTGCTACTACTTTGTTAGCTTCCGAGCAATAACACCTACTTTGGGGTGAACATAATTCATTCCTTCATGTTGCTTCACATTTTTTTGCACTAATATTCCTTCTTATTGCCAGCTCATAGTGAGTTGGGATTGATCCATCCTTCAAAATCATGTTGATACTCCTTATATTTGGCTACCTTCTTCCTACAAGTCTTTATCTTGATCTTCAGAACTCGTCACTCCCTTACACGAATTCCCTTATCTCTCTAGGTATATAACATCAAGTAATAACTTGATGATGCAACATGCATTTGCACATCAAGTCAAAGTTCATGCACAGATCTAGTTAATCAAGAAGATCTAGGAAAACCAAGAAATCCAAATGTGGTACATATAACACACATCATTCTAAGCCCGGAATATAGTAGTTGAGTATAATACCTCTAGAATTCAGGCTTAGCTGTGTAGTATATGACACCTTCTAGTATAGGTTTACTTTGTGATACTTAGCACTTAGAAGTCAAACTACTCTTTGTCTCAATATTTACCCAAATTGCTCAATTGCAACATGATAATTTGAAGCAAGGTGGTCTCACTTTGGTTCTGACTAACCACTTACTTTTCTATTAGGACTACTAAAGACTACCAATTTTCCATTATATTGTAAACTATCCTCACATAATCTCTCAAAACTACTAACAAAATTGTAGTTACTACCTTAATCCAAAAATTATCGTAATGATATGATACCTATGACTTCTATCATAGACCTACATTGTTCTTTACTTACTATTATTACAAGATTTTTTACTGAGTACTTGTCCTAATTACAAACTTATCATGGTCTTCGATCTAAGTTCACCATGATCTTATTAGGACTTACCTAGTCCTCATGATTTAAGAGCTAATCTCACTATGATGACTCTTCTTTTTATCTTACGATAGTTGATTCTAAACCAAATCCTACATCATCACGTAGAATTCTCAAGTGAATCCCACATGATTTACTTCCCATTTCATCTATACATGTTCTAATGGTCTTCCCTATGTGGTATAGTGGTATTAACTAGTGATAAGGTTCTTCGAATTTACAGGGATTCTAAATATAGACTCCATCACTAATACTACTCCACATGATATCCTATTCTTAGTCATAATCTTCTTTGATATTTTACTTACTTAAGATATCTTAGTGGTGGTATACCTATTTAGAGCTACACTCAAATGACATTTATCTAGAGAATACATATAACTAATCCGTAAGAAAGATGATAAAAAAATCCAACTTAAGTGTGACAAGGTTTATCCTCAAGTGGATATCCATCACAAGTCTTGGTTTAGATAAGATGGCTCATATAGTCACTATCCAACCTATAGATCTTCCTAAAAGGGTTTTAATCCTATGGTCAAAGCATATGCTCTAATACCAGCTGCGGTGACCCAGCATACCACTTCAGATGTAGTACACTATAGTCATTGACATAACACTAATGAAACACCGTTCACTAGTATTACATCCCTTAGAGTGGTACAACAGAACACATCAAGTCCAAGACATGACTATAGATTACAACCCGACTCTTTACAAAAGATCTAGAGAACACTCTAGGTTATAGAGGAATAAATCAACTTCTTACAAAGAAGAACCAGAAATAACATCTTAGAACTATCTAGTGACTAATACTAGCATCTGAACTAATTGGCTTGCAATTGCTGCTAGTGCAATGCTCTATAGAAGTAGGTATTATGGCTAGAGTATTGATACATTGCAAATGTATCTATAATTTTTGATGTTCGATGCTTGGTTTTATCTACTTTCTTGTGTTTTGTCCACACTTTGGAGTACTTTTCATATGATTTCTTGGAGTAACCTATTAACAAGATACCACAGTGCCAGTTGCCTGTTTTCTGCTATTTTTGGTTCCAGAAAAGTCATAAAATCAATATTCTCGGAATTGGACCGGATAAAAGCCAAAGTTGATATTTTCCCGGAAGATTCACGGAGCCAGATGGAGACACGAAGGGGGGCCATAGGGTGGCCACACCAACCCTTGGCGCGGGACAGCCCAGGCCACGCCAGGGCATGGTGTGGGCCCCCTAGCTGGCCACCGACCTTGCCTCCTTCGCCTATATATTCCTCCCGAGGCAAAAACTCTAAGTAGTCAATCAGAAATCCACGAAAAGTTCCACTGCGCCGCTGCCACCGAAGGGGAGATTCGGGGGACAGAAACTCTCTGTTCCGTCACCCTGCCGGGACGGGGAAGTGCCCCCGGAGCCATCTCCATCGATCTCCACCGCCATCTCCATCACCATTGCTGATTCCCATGATGAGGAGGGAGTAGTTCTCTCTCGAGGCTAAGGGTTCTACCGGTAGCTATGTGTTCATCTCTCTCTCTATGCATGATCATATTGTGATCATGAGCTTTGTAATCAAGTAGATCTACCTTGCTACTCAAGTGCTTTAATAGATATCTGCTCTCCCCATGTGTGTGAAGTTGACAGTGTGCACACCATGGTGGCACTTAGGCTAGAGATTACAAATACTCGTTATGAGTTATAATTGGAGTTGGATGTCTTTATGAAATTGTGGTGTTTGTTGGACTCATCTAGTACTCAAGGTGACGGTGTGGGGATTTCTAGATGGGAAATATGAACTTTCAGGTGTGCTGTTATAGCCCTACCATCGATTAGAGTGTCCAACCAGAGAGTAGTTCAGCGTAGTATCAGAAAGAAGAATATATTTATATGAGAGTGTTCACTAGTGAAAGTATGATCCCTAGGCCTTGTTTCTTAGCATTGAAACACCGTTTGCAACTAGATCTGTTACATGTTTGCTTGCTTCCATCTTTATTTCAGTTTTACTTTAGTCTTTTCCACGCCAGCAAGCTATTTTCTATCACCGTTACCACTTATAATTATCTATACCACTTGTATTTCACTATCTCTTCGCCGAACTAGTGCACCTATACACCTGACAAGTGTATTGGGTGTGTTGGGGACACAAGAGACTTTTTGTATCTTGATTGCAGGGTTTCTTGAGAGGGGATACCTTTGACCACTTCCTCCCTGAGTTCGATAAACCTTGGATGATCCACTTAAGGGAAAACTTGCCGCCGTTCTACAAACCTCTGCACTTGGAGGCCCAACAACTGTCTACAAGAATAGAAGTGCGTAGACAACAAGTATCTACTCCTATCTAATCAAGATCTTCGCCTTTGCTTCGGTTGATGTATATTTTGACTTCATTGACTTTATTGAAGAACTTGAGCTGCAGATGGTGGTTTCTTGAGCAGAAATTAATGTTGACATCGTCTTCGACGGCTTAGAATCTAGCAAGGGTTAAGAAGGTACAGTTGAGTATGAGCGTACTCAGCAAGTTCACTAAAAATGAGTGGTTGATGCAATAACTACAGCCACAGACCAAAGGTCATAGGCAATGCAGGTTTTTGTAAACATTTCTTCAAAGGTTGCTTTTATTCTGAAAACTATGTCCGACAGCCTTCACAGGTTGACCCGAACTTTCGTGGAGTTCCTTTTCTGCCGCGTTCGTAGCTCGTTCCCAGAACAGGGAGTAACAAGTTACAGTTCTTACACTCTACAGAGGTGCGTCACATTTCCCATGAGAGACCTTAAGCTTTGTTGCCCAGCCAGGAGTATGTTCCCGTTCAAACTTCCATGGTTTGAGGCCCAACCTAAGATCCAAGCCAATCACTAACCTTCTCCATGACCCCTCATGAAGACACGATCCTCCAGGACATGCCCCACTTCCGTTAAGCCCCATATAGGACCGGCTATAACCCTAGTAGGCACCTGGAGACTCTATGAGCCGGTTATGCCCTGGGAAGCTCCCTTAAAGGTCCAGCTAAACCACTAGCAGCCTCTTAAGATAATCTAGACACTAAAATCACGGGAAACTAAGGGATTCCACCCATGTGCTAGGTTTCTCCACGAGAAATCCTCAGCCTCATGATCAGGTCATCCGTCCATGCAAAAGGAAGAAGATTCATCTGACTTCTCCATCCCATTCCAAATCTCATGGTTAACGCGTCATATACGGCGCTAGAATCACTCTCAACATTGGTTGTTAAGTCCTTGATGATAGATTCCTGTACAATGGCGTTTCCACTGCTACTTATAGTAGATTAGCTGATCACCCTGGATCAGCAACTGATACTTCTAGTTAATTATAAAAATAGTGTTTTCGACCTTTTTGAAATAGCAGGTTATAGCAACATTTGAGTTACAAGCATAGAAAATAATCAAAGGACATGAGCAAGTGTGAACTTGTCTTTTGTGATTGCAAGATTATGCACTCACGGTCTTCACACACTAGAAGATCCAAATTCTAAAAGTAGCATCATTGGTCCAGTAAGGACGAATGTTTAAAGAAGCAAGATGCAACTATGCATAATTAATGTAATGAAATTTGGTAAACACAAATCCCCGGAATAATCTTATCTGATCTAGGGTTCGGAAACTGGGGATGGTTTTCTTTAGAATGTGTTTCACTTCTATACCAGCTTCACACTTGTGCTTCTTACAAAGTCTTGTGAGAGTGTGTGAAACAATATGTAAATACAACAAGTAGCATACAATATTAAAGCACTTAAATGGGGCATGGTATCTAAAATATTTCTTAAGCAAGATTATTAATCAGTTAAAGCTTTTAAAGAAGTGTTTAAGGATTTCTTTTATGTTTCTTAAAAAAATAACTTTTGAGGAAAAGGTTACTTTTACCAAAGTAAAGCATTTAAACTACAAACTAACCCTTTTAAGGTTTTATTATTAACTTTAATGATCAAAGAGGAAAACATTATCGAACTTTGAATAATCACAACACTTGTAGTGGAAAACTTTATGTTTGGATAAGGTATATATTATATGTGGTTCACTTCTTAATGTTTTATAAAAGTATAATATAGGTGCGATTGCTTTTATGGGGTGGTGTTTAATGAAATTATAAGTGAAAAGAATCACTTACCTATTTTTAGAATTTAGGGATAGACTTTATAAACATGTAAAAATATTACTTTAATTACTTAAAAACTATGTTTAGCTTTTTAAGTGCATTCTTAGATAAAGATGTAGTAAATATTTTCTTAGTGATTGTACAAGTGAATAGAATCCTTTTGATAAACAATATTTTTTGATGATTTTATAATTGATAAAATATTTTTAGGAAGATTAAGATACACTTAATTTTAAATGGTAGTTTTAGTAATTACATCTTAAAATGGTTAGACCTCTCTTGACTTCACTTAAACATCAACTGAACTTGTCATTTCATTTTTAGGCTTTAAGGAAATAATGTCAAAGGCAAAGTAAGGATTCATATATTTATAATGCACTAAAATAAAAGAAAATGGTTTGAAATAGGATTTATTAAACTTTTACACTTAATTTTACCTCAAGCTTGAAGGTGATTCTTTTAATGTGTATATTTTATTTTTGTGATCATTTTGGTATAATATATATATATATTTGTGTTTTTTAAATAATATGATATGATTTTTTTATAAGTTTTAACATTTTATAAAGACTTAATAAATAATAATATTTAATTAAGTGACACAAAAATATATGAAACAAGTTTATAAATGTATAATTTGTTTTTCTAAGAATTTTGACATCTAAAATTTATTTTTCCGAATTTTAAATAATAAAATATGTTTATTTAAAATTTATCCTTAATAGGTCATTTACTAATAATAATAATTATCCTTTTTAGGTTGGAAAATAAAATATGATAATAGGTTTAGAATATAGAATTTATTTTTCTGAACATTTTTATATATTATATATATCTTTATGAATTATAAAATAAAAGTTATTGAATTAATAAGTTAAATCATTTTATTAAATTTCTAGAAAACATTTATATTTGAATTTATAATGTTTTATTTATTTACTAAACAGGGAATACTTTTTATACCGGTTCAAAACCTACCCTAGGTCACAGACATGTGGGCCAGTGGCCACGTCATCTGCCACGCGGGACAAAGACGAAGTCAAACAACACAACGCGGCGGAGGATCAACGACGGCAGTGCGGCCACGTAGCTTCTTCGCCGTTGTCGACGAAGACGATGAGATGAAGGGGTATTTGGGTTGGGCCATGTGAGGCTGGTGTTGGGCTGCAGCTGAGTGAGCGAGGTGCGGTAGCTGGCGCACGCGAGCGGCAATTAGGTGAAGAAGGAAAATGGGTCGTGGGCCGAGCATCTGGCTAACTCCTTTTCTTTTTCCAATTCTCTTTTTTGTTTGCTGTTTTTTGAAAAACCTTTTCAAATTTGAATTTCCTCCATGAATCAAATATTCATACTCGAATCAACAAGGTTCTTCATGGGTGAATGTACTAACTGGTTTGGTATTCCTTTTTAGTATTTCACTATTCAATATGTAAAGTAGTGTTTTATTAGGAAATATTAATTGATATTAGGGTTTTAGTTAATGTTTTCCAGGAAGTATATCATACTTAGCCTCACATAAGAATTGATATATATATTATAATGCTTTAAATCTTTGTGCTTTAAATTTTAAGGTTCTTTAAAGTTTGGAATTTCTTTTATTCCAATTCCATTACAATTTCTTCATAGCCATTCTACTCTTTTTTTTCAAGGTAGGCATGGATCACTTCTTGAACTAGTTGTTCACTACTTTCTTAAGTGTGGTTAATATTTTGATAGAAGTTTATTATATAATGGTGAATAACCATTATCATTCATGCGAGACATGTGATCTCAATGCCCAGCAACATCTACTTAGGGTTTCTAATACCACACTTATTATGGACCCTAGAGGATACACTACCCTCAAGTTTATTAGTGAATGTTGCTAGGTATCAAGGTTTAAGGATTGATCCAGAATTTATAATCCTGAATGATATCTCAACTTAGAGTGAGCTATAAAGATTACTTCTTAATGTGGTCTTGATAATTCCATGAGACTAGGTTTCTAATAGGGTTTAATATAATAAGGTGGACAAGGCTCTCATCAATACACCCTCAACTGGTATTATAATTATCTCTTAGAAGTTTCATTTGACTAAGAGATACCTTTCCAATGGCTGCTTAAAATTACGAATTGGTTCCACTGCTAACTTAATTCTAGGGTTTTGGACAAAGACGTAGACATGGCTTGAGAAGACCTTGGTTAAAGGTTTCTCAAGAATTCCTACCCACACACTTCACTAAGCTTGGGTCATAGTGAAGTAACTCCTTTCCTAGGTATACTCTATATGAATTCTTACATGATTAACTAAGAAGTCCTTTGCCTAAATGAACTAGTCATCTGGCTCAACATATCCACCATCATATTATGACATGGTCATGCCACTTCAATAATTCTCATTCTCCATTCTTCTACATATAACTTCGATTACTTAGATACCCTTGATGAATCCATCAATGTAACTACTTCTAACTCCATCCATAAACTCCTTTATAATAACCTTGCCTCTACTTTCAAGGCTTGCAAGATTATAGTTCTCTCTATATATCACATGTGATACCAATCCTTTGGAATGGGTAGGGTGCTACTCCCATAACACAAGTTTGGTCTTGTATTAGCTTGGTTAACTGCTATGCCTCCAACTACTCCATACAACTCATACTATATACTTCATCATACTCTAGCTTGACTTCTTGTGATCAAGCTAGATGATTGAGCTTACTAAGGCTTTGCCTAATTTGGTATACTCATAACTCTTCAACACCTAGTCATCTATTCTCAAGTGACTTGAGAATAATAACCACCATCCTTTGATCATACAAAGCTTAGGCTTCTAATTGTCTAATCAAGATCTATAATCAACTAAGTAGTAGGCTTATACTAGTCTCTATATTGGATTATCTTGTTAAGGAAGCTTACTCCATATTTATATCTACTTGGCTTAATAATACTGTCATTGGATACTCTAATACTTCTAGCTTTCTCATAGATCCATATTCACTATCTTAACTCTTAGGTTTAGATGCTTCTTCTAGTTAACTCATGAGTGAGTTAACTCCTCCAATACCAAATTGTTTGATCACCACTAAGGATCACATTCCATTGATGATGGCATAGTTCACCATATCTAGTTCCTCCTTCTTATTAATTTACTTAAGGTCTTTGGAAGATCAATATAATAGGTCAAAGGCTAAGAGTCAACAAGTGTTAGGTAAAGAATTGATCACTCAATATTGATGATCAATTGACACTAGGACTTGGTTAAGTAGGAATGTCATCTAGCAATATGGCATCAAAGATATGTGATGGATGGTCTTGGCTTGACTTCCTTTTCTACTCTATTTGTGATAAGAGTTAATACTTAAGAACTACCATGATAACTATGGTAGGAATATCTATGGAAAACAAGTGTTTCAAGATTTAGTTATTAACTTTCTTTGCTTAAGTTATAAACTTAATTGAGTATTCAAGAGTTGTTATAATGAATACCCTTATGTTATCTCTATAAGATCCTTCATAAATGTGTGGTGGTTTTAGCTTGGTCCTATTTGACCTACCCATAGATCAAATTATATTACCCAAAGATAAGGTTTTAGCAAAGGTCGTATTGAAACTTATCACAATCAACTTGATGATCTACTTCAGTTTCACCAAGTTAAGAGAAGCTTCAATCACTTTGACAAGTTTTATTTAAAAGCACGAAAATTATCCAGATTTTATATGCATGAATGCAATGCACGAACCTCATCTCAGCTTATTTCTAATATCTAATGCTGGGATATTACAACGAACAAGTCACTGGTTCATTAGCTTAGGCAAAGCCGGAGGATCCAGAGGCATGGTACTATTCCATAATCATGCTCTCCGGATGACCACTACTTATTCCGAGGTGACGGACTAGAGCAAGCCAGTTGGCCTGGTCTTGTGGTTGATCTGTTGGGCAGGGTGATGACCCACAAGTATAGGGGGTGTATCGCAGTATTTTCGCTAAGTAAGAGTGTCAAACCCAACGAGGAGCAGAAGGTGCTGGCTAGTGGTATGGGTCAGGAATTCTCTGCAAATACTTAGCAAACAGATTTTTAGGGGTTTTCGATAAATCAAGTAAACAAAGTACGAGTAAATGAAAAATAGTAAGAATAAATGCAGCAAGTGGCCCAATCCTTTATGCAGCAAAGGACAAGCCGATTGTATTTCTATAGATGACCGAACGTTCTCGAGGACACATGGGAAGACTGTCAAGTGCTTTCGCTTCATATAGTTGGTTAATCTTCTTTAGCTTGCTAAGTGTTGTGTGGGTGAACCTGTGCTAATGTACCGCCCCATCCAAGACTAATACATACTTGTGATTATACCCCTTGCAAACATCCGTTAGTACAAGAAAGTAATTAAGGTAGAAACCTAACCACAACTTTAAACTCTAAGACCCTTACGTCCCTTGTGCAATGGTTTCCTAACGGGGGTTCAGGTTTCTGTCACTCCGGCAACCCCTACGATTAGTAGCCAAATACATAATGCATTACCCTAGGACCTTATAGGTGAAGTGTCATGTAGTCGATGTTCACATGACACCACTAGAAGAAGTACACCACAACTTAAATAACAATCTATTGAATCTTTCTCAACGCAACTCCACTACTAACAACAAGACTTCTCCCATGTCCTCAGGAACAAAACGAACTACTCACAAGACATCATATGGATCATGATCAGAGATGGAATAATGATGTATAACAATCTGAACATAAACAATAATTCAATGGTTCACTCAATAGCATCAACTACAAAGAGTAATCAACACCGAGAAAGTTTCCCCTACGAACTATGCAATTGTTACAGCAATATGGAGATGGTGATGAGGGTGCTGATGGTGATGATGGTGGTGATGATGATGATCCCGATGAAGTCTAGCTTGATGGTGGTGTTGATGGCGATGATCTCCCCTCTCCGGGAAGGAATTCCCCCGGCAGAAATCTGTCTGCCGGAGAGATCTTTCTCTCTCGGTGTTTTCTGCCCTGCAGAGGCGGCAAAATCTTTCTGTGGTCGCTCCCCGAGTCTTCGGGTTTCGTGGGGATGATATACGCCCGGAGAGAGGCTGGAGTGGGCCAGAGTGGCCACACCACTCCTAGGCGCGGCCTAGGCCTGCCCGCGCCATGGGGTGGTGTGGGCCCCCTGTGGCCCACCTCCACTCCATCTTCTGGCATCCCGAGTCTTCTGGAAAAATAGGATTTTTCGTATATTTTCCCGGATTTTCTGATCTTCGCGAATTTTGCCTCCAAACAGCACCTTTTCCATCAGAATCCTGACTGCAGCGGTCTATGCTCCAAAAGTCATCAACCATGCAAAAATAGATGAAATAACATAAGTATCACCTCTCAATATGAAATATACCAATGAATAATAGTGAATTAAGACATAGAATAGTGATGCAAAATGGACGTATCAACTCCCCCCAAGCTTAGACTTCGCTTGTCCCCAAGCGAAACTGAGCTCAATAAACATGACCTCAGGTTTATGGAGTGAAGAGTCGATAAAATAATATGGACAAGAAGCATCACATTCATCAAAAGCATAGATCATAATAGAAGACAACTCACTATTATATAACTAAACTTGCAATGAGTAAAGGAAACACAATAAAGATACATAGAGTAAATCATAATTGGTAATGGCAAACTTAGCTCTTGGTCAAAGAATAGTTGATAATTTGCTGGAGTTCACAAATAGCTGGTTTTCAAAGAAAGCTTTCAAAGTAGTAAACATCAAGATAAGAGCAATGTGCAAAACAAGGAACATAAGAAAAATGAATGCATAAATCATCATATGAATGAATGAAACACATCAACTCAAAATACTTGTTGAGATAGAAGGGAATAGGTTTACTGACTCAACTACGAAGTAAAAGAAAGGGCCCTTCAAAAAGCGAAGCAGGGATTGCAAGTCCCATAAAGAGCTCCCAAAAATTATGATACTTACTAGCTTTCAGCTCTCAATGCCCCTATCATAGGCATCTTTAGGTGATTAAGGTGAAAGTGAGGTCCAATCTAAGTTATATGCTTGACAGACTATAAACTGAAAATCCCAAGTCCCTTGAGTACGAGGGCCGCTCCTCATGCTACTCAACTTTAGTTACCGGTAAGTTCTTGTCATCGTAAGCATGTGCGCATCATTGAGAACCGCCAACGGGGTACCCCTTGCCCGATGATACGGAAGAATCCCCATATCAAAATGACAAGGCAAGCAGACAATGAGTATCTCAGCAATCTTCTTATTTACCATGGGAAAATGGAGCTTTTTTCTCTCTTTCCTCTTTTCATAGTATCTCTTTTTTTTCTTTCCTTTTTCTCAATAGCTATCTCTCTCTTTTTTTATAAGAAGAATGCTTCATAGATATCATTATGGTTACGCTGCAGGTTTCCACCATGTCAGCATGGATTAGACCAATGACCCAGCGCTTTCTCTAACACACATACATAACTCCATGGACTTACAAGCTCCCCTTTTATTTCACACCGATGACATCCACAAACAAAAGAGCAAGGTATCAACTGGGTATATATTTACAAGTGTTGAAAGCGTTCCCCGTGTCAGCACGATTCTGCTAATCCCCAGCCTATAATTTGCAAGCATATAACTTTCATGGAGAGTTCACAATGGTTCAGGTTTATTAAGTGAAAGAAAGTAAAGTGTGCCATCAAGTTTGTGAGAGCTTTAATCACTAATTTTCTCATAACAAGTTTAATTTGGGAGGTAGACAAAAAAGGAATTTACTTGGAATAGCAATAATTCTACTAGGTAGGTATGGTGGACACAAATGGCAAAGGTTTTGGTTTAAAGGAGGTGGATGCACGAGAAGAATTCCCTCTCAGTACAGGTTTTTGGCTAGCAAGGCTGGGTAGCAAGTACAAGAGTTGAAGGAAACAAACAAACATACAAATGATAAAGACAAACATGCAATCTTCCTTGGAAGCACAAAAGATCTTAACTAGAGAATACTAAACTTATGAGCAAATCAAGAAAGAAAGATGATGAAATTATTTTTCTCTCGAGTACTTCTATCTTTTTCTTTTCAACTCTCAAAAAGGTGTTGCTACTGACCGAGCCAGGTTTGCCAAAACCAACTAAATTAACTCAATGATCCCAAAGTGCTACCAATACTAACAACAAGATCAATCATATAACTACGAATTGAAAACTAATATAAGCTATGCAAAAGAGTGGATGATAGAACTTCTCATTAATATTCCATAACGGAAACTCACACCAAGGGATACATATCTAACGAGAGAGGGGACACTTCCATAATGCAAACCATACTACATAATAACTCCTCTATTCATGATATGACTCTACTAATAAGGTAAAAAGATAGAAGATAGTGATGTGATACTGCGGCACTCCCCCAAGCTTGGAATAAACCAAGGGGATGCCAAACCTGATGACGAGTTACTCCTTCGGTGGTGGTGGTATCCTCTTGATGAGCTCCTTGATCAGTTTCCCAAAGTCCTCAATCTCGAAGGTGAGATTACGAACCAGCTGTGAGTTTTGCTCAATGCGGCTCATGATCATGTCGGATTGAGAATTCCAGCTCTTGCTATTCTTTCCCCACTCTTCCTCCTTGAAGTCTTCTTTTCCTGCATGGTTATGGTTAAAGGTATGGAAGGTACTCTTGGTGTTCGGAGAAGGTGTCCTTGGTGCCAAGCAGTGACGCGGAAGCTTCCCTCCAGTCGACATCCGTGCCGTCCTTCTGATCCTGGCAGGGTTCGCCACCACTCCAATGCTTGCAACGGTAGTGCCGGTGTGCTTTGCATCCTCTTCACCTTCACTCTTGGTCTCCTTCTCCTTCCCGGGGTCTTGGGGGTATTCCTCCATGGGCTCCTTCCCTTTATCCTTAGTGGACACAATTGTGCTTCTAAGCTCTCAAAGAGTATGTCCTGACAGAAACAGATCGAAACAAAAACACGATATACGGACCTCGGGGGATCCGGGGGTTATATATTACGAAGTTTCATATCAAAAGGAAGGTACTGGGAGAAAATGAGTCGGAGGCGGAGTCCTGGGTGGCCTCACCACCTGGTGGCGCGACCAAGGGTGGGCCCGCACCATGGGGTGGTGTGGGCCACCCTGGCTCCGTTTCCGTCTCTTTTTCGCTTTGTAGCTTTCCTTATTGACTGAAAACTACAAAAATATAGTTGGATTGTATTTTCGCGGAACTTTTCTTACCAGAACTGTTACTTAGATGAAAACAGACTCTGCAGGTCTCTGAATTTGGTCCTCAATGAATTTCTCCGGAGTTATAACTTGAATAACATCAATATCTTCATCTTCATACACTTATTACTTGAGTCATAAAACCCTTCTTTTCCTTATTACACATTATCTCCACTTTCCTGGAAATTTCTTTCACACAAAACTTCACACAATTCTTATTAGCAACATTAGTATAAGTGAAGTGATAAAACCTTTTGACTCCAACTTCAACTGAAAACCATCAAAACAAAAACTACTGTAGCAACTCCTTCTGAAAACCCAAAAAGAATTCAAAAAGGAAATCGAATAAAGAAGCAAATGCAAGATTGGCTAAATCTGTCAAAACAGACCAGCAGGTAAAGATCAATTTTTTAAAAAATCTTCTGTTGCTCAAATCAAAACGTGCAAAACTAACGAAAGTTAAATAACAACCTGGGGCAGAAGCACAAAAAATTACAGCTCAATCCGACAGACAGAGGTCTATCACGAATTTTTACGGTGAAGCACAAAAATCTGTTTCGGGACAGCAACTTCCCCATATCTTACTTCTCTCTCATTAGAGGTTGATCTTGACACAAAAACCAAACAAAACGGATAAGGAGCGGTTATTACCGAAGTAATAACTTCCAAGACTCAAAGAATTAAAAACAAACTGAAAGCAAAAACAAATTGGGTTGTCTCCCATAAAGCTCTTTCTTTATAGCCATTAAGACGGGCATGATAATTTTGAAGAAGCTCTCATAGGGATATGATTTGAAGTTAAAGAGAGCATTAAGAAGCAAAAACACACACATTTAAGTCTAACCCACTTCCTATGAAAGGGGATTTTGTAAACAAACAAGTTGTTGAAACCATTGGAAACTTGCATAAGAAGGCAAAAGAAGTGCAGCATAAAAACTTTCAGCATAAAACGGGGAAACTTGATATTATTGAGATGCATAAGAACACTTTTCCCTCTCTCATAATAACTTTCAGTATCATGCATAAACTTAACCATATAGCTATCACAAGGACTATCATAGTAATGATCACTTATTCTAACAGAAAACACAGGGATACTAGCTCTCATAACACTACTTTGTGAAACAATATTAGAGGTATCCTTACAAAGGATAGTGTGTCCCTCTTTTTCATATTTAGCAACAAAGTCTTTCACATTTGCTACAATAGGTTCATTAACCATTTGTTTATCAGTCTCAACAGCTTTATTCATACTTTCATCTACCATACTAGCCATCATAGAATGTTCCTTTACCTTAACTGGGAAAGGCATTTTCTCAATATAAGGTTTAGGTAAAACATGATTAGCAGTATAAACTTCAGTATTTCTTGAAGGAACACTCTTAGCAATATCTTTATAAGGTTCATGATACTTATTCCACTTCTTTTTAGGCACTTCAATGTAGGAAGCAAAAGCCTTAAAATAAGAAGCAATAGCTTGAGAGTCTAGACCATAAGCGTTTTTAATATTTTGAAAGCCATCAGTTCCCATAAAAGATTCAATGCATTCATAATCATAATTTATACCTGACTTTCTACCTTTGTCATTCTCCCAAGCTTCAGCATTGTCTTGAATACAATCTAGAAGGTCCCATTTAACTTCTTCTTCCATGCGAGTGAATGGTCTAGCACAAGAAGCATCCAATAAATCCTTATCATGTAGAGGGAGCCTTGCATGAAAGTTATTGATAATAATATTGTTGGGGAGCTCATGAATGGGACATTTGAGCATTAGTAACTTCAATCTCCCGTAAGCTTGAGTTGTACTCTCTCCATCAAGAGGCCAAAAGTTGTATATTTGATTCCGATCTTTATGAATCTCACTAGGAGGATAAAACTTTGAATAAAAGAGAGGCACTATTTCCTCCCATTCCAGAGCCTGACCATTCTTCAGCAGCTTATACCATTCCTTAGCTCTTCCTTTCAGTGATAATGAGAATAACTTCTTCTTAACTTGATCTGTAGTAATACCTGCACACTTGAACAACCCGCATAATTCGTGTATAAAGAGTAAATGATCACCGGGATGGACAGTTCCATCCCCAACATAGTAGTTATCCATAACACGATCAATAATTCTTGTAGGTATTTTGAAAACATCTTTCTCAGCGGCTGGTGGCTTATCTACTACCTTAGCAGTGGTAGTAGCATTACCAAATAAGAAACTCAGCGAATTATCCACAACAAAAATAAAGCAACTAGCAGAAGTAAACAATACTCACAGTAGAAGTTTCCTTTACCAGTTCCACTCTCCAATAGCGCTTCACTCCCCGGCAACGGCGCTAGAAAATAGTCTTGATGACCCACAAGTATAGGGGGTGTATCGCAGTATTTTCGATAAGTAAGAGTGTCAAACCCAACGAGGAGCAGAAGGTGCTGGCTAGTGGTATGGGTCAGGAATTCTCTGCAAATACTTAGCAAACAGATTTTTAGGGGTTTTCGATAAAGCAAATAAACAAAGTACGAGTAAATGAAAGACAGTAAGAATAAAGACAGCAAGTGGCCCAATCCTTTATGCAGCAAAGGACAAGCCGGTTGTATTTCTATAGATGACCAAATGTTCTCGAGGACACATGGGAAGACTGTCAAGTGCTTTTGCTTCATATAGTTGATTAATCTTCTTTAGCTTGCTAAGTGTTGTGTGGGTGAACCTGTGCTAATGTACCGCCCATCCAAGAATAATACATACTTGTGATTATACCCCTTGCAAACATCCGTAAGTACAAGAAAGTAATTAAGGTAGAAACCTAACCACAACTTTAAACTCTAAGACCCTTACGTCCCTTGTGCAATGGTTTCCTAACGGGGGTTCAGGTTTCTGTCACTCTGGCAACCCTTACGATTAGTAGCCAAATACACAATGCATTCCCCTAGGCCCTTATAGGTGAAGTGTCATGTAGTCGACGTTCACATGACACCACTAGAAGAAGTACACCACAACTTAAATAACAATCTATTGAATCTTTCTCAACGCAACTCCACTACTAACAACAAGACTTCTCCCATGTCCTCAAGAACAAAACGAACTACTCACAAGACATCATATGGATCATGATCAGAGATGGAATAATGATGTATAACAATCTGAACATAAACAATAATTCAACGGTTCACTCAATAGCATCAACTACAAAGAGTAATCAACACCGGGAAAGTTTCCCCTACGAACTATGCAAGATTCAACTCAATTGTTACAACAATATGGAGATGGTGATGAGGGTGCTGATGGTGATGATGGTGGTGATGATGATGATGATGATGATCCCGATGAAGTCCATCTTGATGGTGGTGTTGATGGTGATGATCTACCCTCTCCGGGAAGGAATTCCCCCGGCAGAAATCTGTCTGCCGGAGAGATCTTTCTCTATCGGTGTTTTCTGCCCCGCAGAGGCAGCATCATCTTTATGTGGTCGCTCCCCAAGTCTTAGGGTTTCGTGGGGATGATATACGCTAGAGGAGAGAGGCTGGAGTGGGCTAGGGCAGCCACACCACTCCCAGGCGCGGCCTAGGCCTGCCCACGCCATGGGGTGGTGTGGGCCCCCTGTGACCCACCTCCACTCCATCTTCAGGCATCCTGAGTCTTCTGGAAAAATAGGATTTTCCGTATATTTTCCCGGATTTTCTGATCTTCGTGAATTTTTCCTCCAAACAACACCTTTTCCATCAGAATCCTGACTGCAGCGGTCCATGCTCCAAAAGTCATCAACCATGCAAAAATAGATGAAATAACATAAGTATCACCTCTCAATACGAAATATATCAATGAATAATAGTGAATTAAGACATAGAATAGTGATGCAAAATGGACGTATCACAGGGCCAGCCGGATTGATCTTGGAGTTGACCTGCTGGGTGGGGAGGAACGGCCTGGTCTTGATACTTGACGGCCATCTTGCCTGGTTCAGCCGGACGAAACCGGCTGAGCCTACCCAGGGGTAAGCACCTCGACATTAGCCCCCAAGCGCATTGGGACTTAATGTTGGTAATATGCCCTAGAGACAAATAATAATATGGATTATTATCATATTTCGTAAAGTTTATGATTAAGTTTTGTATCATGCTATAACTGTATTGAAATGAAATGTCAATATTCGTGTGGTATATAAACAACCAGGAGTTCCCAGCGAAGCTCTAGTGACTGGTTCATTCATCAACAGCTGATCAAGTTTTCCTAATCATGTGGCATTTATGCCAGTTGACAATGGATTCACCTCATTGCGAGGATGATCTGATGATCTATACCCAAGCTAAGCATCAGACTCGATCATGTCATGAAGTTCAAGTTATGATGATTAGAAAAGACCTAGTGTCCTATTTCTTAGACCGTGAGACCATATCAATCATTATTACCCGAGGATACTTAGTTAGCATCAAACGTCACCTGGTGATACGGTGATCATAAAGGTGTGTTCAGGTATTCGGAGGAACATGTAGAGGCATTTCGTCAAGAGCGGGATTTGTTCATCCACGTGACACAAAAGATACTCGAGGGCCCACTCGGAGAAGTTATATCCGATATTTGTGCAGCGTGTGATTTGATCACGGGGATATCACTTGGCGGAATGACTCAAATAGCATTTGTTGGTAACGAGGTTGAACACGACATGGTGATGTCATTGATCAGATCTCGAACAATGCAAGTATCAAGAGACAAAAGGAATATGACACGAAGTTCATGGTTTAGCGATGAAAGATTCGTGGAATGCACAGGGATCAACATGGCCATCCAGGTCCCTCTGATGATCATTGGTACAGGAAGGTACCGACCATGTCTGCAGTGTTCCTGAACCGTGGGGTATCACACTTAAGGGCTTGATGATGCTCAAAGAGCATTTTGTATCGGCAGAATCACCGAAGAAAAGAGAGAGAGAAAACCGGAAGGGTTTCGGTAAGTCCAAAGGATGTCTGGAGTGGGGTGGAAGGAGTTCCATAGCCACGAGGATTGAATAATATGTAAGTGAATGTTTAATATTTATTTAATCATTCATTTATATTTATTTAATAAAAGAAAAAGAATTAAAATGGTCGAAATACCTAATTGGGCCAAAATCCCTAGGGAAATGGGCCCATGAGGGAAATACCAAAAGGGAGAAAGGAAGGAGGGGCCGCATGGCCCCATGCACCCGCCAACTAGGCCCATGGGGGCCTTGGTCGGTCGGCCACCCCTCCCCATCTCATCTTCCTTTTGTTTACTCCCACATGGCTAAGGCAATTGCCTATGTGGGGTTTTTCCCCCTATATAAAGAGAGGCATTTTGACAAATTAAATACACAATAATCAATAAAAGGTTTCCTCCCTTTTTGGGAGATCTGAAGTTGATACTCTCTCCCGTGACCGTGGTCCCAAGTCCGGATCGTGCGACTAGGAGTCTTCTTCACCGTGGAGTGCCGTCGCGCTACGGGATTCGGATCCAGAAGCTCTACTTCCGCAACTGCTGCTGGATCGGAGGAGCGGGAGTCATTGCCAGGCACCGAACGTGTGTAACTCCCTTGGAGGTGCAACACTTGGGGAAGTAGAAGTCATTGGAGCCACAGGAGCTGTCGGTATGTCGTGGTGGTGTCACGGAAGATGCCATGGATAGGCTAAAGGTGGGGACAAGATGCACTAGAGGAATCCAGGGAGGGATAGTGTGGTGATTCCACACACTGATGTTTGTATTTGATTCACTTCCAAGGTTTACAAGTGCTCCTTGAGCTGTATTGGGGAGAGGAGGAAGAAGGAACTCTCTTACTCCCACCACTAGCTAGCCCTCAAGAACATACTAGTAAAACTCAACCAACTAGAGATCAACTAGTCAAAGACCAACCCCTTCTACAGATGCCCTAGCCCTCCTTATATAGGGGTGGCTAGGTCTCCAATTAGGGCATACGTGGAGGCATATTCCAGGGAATATGCCTCTTCCCAAAATAGTAAGCCGACGGGTCACTTTTGCCCAGCGTCATCCCCACAGAGGCTACGTGAGCCTCTGCGGCGCCCGCGTCATCCGACACAGGCATCGTCACCTTTGTCGGCCACGCCTCGGTGGTCTTGGCCTCTGTCTGCTTTGCTCACGCTCTGCGTACAGTGGTCACCTTTTGACCAGCGAGATACCTTCCTTCTCCTGCAAGCTTGATATAACCCGGATCGTGCCTAGTTGATCCGGCCACACCGGTACCTGCATACAAGTTACATAAATCCTGCCGGCATACGACATGAGTCGGCTGGGACTCAGTTAGGCGGACATCCTCAGGTCCGGGTTACTCCGTGATTCGGCCTGCCTTGAGGTGACTCGGCCAGCATTCGCTTTGACCTTGCCATACCTCGGCTAACTCGGCCATTATACCCTGGCGTGACCCTACTCGGGGGTATCCCCCCAACATTAGTCCCCGAAGCTGGTGCGGTCTTAGCTACCTTAGCCGCTAAGGCCATAGTAGGTTCAATTTCACCGAGCCTTTTGCTTCCTTTTCTGAGTTGCATCATATCCTGGATTTCATTGACTATCTTTTCCCTTGGCTCATTCCGAGTTTTTACTCGCTGGCCGGGTCATCCCATAGTTATCCGGGTTACTCTTCCTTCTCTCGTACGCTTCCCCACGTCCTACATGGAGGGTAATCATTATTTTGCCTCATTTTAAGGGTCTGCGCCAGTTACTGCCGCAGTTAATGTCAGGTGTTACTATTGCACACGTCACATCGTGTCTGTCGCTTCGTTAACTGTGTCACCACGTTGCGTCGTGGGATCTCCTGGGCCCTGTGGCCCTTCCCGTGGCTCGTTTCTGATTGGTTGATCCGGATTATACACGGCCACACAGTGTGGCTCTTCTGCACAGCACGATCCCACTACCCCTCCTGGGCGTGGTTAAATAGGGGAGGGGCGTGCCCCTTGGGACTTTTCCCCATTCTCGCGCCCCTTTGCCTCTTCTTCTTCTTCCCAGTGCCAGCGTTGCCGCCACACCGTGCCTTGCCGCGCCAGCATCGCCGCCACTCCTGCGCATCTCCACCACCACGGGTCCGCGTCAGTCTAGGCCACTGCCCCCCACCGCCGATAGGGCCAGTGAGGACAGCGACCTAGAGATGACAGAGGAGGAACTCACCGTCGCGGAATAGGAGATGGAGGAGGACACGGATAACGCCGAGCGCGGCGCCTGGGCTGGGTCCTGGGTATGCCAGGACGACCTGGACTGGTTGTACCGCACGCGTCGCATCCCGGAGGGTGTGGTGGCTCGTCTCGCCGCCGAGGAACTTGCTCCCTCACCTAACCCGGGTGAGTTTGTGGTGTTTCTCTCCCACTTCCAGCGCGGGTTTGGGCTCCCCGTCAGCGACTTTTTCCACGACTGGCTCGATACCTACGAGCTTCAGCTGCATCACCTTCCGGCGAATGCCATCACCTTCCTCTCTGCTTTTGCTTCCACCATAGAGGGCTACGCCGGATTATGGCCCACTAAGGAGCTCTGGATCCGGTTCTTTGGTCTGCGCCGGAACGTGATTCCGAATAGAGAGCTTGACCCGGAGGACAAGAAACTCACGCAATTCGGTGCTGCTTCCATCTCTCCTCAGAAACAGTCCATCTTTCCTCGAGTCATGGGGCTTGACCCTTGCAAGGGCTAGGCCCGAACCTTCTTTTATGTCAGAAATGGCACAACTGAAGATCTGATCTGGCTGTGCCCCTATGTTCCGGGTCCTCCTAATCCGGATCTCTGGGACCAGATCCCTAAGAAGCCCACCATCCTGGCGAACCAAGTCAACAAAAGGTTCCAGGAGCTAAAGGATCTGGGACTGCGCAACAAGGACGCAATGATCACATTCGTCTGCAACCGGATCTCCCCTCTCCAGAAACGCACTCACAAGCTCTACCACATGAGCTGGCGCCTTGACCCCAACCGGACCTCCTCATTCGAGTTGAGCAACACCGAGATTTTCCGCCAGGTCAAGGCCCTCTTCACCACCAACAAAAAGTTCACCGCTGATTGGGAGTGGGGGATCTAGCATTTCTGTCGAGATAGGCTTCCTCCTGCGGTAAATCTCGTGCTCCAATCTTTTCCGAATTAAGTCTTATGTCGGAATTTATTGTATGTTTGATCCCTTCGCATTTTCTCTCTTAGATGTTTCTTCAGCAAACTCTTGAGGATGGCACCGAGCCTTCTCTCAAGTGGGCACCGGATCGAGATGTCCCGGACGAGGAGGAGCTGGATCAGGAGATGTTCCTTCCGTTCCCCGATGCGACCAAGCGACATACCAGTAAACTCTCTTCCATTAGAGATTGGCCCGAGGATGAAGATGATTCCGACGTTGAGGCTATGGAAGCATTTGACGCTGTCCCCCTTTCTTACGCCTTTCCGGCATCAGCTAAACCCCATGGGCAGATCCATGAAGATCCTCCCCTCGCTACGGGCGAGCCTGTCCCGGTCGCGCCAAAGAAAAGGGGAGCTGCATCTGCTTCTTCTTCCGAACCTTCCAAACCAGCGAAGAGACGAAAGAAATATGCAGACAAATCTGCCACCAAGCCTATGACCAAGGCCATAACCCGGAGAGCTCGCAAGCCTAAGGAGCCTTTGACCTCTGATGAGTAAGTCATTTCTTCCTTATCCAATTTTCTGCTTCGTGATTTGCTATTCATTTGTTCTTCCTTTGTTATAGTTTCTTATCACTCATCATTTGATTCGGCAGGGCCGCGATGGAGGTTCCTCAGAGCGGATCTGGCATCGCCTCGTCGCTCCGACATAGCCCTTCTCCCCCTCATGGCGATGATTCTCGCCCGCTGAGCCCCATTCAGGAGGGTTCAGTAGCTGCTCCGGGTTCTAGCCCACCTCGTCTAGAGGAGGGCAACCTCGGAGCAGGGGGAACTGGCTCTGCCGAGGCAGCGGCAACCACCACTTCGGCTCCGCCGCAACCAGCTTCATCCGAGATAACAACAGCACCTCCGCCAAGACAAAAATCAACACCAGCATCAGCGCTAGCACCAACAGCAGCAGCACAAGCATCACCAACAACACCAAGTCGTTCTGCCTCGTCCGAGTCTTCCAAGACTCGACGAGAAGGCACCATCAGCACCAAGGATAGCACTAAGGCAGCTCCCAAGGGTAAATCCGTCGCAACAACTTCAACCTCTCAGCAGCAGCCCAAGGGCAAAAAGGCTCCTGACATCGCCAGGGCAGCGTCTATCGAGGCTGGACATCGCACACTTGTGTCCATGCTTTCGAAGAAGACCCCGCCAACGAAGGACACCTCTGCCGGGTCAGCTGATGCGCAACTTGTTTTGCACACGAGCCCCGCTGTTTCCCACGTTGAAAGGAGGGAAGCCCATGCTAAGGGTTTGGTCGCGCCCCACATGCTTAACGGAGAACGCTATCCTCCGACCTTGATTGAGTTTGTTAACAACTGGAACAAGGCGGAGTTCGTCCATAATGACGATCTCCCGGAGAAATTTGGGCTCTAATTTTTGCCGCAGATGAACACCGCTGCCAAGGCAATCAACCTTGCGGGTCGGATGATGGAGGTACGCTACTTCGCCTTTTCCTTAACATGTACTAGATATTAGTGATATAACCATTAGTCCCCGAGCCTCCGGGGGAGTAACTTGTTACTCGGCCAGATGCTCCTTAGAGAACTAGCGTAGATCCTTAGTGACTTCGAATATGCACACACCTAGAGCCGGGTTAAGTTCCACTTTGCCCGGATCTTGTATACTTCGAATATGCACACACCTAGAGCCGGGTTAAGTTCCACTTGGCCCGGATTTTGTACACTTCGAATATGCACACACCTAGAGCCGGGTTAAGTTCCGCTTGGCCCGGATCTTGTACACTTCGAATATGCACACACCTAGAGCCGGGTTAAGTTCCGCTTGGCCCGGATCTTGTACACTTCGAATATGCACACACCTAGAGCCGGGTTAAGTTCCGCTTGGCCTGGATCTTGTACACTTCGAATATGCACACACCTAGAGCCGGGTTAAGTTCCGCTTGGCCCAGATCTTGTACACTTCGAATATGCACACACCTAGAGCCGGGTTAAGTTCTGCTTGGCCTGGATCTTGTACACTTCGAATATGCACATGACTAAGCTATCCGTTTGTACTCTTTTCGGGTGACCACCAATCGCCGGAGCGTTGAGTTTCAGCGTCTCTTGGATACTCACAAGATGTTGCGCGCGAAACATACTACGCTTCTTGCCAAATACGAGAAAATGGGTAAGTTTTATCCTTGGCATTTTTCCCATTTCTCTTCGTCTTTTTCCGCCGAACTAATCTGATATTCGGATTGTGCAGCCGGAGTGGAGGCTGAGAACATCCTTATGAGAAAAAATTTGGATCAGATAAAGGGCAAGTCATTTTGCTTAATCTCCCTCTGTGCCTTATCTTCTTTTCTTCTTGGCTCGGCAAATATTCATACCTCGGCTTTGCCGGGTCAACAAACTATTGCAGCATCTCTTGAAAATAGTGTGCCCGTGCCTGATATGATGCTGCATTTTCTTGAACAAGCAGGGTAGCACCAGGCCGAACTCAAGAAGAAGGATGATGAGCTTGCCCTCCTTCGAACCAAGGATGAAGAAATTGCCAAGCTTAAGGCAGAGATGAAGAAACTCAAGGCGCTCCACAAATCCGAGATGGATAAAGCTGGCCAAGATTTCTCCAAAGAGCAAGAGCGTCTGAACCTCCAAATTGCCAAGGACCAAGAACTGCTGAAAGAGGCTGACATTAAGCTTGAGTCGGCAAATGCCGAACTTGTGCAACTCCGGGAGAGGCGCGACAACTGCACCAAGGAGCTGACCCGGATCCACAGCCATATTTCTCGTAAGTTCTTTTCCTTCAACCGACATTGATCTTTCCGGGTCTACTTCCTTTACTTAATTCACTTGTCTCGTTTTTCAGACAAATTTCCGGAGGGCGATGTCATTGCATCCAATGCCATTACCAAGTTCCGCCAGCAGAGAGGTACTCCATTTGGTCCTGGCACCATTCCTCTTGATCTGGAGGATTTGATAGTCAGCTTGTCCTCCTGAGTCGAGATCGTGAAGAACTATGGCAAGGATATCTTGGATGTAGCAATCCGGATCTTCAATGCCTTTTGGCCTGAAGAAGATACTCCGGAGGGGGATACTGCTCTTATTGCCAAGTAAATGGAGTGCGAGACCCAGCTCGACCTTTGGAGGGAATCTGCTGGACACACCGGAGCTGAAATCGTCCTCCACTATGTGCTCACATGGTATGAAAAGATAAACCTGAAGCTTCTCGAGCACATGCGCACCGGATCAAGGTGGTCCACTGACCCGGATTGGATTGCTCGGTGCAAGGCTTGCGCCCATAGAGTCATTCAATATGCCTCCATCCATCAATGGAATGAGGGACCAAGTTTCCTTGGCACTGTCGACGACGAATATGTCGAAGATGGTTCGAGTGAGGAAGAAGAGGACGAAGCCTCGGATGTCGAAGAGGATGAAGACGAAGCTGAAGGCCAGGTTGGAGCTGCACCTGCTAGCGCCGAGTTACCTCCTCCTGGTGCTCCTTGATTAGAAACACTTTGCAGTTTATCAGACCCCCGGTATGCCGGGTGCAAATGTATTAAGCACACCCGTTATATTTTGCTACTAAGTTGTTTGTGCCGGATTAACTTGGGCGTAGTCCCCGAGTTTCATTTTCTTGTTCCTCCAATTTCTTGGCTCGGCTCGTGTCTACCTTGGTTCGGTTTTATGACTTACGAGTTCGAGTTTCAAGAATTGATTTAACAATACTTGGAAACTTTAGGATTAGCTCAAAATAATTCAGCACAATAAAAACATGGTAAACATAAAGTTAGTCGAAATAACAAATGTCGGCTCGATTAAGTTCTTTTCCTTAGTCATTTTTCGTGTGCTATGCAATTCCAAACTTGTTCTCTTGCTTGCCATGAAGCCAAATCTTGTTGGACAGCAGCAAATCAAAGAGTTGAGTTTTTGGTGCTCACACACTACTAATCCGGCTTAGGTAGAAGCAACTTACGCCAGCCAACATAAAAATAAATAACGAATACAGGAAACAACGAATACCACTATGGCAGTCCCCGAGTTACTGCTCGAGGTGCCAAGATTTCATTGATTAGCTCATTGCCGGCATACATGCCGACATATGAGAGACTCGGATACACACACTTCTTTGCTAAGTGTAGAATGGTCGAAGTAGAGCTACATTCCATGGACGCTTAGATTCCTCACCTGACATGTCCGCCATGTTCTTCTCCTGTGGTTTTGCATCGATGAGATAATATGAGTCATTGTGTAATGCTTTGCTCACAATGAATGGCCCCTCCCATGGGGGGGATAGCTTATGCATGCCAGCAGTATGTTGTACCAACCGGAGCACCAGATCACCTTCCCGAAAGACTCGGGGGTTAACTTTCTGGCTATGATAGCGTCAGAGATTTTGCTGATATATGGCGGATCTGGACAATGCCAATTCTCTCGCTTCTTCTAGCAGATCAACATCATTTTGCCGGGATTCTCGCACTTCAGCTTCTGTGTATTGGGTTACTCTGGGCGAATCATGCTCTATGTCGGCTGGTAATACAGCTTCTGCCCCATATACCAGAAAGAATGGCGTATAGCCTGTTGATCGATTCAGAGTTGTTCTTAAACTCCACAGTACCGCTGGTAGTTCTTCTATCCAGCACCCCGCTGATCTTTGCAGTGGCTCAATGAGCCGGGGTTTTATCCCAGATCATACTAATCCGTTGGATCTTTCCACTTGTCTGTTCGATGCGGGGTGGGCTACCGAGGCAACGTCCAACCGGATATTTTTATCTCGACAGAATCGTGCAAATGCTCCTTCAGCAAAATGTGTGCCATTATCTGTTATGATACTGTGAGGATAGGCGTATCTCAAGATTATATCTTTGAGGAATGTTACGGCCGTAGCTCCATCACATTTCTTATTGGCTTCAATTCAATCCACTTCGTAAACTTGTCCACCATAACCAAGATATGGGTCATATTTCCCCTTGCTGGTTTGAATGGGCCAACCATATCCAAACACCATACGGCAAGTGGCCAGGTGATTGGTATGGTCTTGAGATCCGACATTGGCACATGTGTCTTGGTTGCATACCTCTGACAGCCATTGCATTTTCTCACCAAATCTTCTGCTTGTTCTAAGGCACTTGGCCAGTAGAATCCATGCCGGAAAGCTTTTGCCACCAACGCTCTGGATGAGGCATGATGCCCACATTCCCCTTGATGTATATCCCGGAGGATATCCAGCCCTTCTTCCGGGTCAACACATCGCTGGAGGACATTAGTGACACTTCTCTTGTATAGTTCGGCGTTGATGATTGTGTATGCCTTTGCGTGCCTCTGAATTTTCCTAGAAAGCACCTCTTCACTGGGCAAAGTTCCATCCTTCAGGAATTGAAATATGGGCAACTCCTAAGCTGGTATAGCTCGCACTGGAAACAGCTCCTCATCTACTTCCATTTGTTCCACCGGCATAACCTCGGCCGGATCACGCTGCGCAGTCCCCGGGTTCTGCGAAGCAGTCCCCGAGTTTCCTGAACCAATTCCCATGTCAATGTCCATGGGTACAGCTCTGGACTCCGGATCTGCCGGGATATAGATTGAGTCGGTTTCTGGGGATGGCCTGATAGATGGTTTTCGGAGGTGCTCCAGTGCTACACCCGGTGGAATTGCTTCTCGGGTTGATCCGAGCTTCGACAATACGTCGGCAACCTCGTTTTCCAGCTGGGGTACATGGTGAAACTCGCATACCTCAAAGTACCCAGATATCTTTTGCACATGGAATCTGTACAATGCCATGTTTGGATCAAGAGCGTCCCACTGCCCCGAGACTTGCTGAACTACCAAATCCGAGTCGCCAAAGCATTGGATCCGACGTATTCCAATTTCTTTTGCCACTTTGAGCCCATGCACAAGTGCTTCATATTCAACGACATTGTTTAACACGGCGAAATGGATTTGCAGCACATACTTCAGCTGGTCGTTCTTTGGCGAGGTAAGTACAACTCCGACGCCTAATCCGGTTTTCGTCTTTGATCTGTCAAAGTGCATTCTCCAGTAGTTCGGATCTGGTAACGGTGGTTCGTATTGCATCTCGGCCCAATCTACGAAAAAGTCGGCCACCGCCTGAGACTTGATCGCATCTCTCCTGTCGTATTGTGGAGCATAAGGGGCTAGCTCAATTGCCCATTTTGCGATTCGGCCGCTTGCATCCTTGTTACTCATTATCTCAGATATGGGGGCTTCACATATCACTTTGATGGGGTGTTCTTCAAAGTAGTGTTTTAGCTTCTTTGCTGACATGTATACACCATATGCCATTTTCTGATAGTGAGGATAGTTTTGTTTTGATGCGAATAACACCTCGCTCAGGTAATAGACTGGCCTATGCACCGACTTACCCTCTTCGTCGCGCTCTACCACTACCACTGCACTTACAACTCGGTTGGTTGCGGCTATATAGAGCAACATTGGCTCTTTTGATAGTGGAGAGGCTAACACTAGTGCAGTGGCTAACATTTTCTTTAATTGGATAAAGGCTTCGTTGTCCTACCGCGTCCATATGAACTTATCCGCTTTTTTCATTAGTTGCTAGAGAGGCAATGCCTTTTCTCCCATTCGACATACAAACCGACTTAAACATGCCAGGCAACCAGTGAACTTCTGGACATCATTAAGACACTTCGGCATCTCCATTCGCTCTATGGCTCGGATTTTAGTTGGGTTAACTTCGATACCTCGGCTGGATATAAGAAATCCGAGTAATTTTCCAGCCGGGACACCGAAGGTACATTTTTCCGGGTTAAGCTTCATCCGAAATCGTCTCAGGTTCGTGAACGTTTGCCTGATATCATCAAGGAGCGTTTTGCTTTCCTTGGTCTTTATAACCACATCATCCACATATACTTGCACATTTCCACCAATTTGATCGTGCAAACATTTTTGCATACATCTTTGGTACGTTGCCCTAGCATTACGTAAACCAAAAGGCATGGTGTGATAGCAATAAGCCCCATACGGGGTGATAAATGCAGTCTTTATTTGATCATTCGGATTCAGAGGTATCTGGTGGAATCCAGAATATGCATCTATGAATGACAACAGTTCACACCCAGCAGTAGAATCTATGACTTGATCTATCCTTGGTAGTGGAAATGGATCTTTTGGGCACACCTTATTCAGGTTCGTGTAATCGATACACATACGCCAAACCACTACCACGTTTGGATCATCTTTCTTCTTTTCCACAAGCACCGGATTAGATAGCCAATCCGGGTAAAGTACCTCCATGATAAACCCAGCTGCGAGGAGTCGAGCTATCTCATCCCCAATGACTTTTCTCCTATCTTCGACGAAGCGGCGGAGAGGTTGCTTCACCGGCTTTGCTCCGGGTCTCACATTCAAAGAGTGCACGTCCAACTCCCTCGGAACACCTTGCAAGTCCTGTGTGGACCAAGCAAAGATATCCCGATTCTCACGGAGGAAGTTGACGAGCTCGCTTTCCTATTTGTCATTTAACCTGGCACCAATTGTTACGGTGCGTTTTGGGAACAGATCATCAACAGGTACTTTCTTCGTATCCTTCGTTGCTTGAAATGAAACACTTCCATGCGGGTTACTTAGCGCCGACATATACTGCTGCGCGGACTGAGCCAGTGCCGCCACTTCATGTATCTTTCTTTTCTCTTGCGCAATCACGAGTGACTCGGCTAGGTTAGATCTGGCTGACGCACACTCAATGGAACGTCGGAAATCTCCAGCTATGGTAATTAATCCATTTGGCCAGGGCAACTTCATCTTCAAGTAACTGATGTGACAACTTTCCATGAACTTGTTCAGTGTTCGCCTGCCGAGTAACGCATGATATGCACTTTCTAAATTCACAACCTCAAACTCCAAGTTCTCAGTTCGCGTGCCGAACAATACATCAACCCGGACCTTGCCAATGGGTTCACAGGAAATGCCTGGCACAATACCATGGAAAGTGGTTCTTGTGGTCTGGAGCATGTTCTCCGAGATACCCAACTTGCGCATGGTATCCACATACATGATATTGATGTTGCTGCCATTGTCAATCAGCACCTTGGAGAATCTCACATTGATATTTGGCCCGATGAATGTTGGGTCCAGCACTAACGCATACGAACCGGGGCTAGGCATAAGCTTGGGGTGATCCTTGATACTCTAGGTGATTTCCTGATCCGACCAAGGCATATACCTTGTTACTGCGGGCATTACCTCATTAACCTCCATATGTCGGTGCTGCAAACTCTTTCTATCTGTTTCCTCTGTGGTAAACACACAGTAACTCTGGTGATGCTCTCTGTATTCATTTCTCCCCTCATTTCCTGGATACCTCTGATCTGGCTGATGTTGGTTTTCTACCTGATGCACTGCATCTCTTCTTTCATGATTTTCATACCTTGGCGGAGGGGGAGGCAACATTAACTGTTGCATGTTCACTCTGGAGAGCAATTGCTGTCAGGGTAACTCCTGCCGAGTGTGATCGTTCTGAGGTGCCTGAGCATTCCCCGAACCACTTTGTTCTATCTTCCTCATCCACTTACATTGCCGAGTCGTGTGACCCGCCGGGTTACTTGGATTTGGCGTGTGAAATTTACACGGCTGATCCAGCATTGCCTCATAGGTATACCTCGGACGGTCCTTCTTTTCTTTCCACTGTTTCTTCTGCTCTGGCGTCCAAGTTTTCTTGCAATCATTTCTTGGGGTCCATTGTTGTCCTCCAGTTTTCTGATGCTGATTACTCCCTGCTCCGAGTTGATCCTGATTCACAGCTGCAACTTGTTGTGAATTGTATCTGTAATCCGGTCTATCATCTCTTCTCTTACCCCGATAATCATTTCGTCGGGATGATCCGGCTCCATCTCTCTGGTAGTACTCCTCATTTGCCTCATTTGACACAAGCCTAGGTTGAGTCGGATCACCCAATGCATATGAATCAGCAATTCGGATTGTCTCTACCAGTGTAGTTGGCATATCCCTTTGCAACCTTTGCCACAACATGCTTGCATATCTACATCCCTGCGCAAACCAGGCTATGGCCTGTGACTCGATCACGTCCTCGCATGAATTTCGCACTGTGCACCACCGGGTTAAGAACTCCCGGTCCGTCTCATTCGGTCTCTGCTTGCACATTGCTAGGGTCTGTGGCCTATTTGGCCTCTGATACGTGCTCAAGAAGTTGCTTACAAACATTTCCTCAAAATTAATCCAACAGTTGATACTTCCAGATGGCAAATTGTTTAGCCATACCTTTGTTGGCCCCTCCAGCATTTGAGGTACGTATCTCATAGCCCATCTCAAGTTGCCTGTAGCAATTTTCACCGCCGTAGCGTAGTTGATCAACCAATCCTCCGGCTTTGTGCTACCGTCATATGTTTTCGTGCCTCTGGGTAACTGAAAGTTCGGTACCGGAGGCTCCTTCATGATCCGGGGCCCAAAACACGCCGGACCCGGAGCACCTTGACACTCAATTTGCTCCGACCTATAAAGCCGATCCAGCTTCAACCTGGCATCATCAGGCATCAAGTCCCTGCTTCCCAATCTTGACCCTATCACATGATAGTCCGGCCTTGGGTATCCTGCGTTCACCATTTCTGAACCACCATCATTACTGTCTTGCTCTCGTGGAGCGCCTCTCTGTTGCATACCTCGGCCGGCACTTTGCTCTTGCCATGGTATATTCCGCTGCTGCGGTTGCCCTGCTCCCGCCGAGTTATGCTGTCCGACATTGCCGTTTACAGCATTTCCTTGACCGGCATTGCCTTGGTCGCGGTTACCTCGGCTGACACTTCGTCGATCATCATTTCCCTGTACTACTTTTCTTTTCCCTGCCCTTGCCGGGTCATATGGGACTATCTGTTTGTTTCTCCTCGCTGAGGTTACCACCTCCTCTCTTCTTGGGTCTCCGTGAGGGGATGATGCTGCTCCAGCTGATTTCTCCGGGTTACCTACAGCTGAATGAACAACTTTGGATGCCCTAGCCCTTGCCGGGTTTGCCCTAAGCAACTCTTCATTTTGTCTGTTTGCGATCCGAACTAGCTCAGTGACTCTTTCCTGCTGTCTTTGTCGGGCTTCACCCGTCAGACCCTCTAACTCGGATGCAGCTGCATCCGTTGCTCTGAGGTTCTTTGCCGGGGTACTGTACTTCGGCAGCCCCGCGGACAGAAAGTTCTCTGACTCCTCAACTCTAGTATCACCCGCTTTGTTCATTTCACTGATGAGGTTTTTCCCCTTTACTTTTACAGCATCTACCTTATTCGCTCTTGCGTACTCACGCAGTGTCATGTTCAACGACTGCTGAGCCGCGGCTATCTTTTTCGCACCCTCTAGTATTTTCTGCCTAGTTTCCTCTAACTCGGCATGTGCCTGAGCCGGATCTTCTGCTGGTGCTATGGTGCTTTCTAGGCTATCTATCGCCTGCTGCAGCACATTCTCAGGCCTCTCTAGTGGAGGACCTCTACTTTTCCTCGATGCCTTGGGCGTTACCTCCGGATTTGGTGCCGGATCCTTGCTCGCGCCAGCGCCAGGTGTTGTCATCATCACCTCGGCACGGTCAAGGGAGCGAGTGATACGCGCCCCGTGAACCACGCTAAGGGGTGGCTCGCCTCCCTCGACGATGTTCCGCGGGTGAACGCACGACACATCGACAGCGATGTAGATCTTGTGCGCGCCGAGCTTGACGAAGAGGCTGTTGCGCGGGAGAGGTCGCTTGCCGAAGCAGCCAGCGTTGTCGCTGACAAAGTCCAGCACTCCAAAGCGCTGAACAAGCCCGGAGACGATGCGTTCGCCGGTGCCGATGAGGTTTCCCGTCCGGATCTTCACTCCTGCTAGCGCCGCTAGCCCCATGGTGGGCACCAACTATCGTGGTGGTGTCACAGCAGATGCCATGGATAGGCTAAAGGTGGGGACAAGATGCACTAGAGGAATCCAGGGAGGGATAGTGTGGTGATTCCACACACTGATGTTTGTATTTGATTCACTTCCAAGGTTTACAAGTTCTCCTTGAGCTGTATTGGGGAGAGGAGGAAGAAGGAACTCTCTTACTCTCACCACTAGCTAGCCCTCAGGAACATACTAGTAAAACTCAACCAACTAGAGATCAACTAGTCAAAGACCAACCCCTCAGGAGGGATAGTGTGGTACTTCAACATGACCTTGATGTCGGCTTCGGTACGACTACATCAACCACGCTCTCCAAGCATTGACAATGCTTTTTGGTCTTCAAGGGTAAGTTCACGAAAAGCCCCCTCCTGTTACTGCATTACTAATAAATAAGTCTTGGCGTTAGGGTTCTTGGTGTAGGGAAAATTTATGGTTTTCATGCGGAAACCCCTACACTTAACCTACTGGAGAAGTTTTTACACGCTACCAAGTGAGTCGATGTAGTTGATGATGTATCCTGCTAGGACACTCGATTTTGTTGTAGTAGATGGCCGGATGGAGCATTCGGATACAAAACTGGTTGACATCCTGCGTGCGATGATAGAGGTAGTCGGTTGGTGCAGCTGGAGCTCAGATACGAACCATCTCACCGCTAAGGTTAGCGCTTGCATCAGCCATGATCAACGGCTCTGAAACATGTACTGTCGTTGTTGTTTTCGGTAACCGTGTCGGTGCCTTGTTAACTCCTCCTGGAACTTTTGCGGGTGAAGCCATTGGTGCATGCTATCCTAGATGCGAACCTTCACAGGGTGGGGTGGTTGCTCGCCACATCGAGAAGGTGAAGGAGAACCGCCCATACGGGCCAATAAATAGGGTCTAGGCACCAGGGTAAATCCCCTTCGCCCACTTCTTCTTCTTCCTTCCTCTACTCTCTGGGCATGCCTTTTCTCTTCTCCTTGCTCTTCGCGCTTCCAGAACAAGGTCGCCGTTGTAGCCAAGACAAGCCATGATGACGGTCCCCGCGTTTCCACGATGGCTGCGATGGAGGAAATGACACCCACTAAGTGGGAAGGATGGTGCAGATCATGGCTAAGTACTGACAGGGAAAATTCCTCCCACTAGTGTCGTTGGTGATATGACGCGGCTCGTGTCGGAGGGGAAGCGGGCCGAATTCGGAGGAGGGAGAACGGGTCGTCTTTCTCGCCCACCTTGCCCGGGGCTTTGGCGTCCCCAACAACGACTATCTGGTTGATTTTTCAACTTCTTCGACTTCCAGGTACAACATCTCGGTGCCAATGTGATCACCTAGCTCGCGCACTTCATCGCATTCTGCGAGTCGTATCTAGGAGTTTGGCCGGATAATGGCCTCTTCCTCAAGTTCTTCCTGAAGGTGCAGACGAAGTAAAAGGAGGGGTCACTGGTGGATGCTGGTTGCGCGGCCATCTATGTGCGCACTAACTCTCTAGTGTCCCGGCTGCCTAGACACCGTCAAGCTATGGCAGTGAACGTACTTCTACGTCAAGAACACCACCAACATGAACTGGATCAGCTTGCTGGCCTTCCAGAACATCGTCTCCAGTCGGGCCAACTGGGACCTCAAGAGTTGGGGGCCAAAGCAAGACATCGACCATATGCCATAGCGTGCCAAGATGTTGGTGAAGGATGGGCTTGTGGCCTGGGACATTACGCTCAGCTGGATGGCTCACCGGGTCCTCCCAATCTAGAAAAGGATACACAAGATGTGCTTCTTGTCTAGGGTGATGGACCCCACCCAGACATCCCGGCTAGAGCCACCGCTTGAGGGCATCCGAGATTGGTTGGCAATGATCTCAAAGGAGGAGCTCGAGGACAGGTGGGCATATGGCTACCGGCCATTTGATCGATCCTGCCATGGCCCGCGGGTAAGTGATTTCCTCGTCTGGCTGGACTTGCCCATTTAGTTGGTTGTGCTGACTCTGTTTACTCTGACCGAGCCGCTTTTTGAGGTGCAGAAGGCTGAGGACAGGATGGAGGATCTGATGGAGTTTGCCCCCAACTACAGGCCGCTTAAGAACCCACCAATAGAGTAGGAGGAGTTCCCCCACCGGGACGACGACCACACCTCGAATCCGCACGGTAGTTTTTTCGAGTATGAGGAGTCGGACAAGCTAGTCAGAGATGACGAGCCGGTCCCTGACCCGGATGCTAAGGATGTAGAAATTTACGGTGAAAATTGTCCCCTATGCCTAAGGCCACAACCAAACCAAAACGCCAGGGCCAGGCGGGCGGCCCCAGCCAGGTGTAGCAGGGCCCAAAGAAGGTGTGAAGGCAGAGGAAGAGGGAGGACATGCCCATCATCATCGGGTAGGCCTTCCTCCTCAGAACTTATTGTTCCAGCCGGTTGCACCTTTTCTTTACTCTTGATTCCTTCGCAGGAGTGCGCTCTCGCTAGTCGTCGAGGGCCCAACCTCCACTGACACCACATGGTCGGATCCTCCTCCAAAGCGCTGCATGCCCACTCCCCCTTATGAGCCAACTGCTACTTTGAATCCGGCTGGGAGTGCCACCCAGCAGGATGCAGCAGCCGGCTAGGGGAAGGAGGGGACGATGATGAGGAAATAGTCGGCGAAGTCATTCACTCTGAGAGGAGCCGGAGGGAGCAACGATCCGGCTCCATCTAGCGCCGAGGTGGTGGCCGGTGGGAAGAGCCAGTTGGCTGGTACCGATGACGGTGTCGAGGCTACCACGAGAGCATCTTCGGGAGCCCGACCAGCGAAGGAAACCATAGGGAAGAAGGCCACGATTGGTGATCTTGACAATGATGAAGAGTTTTTAATCATGGAGGTGAGGCAGGGTGTGCCGAAACAACCCCAAGATGCATCTGACTCGATATCTTATGTTCTTGCTTGGCTTTCTAGTAAGATGCCTCTAGCCCTTGACCAGGCGTGGAGTGTGAGGGGTATCTTAGAGTACGGTGTCTACGAATCTCGGTGCTTCCAAGCTTCGGTTGAGGTGGGTTTTTCATCCGGCTGGTAGGTGTGCTGCAGACGGTTACTTTTCTTTGCTAACTTCGCTCTTTTTTTCAGCAAGGACTTGTAGAGATAGCTGGGAAGACTTAGGTGCTCGAGCGTAAGCTCACGAAAACTCAGAAATCCGCCTCGAGTACGCCTTCCAGTCCTTTTGGCTTCCCCAAGTTCCTCTTGATGATAGGGTATCCTCCTACATCTTTTATGTCGACAGCCAGTTAGAGATGAAGCGGCTAAACATCGAGGTCAACTGGTTGGAAGAGTCCAACACGAGGCAGTAGGTCCAAAGATGAATTGGTCAAGAAGAAGGAATGGCTGGACAAATCCTACAAGGAATACAACGACATACTTGCCAAGCATCCTGAGGCCTTCGACATGCTGAAGAAGCTCTCCAAGAAGCAGGAGGAGGATCTCTGGATGTCCCAGCTTCGCGGGGACGAACTCCACGGCGTGGTCCAGCGCATCTCCAAGGCCACAACCAGTTAGTTTGCCTTTCTCCTTATCTTGTCCGCCACGGGAGCTGGTTTTAACTTCTTTTGTTCCTTTCCAGCATACTATCCTTAGGTGCTCGACCAGGCGATGGCGCGCCAGCCGGCCGGTGAAGCTGGGGTGGAGCCGACCGCCGAGGATCTCATAGCCACTTTTAGCAAGGAGGCCCACCGACTACACAAGGCCTCCCTTGAGATGTCGGACTACATCTGGTCGAATGGAGAGGCGCCAACCACCATTGCAGCCCTTGTAGAGTAGATGGAGGAAGCACTGGATGTCGTCGAGTTGATGCGGGAGGTGGCTGCACGCGGCGGAGTGGAGCTTGCGATGGCGCTCTTCATCTACTAGTATCCGGTTGCGCGGCTAGGGAGTATCCTCACCAGCTTCCGGGAAGGAACCAGCTTAGCCGGCCTACGCGAGTAGTGCCCAGAGCTTTGCTCCGGTGCCGGCCGGGTGGCATGGTGCGTTGAGCTTGATGAGGATTTCATCGACGAGTGAGCTAGGGGCCATCATTCAGAGGAGGATGAGCCGGCTAACGACCAGGATGGCGTTGCACCGTCTGCCCCTCTACCGACTATTGATCTGAGCACCACCGAGGCTGCATTTTCCAGCGTGACCACATCCACTGCTTCAAGCACGGCCAATCCTACCGCCCAACCTTGAGTATACCCCCCATTTGCCGGGTGAAACTGTATGAACTATTTTCTCTGTTTTGTGTGTCGAACACTTGTACATTGTGAACTGGTGGGAGCTTCGTCTCCCGTTTAGACGTGTAATATAATGCGTATGTTGCACTTTGAATTTTTTCTTGTATTTTTTGGGCGTGCTTGCCGAGAGCTTTTCCTTACTCGGGGCGGGGGATCACACCCAGTTGTGTAGCCCCTGAGCTTCGGGCTGTCTGGCAGCGACAGCCGGGTTGAAGCTCCTTTTTCTTTGCTTTTTGGCACAGATTTTCCTTGTTCTTCTAGTGGGGCACAGGAGCGCACCCATTGGGTGTAGCTCCCAAGTTTCAGGCCAGCTGACAGAGGGTCGAAACTTCTCTCGAGGTCTTGACCCTTCAACTTTTTTTCTATATTGCCTGACCGGCTGGCCAGCCAGTGGTTGCTTCCATCTTCCCGTGGGGACGCGGGAGCGCACCCACTCAGTGTAGTCCCTGAGTTTTGGGCCAACTAATGGAGACACCCAGGTTGAAACTTCCCGCAATTCATTGGAGCCTTTGGAATGTATCTGGCTCGAGCAGCCGGTGGCTCGTGAGACATGCAAAAACATAGTGTTTATTTGTTTATTAGATATTGCATTGTGCGGGTAGATCTTTTCAAATGTTCGATTATCGAAAAATGCCGATTCGCATTTAGCCGGTGACTTTTTCTTTTTCTCATGAGCATTGGTCGTTTCGCTGTGTCCTTGCCGACTGACAGATGGGTTGTGGTCTGCATCCAAAACCGAAGGGGTAGCTAGTAAGTGTACTTCATGGTACTTTAGATTTCTGTAGCCGGTTTTGGGGAGCTGACGTAGCCGGAATGTCCAAACCATTATTTTCCCAGCGTTTTTCATGTGTAGGACCTCCAGCGTTTACTCTTTTCAGGCTGACAGTCGGGTTGCGGTCTTCAGCTAGAATCGAAGAGTGGGCCTTTGGTGCCATGTACAATACTAAGCCGGCTAGAAAAATAAATGTTTGGTCCAGCTGGCAAGCCCTCGGGAGAGGTTTGCCACAGTCGGATAACATAAGCAGTAAAAATACTGAAACATGGTGATGGATCCCCCGAGAATGTTTCAGGGTTCCGTAGTTTTTCACTCATAACATAAGGGGTGGGGATACATACACTTCTCGTTCAAGTGTACAACAGGCGAAACATGTTTGCCTTCCATGGGCGCTCTGTCTCCTCATTGGAATGATCTATCTTGTTCTCCGTCGGCTTCTTGTCATCGATGAGGTAGTAGGAGTTGTTTTGTAGTGCCCAGCTAATGATGAATGGACCCTCCCAAGGGGAGGACATCTTGTGCATCCCCTTGGTGCTCTGGATCAGCCGGAGCACTAGATCACCCTCTCGGAACAAGACGGGACAGATCCGGCTGGCACGATAGCGGTGAAGGATTTGATGGTAGATTACTGATCTAGACAAGGCCAGCTCACGTGCCTCCTCGAGGAGATTGATGTTGTCTTCGCGAGCTTAGTTGGCATCTTATTCCGTGTACAACAACTTTTGGGGTGAGTCTAAGTCGATGTTAGCCGATAGGATTACTTTTCCCCATAAACAAGGAAGAATGGAGTGTAGCCGTTTGCCCGGTTGGGCATGGTGCGCAAGCTCCATAGCATAGCCGGTAGGTCCTCTATCCAGCAGCCGAGTGATCTCATTAGTGGCTCCACCAGCCAGGGTCTAATGCCGGCTAGAACCAAACCGTTTTCCCTTTCACATTGCCCATTGGACTGAGGGTGGGAGATGAATGGTAGGTCTAGCCAGATGCCCTTGACCTGGCAAAATCGCAAGAAGGCCCCCTTAGCAAAATTTGTGCCATTGTTAGTGATGATGTTGTGGGGGTAGTCGTATCGCGTGATCATGTCCTTGAAAAATTTGATGGTTGTGGGGCCATTCAGCTTCTTTATGGGCTTTGCCTCGATCCACTTGGTGAACTTGTCCACCGCCACTAGGACATGTGTCATGCCAGATCGCGCAGTTTTGAAGGGGCCGACCATGTCAAGCCCCTAGACGTCAAATGGCCAGGTGATGGCAATTGTCTTGAGAGCTACAGCCAGCGTGTGCTTCTACTGGCCGAAGCGCTAGCTACCATTGCACGCTCAAACCATTTTCTCAGCGTGCAGGCGTCCAGAAGAAACCGTGGAGAAATGCCTTGGAAATTATGGCTCTTGATGAAGCTTGATGGCCGCACTCTCCTTGGTGGATGTCAATGACGAGCCGAATGCCCTCTTCTTGATCTACACAGCGCTAGTATATGTCGCCCATGCTATGCTTGTATAGTTCATTGTTGATCATGGTGTATGCATGGGCACGGCGTACGATTTTCCTTGCTGCAACTTCTTCATCAGGGAGCTCGCCTCTGGCAAGAAAATTGATGAAGGGTTGTACCCATGATGGTATCCCCCGGCTAGCAAACACAACCTGGATGGCCGCATGCGCCTCCTCTTTAGCCGGCTTGGGCCCATCAGGCGACCTACCGGGTGGAAGGGATGAGCCGGCAGGGGATGCGGGTCCTTTGATCTGGAAGCCCGGGGATTCTTGGCTTGGTAGTGTCTGGGTCCTTAGAGCCGGCAGCCCCCGGGTACGCCGCTATAACAATCGACACAATTCCGGAGATGGCTAGATGGAGGGTGAAAGATCGCGAATGTCGCCTAGAGGAGGGTGAATAGGCGATTAAAAACTTCTACGAGATGGGCTTAACAATGGAGAAATAAAACTAGCATTTTCTTTTGTTAAGCACAAAGCCTAGATATACTAAGGTTCACCTATGTGCACCAACTACTTATGCTAAGCAAGACAAGCAAAAATGAGATAGCAATAGAATACTTCAAGCATGTAACATCCCAAAATTTTCCTATTTTGTAATGTTAAAATAATAAAGTAAATTGATTGAATTATTGATCTTGTTGAAATTTCTGAATAAAAAGAAACTTTTGTTGTATGTTTGAAATTTCACCAAACC
This sequence comes from Avena insularis, assembly GCA_023614405.1. Classification (NCBI taxonomy): domain Eukaryota; kingdom Viridiplantae; phylum Streptophyta; class Magnoliopsida; order Poales; family Poaceae; genus Avena; species Avena insularis. The sequence goes on along the minus strand of CM042689.1, from coordinate 360,954,850 downwards.
ACATTAAAAGAATGGGTTATATGACCATCCAATTGGTTGGGAAGTTTGTAAAGATCCAAAGCTTTGAGTTTGCATTGCATCATGCAAATCCTTAATCAAAGACCCAGTTGATTTTTCCTGAATAACCATCTAATGAATTATATGCATAATGGCATAGGGATAAATTTTCTATGACCAAACCAGTTCTTATGATGCTCATGGTGTATCTTGAATTTACAAAAATTTAGAAATAAATTTCACCCCATTTAGAGTTTCCAAACTAATACTAGAAAAGAAATACTAAACAGATAATGGAAAAAAAAGAAAAAACCTAAACTAACCCAGCCGGACCAAAACGGCCCAAAGAGCTCGTTCGCCATCACCGCAGCCAAGTAGTTGAGCCAGCCCACTTCCGGCCTAGCAGCAGGCGGCCACAGCCCGCAGAGCCTCTCTCTCCCCTTCGTTTTTTCCACTGTCACTGACACGTCGGTCCCACCACAGTCTCCTTCCTCCTCCCGACGCGGTAACCACGAGTCTTCGGCACCGAACGAACTGCCGAGAAAATCGACTGATTCGGCACGAATCCTTGCCCCCTCCGCAAGATTTCCTTCGTAGATAAATACCCCATGACACCCTCTCTGAAAACCCTAGTTTTATTAGTTGATTCAGCCCCCAGGCCATCGGATTGAGCCCCCGTTTTCGATCTGCACCGTCACCGCCATTACCGAGCTCAGAAGCTCGAGGAAGAAGCTCGATTCCATCATCCATGGACCCTACTTTGTCGCCTATCCTTCTCCCCCTGTTTCCTTGCCTCGTTTTGACCACCTATTTTCCTCTGCAGAGAACCAGGGCCGAGGGAATTCAGCGCCGAAGCTCCGTGTTCTCCGCCACCTCCGTCCGTCGATCACCGCTGCTAGGGGAAGTGAGCGACGACATCGATCACGTCTTCGTCCTTACCGTGCCGCGTCGATCCTAGTCCACCACTTTCCCATCGCAGAGGACCACCGGAGTCCACCCAACCGTCGCCACCTGGAGCCACGCCGCCGGTGGCCGCCACCCGTCGTCGGAGTGGAGGAAGCAACGGTTCTCGACCATCGGATCGCCTCTGGACGCATCGGATTAGATCCATCCCGCGAAGGGGTATCGACAAATCAGCGCGCGCCACTTGTCCCTCCTCGTCACCCAGCCAGGTCAGCGCCGCGTCAGTAATCTTGTCCAGTCAGCACAGCATATTCCCAGGCATATTCCCTATTTAAACTGAAATTGTTTTCAAATAGCAGAAAATAGGTAGATCTTGTAAAATTCATAGTAATTCGAATATAAGTCCAAAAATTATATGTAATATACCTTTTGAAAGATAATTTACCGTAGAACATTATTCCGTGATCAGATCTATTTTTCATCATATAGTTTTTCTGTATTTATTTAATTGGTTAAAAAGCCTTTTAATGGTATTTAAATTGTGGAAAAAATTTATAACTCCGAAAAATACAAATAATATATCGTTGGTTTCACAAAATTGTGTAGAATATTATTAGGTTATTATATCTGACTTGTGCGGTATATATTTACTATAATAATTTAAATAGTTTAATGGACATTTTAGACTAAATAAATTATAGTACATTATCTGTAGATAAGAAAAATACATATAAGGTATCTATAGATTCATAATTTAATATACGACATTAATATGCTGTTAGATCTAATTTTCGTAGTATATAACTACTGTAGTAATTTAATTAGTTTTAATGGCCATTTAGACTATTAAACTCATAATAAATTATTTGTAGAGTGGAAAAATATAAGTAATATGTCCTCAGATTCACAATTTCACGAAGAATACATATCTAGTATTAGATATAATTTTGAGGAAGTAAATATTTTAAATGATTTAAACTCTATTAAATAGTACATAAATCATAGAAAAAGATCTACAACTCCGATTAAGATGAATCCAATTCCTACTGGTTCGTATTAATGTCCTCTATCCAGTAAAACCAATAAACAGATTTAATTCGACAATTAGGATAGAAGTTGCAACAAAACTACTAAAACACCTTATTTGGTTATCAATATTTAATAATAATAATAAATACCCTATTGCATTAAATGATCTCCTACATGCATCATATGATCTAATCCCATTCAAAGAACTAATATTAAATCATCATGCATGTTTGTGATCATAGTTGATGTATTGTATGTTGCAATTGTTTTGATTGGAATTACTCCATTCCCGCGCTAGATTGTTCCGAGAGTGTGATTGCTACGGAGGAATACAATCATCAAGACTATTATTAACATAAGGCAAGTTACACCACTTGTTCATGTTTAATGTCCTAGTTTTTGACTATGCATGTTTTACTCTTCAAATCTTGTAGTATGCATGTGTAGGTTTTTAGTAGAATTTCTTAGTACTATTTTTGCAAGTGCGGTTTTGTAGTATGCCGTGAGTAGCTCTATGCTTAGGATTTTCCATCCCAATAGGTTATCCTGTTTTGCTAAGTTATGCTTGCTATGCTATATACTTATATATATCAAGTACCGTTGGGGGTTCAAAAGACTCAAAAAATTCTAAGTATAAGAGCTCTCCCGAGCGAACCTTTTCTTCTCAAAACCCCCTTCAAAATAAAAACTAAGTTTTCTTCTACGCGGAATGGTTGTCGGGTCAACGAGTGGAATTTTGGTGGAGGACGGCCGCCCAGGAATCAAAGAAGTCTTCCATGTTTCAGAATTCAGAATCTTCTAGTGCAACCACAATACATATGGGCTCTGTCTTGGCTTAGTACTTTGTGGGAAACCTCACCTGGGTACCAACATTTGGAGGTTCTTGGCACGGTTGGATCCAGCTGGTAGAGGGGCTACTAAGGGAAGGCCTCGCCATTGTCTTGTATGTAAAAGGACTTGATCATGGATTGTAGGGAAAGTGCACAACCTCTCGAGAGTATTGCAATCTGATCGATCAGCCGAGTTCACGGAAAAGAACACTTTGAGCATCTGAAGGATGGAGCCTCTGAAGGATCTTCTTCTCTCTTTCCAAACATAAAGTTTTTATAAAACCCCAGGGCGTAAGTAATATCGCCAATGGGTGGGATCTTGGGAACTTGGTGAGTAATATCCAAGTGTTAGGTTATTTGGGCATTTGGTGAGTAATATCCTCATGTTCCATTCGATCCTATTTTACTTAAGCAAATGTTTACAAAGTAGGATAAAACCCTTCCTATTTTATTCTTACTTAGAGAAAGTCGGCTTTATGCAAATGAACCCCAAAGCCTACTCTAGCCTTGCATGTAGAGTTAGTCTTGTTCTTTCCTTGGTGTAATTTTCCAATACATTCAAAGTATTGACCAACTTGTTTGGCTGCATGTTTCATGTGCAGAATTTGGAGATTGTTGAAAGGTGCACTAGGATCGCGGGTCTTCACTCGACCTGCCTGTAGCATTGATGGGACTCCAAGTTGTATATATTTTGCTTCTGTTGTATTAATGTAAACTCTAGATTATTCGATTCTTGTAATAAAGACTCGTGTTTTACATGATATTTCATCGACTGTGAGTGCTAGCTATTGATCCAGGGACTAGCATATTAATCACAGGGACTTACGATCTTTAACGATCTGAGGTCACTACAGATGGTATCAGAGCATAAGTTAACTGTAGATCGTGACCCTAGACATGGAAAAACCTTAGGAGTAATATTTTCTAAGTTATTTCAGAAAACTCTCATACTTCTTATCACCTATCTTTGGAGTTTTAAAATTCTTAAGTCTCTTCCTTTCAAAAATTAGAAATGTCCAATGTGCACTTCAAGAATAAACTCCTCTCAAGACTACCCTTCCAAACAAGATCTTATCAACATTTTGCTCAAGTCAAGACTTGAAGACCTCCACAGAAGATGTTCCAATACCTATGAGAATTAAAGACTTCAAAGCTACAAGAACTAAAGACTTCGAAGCCCTTAAGTCAAGGTTATTAACCGAAGACCTTGAAAGATTGGAGATTATGAAGAACATGAAGATTATAAAAAGCATGAAGACTTTTGAAGACTCGAAGATTACAAGTGACCTATTAGGAACCAAACCCGGGTAGATTTCGCTACAATGTAGATGTAACGAATTGTTTGCTTTCTTGGTATGGTTTGCTATGGTAACAAATAAAACCTATATTTCCAAAACTAAAGTTGCTTGTATGGGGTAATCTTCTTCTCCCTCTTCTATAATCCACTCGTTCCTACTCTAAACCTTGGTCAAATCGTCAGATGGGCCGTACCATCAAGGAAGACAAGGAACTCAACTTCTCCAAGCGTATGAGCCACGCCGATGCAAAGCAATGGGTGCAACAAGTCCTTGAATATAAACAACACACAAGTGCCTCAAGGATTAGGAACACAAGGATAAATGCTTACCTCCAATGTAGTTCTCTCTCATAGAAATTCCTTGCGGTAAAAAAATAGTTTGAGTGAACTTGGCGTGATTTGATGTTTCCTTGGTTTGTTTGTTTGTATGGGGTATCTATATATTCTTATCCCTATATTCTACTCTTCTCTATCTTAAACCCACAAAGCAAGAATGGAAAAGAGGATAACATAAATGTGGATGCAAGGAAGATAAACTACCATATCGATCAACAACTAATGAACCCTCGCACGACGAAGCACACATGAAACCTTTGAAGGACGACGAGAAGAAATCATCACCATGTGTTATCAGGACACCCTCATTTTGTCATCCATATGTGGCAACAACATCAAGACGTCAAAAAGGTGGAAGCTTTGAAGATGTTCTCAACAGATAAGCTTACCTATACGAGATGTGAGCACCAATAAGTACACAGAAAATTTGGCACGCCTTAACAAAGACATTCTTTTAAGGGTGGTAGCATCCTAGTGTAAACCGAACCTATTTCTTTCTAGCCTTCTCAAATCTCGAGGACGAGATTCCTTTTAAGGGTGGTAGTCTGTAACATCCCAAAATTTTCCTATTTTGTAATGTTAAAATAATAAAGTAAATTGATTGAATTGTTGATCTTGTTGAAATTTCTGAATAAAAAGAAACTTTTGTTGTATGTTTGAAATTTCACCAAACCATATTAAAAGAATGGGTTATATGACCATCCAATTGGTTGGGAAGTTTGTAAAGATCCAAAGCTTTTAGTTTGCATTGCATCATGCAAATCTTTAATCAAAGACCCCAGTTGATTTTTCCTGAATAACCATCTAATGACTTATATGCATAATGGCATAGGGATAAATTTTCTATGACCAAAAACAGTTCTTATGATGCTCATGGTGTACATTGAATTTACAAAAATTTAGAAATAAATTTCACTCCATTTGGAGTTGCCAAACTAATACTAGAAAAAAATACTAAACAGATAATGGAAAAAAAAGAAAAAAGAAAAAACCTAAACTAACCCAGCCGGACCGAAATGGCCCAGCAGCTCGTGCCTGCCTACCGCCCCGCGTGCGCTGTAGCAACGCTGAGCCAGCACACTTCCGGCCTAGCAGTAGGCGGCCACAGCCCGTAGAGCCTCTCTCTCCCCTTCATTTTTTCCACTATCACTGACACGCTGGTCCCACCGTAGTCTCCTTCCTCCTCCCGACACGGTGACCACAAATCTTCGGCGCCGAACAAACTGCCGAGAAAATCGTGCGATTCGGCATGAATCCTTTCCCCCTCCGCAAGATTTCCTTCATAGATAAATACCCCATGACACCCTCTCTGAAAACCCTAGTTTTATTAGTTGATTCAGCCCCCAGGCCGTCGGATTGAGCCCCCATTTCTGATCTGCGCCGCCACCGCCAGTACCGAGCTCGCAAGCTCGAGGAAGAAGCTCGATTCCATCATCCATGGACCCTACTTTGTCGCCTATCCTTCTCCCCCTGTTTCCTTGCCTCGTTTTGACCACCTATTTTCCTCTGCAGAGAACCAGGGCCGAGGGAATTCATCGCCGAAGCTCCGTGTTCGCCGCCACCTCCGTCCGTCGAATACCGTTGCTAGGGGAAGTGAGCAACAACATCGACCATGCCTTCGTCCTCACCGCGCCGCGTGGATCCTAGTCCACCACTTTCCCATCGCCGAGGACCACCGGAGTCCACCCCATCGTCGCCACCTGGAGCCATGCCGCCGGTGGCCGCCGCCCGTCGTCGGAGTGGAGGAAGCAATGGTTCCCGACCGTCAGATCGTGTAACATCCCAAAACTTTAATCCAAGGTTATTAAGATCCAAATCATCAAAATTAGGGTGAACAAAAACTTTTCCCATTAAAATTATTAAAGCATTCATATGTGTGTGCATTTAATAGGAGTTGTTTTGAATTGCCATGATTAAGTGATCCATTGCTTGTAAAATGATTCTTAGGTGAAATAAACATCATCTAGATCATTCCCAAACAAATCCCAAAGAAAAACAAATCAAAATGAATAAAAGAAAGAAATGGTCATTTGTGCCATTTTAACTACCATGCCTACTTTGGCTATTCCTAGGACTCAATTCTTAACAGAAATAAATATGGATCTTTGCACCCCTTGCTAGTACATGTGTAGTGTACCAAGGCCCACTTTGTGATCTGCCAAAAACTTTCAAACACTAATTTTAAATGACATTTGAAAATTGAACATAGTTCATATGGGAAGATCCCACTTATTCAAAAACCACTCAACTGAGCTCCATTTTCAAAACCCAAGCAACCACAGAAGTTTAAGCATGTGTCTAGCAAATCCACTAAAATTCATCCAAAAATTCAAAACTTGGGTTCTTTCGGCCGTTTTCACAAACACTTGGTGGACAGAATTCAAACAAAACACAAAACACTATTTGGAGCAGTGTTTGAACCAAATTGGTTCCCCATTTTGCAACCACAACCAACCAATGCAATCCCCTACCCCTCTCTAGCCTAGCCACCCACTGTTCCACGACCAAATGGTCATGGCCATTAAGGTCGAGCACCATTTTGGGCACCCCACCGGCGATAGCACGCCACAGCCGCCGCCAGCGTCGTCCACCATGTCCAGGAGGTAGCCCGTGGTCCACCTCCACCGCCCAGCCAGCCCCAGCCCAAGGACAGTGACCAGACCGGCCAGGAACCGCTGCGCCCGGAGACTATCGGCCATGCCGACGCCATCCACAGAGCTCGCACGGTCCACGCTCGACCAGACCTCGCCTCGCTCCAGCCGCCCGCCTACACGATCCCCACCGGCCTAGGAAGCTAACGGACACGCCCATTCCCCCGACCGTGCCCCATAGTTGCCGGCCACCGTGAAACTCGCTGTCGGCAGAGACTTAGTGCATGTCGCGCCATTCACTTCCCCCGACCGCAAACCACTGCACACTCACCGCTGTGACACTCGCCAGGGCACCGCCCACCATCCTAGCGTACCGCCCACGCCTCTAGCTCATTGTGCCGTCGTCACCGGCGAGCATCGCCCATGCTCCTCTGCCGCTTAGCCGCACCTATAAAAGGAGCTCTCCCTAGCACCAACGACTCACACCATTCCACTCCCCTCTCCTCACTGATCCTTCCCCACCTCTCGCCGGAGCCGCTCGAGCCTTGGTTCGCCGGAATTTAGCCAGAGGAGCCGTCGATTTCGTCCACCCCAGGAGCTGCCGTGACCACCCTTGAGTACGCCGTTGATAGCACGTTCGATCTCCTCCATCGCCGCAGTAACTGGAGCCCTGGTATGCCCCCTGAGCACCCCCACCGAGCCGCTAGGGTTAGTTCTCGTCGGCGAACTGTTCGCCGAAGACGACACTCCTCAGCCGTAGATCTCCCTTTTAATCTAACGGCCCACATCGCCCCGTACCGCTTCACGTGTAAAGAGCCATTGACCGGTGGACCCCCCTATCAGCTGTTCTCTGTGCTGCGGAACGCCACTGGGCCGACCCGTTTTCCTTCCCGCGCGACCCATTTAATTCAAACTTAGATTTTTCTATTTTGTTTTGAACTTAGTTCTGTCCCCTAGTTTGAAATTCATTTCAGAGAGATTTACAAATCCAAATGGAGTGATTCAAATTATGTTAAAAAGCTACTGAAAAGATCTACCCAAGCCCGTTGGATTTAATTCATTTAGAGTGAGAGATCTCTCCTAGTAAAAATAACAAGACAGAAGCTTTTGCACCTTCAAATATTTTTATAAAATCAACCATGATAGCTTTTGAGTTGATTCCAACTCTCAAAAATCACATTTAAACATACCTATCTGAATATGTAATAATATTAAGGTTTACACGCAATGACTTTGGACTAGTACCAAAAGAATGCTATATAGGCATTTCTAGTCACTTTAAATCATTAAATAATGAACTTAAACCAAAGTAATTATGAACCAACCCTTAAATCACATTCCCACATGTTAGAATATGTGGTAGTGACATGTGTCCACATGATCCCATATTTTAAGTGGTGAATATTAAATCTTAGTTAATTTTCAATGAGTAGAAATTACTTTTCTTAAATAAAAGGAATGAAGTTAGTTAATAAAACTTGTGATGCTTGTGATGATAATAGGTCATCAAATGTGTGCCTTAGAGTGCTAATTAGACTAGTTAAGTATTGTTTGGTGATTGTGTACTCTGTATGTATTTATAGACGATAGTACCGACCAAGCTTTCGAGGAGGAGGAGTTCTATCAAGAGGAGGAAGAAAACTTCAACCACTGCACCAACCAAGGCAAGCTATTGTTAGCAAGCTAGAATTAAGCTAGAGAAAATAAGCAAGATGCATTAGGCATGCTTTGGTTATACCCCTTGACTAGTACCTACCCCCAAGTTTTAATTCCAAGCTTTACTTTCTTTACTTTACCAAAGTCCTTTACTTGTTTTGAAGGTAGCATAAAGAGTATAAAACTTGACCTATTTAGATAACTTTAGATGTCATTCTATGGCATGAGATTGATCCATCCTTCCACCTTAGTGAACACTCTTAACTTAGTAGTTTAGAGCTAAACAAAAACTTGAGTCACTTTAGATGGGAATACTTGGTGAAAATGAATTATGAAAACCTTGGAATGATGAGTCATTCTATTGAGATGTTTTGACATGTGTTGGGAAACACAACTGGTTTATGATGATGAAAATGTTCAGGCATGAGCCTTAACCCTTTTACAAAACTGATGGTTGGATTTGGATGCGATACCATTCTAAATTTACCGTACAACCACAATACCTGAATTGGGTAAGGCATAGGCGGAAGTTTATATGCATTAGTATTAGTTCCCTCACGGGAGAGGTTTGAGCTGAGGCTACCTCTCGATGTTATCCACCTATGAAGTGCCCAAGATGACAGATGGTCATGGTTGGGAGGCCATGCTCATAGGAGAGGTGCTTATACTAGGGTGTGTAAAGGAAAGGTTATGTTTGATTATCTGCATACTAAGTATGATGATTCAGGGTTATCCCTGACAGATGTATCGAATCTTGTGGTGAAAGTGTACCACCTCTACAGAGTGGCAAACTATTCGAATAGCCGCGTCCGCGGTTATGGACCGTTGGAGTGGCCATACTGTTTCGTTGTCAGATGTTTTCAAAATGATTTATGAAATGAATGATGAATCTTGACTTGACCACAACAGGGTTGTGACTATGACACTAGCTTCCCAACTTAAGTGATTCTAGAACTTTATTGTATCTTTCTTTGTTTCTGAACTCAGCTTAGGTTTCAAACTTAACTTCATAATTAAACTTAGAGTTACCACTTTACATTAGAACTATACTAATTGTTAGTGGTAGTTTGCGAGTACTTAAAGAGTACTCATCGCTTTTGTCCCTGGCTATTCTCATGGCCAGACTATGAAGGAGACTACCAAGATGATGGCCAGCAGGATGGCTATGATAACTAGGACTATCTGCCTTCGTCAGCATTGCCTGTGCCCCTAAAGATGGACCCCACCGCTACGCTTATCTTTTATTCCCCTGCTTGTTGTATTAAGACTAGATCATGAGATCCTTATTTGTGTAAGACCTTATGTATGGTTTCTAATGGATGATGTACTGTGATATCCAATCCGTTATGTCTCGCAAAAATGGTAATCCTGGGATTGCGATGTATGACATAACGGGCATCTGGGATTAAAAATCCGGGTGTTGACAAGTTGGTATCAGAGCCATCCTGACCATAGGAGACCCTAGTTAGAATGGACGTCCGAACAAAAACTTAATTTCAAAACCAAAGTGAGTATTATGAAAAACTATTTCCTCTCTTACCCTTGGGAATTCATTCTTTCTCAAAAAAATTCATGTTACTCCAATTCTTACATTACTACATAAAATTTGACAAACTTGATCACTTCAACTAATTTCCTCATCCTTAATTCTTGTAGATGGACACTCAGTTTAGCAAGTTCTACCAGTTGGGAAACGGAGGTCAGCTGATCTTCGAAAGGGATCTAGATTCACTGTGGGAATTACTAGGACGCCCGCATCCGGAGTTTCTTGGAGCTCAACTTCCAGGACCCCCAGGAGGAGATTTACAGTGGCTGGTCACCGCTGATCTTCGAGGAAGCATAGAAGCACCAACGTCCGGGAGAATCCAGTTCTCTGTCCGAGAGAACAACTGGCTAGATGGATTAGCCAGGGCAATGCATGAAGCTCTTGCACGTCTGTGTGCCCTCAGTGTCACCCAAATCCAAGGAACCTGTTTTGCTTACTATGCAAGACGTGACTTCATGGGAATGCCGATGGAAATGCCAAGTCACCCAGAGCTGAAGCATCAAGTGGAGAACCTTGACTTCCTGTTGTATGATCGCCAGAAGGAATTGGACAATGCTAGGGAGTTCGCCAACCACAACCGTGCTATTGCTGCCCAGAAGGCCCAGACTTTCTCACTGCTTGTCAAGGATCGTTAGTTTCTTCGCCTCCAGCGCGAGAAGAAGGATCGCACTATCGCCCATCTTCGCAAGAAGGTGGCCGACCTCAAGAGGACCATCAAGGAGCAAGAAGCTCAGCTTGCAGCAAAGGAGGAAGAAGAGGAGGGTGAAGACATCCAGGGAGACATGGATTCTTACCTCAGCAATGATGATGACTTTTTGGAGGAGGATGTCGTGGACTTCTACACTTACGATGAAGACTCTGACTTCATCGATGATAAGCAGATGCACTAGAGCACTGTCGTAGCATGATATGTATCGGTCACACTATATCGTAGCTTGTAGAATGGTTCTTAAAACCATCTGTTTTCTTTGTTGTGGTGTGTGTGTGTGTTTGTATCGTGTGCTTTGCATGAATGAATGAAATGAATTTAGTTGCAAAACCTGAGTCAAACTCAAAGTTTTAGCTTTGAAATCAAAACCCTGAACCTTAGAACTTTCCCTCTTACCCCTTTATCTACCTCAATCTTCAGATGACTTGTGGAAACCAAGGAGGGAGCAGCTCGTCGCAAGACCCAATGCTGCAGATCTTGCAGAATCTCATCACAGATAGAGAAGCAAGCAGGGCAGAGCGCCAAGCTAATCTAGCAACACTGCAACAGATCGCCCAGATGGCTCTCAACAACCAAGGCCATGGAAATCAGGATCATCAAGGATCAAAGCTGAAGAACTTCCAGAATACCAGTCCCCCAATCTTTAGCACTTCAGAGAACCCATTAGATGCAGATGACTGGTTGCAGACAATGGAGAACAATCTGGAAGTAGCTAGAGTTGATGACAACGAGAAAGTTCTCTTTGCCACCCACTACCTGTCAGGAGATGCAAGAGCATGGTGGAACAACATCCGCCTGATGAACCATGGTCAAGTGATGACATGGGAAGCCTTCAAGATCAAGTTCAGCCGCACCCACATGCCGCAGGGCTTAGTCACCAGAATGAGGGATGAATTCAGAGAGTTGAAACAAGGCAGAATGACTGTGGTGGAGTACCGTGACGGATTCCTGTCGCTTGCCAGATATGCACCTGATGAGATCAACACGGAGGCCAAGAAGAAGGAGAGATTCCTGAACGGACTGCATGATGAGATGCAGACTGTCCTCATCAACATCCGCTTCGAGGATCTCGAAGAGCTAGTCGACTCTTCCATTCAGATGGAAGGGAAGATTAACCAGGCAAACGACAACCGCAAACATCGTATGATGTAGCAATCTGGATCCAGCAGTCACCAGAAGTACCGTCCCAACCCCTCACCAGGATATGCACCCAGAAACAACCGACACCCAATGTCTCGCCCAAGCTACCCCAACCGTAGCGGAGGCAATGGGATGTCCGGAGGAAACAACCACAAGTCCGGAAACACCAACAATTTCAACCGTGCCCCTCCCAAAAGCAACAACAACAACAACACTGCACCCAGAACTGGCAGCTATGCGGTGCCTGTGGCAGCCAAAGACAAGTCGCAGATCACCTGTTTCGAGTGTGGAGTGAAGGGTCACTATTCCAATGAGTGTCCCAAGAAGACTGACGCCACTGCCAATGTGAATGCCCCAGCTCAACATCAGCGTCGTGTTCAACCAGGGAGAAGGTTTGCCCCAGGGAACCCTCACAACCGCTACGGCCGTCTCTTCCACATGAACACCGAGGAAGCCCAAGAAGCGCCAGATGTAGTGCTGGGTATGTTTTCTGTCAACTCAGTTTTAGCGAGGGTATTGTTTGATTCGGGAGCATTGCATTCATTTGTCACCGAAGAATTTGCATGCACTAGTAAGATTCACCCAACCAACTTGAAGCATGTCATGATAGTTCAAATCCCCGGTTCAACTACAAAAGCTAGAAAAATTTGCAAAGTTGTGCCTATCAGAATACATGGGATAGATTTTTATGCCAACCTAATCGTACTCGGAACTAAAGGATTGGAAGTAGTACTAGGTATGGACTGGATGTCAAGGCACAAAGGACTGATAGACTGTGCTAAGAAAGCCATCACCATGACCAGTAGCTCTAGAGTAACAGTAGAGCATATATCTGAAACCTTACCCCATCAATTCAAGTGCAACAAGAGTCTAGCCCTTCCCACCATAGAACAAGTCAGAGTAGTCTGTGAATACCCCGATGTATTCCCAAATGAATTGCCAGGTATGCCCTCGGATAGGGATATTGAGTTCATTATCGAACTAATCCCTGGAACCGGACCCATATCCTAGAGACCCTATAGCATGAACCCCTCAAAGTTAGTGGAACTGAAGAAGCAGTTGGATGCCATGTTAGCAGAAGGCTTGATTCAACCAAGCGCATCGCCATGGAGATCACCAGTATTATTCGTCGACAAGAAAGATGGAGGCAACCGTCTGTGCACAGATTACAGGAAACTGAATGATGTCACCATCAAGAACAAGTACCCTTTTCCAAAGATAGAGGATCTATTTGATCAGTTGACTGGAGCCCAGGTATTCTCAAAGATTGATCTTAGGACTGGTTATCACCAACTTAATATTCATGCAACGGATATTCCAAAGACCGCCTTTACTACTCGTTATGGTTTATACGAGTATACGGTCATGTCTTTTGGATTAACCAATGCCCCTGCTTATTTCATGAATCTCATGAATAAGATCTTCATGAATTTCCTAGATAAGTTTGTAGTTGTGTTCATCGATGATATCCTTATCTACTCCAAGTCGGAAGAAGAGCATGAGCAACATCTGAGAATCATCCTAGAAACCCTGAGAGAGCATCGGTTGTATGCCAAGTTCAGCAAGTGTGAGTTTTGGCTGAAAGAAGTAGGATTCCTGGGACATATTATGTCTGCTAGACGAGTCTCTGTTGATCCCGCTAAGATCAAAGATGTCGAAGAATGGGAAGCCCCAACCACTCAAACCCAAGTCCGTGCATTTCTCGGATTAGCGGGATATTACCGCAAGTACGTCGAAGGATTTTCAAGCATCGCCCGACCCATGACCCAGTTGTTGAAGAAGGACAAGAAGTTTGAATGGACTGACAAATGTGAAGCCAGTTTCCAAGAGCTGAAAAAGAGATTGATATCAGCCCCAATTCTGATCATGCCAGATATCAAGAAGCCGTTTGATGTGTATTGTGATGCATCCAAGATTGGTCTCGGATGTGTATTAATGCAAGAAGGCAAGGTTATTGCTTATCTGACTCGACAACTGAAGCAGCATGAGCAGAACTATCTGACCCATGATCTTGAATTAGCAGCCGTAGTTTTGGCATTGAAGACATGGCGTCATTATCTGATGGGTAATCACTGTGAGATTTACTCAGATCACAAGAGCTTGAAGTATATTTTCACTCAAAAGGAGCTGAATATGAGGCAAAGGAGATGGATAGAGTTAATCAAGGATTATGACCTTGACATTCACTATCACCCCGGCAAAGCCAATGTGGTAGCGGATGCTCTTAGCAGATTGTCGTGTAGGCTAAATACCATGATCAAAGAGAAGAACCAAGTTTGTATGAGGAGTTGGAGCAGTTTAGAACTGAGCTAGTTAGCAAAGGATTCTTAGCTAGCATTGAACTTCAACCCACATTGATTAGCCAAATCAAGGAAGCCCAGAAGGGAAATGAAAGTATCGACGGAATCAAACGTCATATTGGTACAGGAAAGGTACCTAGATTTACTGAAGACGAAGGAGTTCTGTGGTACAAAGGTCGTATCTGTGTGCCAGTAGATTCGGATCTAAAGCAAGTTATCATGCAGGAAGCTCATGATACTCTTTATTCTATCCACCCCGGAGGAACAAAGATGTATCAAGATTTGAAAGAGCAATTTTGGTGGCACAAGATGAAGAGAGAAATCGAAAGCTAGATCGCCAAGTGTGACATCTGTCAAAGAGTCAAAGCAGAGCATCAGAGACCCACAGGACTGTTGCAGCCATTGCAGATTCCAGAATGGAAATGGGATTCCGTCGGAATGGACTTTATCACCAGTTTGCTACTTCTAGTAGGGGAAATGACTCAATCTGGGTCATAGTTGATAGACTGTCCAAGGTAGCTCACTTAATACTTGTCAAGACTACCTACCAGAGTTCGAAGCTAGCAGAACTGTATATTGCTAGGATTGTTAGTCTGCATGGAACCCCCAAGACCATAGTATCAGATCGAGGAACCTAGTTTACCTCGAGATTTTGGCAAAAAGTCGAGGAAGGGTTAGGCACCAAGTTGAATTTCAGCACCGCGTATCACCCGCAAACTGATGGACAGACTGAGAGAGTCAACCAAATCTTAGAGGATATGCTCAGAGCTTGTGTGCTAGAGTATGGATCAAAATGGGAAGACTGTCTGCCTTTTGCAGAATTCTCATATAACAACAGTTATCAAGCTAGTTTGCAAATGGCACCATTTGAGTTCCTATACGGAAGAAAGTGTCGCACCCCTTTGAATTGGTCGCAAGTAGGAGAGAGTCAGACATTTGGACCCGACATTCTCTGAGAAGCTGAAGAGAAGGTTCACAAAGTACGTGAGCACCTCAAGACCGCCCAATCCAGACAGAAGAGTTATGCTGACAAGAGAAGGAGAGAACTGACTTTCAATTTCGGAGATTTTGTATATCTCAAGGTTTCGCCATTAAAGGGACCTCAACGCTTTAGTCTGAAAGGAAAGTTAGCCCCTAGATATATCGGGCCCTTCAAGATTCTGAACCATCGAGGAGAAGAATCTTATCAACTGGAACTTCCAGAGGAGATGTCAGCTATCCACAATGTGTTCCATATCTCGTTACTTCGCAAATGCCTGGAAGTGCCGGAGAAGACTAAAGTTTTCAAGAACATCGATCACAGAGCCATTGAGATCAACAAAGACCTGACGTATCGTGAAGTGCCCATCCGTATCTTGGAGGAAGCTTACAGAACCACCAGAACCAGAAGTATCAAATTTCTCAAAATTCAATGGAGCAACCATACCGAAGAGGAAGCCACTTGGGAGCGAGAAGATTACATTAGGACAGAGTTCCCAGATCTCTTTAGTTCCTAGTTTTTCTTGTGTAAATCTCGGGACGAGATTTTGTTTATGGGGGGATGGTTTGTAACATCCCAAAACTTTAATCCAAGGTTATTAAGATCCAAATCATCAAAATTAGGGTGAACAAAAACTTTTCCCATTAAAATTATTAAAGCATTCATATGTGTGTGCATTTAAATAGGAGTTGTTTTGAATTGCCATGATTAAGTGATCCATTACTTGTAAAATGATTCTTAGGTGAAATAAACATCATCTAGATCATTCCCAAACAAATCCCAAAGAAAAACAAATCAAAATGAATAAAAGAAAGAAATGGTCATTTGTGCCATTTTAACTACCATGCCTACTTTGGCTATTCCTAGGACTCAATTCTTAACAGAAATAAATATGGATTTTTGCACCCCTTGCTAGTACATGTAGTAGTGTACCAAGGCCCACTTTGTGATCTGCCAAAAACTTTCAAACACTAATTTTAAATGACATTTGAAAATTGAATGTTGTTCATATGGGAAGATCCCACTTATTCAAAAACCACTCAACTGAGCTCCATTTTCAAAACCCGAGCAACCACAGAAGTTTAAGCATGTGTCTAGCAAATCCACTAAAATTCATCCAAAAATTCAAAACTTGAGTTCTTTCGGCCATTTTCACAAACACTTGGTGGACAGAATTCAAACAAAACACAAAACACTATTTGGAGCAGTGTTTGAACCAAATTGGTTCCCCATTTTGCAACCACAACCAACCAATGCAATCCCCTACCCCTCTCTAGCCTAGCCACCCACTGTGCCACGACCAAATGGTGATAGCACCCCATTTAGGTCGAGCACCATTTTGGGCACCCCACCGGCGATAGCACGCACAGCCGCCGCCAGCGTCGTCCACCATGTCCAGGAGGTAGCCCGTGGTCCACCTCCACCGCCCAGCCAGCCCTAGCCCAAGGACAGTGACCAGACCGGCCAGGAACCGCTGCGCCCGGAGACTATCGGCCATGCCGACGCCATCCACAGAGCTCGCACGGTCCACGCTCGACCAGACCTCGCCTCGCTCCAGCCGCCCGCCTACACGATCCCCACCGGCCTAGGAAGCTAACGGACACGCCCATTCCCCCGACCGTGCCCCGTAGTCGCCGGCCGCCGTGAAACTCGCCATCGGTAGAGACTTAGTGTGTGCCGCGCCATTCACTTTCCCCGACCGCAAACCACTGCACACTCACCGCCGTGACACTCGCCAGGGCACTGCCCACTGTCCTAGCGCACCACTCACGCCTCTAGCTCGCTGTGCCATCGCCAGTAGCACCGCACCATGCTCATGTCATCTGCCGCCACGCTTATAAAGGAGCCCTCCCCAGCACCAATGACTCACACCATTCCACTCCCCTCTCCTCACAATCTTTCCCCACCTCTTGCCAGAGCCGCTCGAGCCTTGGTTCGCTGGAATTTAGCCGGAGGAGCCCGCTGCAAAGGAGGAGAAGGCGCCGTCGATTTCGTCCACCCTAGGAGCTGTCGCGACCACCCATGAGTGCGCCGTCGATAGCACGTTCGATCACCCCCATTGCCGCAGTAGCAAGAGCCCTGGTATGCCCCCTGAGCACCCCCACCGAGCCAATAGGGTTAGTTCTCGCCGGCGAACTGTTCGCCGGAGACGACACTCCTCAGCCGTAGATCTCTCTTTTAATCTAACGGCCCACATCGCCCCGTACCGCTTCGCATGTAAAGAGCCACTGACCGGTGGACCCCCCTATCATCTGTTCTCTGTGCCGCGGAACGCCACTGGGCCGGCCCGTTTTCCTTCCCGCGCAACCCATTTAAATCAAAACTTAGATTTTCTATTTAGTTTTGAACTTAGTTCTGTCCCCTAGTTTGAAATTCATTTTAGAGAGATTTACAAATCTAAATGGAGTGATTCAAATTGTGTTAGAAATCTACAGAAAAGATCTACCCAAGCCCGTTGGATTTAATTCATTTAGAGTTAGAGATCTCTCCTAGTAAAAATAACAAGATAGAAGCTTTTGCACCTTCAAACATTTTTATAAAATCAACCATGATAGCTTTTGAGTTGATTCCAACTCTCAAAAATCACATTTAAACATACCTATCTGAATATGTAATAATATTAAGGTTTACACGCAATGACTTTGGACTAGTACCAAAAGAATGCTATATAGGCATTTCTAGTCACTTTAAATCATTAAATAATGAACTTAAACCAAAGTAATTATGAACCAACCCTTAAATCACATTCCCACATGTTAGAATATGTGGTGATGACATGTGTCCACATGATCCCATATTTTAAGTGGTGAATATTAAATCTTAGTTAATTTTTAATGAGTAGAAATTACTTTTCTTAAATAAAAGGAATGAAGCTAGTTAATAAAACTTGTGATGCTTGTGATGAAAATAGGTCATCAAATGTGTGCCTTAGAGTGCTAATTAGACTACTTAAGTATTGTTTGGTGATTGTGTACTCCGTATGTATTTATAGACGATAGTACCGACCAAGCTTTCGAGGAGGAGGAGTTCTATCAAGAGGAGGAAGAAAACTTCAACCACTGCACCAACCAAGGAAAGCTATTGTTAGCAAGCTAGAATTAAGCTAGAGAAAATAAGCAAGATGCATTAGGCATGCTTTGGTTATATCCCTTGACTAGTACCTACCCCCAAGTTTTAATTCCAAGCTTTACTTTCTTTACTTTACCAAAGTCATTTACTTGTTTTGAAGGTAGCATAAAGAGTATAAAACTTGACCTATTTAGATAACTTTAGATGTCATTCTATGGCATGAGATTGATCCATCCTTCCACCTTAGTGAACACTCTTAACTTAGTAGTTTAGAGCTAAACAAAAACTTGAGTCACTTTAGATGGGAATACTTGGTGAAAATGAATTATGAAAACCTTGGAATGATGAGTCATTCTATTGAGATGTTTTGACATGTGTTGAGAAACACAACTGGTTTATGATGATGAAAATGTTGAGGCATGAGCCTTAACCATTTTACAAAACTAACGGTTGGATTCGGATGCGATACCATTCCAAATTTACCGTACAACCACAATACCTGAATTGGGTAAGGCTTAGCCGGAAGTTTATATGCATTAGTATTAGTTCCCTCACAGGAGAGGTTTGAGCTGAGGCTACCTCTCAATGTTGTCCACCTATGCAGTGCCCAAGATGATAGATGGTCACGGTTGGGAGGCCATGCTCATAGGAGAGGTGCTTATACTAGGGTGTGTAAAGGAAAGGTTATGTTTGATTATCTGCATACTAAGTATGATGATTCAGGGTTATCCCTAACAGATGTATCGAATCTTGTGGTGAAAGTGTACCACTTTTGTAGAGTGTAAAACTATTCGAATAGCCGCGTCCGCGGTTATGGACAGTTGGAGTGTCCATACTGTTTCGTTGTCAGATGTTTTCAAAATGACTTGTGAAATGAATGATGAATCTTGACTTGACCACAACAGGGTTGTGACTATGACACTAGCTTCCCAACTTAAGTGATTCTAGAACCTTATTGTATCTTTCTTTGTTTCTGAACTCAGCTTAGGTTTCAAACTTAACTTCATAGTTAAACTTAGAGTTACCACTTTACATTAGAACTATACTAATTGTTAGTGGTAGTTTGCGAGTACTTAAAGAGTACTCATGGCTTTTGTCCCTGGCTATTCTCATGGCCAGACTATGAAGGAGACTACCAAGATGATGGCCAGCAGGACGACTATGATAACTAGGACTATCTGCCTTCGTCAGCATTGCCTGTGCCCCTAAAGATGGACCCCACAGCTACACTTATCTTTTATTCCGCGTGTTGTTGTATTAAGACTGGATCATGAGATCCTTATTTGTGTAAGACCTTATGTATGGTTTGTAATAGATGATGTAGTGTGATATCCAATCCGTTATGTCTCGCAAAAATGGTAATCCTGGGATTGCGATGTATGACATAACGGGCATCTGGGATTAAAAATCCGGGTGTTAACAGATCGCCTCGTCGGATTAAATCCATCCCACGAAGGGGTATCGACAAATCAGCATGCGCCACTTGTCCCTCCTCATCACCCAGCCAGGTCAGCGCCGTGTCAGCAATCTTGTCCAGTCAGCACAGCATATTCCTAGTCATATTCCCTGTTTAAACTGAACTTGGTTTCAAATAGCAAAAAATAGGTAGGTCTTGTAAAATTCATAGTAATTCGAATATAAGTCCAAAAATTATATGTAATATACCTTGTGAAATATAATTTAGCGTAGAACATTATTCCGTGATCAGATCTATTTTTCATCATATAGTTTTTCTGTATTTATTTAATTGGTTAAAAAGCCTTTTAATGGTATTTAAATTGTGGAAAAATATTTATAACTCCAAAAAATACAAATAATATATCGTTGGTTTCACAAAATTGTGTAGAATATTATTAAGTTATTATATCTAACTTGTGCATTATATATTTACTGTAATAATTTAAATAGTTTAATGGACATTTTAGACTAAATAAATTATAGTAAATTATCTGTAGATTAGAAAAATAGAAATAAGGTATCTATGGATTCATAATTTAATATACGACATTAATATGTTGTTAGATCTAATTTTCATAGTGTATAATTAGTTTTAATGGCCATTTAGACTATTAAACTTATAATAAATTATTTGTAGAGCGGAAAAATATAAATAATATGTCCCCAGATTTACAATTTCACGAAGAATACATATCTGGTCTTAGATATAATTTTTGAGGAAGTAAATATTTTAAATGATTTAAACTCTATTAAATATTACATAAATCATAGAAAAAGATCTACAACTCCGATTAAGATGAATCTAATTCTTACTAGTTCATATTAATGTCCTCTATCTAGTAAAACCAATAAACAGATTTAATTCGACAATTAGGACTGAAGTTGCAACAGAACTACTAAAACCCCTTATTTGGTTATCAATATTTAATAATAAATACCCTATTGCATTAAATGATCTCCTACATGCATCATATGATCTAATACCATTCAAAGAACTAATATTAAATCATCATGCATGTTTGTGATCATCGTTGATGTATTGTATGTTGCAATTGTTTTGATTGGAATTACTCCATTCCCACAGTAGATTGTTCTGAGAGTGTGATTGCTACGGAGGAATACAATCATCAAGAATATTATTAACATAAGGCAAGTTACACCACTTGTTCATGTTTAATGTCCTAGTTTTTGACTATGCATGTTTTAATCTTCAAATCTTGTAGTATGCATGTGTAGGTTTTTAGTAGAATTTCTTAGTACTATTTTTGCAAGTGCGGTTTTGTAGTATGCCATGAGTAGCTCTAGGCTTGGGATTTTCCATCCCAATAGGTTATCCTATTTTGCTAAGTTATGCTTGCTATGCTATATACTTATATATATCAAGTACTGTTGGAGGTTCGAAAGACTCAAAAAATTTCTAAGTATAAGAGCTCTCTCGAGCGAACCTTTTCTTCTCAAAACCCCCTTCAAAATAAAAACTAAGTTTTCTTCTGGGTGGAATGGTTGTCGGGTTAACGAGTGGAATTTTGGTGGAGGACGGCCACCTAGGTATCAAAGAAGTCTGCCATGTTTAAGAATTCAGAAGCTTCCAGTGCAACCATTGGGCTCTGTCTTGGCTTAGTACTTTGTGGGAAACCTCATCGGGGTACCAACATTTGGAGGTTCTTGGCATGGTTTGATCTAGCTGGTAGAGGGGCTACTAAGGGAAGGCCTCGCCATGGTATTGTCTGTAAAAGGACTTGATCGTGGATTGTGGGGAAAGTGCACAACCTCTCAAGAGTATTGCAATCTGATCGATCAGCCGAGTTCACGGAAAAGAACACTTTGAGCATCTGAAGGATGGAGCCTCTGAAGGATCTTCTTCTATCTTTCCAAACTTAAAGTTTTTTATAAAACCCCAGGGCGTGAGTAATATCGCCAATGGGTGGGATCTTGGGACCTTGGTGAGTAATATCCAAGTGTTAGATTGTTTGGGCATTTGGTGAGTAATATCCTCGTGTTCCATTCGACCCTATTTTACTTAAGCAAATGTTTACAAAGTAGGATAAAACCCTTCCTCTTTTCTTCTTACTTAGAGAAAGTTGGCTTTATGCAAATGAACCCCAAAGCCTACTCTAGCCTTTCATGTAGAGTTAGTCTTGTTTTTTCCTTGGTGTAATTTGCCAATACATTCAAAGTATTGACCAACTCGCTTGGCTGCACGTTTCATGTGCAGAATTTGGAGATCGTTGAAAGGTGCGCTAGGATCACGAGTCTTCACACAACCTGCCTATGGCATTGATGGGACTCCAAGTTGTATATATTTTGCTTCTGTTGTATTAATGTAAACTCTGGATTATTCGATTCTTGTAATAAAGACTTGTGTTTTACATGATATTTCATCGACTGTGAGTGCTAGCTATTGATCCAGGGACTAGCATGTTAATCACATGGACTTAGGATCTTTAACGATCCGAGGTCACTACAAAGCACGAAGGCTATCACAATGTAAAGTGCATATGTAAAGAGCTCGGGTATAGAGATAACCAAGGCACGCGAAGAGGACGATATTTTACCGAGTTTCTCCGAACAAGGGAGTACGTCTTGTTGGAGGGGTGGGCGGTACTAAGACCACCAACTCCACAAAGGCCTCACCCTATTCTCCCAAGCACCCACCATGCGGCTAGTGATGGATCAGTGTATGGCGCCAGAAAAGTGCTAGTGCGGTGTTCATGTAGAGCTTGTTGGGAACCCCAAGAGGAAGGTATGATGACCACAAAAGCAAGTTTCCCTTAGTTATGAAACCAAGGTTTAATCGAACCAGTAGGAGCAAGGAAACACCCCAAAGGTGTTGCTAGGTGAGCCTTGGTAGGGCGCACTACCGGTGCTAGTAGCAACATGGAGACCTGCACAACACACCCACATAACTATGTCCCCAACTTGCGATGAGGTTGTCAATCTCACCGTGTTTTGCTGAAAACAAAGGATTAAACGTATCGAATGGAAGGAAGTAAAAGTTTGTAGAAAGTAAACACAAAGCAGTAAACAGTTTGTAGAATGTATGTAAAGAAAAAGACAAGGACCGGGATCCATAGTTCACTAGAGGTGGCTCTCCTTAGATAACATGCTGGGTGAACAAATTACAGCGGGGCAATTGACAAACATCGAGAAAGCAATACCTGCATATATTAATCATCTTGACTCCTTTGAGATTCTATTGGGCATTACAACATTATACATAGACCGCCATCCAACTGCATCTATGACTAATAATCCACCTTCAGGTTATCATCCGAACCCCCTCTAGTATTAAGTTGCAAGCAACAGATTATTACTTTACGAACTGCGTGTAAAGTAAACAATACGATTGTTCTATGAATAAAGGATTGTTGTTTTCTCCCTAGTAGCAACAGCACATCTAGTACCTTAGAGATTTCTGTCACTTCCCAGTTACGGAGGCATGAACCCACTATCGAGCATAAATACTAACTCTTGGAGTTGCTAGCATCTACTTGGCCAAGATAGCTACTAACAACGGAAAGCATGCAAGATCACAAATAACAAAGACATGATAGAATCAATGTTGGGGATATACTTTCCGGGTATCCTCACAGTTCCTCACTGACCAGGGTGGCCCACTTCGGGTTAGAGCATTGCTTCACGGGCGGCCCAGTCAGGGAGAGAAGACGGAGTCCAATCCGGCTATGGGAAGGCCTAGAAGACTTACCGACTTAAGCCCATAATGTTACTTGTGGATCAAGATGTACTCTATAACAGACTCTTAGTCGTAGCCAGATAGATCTCTCCTGTAAACCCTAGGCTGGATATCTATATAAGCCGTCCTAGGGAGAGGCTTTAGGGCAACCCAATACTTTAGACCCTCAACTCGCACAGGCGAAACCCTTGTAACCCATATTCCGGCTCTGCCGTATTACTGGATTGCTAGCAGGAGTAGGATCCGTCCAAAGCTGGCGGATTCGAACCTGGGTAAACTTGTGTGCTCACCGTCCCGGAATACCGTACGTCTCACCCCCCTCTCTTCCGCACGCCTCGAGGACCCCCTCATGGCGTACTTGTCATCAATCCGATGACAGTTGGCGCCCACCGTGGGGCAAGTGAGCTATGGATCTACCTTCCGAGCGGAATCTGCAAGAATCGGAATCGGCGAGACCATCGTCGTCGGTCGCATCCTCTACGCCAGCGACGTCCCTCTCATCGTTCTCGACGAGACTTGGATTTCGGCAAAAGAGGTCATGAGTGCCTACACAATCATGTCTTTTCGCGACATCGATGTTTACATCGGTTTCGCTGAACCTGCCCAACCCACCCCAGTAGTGATGATAGAGGCAGAAGAATTTTCTGGGTCCCCTTTGTCTGTGGAGGCGGCAGAGTTCCGGATCTCAGAAAAACCTAATCCCACCCAGCCCGCACCAGTCACGGAGACAGTGGAGAAATCCGAACCTGAAGAAGACCTAGCGGTCAACGTCGAATCTAGAGTGGATCTCCTCGGAGGAGCCGGATCCCAGATCGACCCACCCGTGGAAGTCGAAATCCAGGAGGAACATATCAACGACGCTGATTCCGGCTCTGATGATGCCGGAACAGACAGGCCTTTCCTAAGGTACACACTAAAACGTATGATACTGCAAGGCGAAAGCGCAGATGCAATCCTCGAGACCATCAAAAGTTTCGATATGGCTGACCGCGAAAGCCGCAGGTACCTCGTGAAGCACGTCGCCGCACTTCGCCGATCGTGGGATCCGGATTCGGCTCTGCCGATGCTGGAGAAAACACCGACTCGGTGCTGGAGGCAATTGGAACAAACGCCAACGTACCCACATCCTCGGATGAATCCATGACGTCGGCAGATTTCCGAAAGTTCTCCGCGGAATATGGAGGAGTACAACTCCAAAGCTGCAGAGGAAGGAGAAGCCATGGATGAAGGATCCGAGGAACACTCTCCCAAAGCGCAGGATGACATGGACGTCAGAGACAATCCCAAAGTCCAGATGTCCGAGAGTACCGATCAGAGCTTGACTCCGGGAAACGGACCCAAAGCCGTCTTTGCTACCGGTGCTGCCAAGAAGGCAAAGAAGAAGAACAAGAAGAACAAGACCCCAGCAAAATACCCTCTGACAGAGGAGGTGATTGCCGAGGAATACGAGGAAGACTCGGATGGAGCACTAATCCCAGACGAGCTGAAAAAAGAAGCATCGGTGGATGGACACGTGATCACTGAAGGTGCGCGTAAACTCATCGATGCCGCACAAACCACACCTATCCCTACAGCTGCAGAACTTACTGGAGATGAGCTAGACGTAAGGGCCCAGGCCCTAGAAGCACGTCGTCAACAACTCCTTGATGAAGCCAAAAACATCGAGGTGGAGAAGAAACGCATGTCGAACAAGGAGTACATGTCTCGTCTGCATCAAAAGACACGGAAGCGTCACATAGATGACAACCAATTCCCACATGTCCGTGCCGTCCTTTTTGGAGATGAGATGGGGAAGCCACGGAAAGATAGCAACGGAGATTGGGTATACCCAACACCAGTACAAAATACCGTGGCAGCCCGAGAAATTCTATCGGCTAATCTAGGACCAGAGGAGATCCGTTTGGGTATCAAGCTACTCAACAAGGGACTGGAGCAGCAAAAGGTCGCCCTGTCCGGAAGTCAAAAACTGGTCTCAGATGCTGACCAATGTCGCACAGATCCGGCATGGGCTTACGTAAG
Source organism: Avena insularis (assembly GCA_023614405.1). NCBI lineage: Eukaryota > Viridiplantae > Streptophyta > Magnoliopsida > Poales > Poaceae > Avena > Avena insularis. The sequence goes on along the minus strand of CM042689.1, from coordinate 360,929,297 downwards.
ACCCCATTACGTTTCGGAGCAATATTATCGCCCCGAACAACGGGAAGACAATTATTTGAGAACCGGATCTTCAGGACAGCATCACAAAACCACACGCGGTTGGGGCAATGTCGCACCAGCGGCCGAGAAAGACGCCATCGCTGCCACAGATCCGGCCGAATCCTCCCTGACAAGAATCTAAGGATCGAAGGGGAGAAGATAAAGAGAAACGTCGGGAGGAGGATCGTTAGAGAATGCCGCCTCCTAGACATGAGAACCGTCCGGCTGAGCCTCACTATGGTGGGAACAACGGATGAAGGAACGACGGAAACCATGCAGGTACAAGCCGACAGGGGGCTTGTCGTAGTCAAGACCCTCCCCGGAATTGGAATAATGATGTTCCGGACGGAGGTCGGCGATCAGCCGGAAACTACCCCGCTGCACCACCCTCTCCACCACACAGTTATCACAACGGCCCCCATGGAGGTCAAGGAGGACATGGTGGAGGAGGTGGTGGCAGAAGCCGAAGTCCGGCTCCAAGGCACCGCAGCCATGGCCGACATTCGGGACGATCCCTATCCTCGAACGACACAAGGCATAGGATCAACTCCAACATAGAGGCTCGACGCTACGAAAACGATGACGTGTACGTGGGACCAAAGTGCTTCAGACCACGCATCAGAGCTACAAAGTTCCCGGAAGGATTTGCTATCTCAAGACATATTCAAGCCTATGACGGCATTGCTCGGCCAGACACCTGGTTACAGGATTTCTTCCAAGCTTGCTGCATCGCCAAAGGCAAAAACAGCCTGGTCGCAACTCGATATCTCCCACTCATGCTGAGGAAGACGGCACAATCATGGCTCAATGAGCTTCCGGCGAACACCATCCACAACTAGTATGATTTACAAAGTGCGTTCTTTCGGAATTTCGAAGGAACATATCGGAGGCCCTGTACGGTTGGAGACCTACAGCGTTGCACCCAGAAAGCCGGAGAAACTTGCCGGGATTACCTCAGATGATGGATTGACACCAAGAACTCCTGCGAAGGAGTAAATAATCAAACTACGATTGAAGCTTTCATCACAGGTCTCCCAATTGGTTTACTACGCCATCGCTTGAAGTGTGACAAGGTTAGTGATCTGGGAGAAATGATAGAAACAGCAAGCAAGTATGCAGATGCTGACGACGATGCAGAGGGATTACTCAATGCCCTGGTTGTCCCTCAGTCGGCAAAACAACCAAAGCAACAAGCTCAGAAGCGCAAAAATACCTCGGAAGAAAAACCCAACACGGAGATAGCGGTAGTCACTACTGTTTCCGGGTCTGGAGGACGAGGAGGACGTGGCGGAGGCCGCGAGTATGGCCATGGGACATCAGGGGTCCAAGGTAGAGGAGAGCAACAACCAGGCAAAACCTACCCTTGGGCCGACATCGCCAATAACCCATGTGTGCATCATTTGGACACCAATGGGGGCTCATCCCACACCAACGCTGAATGTCGTTTTAACGACGACATCAAGAGAGATGATACCGTGGGCTACAAAGCTAAGCAGAAGAAGGGAAAGAAAAATCCCAAAAAAGACAAAGAGACCAAGGAAGATTCCGACATGGAGGAAGCCAACGCTTCAAATCCCAAGTCGGAAGGGAAGAAAACTTTTCCCACCAAGAAGGACACTTACGTCACCTTCCTCGGATCTCAACCAGCAAAGGTCAAGAAAGCAGTTCTCCACAAGCTCAACGCAACAGTTCCGGTTGTCCCTCAGTATCTGGACTGGTCGGAAGTAGCAATAATGTTTGACCGTGCTGATCATCCTCCTAAGCTACATAGGCGAGGAAAATACGCCTTAATCGTTAATCCACTTATTGATGGTTATGGTTTCTTCAAGACCCTCATGGACGGTGGTAGCAGCATCAATATTCTCTATGTCGAAACGCTACGCCGGATGAAGATCTCGGAAACACAGCTGAACCACAGCTCTGTGATCTTTCACGGAGCTGTCCCAGGAAGACAGGCTAATTCCCTGGGAGAGATCACTTTGGATGTTACTTTTGGAACACCAAAGAATTATCGGACGGAGGCACTTTTCTTCGAAGTGGTCCCGTTCAAGAGCGCATACCACACTATATTTGGACGTCCGGCTTACCGGGCTTTTATGGCTCGTCCGTGTTACATTTACAATATGATGAAAATTCCAGGTCCCAACGGCGTAATCACCATCAGGGGAGACCCGAAAAAGGCGCGAGAGTGCGAGGATGGAAATGCCGCCTTTGCCGAAGCCATGCTGCGCGCCCAGGAGTACCAGGAGATCAGGAAGAGCATAGATCCGTCCGAGATGCCTGCGACGAAGAAGGAGGTGACAAAGCCAAATCCGGAGTTCAAGGCATCAGAAGAGATGAAGACAACGCCGTTGAAGGATGACGACCCCTCCAAGGTGACCCAGATAGGCGTAGGCCTAAGTAGCGCATAGGAAAGCGCGCTCGTCAAGTTCCTCCAAGCAAATCAAGATATCTTTGCATGGCAGCCATCTGACATGACCGGAGTACCTAGGGAACTTGCCGAGCACTCTCTAAATGTAAACCCGAACGCTAAACCTGTCAAACAGTCCTTACGACGGTTTGGTGATGAAAAGCGGAAGGCAATAGCTAAGGAACTAGCGCGGCTCGAGTTAGCCGGATTCATAGAAGAGGTCATCCATACTGATTGGTCGGCCAACCTTGTAATGGTCCCTAAAAAGGACACCACTGATTTAAGGATGTGTGTTGATTATACTGCCTTGAACAAGGCTTGTCCAAAAGATGTGTTCGCTCTGCCTAGAATTGATCAAGTTATCGATTCTACGTCAGGCTCGGAACTCCTCTGTTTTCTCGACGCATATTCCGGTTATCACCAAATACGGATGAAGGAATCTGACAAAGTCAAGACTTCATTCATAACCCCCTTCGGAACCTTCTGTTTTGTTACAATGCCCTTTGGGCTGAAGAACGCAGGAGCTACGTACCAGCGCACGATGCAGCGTTGCCTCCATGACCAGCTCGGATGCAATGTACATGCATACGTGGATGATAACGCGGTCATGTCCAAAAAGAAGGAAACATTGATTTTCGACTTGGAGGAGACATTCGCCAATTTACGAAAATACAACATCATGCTTAACCCCAAGAAATGTTTCTTTGGAATACCAAATTGAAAAATTAGGTTTTATCGTGTCTCAAAGAGGTATAGAGGTGAACCGCGACAAGATCAAGGCTATTCTCAATATTTCCAGGCCAACTCGCCTGAAGGACGTATAAAGATTAACTGGTTGCATTGCTGCGGTCAGTCGATTTTTAAGCCGGCTTAGTGAAAGAGCCGCACCATTATACAAACTCCTGAAGAAGACCAAGGATTTTGTCTGGACTAACGAAGCTGAAGCTGCACTACAAGACCTGAAGAAAGTACTCTCATCTGCTCCTATCCTTGCGGCACCAGAACCTCAGGAACCGATGTTGCTTTACATTGTTGCGACAAATAAGGTTGTCAGTATAGTTATGGTTATGGAGAGACTGGAAGCAAATCAGGAGCACCTGGTGCAGCGTCCGACATACTTTGTTAGCGAGGTCCTAACAGAATCAAAACAGCGGTATCCGCACTATCAAAAGTTGGCTTACGGTGTTTTTCTAGCATCTCGTAAGTTACGACACTATTTTCAGGAGCATCCAATTACCGTGGTGAGCAAAGCTCCCATGAGAGATATAATCAACAATAGCGATGCCACAGGACGCGTCGCTAAATGGGGAATAGAGCTTGCAGCTTTTGATATTGAGTACAAACCCCGGATAGCAATCAAATCCCAGATCCTTGCCGACTTTGTCGCTGATTGGACAGAGACCAAGGAGAACATGATCCTCCCTGAGTCAGAATATTGGACCCTCTTTTTTGATGGGTCTAAGGCTCGAGGAGGCTCGGGGGATGGCGTGGTGCTCAAGTCACCCCAAGGAGATAAACTTTTATACGTGTTGCAGATCCACTTCACAGCGACAAACAACATTGCCGAGTATGAAGCACTCCTACATGGAATCCAGATTGCTAAGGATATTGGCATCCGACGTTTGATGTGTTACGGAGATTCGGATCTTGTTGCTCAGCAAGTCTCGGATATTTGTAATGCAAATAAGCACATGGCAGCATATAAAGCTGTCGTGGATGATCTATCTAAATCGTTCGAAGGGTTTGAAGTTCAACACATCCCTCGAGCAGAAAACAAGGAAGCAGACGCACTATCTCGAATAGGCTCTGCGCGGAAAGAGGTTCCGGATGGCGCGTTTTTAGAGCACCTCAAAGTTCCCTCGATAAAGGGAGTAGATGAGGAATATCCGACCAAATCCGACTCACCTTTAATAGCAGTTCTGGCTGTAATTCCCAACTGGACTCAACCCTACCTAGATTACTTGGTAGATGGCAAATTACCCGAAGATGAGGTGTTGAGCCGATAGATCGTCCAACGAGCAAAAGCCTATGTTAAAGGTGAGCTCCATAAACGGAGTGTTTCTGGGGGTTTTCAGCGTTGTGTGTCTCCGGAAGAAGGAGTGGGAATCTTAAGAGAAATCCACGAAGGCGAGTGTGGTCACCACGCTGCAGCCAAATCTTTAGTGGCAAAAGCTTTTCGACATGGATTTTTCTGGCTTACAGCTCAGGAAGATGCCGAACGATTAGTCAAGACATGCAAAGGCTGCCAAAAGTATGCCAAGCGAGCTCATGTTCCGTCTGATCAGCTACGTACAATACCTATAACATGGCCTTTTTTGGTATGGGGGCTTGATATGGTAGGACCTTTTAAACGAGCACCAAGTGGATTCACACACCTCTTAGTGATGGTGGACAAATTCACAAAGTGGATCGAGGCTAAACCTGTCACTAGTTGTGATGGAGCAACAGCCAAAAGATTTGTCGAGGATGTTATAACCTAGGATGGTCATCCGCATAGCATTATCACGGACAATGGGAGTAATTTTTCCATGGGAGATTGGTTGAATTCTGCGACGAGCAAAATATCCGGCTTGACATTGCGTCAGTCGCACATCCATAGGCTAACGGACAAGTCGAAAGAGCAAATGGTTTAATTCTACAAGGCTTGAAACCAAGACTCGAAGCACCATTGCGACGTGCTGCGGGGGCTTGGGCAGAGGAACTACCCTCTGTAATTTGGAGTTTGCGAACAACTCCAAACAGGTCAACAGGATATACACCTTTCTTCTTGGTCTATGGCGCAGAAGTAGTTCTTCCTAGTGATTTAATTCATACTTCTCCTAGAGTGGTCGCGTATATCGAAGAGGATGCCGAGATTTCTCGACAAAATGATCTCGGCTTAGTCTAAGAAGTTCGCGTCGTTGCTAAAATGAGATCTACAGCCTATCAGCAGAAGTTACACAAGTATCATAGCCAGAGAGTCCGAACTAGATCTTTTAATAAAGGTGATTTGGTTCTCCAGCTTGTGCAACAAAGAAAGCACAAACTTTCCCCAGTATGGGAAGGGCTCTTTTTAGTTAGTCGAGTATTGCACAATGGATCGTACTACTTAACTGACATGAGGCCAGTCAAAGAAAGACCTGCTACTAAGAAGAGAAAGAGAGCTAGAGGCAGTACAAATCCGGATGAGTTAGACAGACCATGGAATATTGCTCAGCTATGTCCCTTTTATTCTTAGTTTATCCTTCTTTGTAATCATACATATGTACATGTTCTGTGAGAAATAAAAGCTTTGGTTACCTCAAAGTTTTCCTGAGAAGTTTTTACCATCTTATTTCCTAATGATCATGTCATAGTCGAAAATCCCAGAATGCTTGAAAGTACTTTATGCTCATGTTCGTTCTGGTTTAGATTTCCGACTCTAAAACTGCTACCTTCGGGTATAACTCTAAAAAATTCTAGTCTTTACTTACGTTATTTGTCTGATTGCTGGATGCGGGTATTTTTCCGAGTAGTGAATTGTTGGTACTAGAAGCCGGCTTTGTTTCCGAGTTTAAACTGGTTTAGCAATTGAGCTTCATTGCTCGGCAAAGTTTCCGGCTGAAGGTTTAGCCGGCTCACGAAAGGGACGAGGCGGAAAGCCAGATAAACGATAAGTAGAGACGAAAAATTCTAAGTGCTTATGCAAACATTTCAAGCACACAAAAAGTCTAAAACAAAAGTGCTGAATAGATAAAAAAAACTTAGCACTAGCAAAATCCATAGTACTTCATAATTATAAAACGCATCATGTTCTTTCACAGAATAATACATAAGTTTGTGGTCTATAATGCAGGAGGAGATGAAGGATCTACTGGCTCGCTGGTCACTCCGCCTTGATATCGTTCCGAGATATCCGCATTCGAGTTGGTGCGTTCATCGTCGGAAACTTCTTCGGCTTCTTCGGCAGGAGGAGGCGGAGTATCCACGCGGGTGAAGAAGGGCACCTCGTAACTGGTCAGGTCAGCTACATGGCACCCATAGCCAGCGCAGGAGTGCATGATAGCTTGAAGGTCTTGCTCCTGGCCGTCTTCATCTACTTTGCAGTACCCTCTGGTCACTTGCCATATCTCCATGTTTCCATGGTGGCTCATGACCATGGTAAGAGCGTTCTGCGCAGCAGTCCGCGCGTAGGACATGTTCGATCCCGAGCAAGGCGGCATCTCCTTGGCCTTCTCCACTTTGGAAGTCCGACATGCTTGGCATGTCCGGAATCCTGAGAGACTCGCCAATATCCTCAAGGGATTGGCGGTAGTCATGAAGAAGATCACAGACTTGGGTAAGCCGGTGAGTGCGGGGCTCGGACGAGGAGGAGTTCGTCAAGTTCAGAGGACCTATACACAAAATGAAGATAAGGAAAAACTAACATTGATAAAAGTCAAGGAAATGATAAGTCAGATAGATGGAACTTACCAAGAATGACGTCGTCAATGTTGGCTTTCTCCTCCCGGAGACTCTGGAGTTCAGCCCGGAGTGCTTGGGAGATATCCTTCTCTCTGTCAACCTCATTCTTGAGGTCCGAGATAACTTTATCTTGAGCGGCAATCTTGCGATCACGCTCTTCAGTGGCCATGGAGGAGGATTCCAAGACTTGAGTGATGCTCGTTTCATGATCCACCTTGAGCTTTTCCAGCTCTTGGCGAAGTCCTTTGTTCTCCACCACCAGGTTCTTGAGATTCTCGGCCTCTTCAATCATAGCGATGGATTGTTTCACCAACGCTATAACACAAAAAGAACAATAGTTCAGAAAAATTCGACATAGAAAAAGCAAAAGACAAGGTTTGAATATCGAAATATTTACCTTCAGCTTCATCCTTGGCTACCTTGAGCTCAGCATTTTTTAGCTGGAGAGCTTTGATCTCTCTCCGCTTATTACAGACATTGGATAATAATTCCTGGTTATAGGAACATATTTTCTGTAAGTCAGAATACCCAAAGTCAGAAAGCTACTTAAGACTCGGGCTAATATTTTTACTAAATATCAACACGAGCCTTGGGGGCTACACTAGTTCGTTCTTTGGCATCCTAATCAAAGCATAAACTCGGATTCTATATCCTACTTCATGCTTGGGGGCTAGAGGATATGATATAACATAATGTAAAAATAAGAGTTGGAATTCCGACTTACATATTGCTTGTGGGTGAGTTTGTCTAAACCCGCGTTCACTTCAGCTGCCACCTTCTCGGCGAGAGTAAGAGGGATCATTGGAGCTGTTGGAAGCTCGCCAGTCCTGATCCTCTCGTCGCGAAGGCGGACTTGAGTAAGAAGGTCGGAGAACTTGACGTCCTCTGCTTCTTGCGCCTCCTCTTTGGGGGATAGATGGCTTTTGTCCAGGACTTGCCTGGCCAGCCGCTGGATCTCCTCTGCAGATTTCCGGGTCAGGCCAAATTTGGCAAGACCCGGATTGTTGAGGAGGTTGTCGGTGAAGACTTCATCCGAGGGATCATTACCCGAGAGGGTTCACCCTTATCTTGAGCTGACGCACTGTGGTGACGTCATTATGCGACCCAAGGATAGCCGGATCTTCTGCAATCACCGGAGAAGGGATGATCGCTGGAGTTGTAGAAGGTTGAGGGACCGGAGTCGGAGGAGCCACGGCAGGGGAAGCTATTGTAAGCTTCGTCTAGCATAAGGGCTTCGAAGAAATCCCTTTCCCCTTGCCCTTGATGATCGATTTTGCTCTAAGCAGGTAACAAAGTCGGAAACATTACATCTCAGAAAGAAGTTTAAGTAAAGCACAAAGACGGAAAAGTTGTGACGAAAAGGATACCTCTTCACGATTGGCACCTCCTTTGTGCCAACCGCTACTGTCAGAGCTTTGCGCTTCTTGAGCACAAGATCCGGCAGTGGAACCACTTCCACCTCCTGAGAGAACTCCGGAGGGTATCCTTCGAGCGGAGCAAGTTCTGACTCGGGGATGTCAGCAAGCTGAAAACAAGAAAACGTATCAGCATTGCAATGTAACTCGAAGATAGAAACACATAAAAGATGTGATGATAAAAGCTTACTGGCACCACGGGGTTTTCCGCCGTGTGCATGTCTAGAGAAACCTCTGGAATCCTCCTCTCGATTCGCTCCTTGATCAGCCACTTGATTTGGCTTATGTAGCCTTGAGTGGTGTAGGCTTTGGGGCTGATGCGGAGGGAGTCGGTCAGGGAAGACGTGACGTAATGCATCCGTCTATCCCCGTGGTACTGAAGTGGCTGGATCCGGTGAGACCCAACCGACCAAGTCGGATCCCTTCAGACCATTGTGCTTGATCAGATATTCGATCCGCCTCTTAGCGAGGATCAGATCATCTGTGAGAGCCGGAGCAGCCTCGTCCTAGGAAGGTTGGGCCGTGGCGGCTCCGTCGACAAAAGCCGGCAAAGCAGTAGCTTTGCCAGGAGCCGGAATATCCTGATGGTAGAAAAAAGTGGCTGGCCATTGCTTGACCGAGTCACTGGCAGAAATTTTGGGATATGCCCGGTCTCATCTAAGAGAAAAACTAATGGTTCCGGTGATGTAAGGAACACCGGCAGTGATGGAATTCCTCCGGACATGAAAGTAAAACCGGAAGAGAAGCAAACTCGGCCTAATGCCGAGAAAGCCCTCGCAAAGCGCAGCATATGCGCTCATCTCTAGAATGGAGTTGGGAGGAAGATTGTGGAGTTGAACTCCATAGTGGTCAATCACCTCGGAGAAGAACTCCGAGGGAGGAAAGGACAAACCTTGGTCCAGATGGGTGCCGAAGTGGACGCGCTCGCCCTCGTGCGGATTGGGGACGGTCTCACTGGAGCCGCTCCGCCATTTGCCGACGGCAAGGAGCCCCTCCTTCTCCACGTTCTTGAGGCCAGCCTCGTCGAGGACGCAGGGGATCCAGAGTCCCCGGAAGCTCTCTTTCTCCGCAGCTACTTCCGCCGCCGCCGCCAAGAGGAAGAAGAGGATGAAGCCATTTTCTCTCCGGTGGAAGAGGGTGACCCTAAAGTGGCAGCACTAGGAGCTCTGTGGGAGGAAAACGAAAAGACTCTAGGCACGCTGGAGATTTGGGAAGAAAGGAACGGCGAAAGGCAGATGAAAAGGAGAAGAAAAAATCTAGACCCCTTATATCCACCTACCTGTGCCAAGATTCGTGCAAACGCTACAATGTAACCGCCACGCGTCGTGGAAAGAACTTGGAAGGGCCCACACGATGATTGCGTCGCCTCGATCTCCACGCACGCATTGAAACGGCGCCTCGGTTCCATGAACGCGGACCCTGTAGTCATCTTGTGAACGTCTATCAGATGACGTGACTTGACCATGCTTGTGTCAGGTGGCGTTAGAGACCAAGTTTCGGCTTAGTTTAAAAGCGAGCTGGAAAATCTGGGTAACCAATTGCAAGGTCCGACTTATTTTTAAGACCCGGATCGTATCTTTTGTTGTGAAGTTTTAGGAACCCTTCAAGATTCTGCAAGCCGAAGATCAAGCTAGACGATGATAAATCCGTCTTTGGATCTTGGAGGCCTCCGGGGGCTGCTGTTGGGGATATACTTTCCGGGTATCCTCACAGTTCCTCACTGACCAGGGTGGCCCACTTCGGGTTAGAGGATTGCTTCACGGGCGGCCCAGTCAGGGAGAGAAGACGGAGTCCAATCCGGCTACGGGAAGGCCCAGAAGACTTACCGACTTAAGCCCATAATGTTACTTGTGGTTCAAGATGTACTCTGTAACAGACTCTTAGTCGTAGCCGGATAGATCTCTCCTGTAAACCCTAGGCCGGATATCTATATAAGCCATCCTAGGTAGAGCCTTTAGGGCAACCCAATACTTTAGACCCTCAACTCGCACAGGCGAAACCCTTGTAACCCATATTCCCGGCTCTGCCGTATTACTGGATTGCTAGCAGGAGTAGGATCCGTCCAAAGCTGGTGGATTCGAACCTGGGTAAACTTGTGTGCTCACCGTCCCGGAATACCGTACGTCTCACCCCCTCTCTTCCACACGCCTCGAGGACCCCCTCACGGCGTACTTGTCATCAATCCGACGACAATCAATAATCAATCTGAAATAGCATCTCAATATCCATCGGATACCCGCAAACACAACATGTAGAATTACAAATAGATGATCTTGATCATGAACGGAGCTCACAAGATCTAGACATGAAAGCACAAAGGAGGAGAACCAGCCATCTAGCTACTACATGGATCTGTAGTCCAAGGATGAACTACTCACGCATCACACTAGAGGCTTGCATGGTGATGAAGAAGGCCTCCAAGGTGAATTCCCCTCTCCGGCAGGGTGCCGGGAAGAGCTTCAGATCATTCCCGATCTAGGGATGGAGATGACGGTGGCTATAGACTCTTTGGTGGATTTTTGATCGGGTACATAGGGTTTTAGTCCCGAGGGCATCTTATAGGCAGAAGGGGAGGCCGAGGGGGTGCCTGGGGCCACCACACCACCCCCTGGCACGAGCCAAGCCAGGCTGCGCGACCAGGTGGTGTGGCCAGCCTCTGGCCCCTCTCCGTCTCGTATTCTGGCATCTGATGACTTCCGGAAAAATTGGCACTTTGGTTTTTGTCCCGTCCAATTCCGAGAATATTCATTTTCTGACTTTCATGGAACCCAAAACAGTAGAAAACAGGCAGCTGACACTGTGGCTCTTGTTAATAGGTTAGTCCAAGAAATCATATGAAAAGTACTCCAAAGTGTGGACAAAACACAAGAAAGTAGATAAAACCAAGCATGGAACATCAAAAATTATAGATACATTTGCAATGTATCAACATCCCCAAGCTTATCTCCTGCTCGTCCTCGAGTAGGTAAGTGATAAAAAGAAAGAATAATTTTTGAGGTGACATGCACCATCAAAGACTTGATCAAAGTATTTGTAAAACATTCAAAGATGGGATCATAGTACTTCAATCATAACCTGAAAGACAAGGTTCTAGTAATACGACAAAGAAACTATGATGCAACATGAAAAGGCACAAACAAAAGATTCATGAATAACAATGCTTTGCAAGACGTTTGTTTGTTTCACATAAAGAAAACATAGCATAATAGCATTCAGCTTGTCCCTCATAGAGTAGCAAATATAATTGCATAGGACACCTTCAAAGTTCATAAGAGTGACTAGATACAAAAGTTTAAAACAAGCAATATCAAGTTATGCATCAATCAACTAGTCTTGGGACAATGCACATAGAACTAAGAATGGCCACTATGCTCTCAAAGTAGGTGCATCAAGGTAGAAGGTGGAGGCTCAATATAATGGTGGAAGAAAGGCCTTTTTATAAAAGGAAGTAGGGATTCAAGTCTCATAAAGAGCTTCCCAAAATTATGGTACTTATAGCTTTCAGCTCTCATTGCCCCTATCATAAGCATCTTGAAGTGATTAAGGTTAAAGTGAACAAACTATGGTGTACATGCTTGACGAAGTATAAGTTAGAAATCTCATGTCCCTTGTATACGAGGGACGCTCCTCATGCTACTCAAGTTTAGTCATCGGTAAGTTCTTGTCATCGTAAGTACATGTGTATCATAGAGAACCGCCAACGGGGTACCCCTTGCCCGATGATACGGAAGAATCCCCATATCAAAATGACAAGGCAAGCAAACAACAAGCATCTCAGCAATCTTCTTATTTTCCATGGGAATATGGTGCTTTTTTCTCTCTTTCCTCTTTTCATAATCTCTTTTTTTCTTTATCTCTTTTTTTTCTCAATAGGACTCTTTTTCTTATAAGAAGAATGCTTCATAGACAGCTCATTATGGTTACGCTGCAGGTTTCTACCATGTCAGCATGGATTAGACCAGTGGCCCAGGCGTTTCTCTAACACATATACATAACTCCATGGACTTACAAGCTCCTCTTTCATTTCACACCGACGACATCCATATACAAAAGAGCATGATATCAACTAGGTACAAGTACCAAGTGCAATGTTGAAAGCGTTCCCCATGAAAGCATTGTTCTTCTAATCCCCAAAAAATAAGTGCAATCATATACAACTAGACGACACAATAGTTCAAGTTAATTAAGGGCAAGAAAAGTAAAGTGTGCCATTAAGTTCGCGAGAGCTTTAATCACTAGTTTTCTCATAACAAGTTTAATTTGGATGGTAAACAAAAGTATGAATATACTTGGAATAGCATAAGCTAGTAGGTAGGTATGGTGGACTCTTTGGAATAACTTGGTTTAGGGAGTTGGATGCATGAGTGGAACTCATACTTGGTTGTGGAGGCTAGCAAAAGACTGGGAGCGACAAACTAAGAGAGCAATAATGGTCAGAATCATGCAGAGCAACAAAACATCATTGATCAAAGCATAAAGTGATACTACAAGTTGAAAACTAAAGGATCATAAAGGCTTATCGTGACTTGAGATAGTCATAACATAGTGTGAGCATGCGCCAAGTCAACCCAAATAAAGCATCAAAGGAGAATACCACTATACTATGCTTTAATATGCTAAAACAACGCATGATTCATCCAAGGCACATTAAGCAATCTCAATTGTTTATAACAAGTCATGCTACAACAAAGAATACTAAGCATAAAGCCAAAACAATATCAAGCATGGCATGACAAAGCATAGGCCATAGTCAAAACCAAGCTTTTTTACCACATAAGCATGAACTTTCCTACTCTTTTCCAAACAGAACCAAACTATTTGCAAACCAATGTATGAAAGAGGGGGTCCGAACAATTTATTCAGAAAACTAAGAAAACAAAAGCAAACAAAAAACCAAAACCAAAACGAAAAAGAAGATGCTCCAAGAACAACACAACTGTGCATGAAACAATAAAAATGAAGCGTTTGGAAGAAACCTGGAATTTTTATTGATGAAGAAGGGGATGCCTTGGGCATCCACAAGCTTTGAAGCTTGTACTTCTTGGATATTTCTTGGGGTGACACGCGTGGCATCCCCAAGCTTGAGATTTAGTCCATCCTTCATCTCATTACTCATTCCTTCCATACACCTGAAATGTTTCCTTCATACAAAACTTCACACAATCTTTATTACCAACATTACTGCACTCAAGATAAATAAGTCTTAAGGTTCAATTCTAACACCAAATAAACTTCCATTAGAACACTAGCTAATGTAGCACTTCCCTCAAAAATCTCAATTCCCCAAAAGAACTCAAAAAGGAACCAACAAGAAGCAAATGCAGAAATTGGCAGAAATCTGTCAAAACAGACCAGCAGGTAAATACAAATTTTTTCGAAGACCTTCTGCTACTCAAATCAAAAATTATTGAACTAAGGAAACTTACATAACAACCTGGGCCAGAAGCACAAAAATTCACGCCTCAAAAAGACGTTCAGAGATTTTATAAGAATTTTTACGGTGAAGCACAGAAATCTGTTTCGGGACAGCAACTTTCCCAATCATTACTTCTCTCTCATTAGAGGTTACTCTTGGCACAAAAAGCAAATAAAAAGGATAAGGAGCAGTTATTACTGAAGTAATAACTTCCAAGACTCCTCTAAAACTTTTGGGTTATCTCCCAATAAGTACTTTTCTTTAACGCCTTTAAGTTAGGCATAAGAAGCAAGAAAGAATCAAGTGTTCTCAAATGAAGAAGCATTAAAACCAAATTTCTTGCCCTTACCTCTCTTACTTTTATTATTAACCTTGGGGAAAATATGATTGTTTGGTGGAGAAGAAAGGTGCATGGTCCCCTTTCCCACATCTATTATTGCTCCAAGGAGTTCTAATAGGGACCTTCCAAGTGTAATTTGTCCTTTTCCTGCACATTCAATAACAAGATAATCAGTAGAAATCATTTTCCCAAGTATCTTTGTAAACACTCCTTCAGCTATTCCAATAGGTAATATGGTAGCATTATTAGCAAGAGATATTTATTTTCCTCCTTCAGTAAGCCCCCAAGTATTCAAAGGTTCATAAATATCCTTGGTCATAAGACAAAATTCAGACATGATATCACAGCGAGCTTGAAAAGTTTCAGTGTTTATCTCAATCTTTACTGTAGGGAGCCACTTTGATGGTTCAGAAATTATTGGAACATAATTGTGATGCTCCCTAAGCGTATTATAGCAATCTTTTAAGCTAGTAGTGCTAGTCTCAAGAGTGTTCAATCTAGCAAATATTTTTGCGAAAGAAATATCAGTTTGGCTAGGCAAGTTGTAAGTGAGGATCAATTTCTTTATAGCATTAATAGCATCATCCTCATTACATTGGAGGAAATCTCCTCCCACAGCAACATCTAAAGCATATCTATAGCAAAGAGCAATCCCAAGGTAAAAACTGCTAAGGAACAAGCTTTGAGTCATTTTAGGCTTAGTTTTTTCATGTAGATTAGAGATTCTAGACCAAGCTTCCTTAAAACTTTCCTCAATTCCTTGTTTAAAAGTGAAAATCATTTCCTCGGGTGACATAGTGACTGGAGCAAGGCTAGACATAGTGGCAACTTAAGAAAGGAACTAATTTTTTCGTGTTTTTGAAATAAGAAAGCAAACTAGTAAAACTAATTTTTTTGTGTTTTCAATAACAAAACAAGCAAACAAAGCAAAAAGAAAATAAGCAAAACAAAAATAACAAAGTAAAGAGATTGGTTATGAGGGACTCCCCGGAAACGGCGCCAGAAAAATGCTTGATGGCTTAGTGTATGGCGCCAGAAAAGTGCTGGTGCGGTGTTGATGTAGAGCTCATTGGGAACCCCAAGAGGAAGGTATGATAAGCACAACAACAAGTTTCCCTCAGTTATGAAACCAAGGTTTAATTGAACCAGTAGGAGCAAGGAAACACCCCAAAGGTGTTGCTAGCTGAGCCTTGGCAGGGCGCACTACCGGTGCTAGTAGCAACATGGAGACCTGCACAACACAACCACAGAACTCTGTCCCCAACTTGCGATGAGGTTGCCAATCTCACCGTGTTTTTCTGAAAACAAAGGATTAAACGTATCAAATGGAAGGAAGTAAAAGTTTATAGAAAGTAAACACAAAGCAGTAAACAGTTTGTAGAATGTATGTAAAGAAAAAGACAAGGACCGGGATCCATAGTTCACTAGAGGTGGCTCTCCTTAGATAGATAACATGCTGGGTGGACAAATTACAGCGGGGCAATTGACAAACATCGAGAAAGCAATACATGCATATACTAATCATCTTGACTCCTTTGAGATTCGATTTGGGATTCCAACATTATACATAGACCGCCATCCAACTGTATCTATGACTAATAATCCACCTTCAGGTTATCATCCAAACCCCCTCCAGTATTAAGTTCCAAGCAACAGATTATTGCTTTACGAACTGCGTGTAAAGTAAACAATACGATTGTTCTATGAACAAAGGATTGTTGTTTTCTCCCTAGTAGCAACAACACATCTAGTACCTTAGAGATTTCTGTCACTTCCCAGTTACGAGGCATGAACCCACTATCGAGCATAAATACTAACTCTTGGAGTTGCTAGCATCTACTTGGCCAAGATAGCTACTAACAACGGAAAGTATGCAAGATCACAAATAACAAAGACATGATAGAATCAATAATCAATCTAAAATAGCATCTCAATATCCCCGCAAACACAACATGCAGAATTACAAATAGATGATCTTGATCATGAACGGAGCTCACAATATCTAGACATGAAAGCACAAAGGAGGAGAACCAGCCATCTAGCTACTACATGGATCCATAGTCCAAGGATGAACTACTGACGCATCACACCGGAGGCTTGCATGGTGATGAAGAAGGCCTGTGGTGAATTCCCTCTCCGTGGTGCCGGGAAGTGCTTCAGATCCCTCCCGATCTAGGGATGGAGATGACGGCGGCTACAGACTTTCGTGGATTTTTGGTCGGGTACTTAGGGTTTTCGTCCCAAGGGCATCTTATAGGCGGAAGGGGAGGCCGAGGGGGTGCCTGGGGCCACCACACCAACCCCCTGGTATGGGCCAAGCCTGACCGCGTGACCAGGTGGTGTGGCCAGCCTCTGGCCCCTCTCCGTCTCGTATTTTAGCATCTGATGACTTCCGGAAAAATAGGCACTTTGGTTTTTGTCCCGTCAAATTCCGAGAATATTCATTTTTTTTTACTTTCTTGGAACCAAAAACAGCAGAAAACAGGCAGCTGGCACTGTGGCTCTTGTTAATAGGTTAGTCCAAGAAATCATATGAAAAGTACTCCAAAGTGTGGACAAAACACAAGAAAGTGGATAAAATCAAGCATGGAACATCAAAAATTATAGATGCATTTGCAATGTATCAGCCAGCACCCGTTCCACTATGCGAAACTTGAGGGTGGTCACTGAACCCGTACAAGATTGGGGCTATCTCCACAACTTAATTGGAGGCTCCCAATAAATTCCACCAAGACCACAATCTTGGGGAGCTTCACAACTTAATTGAAGACCCCAAAAACACACCACAAAGGCCACATAATCGTCTAGGGTTCCAAGAACCCAAGAGGGACAAGCTTCAATGAATATCACCGAACAAATCCTCCGGGGAGAACACAAACCAATGCACCTAATGCAAATGGCAAGAACACCACAAAGATGCCCCAAATATTCACTCTCAAGTTCCAACAAGGCTACTAAAGCAATTGGGGGAACAAGAGAGGAAGAACACAAAAGGGGAACGCAAAATGCCCCAAAGATCTAGATCCCAAAGATTCACTCACAAAGAGGTGATTTGGTTTGGTCAAATTGTAGATCTAGATCTCCTCTTACTTCCCCTCAAATATGGGCAAGAATCATTGGAGGGGGAGGGAGAAATCAAGCACAAAGGATTTGAGCAAATAGGCAAAAGGATTGAGAAAAATTGAGTAAGAACCAACTCAAAAGATAATGAAAATGGGCTATTTAAAGGGGGGGCGAAACTGCCAGTACGGGCGAAATATGCCTAGGTCGTCCGGTAGCAAGCAAGCCAGGCCGAGCGATGCGGTCAAGATGTTGAAGGGTATCGGGGTTGAGCAGGTCCATGCAGGAGGAGCGGAGCACGAGATCTGTGTGACAAGGCGAGCAAAGCGGCCCAGCTACTAGGCAAGCAAGCCGGCCCATGAAATGGTCAACACAGTGAGGAGCTCACGGGAGCCATCAAGCGTGCCATGAAAAGTGGGGCGAGCGAGGCGAGGGAAAGGAAATCGGGAGCGAGGCGCGCATCTAGGCGGCTGGGAAGCAGCGCAAGGCAAGGTGTGCTGGCCGGCTTGGCCCGGTAGTACCGCCAGGCCTGGGCGGTAGTACCGCTTGGGCCGGTACTACCGGCCTAGGCCAGATTATCTACCGCGGGGGACAGAGGAAGTAGGTCGCACGCTGGGCAGCCAATAGTAGCGGCGGTAGTACCGCCCGACCTAGAGAAGATTTTTCTTTCCTTTTCAATTTAAAACAAAATGCAAATATTTAAATGATCATAACTTTGGTTTGGTAGCTCCGATTGACCCGAATCCAATTGCGTTGGGAAGAGGAAATATTGGATATCACCAAGTGAGAAAGTATCAAGTATTATAATGTGAGATACCTCACTCGATGAGCATCCGGAAAACCTGAAAGATCAAAATCACAACAAGATATAAAAGGGAGATCCGATTTTGATGAACAAGAGCTTGTTATGAAGATTACCACAAGATCTATGTCCTCACATGGATAAGATAAATAAACAACCAAAAATGATGATGCAAGTATGCAAAGGTTTGAGCTCTCTCCAAACTATATGATCGAGTTAATCGCTCGAGAGCCCCTCTTGATAGTACGGCTATGTATCCTAAACCCGGTCTCTCAACTACCAACACAAGACCGGCAAAAGGGAAAACCTATCAATAATACCTTTGCCTTGAGAAAACATTGACCTTGTCTTCATCGCTCCCCAAACACCGAGGATGGCAAGCATCAAACATGAGATCTTCTAGAGAGGGCACATTGTAGGGTTCCCAACCTTCAATAAGATAGATCCCTCCTGTGTTTACAATGCTAGTCCCTGGATCAATAGCTAGCATCCACAGTTAAGATGTAATACCAAGAAACAAAGGTCATAATATAACTTTATAACCAGGAATAACATAGTTTTATTACATCTTACATAGCTCATTTGGCTATTACATTACATTGCAGCGGAATAACTATAATCATGGGGTCCTTCATCTTCAAAGTGCCACAGGCAGATGTTGGTTGTAGACTTTGTAATCCTAATCAATCAATCTTCACTAAAAACAATCAAACCTGCAACATTACAAGTTACAGCCACAAGGGTCAATACGTTTGAATTGTATTGGCAAGTTTCACTATAAGTATAATATAAGTGGATCCTATCATTACATGCATATTTGGCTAAGTAGAGTTTTAGGCTCATTTGCATAAAGCAATATTTTATCCTAACTTTTCAAAATGGTTTTGGTCCTTTGTCAAATCTCCTTTCAAATCTCTTGAACTCCTTGGTAAAAACTCAAGTGTGCAAGTCATTGTCAAAATCTCTTGAGCACCTTGGCAACCCCAAGTGCATCAAGTTTTAAAAGTTTTCTTTTAGAAATTAGAGTGTCGAGATCTTCCATAGCTTCAGGCCTTAGTTGCTCAGTATTGTCCATAACCGGGGACACGGCTAAGTACTTAGATTTTAATATCTTCTGCAAAAGTTGTACACTTTACCCACATGACACAATCTCGTCTTGATGCCTCCAGTGGCCGCTGGATAAGTACTCACCAAAATGGAGTACCGGCAGATCGAGAATGTGACGAAGTCTTTCCAAAAGGTCCTCCCATAAACCATTGCTAGCTTGTCTTCAGTACCCATGAAGCAATTCTAGATCCCCATGTCCAGTAAACTGAAGACAATGCATGGGTCTTCCCAATGTAGTTGACTAAGCCAGAGCCATAATAGCATGTGGTTGCACACGGAAGCCACTGTACGAGAAACATGTTCAATCTCTAAGTTTCCTAGGTGGTTTTATTTTGGAGCACAACACAAAGAGATTACCATAGTCATGGTTCCTTTTGTTGCCACCTTCTCCAAAACTTAAAGTATCCTCCACCTAGGTGGTTCATTGAGTCCTTGTTTTATTATATAAAACACAAGTCCTTTTCTCAACTTTGTAAAAATCTCAACATGTATCTCTTTTCAAAATATAGCATGGCTAAGCATGTAACAACTACATTGTTTTCACTAAGGTATATATAGGGAATCCTATTAGGATTAGCATAGCATAAGTATAGAAATTAATTTCATGCATGTTTTCAAAATCCACTAAGTATAATGAAAATAGTAGGACTTTGGATGATAGTGTAACTTGCCTTTTTGGTAGGGAATGGTGGTTCACTCCTTGATCTTGCTAGTCTCACACTTCACTACAAGACAATCAAGCAAACACAAATTCAATTCACATTCCAAACCAAAGTCAAACAAACAATTTTTCACACACAAAGTAATGGAGTCTAAGTCATGCATAAGCATGCAAAGGTTGGTTCTATTGTAAGGATGGTCTCCACTAGGCTTCTAAACTTTGTAAGTTCCAAATTGGTCATTTACCAAAATGGCAAAGTCATTTGCAAAGAGGTTTCATTTCATAAACCATTTTCAAAACAAAGTATCATTTTATGTGGTGTAGAAATATTTTTACTAAGGCATTAATCTCTAAGGTTCACCAAATACATTTTCAACTTATAAAACTTGGTGTTTGGGGTCAGAGAGTTTAAAACAAAACATTTTCCAAAGGTTTCCTTCCAAAACCATTTTTAATAAATAAACCACATTTCTATTTGACTAGAAATGGTTTTAATTCAAGGAATCCTTATTTTGTTTCACCAAAAACATTTTTGAGTTCACAAAGTGGTTCCCAATGTTAGTAGGTTCAAAATACACCATTTCCTCCAAAGTTTTCCATTCAAAACCATTTTCATAAACAAAACAATAGTTTTATTTGGCTAGAAATGGACTAAACCAATTAATACATTCTAAACTTTTCCAAATTGATTTTCGAAAACATGGGTTGGTTCCTAGGGTCAGTAAGGTCACAACAAACCATTTTGCAAAGGTTTTATCCCAAAAATCATTTTTAAATAATTTTTCTACTCTAAACAAGCTCACAAAAGAAACTGCAAAAACAAGCAAACTAACAGATACTATTTTCTAAACCAAGGGCATGGTTGGCTAGGGATTGCTCTCCTGAATCCAACGACATAAAGTTTGCAAAATTTGGACGTGTGGATCTAAAGTTATAAGGGTTTGAAAATGGCATTTAAATCTAGTTTCTAAATCTGTTTTAATCAAACACTGGCCACGCGTCGCTCCGTGATTGGCCGGTACCGGTTAGTCTGGATCGAGTGACACAGACCACTGGATTTAAAGGGGCAGGTGCGGCTCAGATCAACGCGTACCCCTTCGTTTAAGTGAACTATTCTATCCATCAGATCGGGATCGAATGGCTGTAGGGTGCTCGACCTTAAACCAGCAGCGCTGCGGCGGTGGCTGGCGGCGGAGCGGCCAGTCGATGACGGCGTCGGTGGTACAGGAAGCAAAGGAGGGTGGGGAGATGCTCACAGTGATCGCCGTGGAATGCTGGTGCTCAACGTGGTCGTTTCCGTCGAAGGGGCGCTCGGGGTGGACGGCAATCGCTCGCCGGAGATGAGCTAGGCTTCGGGCGGTCCTGGAGGTCATCAAGGGCGAGGATAGGGGGCGCCCTAAGACAAACAGAAAGTGCTGGTAGGTTCGTATGAGCTTGGAGATCATCATCGTGTCCACGGGGAGGAGAGGGGAGGTCGGGCACTACCTGGGAACGTCGTCGGAGAAGAAGGCAGACAGCGGTGCTGCAGGTCGTCGTCGAAGCCGAGGTTACGGGGCACCCGCGGATGAATGACTGGCACAGGAAGATGCGCCAGGATGCGGTGAGCGTGCACGTGTGTTCGGGGAGGCAGGAGGTGGTGTGGCTCGGCCGGAATCGAGAGATAAGCTCGTCGGAGACAAAGGAGCTCGGGGAGGAATTGGGGCGGCCTGGTGGTGTGCTTTGGGGAGGAGACAGAGGGGAACGAGAGAGGAGGGCGAGGCGATTTAACGAGCATGGTCACTGCGAGGAATTACTCAGGCGTTATGGCAAATTGATCGCGAGAAATCAGCGGCAGAAACGGCCACGCGGTAAGGGGAGAAGGAGTCGCGGCGAGGACGATGAGCAGTAGAGGTGGGGTCGTTGCGTCAGTGGGAAAAGGAGAGAGGGGGAGGTCCACCAGTCGGTGTCTCAGTGGGTGCTGTTTTAAGTGAAAAAAAACGTTTCGTGGGGGGAGAAAGACTGGGTTGTTTCTGGGCCTTTGTGGGCTGCTGGGTTGGGTTGGCTTAATTCTTATTTTTTTCTGTTTCTGATCTTTTTCTTTTTCCAAAACTATTTCCTGTTTTAAAATTCAAACAATCAAACAATATTCAAAACCAATCAAACAAACACCAAACTTTGAAGGTTTGAACTGGGTTCTGTTTAGTAGCTTAAAATAATTCCAGAAATAAAATAATATTTTTATTCATTTTTAGGATCTATTTAATAATTAAATAAAATAGCCCTTTAGTTATTTATTCAAAATAGGGTTTGTTTAATTTAATAAAATTTCCATTTGAAATCCAAATATTTTCAAAACCAAAACAGTAGGTTTTATTTGAAAATAAAAGATATTTGGAAATCCTATTTAAAACAAAATAACCTTTTAATTTAGGTTCCATTAATAATTAAATAGAATGGACCTTAGTTAATACTTCAAATAGGATTTGTTTTATTAAAATCTTTATTTTGAAAACTAAAAATAAAACCAAAACCATTCAGTAGGTTTTATTTGAATAAAAGATATTTGGAAAACTTGTTTAAAATAAATTAACAGTTTTACTATAGGGTCCATTAATAATTAAATAAAATGGACCTTAGTTAGTAATTCAAAATAGGATTTGTTTATTTAAAACTTTATTTTGAAATCTAAAATAAAACCAAAACACTTCAGAAGGTTTTATTTGAGAAAACAAAATACTTGGAAATCTTATTTTAAATAAATAAATAAGTTTTGATGTTTTGAAAATATTAAAACCTTTATTAATAAAACTTGGATATTTAAATCCTTTTTATTTTATTTTAAATAAACCTCTACTATTTTAATCAAAGCAAAACCTTTTTGTTTCAAAGTCTTGGCCAAGGTTTAATTTGGCTTTATAAAATAATCTTTATTTAAAATAATTCTTTTCATTTTGAAAACCAAAACCTTTTATAAAAAGATTTCAAAGTAGTAATAAAATACTTGGAAAACTTATTTAAAATAAATAAATAAGTTTTAGTGTTTATTTAAAATGGGAAAAGCCTTTACTTAAATAAAATTTGGATATTACATCCTTATTATTTTATTTAAATAAACCTTTACTCATTTTATCAAAACAAAATATTTTATTATAAAAGCTTGGCCAAAATTAATTTGGCTCTTTAAAATATAATCTTTATTTATAAATTCACCTTTTCATTTGAAAACAAAGTCTTTTATTAAAAGATCCAAAATAGTGTTTCCAAAATATTTTATTTTCCTTTATTAAATGTTTATCTTTATAAATCCCTTTAGGATTTAATTGTTCAAAATAGGTTTGAAGATTCCCAATTTGATTCAAAAGTTTCTTCTGGCCCTGAAAATCAACAAAGTTTTATTTTATTCATTTATTTTTCACATTTACAAGATTTGGAAAATCTTGGGATGTGACAAGACTACCACCCTTAAAATAAATCTCGCCCCGAGATTTGGGGAGGCTAGGGTTACAAGCAGGTTCAAAACAACTAGGGTACTACCACCCTTAAAAATTTTCATACAAAAATTACATCTTGGTTTCCTTGGGATCTTGTTGAAATCTCTCTGGGCAAACATCTGCATAGTGTCCTTTGTTTCCACACTTGAAACATGTGACTAGGCCGAGATCCTTCATAGGCTTGTTTATCTGGTGCTTCATCTTTTCTGGACAATTGCTTGCATAGTGTCCTGGTTCTTTGCAATTGAAACACATGACTTGGCTGATATCTTTCTTTTCCTTGGGTAACAATTCTTCTTGTTTGTTTCCTTGGTTCTTCTTCTTTTCTAGGCATTCATTGGCATAATGTCCCATTTCTTTGCAAGTGTAACATTGCTCTTGGGTAATATCCTTCTTGCTAGGGTTGGGGCATTTCTTCTTCTTCTTCTTGGGTTTCTCCAAAGCTAGGAGTTCTTCTAGTTCATGATCTTCATATTTCACCTCAAAGGTGGGAAATCTTTCTCTCTTCTTGGGGCAGTTACTAGAGATATGACCTTCTTCTTCACAAGAGTAGCAACACTTTATGGTCACTTTGGATTTGGCCTTATGTGGTATGGTTCTGACTTTGCCTTCATCCTTCTTGGTAGAAGTTTTTCCCTTATGGAGGTTTCCAAACATTTGATGCATTCCATCTTGCTTCATTTGTTGAACTATAGGATAGATGGGGCATTGGATAGGGACATGATTATTTCCTTCACATAGGAAGCAAGTAACTTGAGATGTGGGGCATTGATTAGTTGGATGTTTCTCTTCACAATTGGGGCATTGATCTTCATGCTCCTTGGAAGTATGATCCTTGTCTCCACAAATAATGCAAGCTGGGGCTCCATCTAGAATAATATTTCTGTCATCCTTGTTGTCAAAGACTCTTTTGGGATAGTTTTCTTCCATGCTGATCATTTGATTAGTCACCTTAAGCATCAGTTGGGATTGTTCTTCCAAAAACCTTTGCAGTGCTGGATCTTTATCACTAGTGTTGGCTATGAACTGAGCTGTTAGTTGGTTCAGCTGGTGTTGGGTTGCTATGAGCTCTTTCATGCTGTCAACTTGGTTGTTGTTGTTGTCCACTTTGATGTTGGAGTCCTTTGGAGTAGTCATCTGTTTGGGTTAGGTAGGGATTAGAATAGGTAAAAGGTTTTTTTTCTAAGGGTTCAATTCTAATCACACATCACAATTCACACAAGCAATGTGCAAGCAATCACAAACAATCATTCCACTCAAACAACAAGTTTCAAGCACATTTTAGGCAACCAAAAATATTTTTGTTACACCACATAAGTTGGTGGGTTAGACTTAACTATATTATGGTGGTCCATCTATATGGTTCACTTGTGATCTTTCCTTCCTTCTTGATTCTTCTTGTATGAGATCATGGTTTCCTTGAGAAAAACTCTTGGTTGCAATACTTAAAATGATGTAGGCTCCTTCTAACTTTTGCATTTCCTTAGTCTCCAAATCTTGAGCAAGATTTCTTGTCTCACTTGTCCTTAGTGATATCCAAGTTGGAAGTCTTTGGTGAATATGCTGAGGATGTTGAAGTCATTAGAGTTGAAGAAGTTGAAGTCATTAGAGTTGATGAAGTCCTTTGCACATGGTGAAGTCTTTGGCCATGGGGTAGGTTTTATCCATCAAGTTGAAATAGAAGAGAAGTAGAGTTGAAACCGAAATGGTTGAGGAAAGAGTTTACAAGTTTTTTGTAAATAAGTTTTGGAACAAATACAACTCCTATTTTTGTAAGGGTTTTTGTCCAATCCTAGGGTTTACAAATCCTACAGGCAACACAATGCTCTGATACCATCTGTAGGGTTCCCAACCTTCAATAAGATTGATCCCTCCTGTGTTTACAATGCTAGTCCCTGGATCAATAGCTAGCATCCACAGTTAAGATGTAATACCAAGAAACAAAGGTCATAATATAACTTTATAACCAGGAATAACATAGTTTTATTACATCTTACATAGCTCATTTGGCTATTACATTACATTGCAGCGGAATAACTATAATCATGGGGTCCTTCATCTTCAAAGTGCCACAGGCAGATGTTGGTTGTAGACTTTATAATCCTAATCAATCAATCTTCACTAAAAACAATCAAACCTGCAACATTACAAGTTGCAGCCACAAGGGTCAATACATTTGAATTGTATTCGCAAGTTTCACTATAAGTATAATATAAGTGGATCCTATCATTACATGCATATTTGGCTAGTAGAGTTTTAGGCTCATTTGCATAAAGCAATATTTTATCCTAACTTTTCAAAATGGTTTTGGTCCTTTGTCAAATCTCCTTTCAAATCTCTTGAACTCCTTGGTAAAAACTCAAGTGTTCAAGTCATTGTCAAAATCTCTTGAGCACCTTGGCAACCCCAAGTGCATCAAGTTTTAAAAGTTTTCTTTTAGAAATTAGAGTGTCGAGATCTTCCATAGCTTCAGGCCTTAGTTGCTCAGTATTGTCCATAACCGGGGACACGGCTAAGTACTTAGATTTTATTATCTTCTGCAGAAGTTGTACACTTTACCCACATGACACAATCTCGTCTTGACGCCACCAGTGGCCGCTGGATAAGTACTCACCAAAATGGAGTACCGGCAGATCGAGAATGTGACGAAGTCTTTCCAAAAGGTCCTCCCATACACCATTGCTAGCTTGTCTTCAGTACCCATGAAGCAATTCTAGATCCCCATGTCCAGTAAACTGAAGACAATACATGGGTCTTCCCAATGTAGTTGACTAAGCCAGAGCCATAATAGCATGTGGTTGCACACGGAAGCCACTGTACGAGAAACATGTTCAATCTCTAAGTTTCCTAGGTGGTTTTATTTTGGAGCACAACACAAAGAGATTACCATAGTCATGGTTCCTTTTGTTGCCACCTTCTCCAAAACTTAAAGTATCCTCCACCTAGGTGGTTCATTGAGTCCTTGTTTTATTATATAAAACACAAGTCCTTTTCTCAACTTTGTAAAAATCTCAACATGTATCTCTTTTCAAAATATAGCATGGCTAAGCATGTAACAACTACATTGTTTTCACTAAGGTATATATAGGGAATCCTATTAGGATTAGCATAGCATAAGTATAGAAATTAATTTCATGCATGTTTTCAAAATCCACTAAGTATAATGAAAATAGTAGGACTTTGGATGATAGTGTAACTTGCCTTTTTGGTAGGGAATGGTGGTTCACTCCTTGATCTTGCTAGTCTCACACTTCACTACAAGACAATCAAGCAAACACAAATTCAATTCACATTCCAAACCAAAGTCAAACAAACAATTTTTCACACACAAAGTAATGGAGTCTAAGTCATGCATAAGCATGCAAAGGTTGGTTCTATTGTAAGGATGGTCTCCACTAGGCTTCTAAACTTTGTAAGTTCCAAATTGGTCATTTACCAAAATGGCAAAGTCATTTGCAAAGAGGTTTCATTTCATAAACCATTTTCAAAACAAAGTATCATTTTATGTGGTGTAGAAATATTTTTACTAAGGCATTAATCTCTAAGGTTCACCAAATACATTTTCAACTTATAAAACTTGGTGTTTGGGGTCAGAGAGTTTAAAACAAAACATTTTCCAAAGGTTTCCTTCCAAAACCATTTTTAATAAATAAACCACATTTCTATTTGACTAGAAATGGTTTTAATTCAAGGAATCCTAATTTTGTTTCACCAAAAACATTTTTGAGTTCACAAAGTGGTTCCCAATGTTAGTAGGTTCAAAATACACCATTTCCTCCAAAGTTTTCCATTCAAAACCATTTTCATAAACAAAACAATAGTTTTATTTGGCTAGAAATGGACTAAACCAATTAATCCATTCTAAACTTTTCCAAATTCATTTTCCAAAACATGGGTTGGTTCCTAGGGTCAGTAAGGTCACAACAAACCATTTTGCAAAGGTTTTATCCCAAAAATCATTTTTAAATAATTTTTCTACTCTAAACAAGCTCACAAAAGAAACTGAAAAAACAAGCAAAATAACAGATACTATTTGCTAAACCAAGGGCATGGTTGGCTAGGGCTTGCTCTCCTGAATCCAACGACATAAAGTTTGCAAAATTTGGACGTGTGGATCTAAAGTTATAAGGGTTTGAAAATGGCATTTAAATCTGGTTTCTAAATCTGTTTTAATCAAACACCGCCACGCAGCGTCGCCCGTGATTGGCAGTCGGTTAGTCTGGATCGAGTGACACAGACCACTGGATTTAAAGGGGCAGGTGCGGCTCAGATCAACGCGTACCCCTTCGTTTAAGTGAACTATTCTATCCATCAGATCGGGATCGAACGGCTGTAGGGTGCTTGACCTTAAACCAGCGGCGCTGCAGCGGTGGCTGGCGGCGGAGCGGCCAATCGATGATGGTGTCGGAGGTACAGGAAGCAAAGGAGGGTGGGGAGATGCTCACAGTGATCGCCGTGGAATGCTGGTGCTCAACGTGGTCGTTTCAGTCGAAGGGGCGCTCGGGGTGGACGACAATCGCTCGCCGGAGATGAGCTAGGCTTCGGGCGGTCCCGGAGGTCGTCGAGGGCGAGGATAGGGGGCGCCCTAAGACAAACGGAAAGTGCTGTTAGGTTCGTATGAGCTTGGAGATCATCATCGTGTCCACGAGGAGGAGAGGGGAGGTCGGGCACTACCAAACGCTGTCGGAGAAGAAGGCGAGACAATGGCGCAGGTCATCGTCGAAGCCGAGGTTACGGGGCACCCGCGGATGAATGACTGGCACAGGAAGATGCGCCAGGAGGCGGTGAGCGTTCTCGTGTGTTCGGGGAGGCAGGAGGTGGTGTGGCTCGACCGGAATCGAGAGATAAGCTCGTCGGAGACAGAGGAGCTCGGGGAGGAATTGGGGCGGCCTGGTGGCGTGCTTTGGGGAGGAGACAGAGGGGAACGAGAGAGGAGGGCGAGGCGATTTAACGAGCGTGGTCACTGCGAGGAATTACTCAGGCGTTATGGCGAATTGATCGCGAGAAATCAGCGGCAGAAACGGCCGCGCGGTGACGGGAGAAGGAGTCGCGGCGAGGACGATGAGCAGTAGAGGTGGGGTCGTTGCGTCAGTGGGAAAAGGAGAGAGGGGGAGGTCCACCAGTCGGTGTCTCAGTGGGTGCTGCTTTAAGTGAAAAAAAACGTTTCGTGGGGGGAGAAAGACTGGGCTGTTTCTGGGCCTTAGTGGGCTGCTGGGTTGGGTTGGCTTAATTCTTATTTTTTTCTGTTTCTGATCTTTTTCTTTTTCCAAAACTATTTCCTGTTTTCAAATTCAAACAATCAAACAATATTCAAAACCAATCAAACAAACACCAAACTTTGAAGGTTTGAACTGGGTTCTGTTTAGTAGCTTAAAATAATTCCAGAAATAAAATAATATTTTTATTCATTTTTAGGATCTATTTAATAATTAAATAAAATAGCCCTTTAGTTATTTATTCAAAATATGGTTTGTTTTATTTAATTGAAATCCAAATATTTTCAAAACCAAAACAGTAGGTTTTATTTGAAAATAAAAGATATTTGGAAATCCTATTTAAAACAAAATAACCTTTTAATTTAGGTTCCATTAATAATTAAATAGAATGGACCTTAGTTAATACTTCAAATAGGATTTGTTTTATTAAAATCTTTATTTTGAAAACTAAAAATAAAACCAAAACCATTCAGTAGGTTTTATTTGAATAAAAGATATTTGGAAAACTTGTTTAAAATAAATTAAAAGTTTTACTATAGGGTCCATTAATAATTAAATAAAATGGACCTTAGTTAGTAATTCAAAATAGGATTTGTTTATTTAAAACTTTATTTTGAAATCTAAAATAAAACCAAAACACTTCAGAAGGTTTTATTTGAGAAAACAAAATACTTGGAAATCTTATTTTAAATAAATAAATAAGTTTTGATGTTTTGAAAATATTAAAACATTTATTAATAAAACTTGGATATTTAAATCCTTTTTATTTTATTTTAAATAAACCTCTACTATTTTAATCAAAGCAAAACCTTTTTGTTTCAAAGTCTTGGCCAAGGTTTAATTTGGCTTTATAAAATAATCTTTATTTAAAATAATTCTTTTCATTTTGAAAACCAAAACCTTTTATAAAAAGATTTCAAAGTAGTAATAAAATACTTGCAAAAACTTATTTAAAATAAATAAATAAGTTTTAGTGTTTATTTAAAATGGGAAAAGCCTTTACTTAAATAAAATTTGGATATTACATCCTTATTATTTTATTTAAATAAACCTTTACTCATTTTATCAAAACAAAATATTTTATTATAAAAGCTTGGCCAAAATTAATTTGGCTCTTTAAAATATAATCTTTATTTATAAATTCACCTTTTCATTTGAAAACAAAGTCTTTTATTAAAAGATCCAAAATAGTGTTTCCAAAATATTTTATTTTCCTTTATTAAATGTTTATCTTTATAAATCCCTTTAGGATTTAATTGTTCAAAATAGGTTTGAAGATTCCCAATTTGATTCAAAAGTTTCTTCTGGCCCTGAAAATCAACAAAGTTTTATTTTATTCATTTATTTTTTGACATTTACAAGATTTGGAAAATCTTGGGATGTGACACACATTTTGAGCGCACAACGCATCTTCTTCTTCATTTAAACAACCTTGAAGCCAACACATGCTCCAAGCGATGCCAATGGACAAATCCTACAAGTACAACTTAATACACACATTAGTCCATAAATATTGTCATTAATTACCAAAACCACACATGGGGGCCCACATGCTCTTTTAGAGGGCTTATGCAGGTGCTCCAGGGATACACCGGGTGGGATTGCTTGTCTTGTGGAGCCGACTCGCGCGAGCGCGTCGGTAGCTTCATTATTAGCGCGAGGGACATGGTAGAATTCACACCCCTCAAAGCAACCACACATCTATAGGACGGAGAACTGGTACAAGGCGCGGCCATGTTCACGTCCTTGGCATCCCAATCGCCTAAAACTTGTTGCACCACTAGATCCGAGTCCCTGAAGCAGAGGATCCGGCGTATACAAATCTCTTTTGCTAGCCAAAGGCCATGAATGAGTGTTTCGTACTCAATGATGTTATTGGATGCAGTGAAGTGGATCTGCAACATGTACTCTAGCCAGTATCCCTTGGGAGAGGTGATGACGATACCAGCTCTCAAGCCCTCGCACATCTTGGAGCCATCAAACTGTAAATTTCAATGCGAGCAGTCGAGAACCACTGGCAGGTACTGAGTTTCTTTCCAATCGATTAGGAAGTCGACTAGGGCATGGACTTGATACGAGATCTTGGCTTGTAGAGGATGCAGTGGGCGGATAGCTCGATGGCCCATTACACCACCCAATAGATAGCATCTTTGTTGTTGATAATCTTAGAGAGTAGGGCCATGGCCACCACCCGGATGGAGTGCTCTTGGAAGTAGTGGTTAAGCTTTTTGGCGTCCATGTACACGCCATACACCAGCTTATGGTAATGGGGGTAGTTATGCTTGGAGAGCAAGAGCACTTTCCTCAGATAGTACACTGGGTGCTAGACCGGCTACGCATGCCCCTCTTCTGGCCTCTCCACCATGAGCATGACATTGACGACTGATACCTTCGATCCAGATACGGATGCAGTATAGTAGCTTTTTCCCTAGTAGACTTATGTTTAATCGAATCCTTGGGAAATAATGCTAAAAGGAAAATAATAAGGCACGTCTACAGGATGTGTTTCTTCATTTTACCTTCGTTCACCAGACCTTTCTAGTTTACTTTGGATCATGGGTTGTTTCAATGGATGGAGATAGGCCAGGGTTGAAGATTCACCTGCAGCTACACATCACATGGGATAAAGATAGTAATACGCATATTCATGTGTAATGATTTAACAAAGATAATATTTGTGGGCAACACATCCCAATATACTAGAGCCCATGCGAGTCACATGCATAGCAATAGTCTTTTGATCCAACCATTGTAACCATGAAGCACTAGGCTTACAACAATTATTAAGTGAAAACACGGATCAAAGCCTTAAGAAGTGATGATGTTGTTGCTCCCAAATGGATCGCTAAACAAAGACCGTACACCCTTTCTGTCACTGGGTTTCCTATGAGATCACCACTCACCAAGTATCTCACCTCAAGCCTTTATCAATCATTGGGATCTTGGATACCTACAAGTCCATAGATCAAGACAAGAGACAAAGAAACAAAGATAAAATATCTATTCAATCAGTACACAGTACTCCCATGGATTAGATGCACATAATCATTATGAGGTTTCACCCCAACCCACAGCCTGTGAGGACTACTCACTCATAACAATAAGATAAATGATGGAAAACATTTGAAAAATACTTAGATTGAAATCAAATATTCTTACAATGGTTGTCGAATCACAAGGAGATATCAAGTACAAGCTAATGGATATTGGTATATCTGTGGAGAGGATGGAGGGTGGAGAGGATGAACTATGGTGGTGGATCTCCTTTGGTGGTGTTGTGATGCAATCTGAGAATGGCGGCCCTCTGCGCGGCGGCTGGGACCTTGAAATATATAGGTGCCTTCATGAAAGTCGTAGGCTTTAATGAGACAAAGCCAATGCCACATGGTATGGGCGGATCGTACGGGCGGGCCTTACCTATAACAGTGGTCGTTAAAGCCTCTGTCAGCTTGTTTTTTACTCTAGGATTGCTTGGCTGTGTAGACTTCCTCAAAATCTTCATTATTAGCTCCTGGTTTCGCCTTAAAAGCATGATTTCCTGCACAACACAATTCAAAACAATGGATTGCACATCTTTGCAATAATTAGTCATTAGTAGCAAGGCTAGAGAGATTCTTGGTCAATTACTTGACTAAATATGAAGTTTAAACATGGAGAAAGATGACTATTTTCACAGCCATCAACTTCCCCAAAGTTCAAACCTCGATGGTTCTCAAGCAAGAAAACAACAACCATAAAGAACTCAGCGTTTAAACTGAAATAATGAGAGTATGAATTCACTTATGGTTGGTAGTCATATGCGTCCAACACTTCTTCCATTTTAAAAGCTCATCAAAGTTAGAGAGATGCTAAGAATGCTATACGAGCTTTGATAACTCAAAACAATTAAAGTAGAGTTTAATATAAGTACGAACAACTAGAAGTGTAACAATCAATCCAATTCCTCTAATTAACTCTCGGCCTGCCAAGGAACACTAGAATATTTTATAGTAGCAAAATTAAGTAAGAGAGATCACGTCCCAAGTAGCATAACAGTGAAGTATTTTATTGACACCCACATCAGTAAATCAATACTATCAAAACACTACTATTCCAATCATTGTCTTTCAAGAAAATTCATAGGGTAGTAACGAGACCAGACCAAAGAAAGTTTTGTTAGGATCTTTATTTTTCAAGGGTAATTCTCAACAAGGATCATTGAGTGATTATTTTAACAAATGGTTTGCATATCCTTCTAGAGTACCAATACTTTTGCGCATTATGGTGACAAGTGACACCCATGTCGTCAACTCATAGCCGAATTCACGGGTTGTACCATTGATCATTTGTAGGCTAGTGGAGTTGTTGGCATCCAAAGGTGTGCATCAAAAACTTATAAACTTTTTAAATAGTATCACAGTTTGATCCACAAGGTTAGCTTTGGCATGAATCATAATTACCACTAGACTTATTTTCAATCAAACAACTCCTTTCAAGAGTGATGTCAAGTCTATCAAAACATCTATGGGGTTAAGTATCTTCAAAGGTATACTCTTAAGACAATCACTCATCAAACAAGTCATAAATTGGAGACTTTTCTTGTTGTACTTGTTTGGTAATATTATTTCCAAGGAAAGACTCGGTTAACTACAAGAACTAGAGAAAAATCTTCCATAATTAACTACTCATGCATATAAAAAGCTTTACTAACTATTTCTAATTACTCCCACTAGCATATCATCTTAGTAAATCAACTAACTAAGTTAAAAAATTCAAAATTCTAAAGTGGGAGACATAGGACATACCTCTCATGAGTGACTTCATAGTTCTCTTCCTTATGGGGATGTGTTCCTTCAAAAATCAAGTTAAAATCATCTCATAATAATATTGAAGCAAAGGGGTAATAGGAAAATCCACTTTCGTGAAAAAGGATAAAAGGAAAAATCTTTTTGTGTTTTTGAGGATGGGGATTAAAGAATAGAAAAACTTACAACCAAGCAATAAACTAAGAAAATAAAAACAAACAAATTAAAAACAAAAGCAAATGAAAAATGAAAGAAAAAATGAAGTGTTGGAACAAACCAACATGAGTGTTTCAAAGCTCACGAGGAGTTGAAGTACAACCTCATCATTACACAAATATAAATGTCGTGGGACACATCCCGAAGATCAGGATTTTTCAAGCCATTTTGTTGTTCACTATGGTGGTGGTGGATAATCTCCCAAGTTCTATTGGCTACTCGAATTGATGAACTGGGTTGAGAGGTTGGCACTAGCATATCGAAGGTTGATGGAGAGGTTGCTCATATTCTGGATGCTTCCTTTGAGAGCATAGATATCATCATAGGTGGTGTAGTACTTTGGTGGCTGCATATTGATACGTCCAAAACGTATCTACTTTCCCGAACACTTTTGTTATTGTTTCTTCTCTAATTTGTGTGATTTGGATACAACTAATGTGGACTAATGTTGTTTTCAGCAGAATTGCTTTGGTGTCTCATTTTTGTGCAGGAAATCAACTTTCAGGAAAAATCCCAGAAAATATCGCAAAACTCCTATATTACTAGAAGACTCACAAAGCGAGAAGACGAGACAGAGAGGGGCCACAAGGAGCCCACACCACCTGGTGGAGCGGGCCAGGCCAGGCCGCGCCAGGGGGTGGTTTGGCTGCCCCGGTCTCCACCTCGACCTCTCCTTTCTCCTACATAAGCCCTCTAACCTAAAAACAAAGGGGGATTTTCGATGTTTTTCCACTGCATAGAGTTCCACTGCGCCACCACCACCAGAAACCGTGATTCGGAACCAGAAACTCCGTTCTAGCACCCTACCGGGACAAGGAATTGGAGGAGATCGTCGCCATCATCATCACCAACGCTTTTCCATCAACCATCCATGATTCCCTCATCCATGAGTGAGTAATCCCCCGCAGTAGGCTATGGGGATGTTAGGGATTGGATGCGATCGTTCATGTAATTGCATCAGATTGTTAGGGCATGGTGCCTAGTATATATTGTTAGTGCTTTTTGACATTGTTGCAACTTATTATGCTTAATGCTTATCACTAGGTCCCGAGTGCCATGATTTCAGATCTGAACATGTTGTAGATTCATGATGATATTATTGTTTATGATCTTACCTGCAAGTTGTATACAAATATTATTGTCCGAAACCCGAGGCCCCGAAGTGATAGAAATCGGGATAACCGGAGGGGATGGCTATGATGTGATAATCACATGTGTTCATGGAGTGTTAATACTTTGCTCCGGTGCTTTATTAAAAGGAGCACCTTAATTGCCAGTAGATTCCCTTGAGGCCCTGCTGCAATGGGCTGGAAGGACAAAAGATGTTGTGCAAGTTCTCATTACGAGCATGTATGACTATATATGGAACACATTCCTATCATTATTTAGTACTTGGATACTTTATCTTATTTATCTGCAAATGCCCTATGTCTTGATTATTACATGAATTATCTTGTCCATGCAATGTTCGTCCATCCATCCCTATGCCTACCGCACTTTAATCCTACTGTTTACTGCAATAGTTATTACTGCTATTACTTTGCTATTGCTACTACAAAACTATTGCTACTGATAAACTACTGCAAGCAAGATTGTTTCCAGGTGCAGATGAATTGATAACTCAGTTGTTAAGGCTTATAAATATTCTTTGGCTCCCCTTGTGTCTAATCAATAAATTGGCTTTTACTTCCCTCGAAGACTGTTGCGATCCCCTATACTTATGGGTCATCAAGACTATTTTCTGGCGCTGTTGCTGGGGAGCATAGCTCTATTTATGAAGTTCACTTGGAATTATTATTGTTCGCTACTATCCATTCATCATGGGTAAAACACGTGATGGAAAAGTTCCTATATTACTGATGGCTCAATGCACGGCGCCCAGAAAAGTGCTGGTGCGTGGTTGATGTAGAGCTCGTTGGGAACCCCAAGAGGAAGGTATGATGAGCACAACAGCAAGTTTCCCTCAGTATGAAACCAAGGTTTAATCGAACGAGTAGGAGCAAGGAAACACCCCAAAGGTGTTACTAGCTGAGCTTTGGCAGGGCGCACTACCGGTGCTAGTAGAAACGTAGAGACCTGCACAACACAACCACATAACTTTGTCCCCAACTTGCGATGAGGTTGTCAATCTCACCGTGTTTTGCTGAAAACAAAGGATTAAACGTATCGAATGGAAGGAAGTAAAAGTTTGTAGAAAGTAAACACAAAGAAGTAAACAGTTTGTAGATTGAATATAAAAGACAAGGACCGGGATCCATAGTTCACTAGAGGTGGCTCTCCTTAAGATAGATAACATGCTGGGTGAACAAATTACAGCGGGGCAATTGACAAACCTCGAGAAAGCAATACATGCATATACTAATCATCTTGACTCCTTTGAGACTTGATTGGGCATTACAACATAATACATAGACCGCCATCCAACTGCATCTATGACTAATAATCCACCTTTAGGTTATCATCCGAACCCCTCCAAAGATTAAGTTGCAAACAGATTATTGCTTTTGAACTGCGTGTAAAGTAAACAATACGATTGTTCTATGAACAAAGGATTGTTGTTTTCTCCTAGTAGCAACACACATCTAGTACCTTAGAGATTTCTGTCACTTCCCAGATTACGGAGGCATGAACCCACTATCGAGCATAAATACTAACTCTTGGAGTTGCTAGCATCTACTTGGCCAAGATAGCTACTAACAACAGAAAGCATGCAAGATCACAAATAACAAAGACATGATAGAATTGAAGGAAATATGCCCTAAGAGGCAATAATAAAGTTGTTCTTATGTATTCCTTGTATATGATAGATGTTTATTTTGCATGGTATAATTGTATTGATAGGAAACATCAATACATGTGTGTTTAATAAACAAAAAGGGTTCCTAGTTATGCCTCTCTTATAGACTAGCTTGCTGATTAACAAGATGATCAAGGTTTCCTGATCATGGACATTGGATGTTGTTAATAACAAGGTCACAACATTTTTGAAATGATGTGATGAACATTCATCCGAAGTATAGCATTACGATCAAGTCATTATGTTTATATTGCTATAACATCATACAAAGTAATCTTTATCCTTAGACCATGAGATCATGTTAATTGCTAACACCGGAAGAGTATCTTGATAACATCAAAGCGTCACTGCAATGTAACAGGTGACTATAAAGATGGGTTCAGTACTACGAAGGTGTTATGTTGAGGCTCATGGATCAAGAGTGGAATTTGTCAATGCAGATGACGGATAGATATACTCTGGGCCCTCTCGGTGATATCACATTAGGATAGCTTGCAAGCAAGTGATGTGATCACTAGAATGTTATATCACGGGAACGAGAAAAGAGTGCATGTCGGTAACGAGATCAAACTAGGTATTGAGATATCGATGATCGAATCTCGGACATGTAATATATCGAGAGACAAAGGGATTTAGTTACAAGCGTTAAAGGTTCTCACGATCACAGGAGTCAGTACAGATCTCCAGGTCCCACTGCTGATTATTGATCGGAGAAGGGTCTCGATCATGTCTGCATTATTCGCGAACCGTAGGGTGGCACACTTAAGAGTTACCGGAAACCATTTTGGAGCACATATGTTTCAGACGAAAGAATTGCAAAGCGTAGGAATTGTTCAATAGAAACCGGAAATTGTTTCGGGTGAAATTGCAGAAGGTGGTTCTGCATGTGATATTGAAATATTGCAAGGGGCTATATGTGAATGTTTGTTAATTAAAGTAATTAACAAAATTCTGAATGAATTTAATAAAAAGAGTTTTATTAAATGAGAGGGCATTAAATTTGGAGAAATTTAATGCATTTAAAGTGGAGACTTTAAAAGGGAATGTGAAGAGGCATTTTAATGTGGAGGGGTTACCACCACATGAATGGGGGAGGTGAGGGGTCACCCCCCCATGCGCCGGCCATGGAGACAGAGGGAACCCCCCTCCTCCTATAAAAGGCCACCCATTCCCTCCTTCATCCTCACACCTCCTTGTGAAGGATCTCTCTCCCCCTCTAGAATTATTCCCCCATGGTCTCGGATTAGCGAGATACATGTTCCAGTGGCATTTAAATGCGAAGGAGTTGCTGCTTCCGCTGGATCGCTGGAGCAAGGAGGTGGAGGTTGTCCGGTGGCTTGAACGTGTGTGCGAGTGCGGATGCGCTGCTAAGTTGCGGCGCTCGGACTTCCTCCCGATCTTGAGATCGGCAAGTGTACGACTACATCAACCATGAGTTCCTACTCGTTAACAAAACTCGTTGTCTTCGAGGGTAAGTTCTCCATGGATGTATGTCCACCCATTGCTCTGTATCTAGTAGATAGATCTTGGCGTATAGTTCTCATCGTAGGAAATTTTTTGTTTTCTATGCTACGGACCCAACAAGAATCAATAACCAATCTGAAATAGCATCTCAATATCCATCGGATCCCCGCAAACACAACATGCAGAATTACAAATAGATGATCTTGACCATGAACGGAGCTCACAAGATCTAGACATGAAAGCACAAAGGAGGAGAACCAGTCACCTAGCTACTACATAGATCCGTAGTCCAAGGATGAACTACTCACGCATCACACCGGAGGCTTACATGGTGATGAAGAAGGCCTCCAGGGTGAATTCCCCTCTCCAGCAGGGTGTCGAGAAGAGCTTCAGATCCCTCCCGATCTAGGGATGGAGATGACGGCGGGTACATACTCTTTCGTGGATTTTTGATCGGGTACTTAGGGTTTACGTCCCGAGGGCATCTTATAGTCGGAAGGGGAGGCCGAGGGGGTGCCAGGGGCCACCACACCAACCTGGCGGCAGGCCTAGCCCCTGCTGCCAGGTGGTGTGGCCGGCCTCTGGCCCCTCTCCGTATCGTATTCTGGCACTTGATGACTTCTGGAAAAATAGGCACTTTGGCTTTTGTCCCGTCCAATTACGAGAATATTCATTTTCTGACTTTTCTGGAACCAAAAACAGTAGAAAATAGGCAGCTGGCACTATGGCTCTTGTTAATAGGTTAGTCCAAGAAATCATATGAAAAGTACTCCAAAGTTGGAACAAAACACAAGAAAGTGGATAAAACTAAGCATGGAACATCAAAAATTATAGATACATTTGCAATGTATCAACATCCCCAAGATTAACTCTTGCTCGTCCTCGAGTAGGTAAGTGATAAAAAGAAAGAATAATTTTTGAGGTGACATGCACCATCAAAGACTTGATCAAAGTATTTGTAAAACATTCAAGGCTGGGATCATAGTACTTCAATCAGAACATGAAAGACAAAGTTCTAGCAATAAGCAAAGAAACTATGATACAACATGAAAAGGCACAAACAAAAGATTCATGAATAACAATGCTTTGCAAGACATTTGTTTGTTTCACATAAAGAAAACATAGCATACTAGTGTTCAGCTTGTCCCTCAATAGAGTAGCAAATATAAATGCATAGGACACCTTCAAAGTTCATAAGAGTGACTAGATACAATAGTTTAAAACAAGCAATAACAAGTTATGCATCAATCAACTAGTCTTGGGACAATGCACATAGAACTAAGAATGACCACTATGCTCTCAAAGTAGGTGCATAAAGATAGAAGGTGGACACTCAATATAATGGTGGAAGAAAGGCCTTCATAGAAGGAAGTAGGGATTCAAGTCTCATAAAGAGCTTCCAAAAATTATGGTACTTAATAGCTTTCAGCTCTCATTGCCCCTATCATAAGAATATTGAAGTGATTAAGGTTGAAGTGAACAAACTATGGTGTACATGCTTGACGAAGTATAAGTCAGAAATCTCATGTCCCTTGTATACGAGGGTCGCTCCTCATGCTACTCAAGTTTAGTCACCGGTAAGTTCTTGTCATTGTAAGTACATGTGTATCATAGAGAACCGCCAACGGGGTACCCCTTGCCCGATGATACGGAAGAATCCCCATATCAAAATGACAAGGCAAGCAGACAACGAGCATCTCAGCATTCTTCTTATTTACCATGGGAATATGGTGCTTTTTCTCTCTTTCCTCTTTTCATAGTATCTCTCTTTTTTTCTCTTTTCTCTTTTTTTCTTTCTCAATATAGGACTCTTTTTTTATAAGAAGAATGCTTCATAGACAGCTCATTATGGTTACGCTGCAGGTTTCCACCATGTCAGCATGGATTAGACCAGCGGCCCAGGTATTTCTCTAACACATATACATAACTCCATGGACTTACAAGCTCCCCTTTCATTTCACACCGATGACATCCATATACAAAAGAGAATGATATCAACTAGGTACAAGTACCAAGTGTAATGTTGAAAGCGTTCGCCATGAAAGCATGGTTCTACTAATTCCCAACGAATAAGTGCAAGCATATACAACATAGACGACACAATTGTTCAAGTTTATTAAGGGCAAGAAAAGTA
Organism: Avena insularis; assembly: GCA_023614405.1. Classification (NCBI taxonomy): domain Eukaryota; kingdom Viridiplantae; phylum Streptophyta; class Magnoliopsida; order Poales; family Poaceae; genus Avena; species Avena insularis. The sequence continues at coordinate 360,889,544 of CM042689.1, read as the reverse complement.
AAGTGTGCCATCAAGTTCGTGAGAGCTTTAATAACTAGTTTTCTCATAACAAGTTTAATTTGGAAGGTAAACAAAAGCATGAATATACTTGGAATAGCATAAGCTAGTAGGTAGGTATGGTGGACTCTTTGGAATAACTTGGTTTAGGGAGTTGGATGCATGAGTGGAACTCATACTTGGTTGTGGAGGTTAGCAAAAGACTGGGAGCGACAAACTAAGAGAGCAATAATGGGCATAATTATGCAGAGCGACAAAACATCATTGATCAAAGCATAAAGTGATACTACAAGTTGAAAACTAAATGATCATAAAGGCTATGGTGACTTGAGATAGTCATAACATGGTGTGAGCACGCGCCAAGTCAACCCAAATAAAGCATCAAAGGAGAATACCACTATACTATGCTTTAATATGCTAAAACAACGCATGATTTATCCAAGGAACATTAAGCAATCTCAATTGTTTATAACAAGTCATGCTACAGCAAAGAATACTAAGCATAAATCCAAAACAATATCAAGCATGGCATCACAAAGCATAGGCCACAGTCAAAAACGAGCTCTTTTTATCACATAAGCATGAACTTTCCTACTCTTTTCCAAACCAAACCAAACTAATTGCAAACCAATGTATGAAAGAGGGGGTCTAACCAATTTATTCAGAAAACTAAGAAAACCAAGCAAATGAAAACGAAAAAGAAGACGCTCCAAGAACAACACAACTGTGCATGAAACAATAAAAATGAAGCGTTTGGAAGAAACCTGGGATTTTTATTGATGAAGAAAGGGATGCCTTGGGCATCCCCAAGCTTTGACGCTTGTACTTCTTGGATATTTCTTGGGGTGACACACGTGGCATCCCCAAGATTGAGCTTTAGTCCATCCTTCATCTTATTACTCATTCCTTCCATACACCTAAAATTTTTCCTCCATACAAAACTTCACACAATCTTTATTAGCAACATTAGTGCACTCAAGATAAATAAGTCTTAAGGTTCAGTTCTAACACCAAATAAACTTACATTAGAACACTAGATACTGTAGCACTTCCCTCAAAAAGCTCAATTCCCCAAAAGAACTCAAAAAGGAACCGACAAGAAGCAAATGCAGAAAATGGCAGAAATCTGTCAAAACAGATCAGCAGGTAAAGACAAAAAATTTCGAAGACCTTCTGTTGCCCAAATCAAAAAGTGTTGAACTAACGAAAGTTATATAACAACCTGGGGCAGAAGCACAAAAATTCACGCCTCAAAAAGACGTTCAGAGATTTTACACGAAGTTTTATGGTGAGAACAGAAATCTGTTTCGGGACAGCAACTTTCCCAATCATTACTTCTCTCTCATTAGAGGTTACTCTTGGCACAAAAAGCAAATAAAAAGGATAAGGTGCGGTTATTACTGAAGTAATAACTTCCAAGACTCGTCTAAAACTTTTGGGTTATCTCCCAATAAGTACTTTTCTTTAACGCCTTTAAGTTAGGCATAAGAAGCAAAGAAAGAATCAAGTGTTCTCAAATGAAGAAGCATTAAAACCAAATTTCTTGACCTTACCTCTCTTACTTCTATTCTTAACCTTGGGGAAAATATGATTGTTTGCTGGAGAAGAAAGGTGCATGGTCCCCTTTCCCACATCTATTGTTGCTCCAAGGAGTTCTTATAGGGACCTTCCAAGTGTAATTTGTCCTTTTTCTGCACATTCAATAACAAGATAATCAGTAGAAATCATTTTCCCAAGGATCTTTGTAAACACTCCTTCAGATATTCCAAGAGGTAATATGGTAGCATTATTAGCAAGAGATATTTCTTTTCCTCCTTCAGTAAGCCCCCAAGTATTCAGAGATTCATAAATATCCTTAATTATTAGCAAGAAATATTTTTGCAAAAGAAATATCAGTTTGGCTAGGCATGTTGTAAGTGAGGATCAACTTCTTTATAGAATTAATAGCATCATCCTCATTACATTGGAGGAAATCTCCTCCCACAACAGTATCTAAAGCATATCTATAGCAAAGAGCAATCCCAAGGTAAAAACTGCTAAGGAACAAGCTTTGAGTCATTTTAGGCTCAGTTTTTTCATGTAGATCGGAGATTCTAGACCAAGCTTCCTTAAAACTTTCCTTAATTGCTTGTTTAAAAGTGAAAATCATTTCCTCGAGTGACATAGTGACTGGGTCATGGCTAGACATAGTGGCAACTCAAGATAGGAACTAATTTTTTTGTGTTTTTGAAATAAGAAAGCAAACTAGTAAAACTATTTTTTTTTGTTTTTGATAAAGAAACAAGCAAACAAAACAAAAAGAAACTAAGCAAAACAAAAATAACAAAGTAAAGAGATTGGTTATGAGGGACTCCCCTTGTGAAGATGTCCTTGACTCCCCAGCAACGGCGCCAGAAAAATCTTTGACGACGTGTAGTTAACGTGGGAGCTTCTTTTTCTTTGTTCCCTGCCAACGGCGCCAGAAAAATGCTTGATGGCTCAATGCACGGCACCCAGAAAAGTGTTGGTGCGTGGTTGATGTAGAGCTTGTTGGGAACCCCAAGAAGAAGGTATGATGAGCACAACAGCAAGTTTCCCTCAGTATGAAACCAAGGTTTAATCGAACCAGTAGGAGCAAGGAAACACCCCAAAGGTGTTACAAGCTGAGCTTTGGCAGGGTGCACTACCAGTGCTAGTAGCAACATGGAGACCTGCACAACACAACCACAGAATTTTGTCCCCAACTTGCGATGAGGTTGTCAATCTCACCGTGTTTTGCTAAAAACAAAGGATTAAACGTATCGAATGGAAAGAAGTAAAAGTTTGCAGAAAGTAAACACAAAGAAGTAAACAGTTTGTAGATTGAATATAAAAGACAAGGAGCGGGATCCATAGTTCACTAGAGATGGCTCTCCTTAAGATAGATAACATGTTGGGTGAACAAATTACAGTGGGACAATTGACAAACATCGAGAAAGCAATACATGCATATACTAATCATCTTGACTCCTTTGAGACTTGATTAGGCATTACAACATTATACATAGACCGCCATCCAACTGCATCTATGACTAATAATCCACCTTAAGGTTATCATCCGAACCCCCTCCAATATTAAGTTGGAAGCAACAGATTATTGCTTTACAAACTGCGTGTAAAGTAAACAATACGATTGTTCTATAAACAAAGGATTGTTGTTTTCTCCCTAGTAGCAACAGCACATCTAGTACCTTAGAGATTTACCACTTCCCAGTTACGGAGGCATGAACCCACTATCGAGCATAAATACTAACTCTTGGAGTTGCTAGCATCTACTTGGCCAAGATAGCTACTAACAACGGAAAGCATGCAAGATCACAAATAACAAATACATGATAGAATCAATAATCAATCTAAAATAGCATCTCAACATCCATCGGATCCCCACAAACACAACATGCAGAATTACAAATAGATGATATTGATCATGAACGGAGCTCACAAGATCTAGACATGAAAGCACAAAGGAGGAGAACCAGCCATCTAGCTACTACATGGATCCGTAGTCCAAGGATGAACTACTCACGCATCACACCGGAGGCTTGCATGGTGATGAAGAAGGCCTCTAGGGTGAATTCCCCATTCTGACAGGGTGCCGGGAAGAGCTTCAGATCCCTCCCGAAATAGGGATGGAGATGACGGCGGCTACAGACTCTTTCGTGGATTTTTGATCGGGTACTTAGGGTTTACGTCCCGAGGGCATCTTATAGTCGGAAGGGGAGGCCGAGGGGGTGCCAGGAGCCACCACACCACCCCCTGGCACGGGCCCAGCCTGGACGCACGGTCAGGTGGTGTGGCCGGCCTCTAGCCCTTTCGGTCTCGTATTCTGGCACTTGACGACTTCCAGAAAAATAGGCACTTTGACTTTTGTCCCGTCCAATTCCGAGAATATTCATTTTCTGACTTTCCTGGAACCAAAAACAGCAGAAAACAGGCAGCTGGCACTGTGGCTCTTGTTAATAGGTTAGTCCAAGAAATCATATGAAATGTACTCCAAACTTGGAACAAAACACAATAAAGTGGATAAAACTAAGCATGGAACATCAAAAATTATAGATACATTTGCAATGTATCAATTACCATCCACTACAAGGAGAGGTACAGTTCTGAACACATCTGTTTCTCTTGATTCACCATCTGTGATGAGTAAGCTCCTTACACCACCACCACATACACATGTTACACATACTGCTACTTTTGATGAATCTGAAATTGCTTCTGATACTTAAGATCCTACTTCTACTATGCTTGATGAGAGTGGTTCATTAGGTCCTTTCCTAGATGCTACAATTGCTAGAACTAGGAAACACTGAAACTCCTAATGAAGATACTGTTACACCTGTTAGTTCACCTGAGTCTAGAGAGAGCTATGATCTTGATGATGGTTATATTGAAATGACTGATGAATTTATTGAAGAATGTCGAAACACTCATGGTGCAAGTGCTATTAAGGGTCTTCTTGAGAGACGTACTATTAGACCTAAATTATCTCCTAATGCTAAGTTTGCTACATCTCCCATAAACATTAAAGATAAGTATTATGATTTCTCTCTTGATTTATCTTACATAACCATTGTTGAGAAAGAACCTTTTTGTGGGACTGAAAATGAAAGTGATGTAGCACATATGACTGAGCTTTCTACCATGAGTGGCTTATTTTCTGATGATATTAAGATGCGCACCTATTTTGTTGCTAAATTTTTCCCTTTTTCACTGAAAAGAGAAACTAAAGCTTGGTTTAATAATTTACCTCCTAGATCTATTGATAGCCTTGATTGCTTGATTGATATTTTCTTTCAGAAGTATTTCCCTCCTAATGCTCGACATGCCATTTTGCAAGAACTTTTTGATTTTAAATATGGAGAAGAGGAGAAATTGCCTGAATCATGGGCAAGGTTTTGTGCTTTAATTCACGCACAACCTGGATGTCCAATACCTAAATACGAGCTTCTTGATATATATTATAATGGACTAACTGATGAATCTAGGACATACTTGGATAGTTTTGCTGATTGTGTTTTCAGGAAGAGAGCTCCCAAAGAAGCTGAGAAATTAATGGCTAAAATAAGCAAGAATTATGATGACTGGATTTCACCTGAGTCAACTGTTCCTGAGCTAACACTAACACCAAAGAAGAGGGGAGTGATTGAACTAAATAATGAAGTGATGAAGGAAGCTAAGAAATGTCTTAAGGAGAGGGTTTAAATCTGAAGATGTGAACAATTTACATCCTATAGAAGAATTATGTAAGCCAATCTCCCACTCATCCACTATTGAGGTACACTCTCTCCAACATTTTCATGAAGGTGATATTCCTTATTCTAAACCTCCTAATCAATGCTTAGAATAATTTGATATCTATGTTGTTAAGCAAGATAATTTTAATAAGAGAGTGCAGAATCATTTAATGGAAAACTCTAGAGCTATTGATGAGTTGAAAGATATTGTGGAAAGAACCTCCAATAATGTTAAAATGCTTGTTAAACATTTCCAAATGGTTCAAACTCAAATTGATCAGCTTACTAAAGTACAAAAAGATTTGCTAGTTAATACTTCTAAAGAAAAACATGCTCATGAAATTAGAACTACGATGGTGCTTTCACTCATGATCCTTTATATCCAGAGGGTCATCCTAAAATAATTGAGTAGGATTCTCAACAAATTGAAAATAGTGGTACTTCTTCTAAGAGAAAGAAAAAGAAACATAAAATAGTTGTAGAATCTTCTAAACCTTCTAAAGATCCTAATAGTATATCTATCTCTGATGCTGAAACTGAAAGTGGTAATGATAAAAATGATGCTCCTGATAAATAAGAAATTGAAGAAGAACCTGAAAGGCATACTAAGAATACTAAGTACACTAAGGAAGATTTTTTTGCTAACAAACATGGTAGTGAAAGAGAGCCTTGGGTTCAAAAACCAATGTCTTTTCCTGATAAGAAACACAAGTCCAAGGAATAAGAACACTATAACAAGTTTTGTGAGTGGATGAAACCTTTATTTTTACAAATTCCTTTGACTTATGCTATTAAATTTTCTCCTTATTCAAAGTATATGAAGGATATTGTCTCTAATAAAAGGAAGATTCCTAATAAGGAAATTTGTTATTTACTTGCTAATTATTTCTTCAATGGTAAGGTTCCAAAGAAACTTGGATACCCAGGGATTTCAACTATTCCTTGTTCTATTAAAAATAATTATGTTAGAACTACTTTGTGTGATTTGGGAGCAGGAGTTAGTGTTATGCCTTTTTCTCTCTACAAGAGACTTCAATTGGAAAACTTGATACCAACTGATATATCTTTGCAAATGGCCGATAAATCTACTACTATTCATGTTGGTATATGTGAGGATGTTCTTGTTCAAGTGGCTCATAATTGTTTGATATTAATTGACTTTGTTGTGCTTGAAATGTCTGAAGATGATAATATGTCTATTATTCTTGGGAGACCTTTTCTTAATACTGCGGGAGCTGTAATTAATTGTAATCAAGGAAACATAACTTTTATTGTTAAGGACAAGGAGAATACTGTCTATTTCCCCAAGAAGATTGATAAGACTTATGGCCTAAATTCAACTAAAAATATTGAGGGCATCAAAGTTGGAGAAATATATTGTCCCATACTACAAGAAAATAATGATACTATTATGATTGGGACTATTGCTATCAAGGTTGAGGTAACATAATCATTTAGTGAAATGCAAAGTTTTGTTTCCTATAAAATTGTTTTGATAACAAGACCTGATCAACCTTGTTAACAAAGGGATTTTAATAAACAAAACAATGTTTTCACCAAGATTATCCTTGCTCACTTTTATTTTATCCATTTTAATTTTTTCTTTCACCTTGTTTACTTCTCTATTGCTAGTTTCTTGCATATTAGAGTGTCTTAGAACTTCTAAAGTTTTAGTTTTGTTTTTTTGCATCATTCCAAAATCATCTTTCTGCCAGAAAATCATTTATCAATACCTGAAAATTGCTCAAAAATAAAGTTTCTCGAAAAATTCCAGAAAATTCATATTAAATTTTTACGCCAAAAAAGGGGCAAAGAGGTACCTAGAATGACCCAGGGGGGCCCACCAGGCAGGCACACCACCTGGTGGCGCGGCCACACCAGGGGCACGCCTGGCCATGGTGTGGGCCACCCCTGTCCCTCCACTTATTCTCCCACCTGCTAGTCCTTTCCCTCTCCCGAGAAAACACCATTTCATTGCTCAAACCCGTGTCGTTGCTGCTCTTGCTTGAAATTTTAGATCTCCTTGCTCATCCCACCTTTGCTGCTGAGATTTGGAGCATTTGTTCTTCGGTATGTGACTCCTCCGCTTGTCCAAGTAGATTTGTGATTAGTGGATTATATCTTGAGTATTTTGATACTGTAGGTGACAGGTTACGTGATCTTGCATGATTGTTCTATGCTTAGAGAAATTGTTTTGATGCATGTTTATCCCTCTTGCAAGTCCCTATAAGTAGTTCCTTTCATTATGTAATCACTTTGCAATCATTTTTTGTGATGGTTGTCTGAAAATTTCAGAAAAGGAGATGAATGAACACCAACTCAACCAACATGAATTAAGGGTGCCCGAGGTCATGAAAGTCCACCGTGAGGGAGAAGTTTTCCCTTCTATTTATCCATGCCCCGAATTCATGACGGTTGCAGGGATTTATCAAGATTTCCATACTCTAATTTCTAATGCAGGATTGGAGCATTTTGTGGGAGATGAACCTTACCAATATTTGAAACTAACTATGTCTGTGGTGCAGGATTTTTGATTTAGTTGGTCCTTACCTAACCCCATGGTTCATTACAAAATTTACAATGTAGCTGTCGACCTCACTTTTGATGATTTTTGTGCAGCTATTAAAGTACCATAGTGGGGTTCGCGTGAAAGGATTAGAGAGCGGCCTAGACCACTCGTGGACTTGTATGCAGAGAGTTGCCAAGGGAGAAGCTTCTCAAAGGAGAGTGGTAAAATTCGTAATATTCATCTCCCATTGATACGTCCAAAACGTAGCTACTTTCCCGAACACTTTTGCTATTGTTTCTCCTCTAAACTTGTGTGATTTGGATGCAACTAACACGGACTGACGCAGTTTTCAGCAGAATTGCCTTGGTGTCTTGTTTTTGTGCAAAAAATCAACTATCAGGAAAAATTCCGGAAAATATGCCAAAAATCCTATTTCACTAGAAGACTCCCAGAGCCACAATATGAGACGGAGTGGGGCTGGGGCCCAGCCACACCACCTGGCCACGCGGGCTGGGCCTGGCCGTGCCAGGGGGTGGTCTGGCCGCCCCAGACACCCCCTCGGTCTCCCTCTTCGCCTATAAGATGCCTTCTGACCTAAAAACTCGGGGGGTTCAATGTTTTTCCAAAACGAGTTCTGCTCCGCCGCCACCACCAGATTCCACAATTCAGAACTAGAAACTCCGTTCTGGCACCCTGCCGAGATGGGGAATTGGAGGAGATCATCGCCATCATCATCACCAGTGCTTATCCATCGACCATCCATGTTTCCCCCATCTATGAGTGAGTAATCCCCCGTTGTAGGCTATGGGTATGGTAGGGATTGGATGAGATCGTTCATGTAATGGCATCAGATTGTTAGGGCATGGTGCCTAGTATCTTCTATTAGTGCTTTTTGACTTTATTGCGACTTGTTATGCTTAATGCTTGTCACTAGGGCCTGAGTGCCATGATTTCAGATATGAACATGTTATTGATTCATTATGATAGTATTGTTTATGGTCTTACCTGCAAGTTGTATACACACGTTGTTGTCCGGAACCAAAGGCCCCGAAGTAACAGAAATCGGGATAACCGGAGGGAATGTCTTCGATGTGAGGATCACATGTGTTCATGGAGTGTTAATGCTTTGCTCCGGTGCTCTATTAAAAGGAGCACCTTAATTGCCAGTAGTTCCCTTGAGTCCCCGCTACAAACGGACTGGCAGGACAAAAGATATTGTGCAAGTTATCATTGCGAGCACGTATGACTATATATAGAACACATGCCTAGGATTATTTAGTACTTGGATGCTTTATCTTATTTATCTGCAATTGCCCTATGTTCTGATTGCCATGTGAATTGTCTTGTCCATGCAACGCCCGTCCATCCATCCCTATGCCTACCACACTCGAATCCTACTGTTTGCTGCAATTGTTACTATTGTCTTTACTTTACTACTGCTATTACTTTACTATTTCTACTACAAAATTGTTGCTACTGATAAACTTCCGTGCGCAAGATTGTTTCCAGGTGCAGCTGAATTGACAACTCAGTTGTTAAGACTTATAAATATTCTTTGGCTCCCCTTGTGTCGAATCAATAAATTGGGTTTCACTTCCCTCGAAAATACTATGATACACCCCCTATACTTGTGGGTCATCACCCATCTATTCGATATTTTGCCTACTTTATTGCCAAGTGCATTCTTGCTAGGAAAACCGCTAGTGAATTTTCTTCATATGATCTAGCCTTTATCTCAGCTGCCTTGAAATGAGATAGGACTTATAACTTGGCTGCTTGGATAGTTTTCCGTCTTGCTGCTAACCGCGAGAAAGGTGGAATTTGTGGAGGCCTCATCTCCTCTCATTTATTAGCTTTGCATGGTGTAGCGCCTCATCATTCAGACTTACAGTTTCCCATAGAGAGGCTTGATCTTAATTCCATGATACAACATAAATTTGTTTCTTCTTGGGCTAATTTGATTGATTTATCTTCTGAAATAACCTTTCTCAAGAGTGGATGGAGAGGAGGTAAGTCTGAGCAAGTGGTTCTTTTGCCTGCGCCTGCTTTGTTTAACCTTGATACCAGGGTAGGATGGTCACTCACGACGGAAGAGATCGACACATATTCGGAGATGCTCTCCCAGCAAGAGCAAAATGTTGGAAGGGAGGCCGAGGACAATTCGGTACAGCCCTCCAACAAGGGGGAGTCTTCATACTAGCAGCATGCCTATGATTGGGGAGATTTTTCTTCTTTTTCACAAGGGTCTGATTATGATCATTCTTACGATGACCCGCCGGCTTGGAGTTCCTTCCTGCATTGGGGTTGATCTCCACTTAGGACAAAAGCCTAAGCTTGGGGGGAGGTATACCGACATCACACTCATCTACATATCTTGTTCTGTTGGTACTTTGTATATCCATGTTTCGCTTTCTTTTTAGTTTTTGTTCTTGCTTTATTTCTGCTTTCCAAAACACAAAAAGACCAAAAATATTTGTGTTATTTCTCTTTGTTTGTTTCTTTATCTTTTAGCCTTGGTTTCCTTCATCCTTTTTATCTTTGATTTGATTATTCGAAAAACCCAAAAAGATTTTGCTTTGTTTGCTCTTTCCTTCGGTTCTTGTCTTTAAAAATCAAAAACTCAAAAATATTTGTTGTTCTTCTCTAGTTTTGTAAAGTTCGTTGCAGGATTCAGCGGTCCTCGGTGACTCCTTGGAGTTTGGTTTTATCTTATTATTCAAGTCACACAAGTGAAAGGCAATGATGATTTATGACAACTCGAGGTGTCGTAAGAGGCTGGTATGAACTCTATTTGTTTTCATTTTTGTACATATACTCATCATTGTGGGCATGCTTAGTCTGTTTATGTAAGGTGTATGTTTTATTTAATGGATGCTTAGTAGGTCTTGCTCTCTTATGATCAGTTCCAATCCACTAATAGTTTGTAACATGTCATATAAATGTTTGCTTGCATTGTTCTATTCATAACTTGGTATGACATTGTGGTATCCTCCTCTAAATATTTTATTTGAATCGACTTGGCACATGCTCACGCATGCATATGACTAAACAAAAAGTCAGTTAAGCCTCGATGATTTATTTTGCCTCAGAGTTCTTGTGTCACTTTTATGCCACTATTAATTTTGTTTTGTCACAAGCATGATTATGACAGTTGCTTCTCTCTCGATTGTCGCTCCCTTTCTATTGCTAGCCTTCACTTGCATTGAGTATAAGCTTTACTCGTGCATCCAACTCCCCAAAACCAAAGTTGTCAAAAGGTGTTCACCATATGTCCTATTAGCATTTATGCTTTGTTGTCTTCCAAATAAAAATGTTTGCTTGTTATATGAAAATTAGTTAGTAAAGCTCTCACGAACTTGATGGCACACTTTATTTTCTTGCACTTAATAACCTTGAACCATTGTGCCCATCTATGTTTCTTATATGCTTGCACTTTATAATTGTGAATTAGCATAACCATGTTACCATGGGGAATGCTGAAAGAACATTTCATGGTTCCCTGTGTTTTGCGTGTTAGATAACAATACCATGGAGTTTTCTCATGTGTGCTAAGTGTGCAGAAAAAGTTATTGTGTTTGGGGGCCGGATTATCCCCCCCAAAGGGGCCGAATAATCCGGCCTGGCTCACTTGGCAAAGGGAGGCATGGTGTGTCGCTCTAGGGGCGGATTTTCTTCCCCTGACCGGATAATCCGGTCCATGCCTTGGGTCGGATAATCCGGCCCCCAGGAGACGATCAAGGACAGGCAAGGCATGACGCTCTGACTGGGGCCGGATTTCCCCCGGAAATTCTGAAAAGGGGCGGACTTTCTTCCCCTGACCGGATAATCTGGCCCTCACCTTGGGCCGGATAATCCGGCCCCCAGGAGACAAGCAAGGGCCGGCTCGGCGCGTCGCTCTGAGTGGGGGCGGATTATTTGCCAGATAATCCGAGTCTAGGGCGGAGTTTTCCCCAGGCCGGATAATCCGTTCCTCACTTGGGCCGGATAATCTAGCCCCCAAAGGCTCCAACAGCTCAGTTGGGACAGGGGTAAAAAAGCCCCTTCATCCCCTTCGGTCAGAACTCTTGATTCATTCGAAAAATACAGACCTGTTGCAAGTGCTCCCTCTCTAGATCTCCCCCTTCAACCACCCGAAGGCTTCGATCTTTGGGGGAATTGAAGGAGGATACAACCTACATCATCATCACGAATCAAGCGCATCAACTCCTCTCCATTCACTTGGAGAAATCCCCGATCTAGTATTCTCGTTAATATCTAGATCTTGTGTTTTGTTATTGATCACTAGTTCTTGTTGCAGTTGTCATTTCGGGAGCCTCCAATTTGGTTGTGGTGTTGTTCCCCGCTAGTTGTGTAAAGGCGCCGGTTCCCGCCTCGAAGGGTTCCTATAGTGGAAAGGCGGATCAGGCCTTTGGTGGCGGGATCCATCGGAGAACAGGGTGAGGCCTATTGTGGAGTGGTGGTCTTAGTACCGCCCACCCCTCCAACGCAGATGTACTTCCCTTAACAATGAAGGAACTGCGGTAAAACAAATCATGTGTCTCCGCGTGCTCCACTATGGTTTACTCATTCCTCTATCTCACTCGCCTTTACTTGCTAGTAGTTAGGTTTGCATATAGGGAAATTCTATATAATAGCATATCTAGAGAATTTACCTTTTGTGTCAAGCCTAAAATTGAAAAAGCATTAAAGTTTGAAGTAGCACCTATTCACCCCCCCTCTAGATGCCCATACGATCCATTTCAATTGGTATCAGAGCCCCGACTCTATATTCGGGCTTAACCGCCTAAGAGAAGTATGGGTACTAAGGAAAATGGAAATGAGGTTATGGATAAGGTCACAATGGATGACCTCAAGACATTGGAAACAACCTTGTTGAAATCCTTTGAGGCCAAGATGGAGGAGATGCATCAAATGATTGCTCGCCTCACATCATCTACAGCCCCATCTCCATCTTCCTCTAAGGCTACCACTCCTTCATCCAAGGATAAGACTCACGTCGGATCTAAGGAAGTTGAAGTGGTAGGTGAAAAAGATAAGGGTTCTGCCTCCAAGGAGGGAAGTGGTAAGGAGGACTATAGTGAGGTTCCTCACCTATATTCTCCTGACCCACCTATCCCACATCCTCATATAAACAATAGGGGTGATCCACCCAAACTTACTGCATCTTCATTTAATCAATGGCAATTCTTAATGAAGTCTCATCTATGCAATTTGTCAATTGAACTTTGGAGGATTATCGAAGAGGGTCTTCATATTGGAGATCACACCAACTTGACAAGAAGAGAAGTTGTGGATAGTCAATTGAATGCAACGTCTCTCCACATGATACAACTCGGAGTGGGTCCCAAGGACATGCCCCACATTGAGCATTTCAACACCGCTAAAGAACCTTGGGATGCTCTCACCGACCTCTTTATTGGAAATGAAAGCATGAGGAGGAATAGGTATAATGCCCTTAGCAATGAAGCCGAAGGATTCTACATGTTGGATGGTGAAAACCATGAAGATATGTATAGAAGACTCAAGGGCATTGCAACAACATTTAGAAAGCATGGAGCCACTCACATTGATGATGCTTGGATAAAAAGGAAATATGTGAGTGTGATGCGCTCGACTTTCGATGTAGAGCTCGTTGGGAACCCCAAGAGGAAGGTACGATGAATATAGCAGCAAGTTTTCCCTCAGTTATGAAACCAAGGTTTAATCGAACCAGTAGGAGCAAGGAAACACCCCAAAGGTGTTACTAGCTGAGCTTTGGCAGGGCGCACTACCGGTGCTAGTACCAACGTGGAAACCTGCACAACACAACCACATAACTTTGTCCCCAACTTGCGATGAGGTTGTCAATCTCACCGTGTTTTGCGGAAAACAAAGGATTAAACGTATCGAATGGAAAGAAGTAAAAGTTTGCAGAAAGTAAACACAAAGCAATAAAAGATTGTAGATTGTATGTAAAGTAAAAGGACCGGGATCCATAGTTCACTAGAGGTGGCTCTCCTTAAATAGATAACATGTTGGGTGAACAAATTACAGCGGGGCAATTGACAAACATCGAGAAAGCAATACATGCATATACTAATCATCTTGACTCCTTTGAGACTTGATTCGGCATTACAACATTATACATAGACCGCCATCCAACTGCATCTATGACTAATAATCCATCTTCAGGTTATCATCCGAACCCCCTCCAGTATTAAGTTGCAAGCAACAGATTATTGCTTTACAAACTGCGTGTAAAGTAATCAATACGATTGTTCTATGAACAAAAGATTGTTGTTTTCTCCCTAGTAGCAACAACACATCTAGTACCTTAGAGATTTCTGTCACTTCCCCAGATTACCAGAGGCATGAACCCACTATCGAGCATAAATACTAAATCTTGGAGTTGCTAGCATCTACTTGGCCAAGATAGCTACTAACAATAGAAAGCATGCAAGATCTCAAATAACAAAGACATGATAGAATCAATAATCAATCTGAAATAGCATCTCAATATCCATCAGATCCCCGCAAACACAACATGTATGAATTACAAATAGATGATCTTGATCATGAATGGAGCTCACAAGATCAAAACATGAAAGCACAAAGGAGGAGAAACCAGCCATCTAGCTACTACATGGATCCGTAGTCCAAGGATGAACTACTCACGCATCACACAGGAGGCTTGCATGGTGATGAAGAAGGCCTCCAGGGTGAATTCCCTCTCCCGTGGTGCCGAAGAGCTTCAGATCCCTCCCGATCTAGGGATGGAGATGACGGCTGACTCTGAACTCTTTCGTGGATTTTTGATCGGGCACTTAGGGTTTTCGTCCCGAGGGCAACTTATAGGCGGAAGGAGAGGCCGAGGGGGTGCCGGGAGCCACCACACCACCCCCTGGTGCGGGCCCATCCTGGCCGCACGGCCAGGTAGTGTGGCCGGCCCCTGGCCCTTCTCCGTCTCGTATTCTGGCACATGATCCCTTCCGAAAAAATAGGCACTTTGGCTTTTGTCCCGTCCAATTCCGAGAATATTCATTTTCTGACTTTCCGGGAACCAAAAACAGTAGAAAACAGGCAGCTGGCACTGTGGCTCTTGTTAATAGGTTAGTCCAAGAAATCATATGAAAAGTACTCCAAAGTTGGAACAAAACACAAGAAAGTGGATAAAACCAAGCATGGAATATCAAAAATTATAGATACATTTGCTATGTATGAACATCCCCAAGCTTAACTCCTGCTCGTCCTCGAGTAGGTAAGTGATAAAAAGAAATAAGTTTTGAGGTGACATGCACCATCAAAGACTTGATCAAAGTATTTGCAAAACATTCAAGGCTGGGATCATAGTACTTCAATCATAACATGAAAGACAAAGTTCTAGCAATAAGCAAAGAAACTATGATGCAACATGAAAAGGCACAAACAAAAGATTCATGAATAGCAATGCTTTACAAGACGTTTGTTTGTTTCACATAAAGAAAACATTGCATAAAAGTATTCCGCTTGTCCCTCAATAGAGTAGCAAATATAAATGCATAGGACACCTTCAAAGTTCATAAGAGTGACTAGATACACTAGTTTCAAACAAGCAATAACAAGTTATGCATCAATCAACTAGTCTTGGGACAATGCACATAGAACTAAGAATGGCCACTATGCTCTCAAAGTAGGTGCATAAAGATAGAAGGTGGAGACTCAATATAATGGTGGAAGAAAGTCCTTTGTAAAATTAAGTAGGGATTCAAGTCTCATAAAGAGCTTCCAAAAATTATGGTACTTAATATCTTTCAGCTCTCATTGCCCCTAACATAAGCATCTTGAAGTGATTAAGGTTAAAGTGAACAAACTATGGTGTACATGCTTGACGAAGTATAAGTCAGAAATCTCAAGTCCCTTGTATACGAGGGCCACTCCTCATGCTACTCAAGTTTATTCACCGGTAAGTTCTTGTCATTGTAAGTACATGTGTATCATTGAGAACCGCCAACGGGGTACCCCATGCCCGATGATACAGAAGAATCCCCATATAAAATGACAAGGCAAGCAGACAACGAGCATCTCAGCATTCTTCTTATTTACCATGGGAATATGGTGCTTTTTTCTCTCTTTCCTCTTTTCATAGTATCTCTTTTTTCTTTTCTTTTCTCTCTTTTTTTTCTCAATAGAGGACTCATTTTTTATAAGAAGAATGCTTCATAGACAGCTCATTATGGTTACGCTGCAGGTTTCCACCATGTCAGCATGGATTAGACCAGCGGCCTAGGAGTTTCTCTAACACATATACATAACTCCATGGACTTACAATCTCCCCTTTCATTGCACACCGACGACATTGATGTGTACGCACTTCTATTCTTGTAGACAGTTGTTGGGCCTCCAAGTGTAGAGGTTTATAGAACAGCAGAAAGTTTTCCCTTAAGTGGATCACCCAAAGTTTATCGAACTCAGGGAGGAAGTGGTCAAAGGTATCCCCTCTCAAGCAACCCTGCAATCAAGATACAAGAAGTCTCTTGTGTCCCCAACACACCCAATACACTTGTCAGGTGTATAGGTGCACTAGTTCGGCAAAGAGATAGTGAAATACAAGTGGTATGGATATTTATAAGTGGTAACGGTGATAGAGAATAGCTTGGTGGTGTGGAAAAGACTAAAGTAAAACTGAAATAAAGACGGAAGTAAGCAAACATGTAACAGATCTAGTAGCAAACGCTGTTTCAATGCTAAGAAACAAGGCCTAGGGATCATACTTTCACTAGTAAACACTCTCTCA
Source organism: Avena insularis (assembly GCA_023614405.1). NCBI lineage: Eukaryota > Viridiplantae > Streptophyta > Magnoliopsida > Poales > Poaceae > Avena > Avena insularis. Next base: position 360,873,031 of record CM042689.1, on the reverse strand, counting down.
TAAATATATTATCTTCATGATACTACTCTTAACTACTCTCCGGCTGAACACTCTAATCGATGGTAGGGCTATAACAGCACACCTCAAAGTCCATCTTTCCCATCTAGAAAACCCCACACTGTCACCTTGAGCACTAGATGAGTCCAACAAACACCACAATTTCATAAAGACATCCAACTCCAAATATAACTCATCACAAGTATTTGTAATCTCTAGCCTAAGTGCCACCATGGTGAGCACGCTGTCACTTTAACACACATGGGGAGAGCAGAGATCTATTAAAGCACTTGAGTAGCAAGGTAGATCTATAGATTACAAGCTCATGATCTCAATAATATCATGCATAGAGAGAGAGAGATGAACACATAGCTACCGGTAGAACCCTTAGCCTCGAGAGAGAACTACTCCCTCCTCATCATGGGAATCAGCAACGGTGATGGAGATGGTGGTGGAGATCGATGGAGATGGGCACTGGCTGTCAGGGTCTTGAACAGAGACTTTATGTCCCCCGAATCTCCCCTTCGGTGATGGCGGCGTAGCGGAACTTTTCGTGGATTTCTGGTTGACGATTTAGGGTTTTGGTATCGAGAGGCTCTTATAGGCGAAGGAGACAAGGTCGGTGGCCGGCCAGGGGGGCCACACCACCTGGTGGCGTGGCCAGGGCCAGCCCGCGTCACCACATGGTGTGGCCACCCTATGGCCCCTCTCCGACTCTCCTTCTGGCTCCGTGAGTCTTCCGAGAAAATAGGAACTTTGGCTTTTGTCCCGTCCAATTCTGAGAATATTCATTTTCTGACTTTCCTGGAACCAAAAACAGCAGAAAACAGGCAACTGGCACTGTGGCTCTTGTTAATAGGTTAATCCAAGGAATCATATGAAAAGTACTCCAAAGTGTGGTCAAAACACAAGAAAGTGGATAAAACCAAGCATGGAACATCAAAAATTATAGATACATTTGCAATGTATCAACATCCCCAAGCTTAACTCCTGCTCGTCCTCGAGTAGGTAAGTGATAAAAAGAAAGAATAATTTTTGAGGTGACATGCACCATCAAAGACTTGATCAAAGTATTTGCAAAACATTCAAAGCTGGGATCATAGTATTTCAATCATAACATGAAAGACAAGGTTCTAGAAATAAGACAAAGAAACTATGATGCAACATGAAAAGGCACAAACAAAAGATTCATGAATAACAATGCTTTGCAAGACGTTTGTTTGTTTCACATAAAAAACATAGCATAATAGTATTCAGCTTGTCCCTCATAGAGTAGCAAATATAAATGCATAGGACACCTTCAAAGTTCATAAGAGTGACTAGATACAAATAGTTTAAAACAAGAAATATCAAGGTATGCATCAATCAACTAGTCTTGGGACAATGAACATAGAACTAATAATGTCCACTATGCTCTCAAAGTAGCTGCATAAAGATAGAAGGTGGAGACTCAATATAATGGTGGAAGAAAGGCCTTTTGTAAAAGGAAGTAGGGATTCAAGTCTCATAAAGAGCATCCAAAAATTAAGGTACTTAATAGCTTTCAGCTCTCATTGCCCCTATCATAAGCATCTTTAAGGTGATTAAGGTTAAAGTGACACAACTAAGAGGATATGCTTGACAAGTTATAAACCGAAATCTCATGCCCCTTACTTACGAAGACCGATCCTCATGCTACTCAACTTCAGTCACGAGTAAGCTCTTGTCATTGTAAGTATATGTGTATCATTAAGAACCTCCAACGGGGTACCCCTTGCACATGATACGGGAGCTTTCCCATAATCAAAATGACAAGGCAAGCAGACAATGAGCATCTCAGCGATCTTTTTATTTGCTATTTGCATAGGTTTTTATTGAGGATGCTTCATAGAGTGCTCATTATGGTGATGCTGCAAGTTTCCACCATGATTAGACATGGCTTAGGCTAGCGGCCCAGGCGTTTCTCTAACACACATACAAACTCCATGATCTTACAAGTTCCACTTTTATTTCACAATCACGGATCCGTAAGCAAAAGAACATGATATCAACGGGGTACAAAGTACAAGTGCAATGTTGAAAGCATTCCCCATGAAACATGGTTCTGCTAATTTCAACTTATAAAGCGCAAGCATATACGCAACAAAGAAGGACCCAATGGTTCAAGTTTATTAGAGGCAAAAGTAAAGTGTGCCATCAAGTTCGTGAGAGCTTTAATCACTAGTTTTCTTATAACAAGTGGAAGGTAAAAAAAGCATGAATATACTTGGAATAGCATAAGCTAGTAGGTAGGTATGGTGGACTCTTTGTAAAAACTTGGTTTAGGGAGTTGGATGCATGAGTGGAACTCATACTTGGTGGTGGAGGCTAGCAAAAGACTGGGAGCGACAAACTAAGAGAGCAGTAATGGCCATAATCATGCAGAGCGACAAAACATCATTGATCAAAGCATAAAGTGATACTACAAGTTGAAAACTAAAGGATCATAAAGGCTATAGTGACTTTGGATAGTCATAACATGGTGTGAGCATGTGCCAAGTCGACCCAAATAAAGCATCAAAGGAGAATACGACTATACTATGCTTTAATATGCTAAAACAACGCTTGATTCATCCAAGGCACATTAAGCAATCTCAATTGTTTATAACAAGTAATTCTACAGCAAAGAATACTAAGCATAAATCCAAAACAATATCAAGCATGGCATGACAAAGCATAGGCCACAGTCAAAAACGAGCTCTTTTTACCACAAAAGTAAGAACTTTCCTACTCTTTTCCAAACCAAACCAAACCAAACCACTTGCAAACCAATGTATGAAAGAGGGGGTCCAACCAATTTATTCAGAAAACTAAGCAAACAAAAGCAAACGAAAAACCAAAATGAAAATGAAAAAGAAGACGCTCCAAGAACAACACAATTGTGCATGAAATAATAAAAATGAAGTGTTTGGAAGAAACCTGGAATTTTTATTGATGAAGAAGGGGATGCCTTGGGCATCCCCAAGCTTTGACTCTTGTACTTCTTGGATATTTCTTGGGGTGACACGCGTGGCATCCCCAAGCTTGAGCTTTAGTCCATTCTTCATCTCATTACTCATTCTTTCCATACACCTGAAATTTTTCCTTCATACAAAACTTCACACAATCTTTATTAGCAACATTAGTGCACTCAAGATAAATAAGTCTTAAGGTTCAGTTGTAACACCAAATAAACTTCCAATATAACACTAGATACTGTAGCATTTACCTCAAAAAGCTCAATTCCCCAAAAGAACTCAAAAAGGAACCAACAAGAAACAAATGCAAATAATGGCAGAAATCTGTCAAAACAGACCAGCAGGTAAAGACAAATTTTTTCGAAGACCTTCTGTTGGTCAAATCGAAAAGTGTTGAACTAACGAAAGTTAGATAACAACCTGGGTCAGAAGCACAAAAATTCAGGCCTCAAAAATACGTACAGAGATTTTACACGAAATTTTACGGTGAAGCACATAAATCTGTTTCGGGACAGCAACTTTCCCAATCATTACTTCTCTCTCATTAGAGGTTATTCTTGGCACAAAAAGTAAATAAAAAGGATAAGAAGAGGTTATTACTGAAGCAATAACTTCCAAGACTCAACTAAAACTTTTGGGTTATCTCCCAATAAGTACTTTTCTTTAACTCCTTTAAGTTAGGCATGATAGTTTGAGAAGATGCTCACACAAGAAATATGAATTAAATTAAAAGAGAGCATCAAGAAGCAAATTTAAAGCACATTTAAGTCTAACCCACTTCCTATGCATAGGAATCTTGTAAAGAAACAAGTCATGAAAGCACAAAGCAACAAGCATAGGAAAGAAAAACAAGTGCAACTTCAAGACTTTCAACATAAAGATGAGAAACCTAATATTATTGAGATGCATAAAACCATGTTTCCCTCTCTCATAATAACTTTCAGTAGCATCATGAATGAAATTAACAATATAACTATCACATGAAACATTCTTATCATGAGCCACACACATATAATAATTATTACTCTCCACATAAGCATAGTCATTCTTATTAATTGTACTGGGAGCAAATTCAACAAAATAGCTATCATTATTATTCTCATAACCATAATCATCAAATATAGGAGGCATATTGTAATCATAATTAATTTTCTCCTCAATAGTAGGTGGACTCAAAATATCATACTCATCATTGTAATTATCATATATTGGAGGTTTGGTATCATCATAAGCAATAGAATAGCTATCTTCCAAAGTTGGGGAACTAAAAAGATCATTTTCATAAAAACTAGCTTCCCCAAGCTTAGACTTTTCCATAGAATTAGCAATATAGGTGTCCAAAGAATTCATACTAACAACATTTCTATTAGCATGCAAATAAAGTTCCATAGGTTTTTTAATTTTCTCTTCAAACACTTCATGTCCTAACTCAAGATAAATACTATAAAGCTCTCTAATTTTTTTTGTTGTTTTCCATTAAGCCTAACTAGTGAAAACAAGAAACAAAAAGACAAAATTGCAGAATCTAAAGGAAATAACTTCGAGCACTCACACCGCAGGATGTGAGTACCTTATACCTTACCTCCCCGGCAATGGAGCCAGAAAATAGGCATTTGCCATGGGAGGTTCTTCTTCTTTAATCCTCCGGTGTGAATACCTTTTACCTTACCTCCCCGGCAACGGCGCCAGAAAATAGGCGTTTGCCGTGGGAGGTTCTACTTCTTTAATCCTCCGGTGTGAATACCTTTTACCTTACCTCCCCGGCAACGGCGCCAGAAAATACCTTGATGTCTACGCACTTCTATTCTTGTAGACAGTTGTTGGGCCTCCAAGTGCAGAGGTTTGTAGAACAGCAGCAAGTTTTCCCTTGAGTGGATCACCCAAGGTTTATCGAACTTAGGGAGGAAGTGGTCAAAGGTATCCCCTCTCAATCAACCCTGCAATCAAGATACAAGAAGTCTCTTGTGTCCCCAACACACCCAATACACTTGTCAGGTGTATAGGTGCACTAGTTCGGCAAAGAGATAGTGAAATACAAGTGGTATGGATATTTATAAGTGGTAACGGTGATAGAGAATAGCTTGGTGGTGTGGAAAAGACTAAAGTAAAACTGAAATAAAGATGGAAGTAAGCAAACATGTAATAGATCTAGTAGCAAACGGTGTTTCAATGCTAAGAAACAAGGCCTAGGGATCATACTTTCACTAGTGAACACTCTCTCATAAATATATTATCTTCATGATACTACTCTTAACTACTCTCCGGCTGAACACTCTAATCGATGGTAGGGCTATAACAGCACACCTCAAAGTCCATTTTTCCCATCTAGAAAACCCCACACTGTCACCTTGAGCACTAGATGAGTCCAACAAACACCACAATTTCATAAAGACATCCAACTCCAAATATAACTCATAACAAGTATTTGTAATCTCTAGCCTAAGTGCCACCATGGTGAGCACGCTGTCACTTTCACACACATGGGGAGAGCAGAGATCTATTAAAGCACTTGAGTAGCAAGGTAGATCTATAGATTACAAGCTCATGATCTCAATAAGATCATGCATAGAGAGAGAGAGATGAACACATAGCTATCGGTAGAACTCTTAGCCTCGAGAGAGAACTACTCCCTCCTCATCATGGGAATCAGCAACGGTGATGGAGATGGTGGTGGAGATCGATGGAGATGGCTCCAGGGTGCCGGAACAGAGACTTTCTGTCCCCCGAATCTCCCCTTCGGTGGCGGCGGCACAGCGGAACTTTTCGTGGATTTCTGTTTGATGATTTAGGGTTTTGGTATCGGGAGGCTCTTATAGGCGAAGGAGACAAGGTCGGTGGCCGGCCAGGGGGCCCACACCACCTGGTGGCGTGGCCAGGGCCAGCCCGCGCCACCACATGGTGTGGCCACCCTATGGCCCCTCTCCGACTCTCCTTCTGGCTCCGTGAGTCTTCCGGGAAAATAGGAACTTTGGCTTTTGTCCCATCCAATTCTGAGAATATTCATTTTCTGACTTTCCTGGAACCAAAAACAGCAGAAAACAGTCAACTGGCACTATGGCTCTTGTTAATAGGTTAGTCCAAGAAATCATATGAAAAGTACTCCAAAGTGTGGTCAAAACACAAGAAAGTGGATAAAACCAAGCATGGAACATCAAAAATTATAGATACATTTGCAATGTATCAAACATCCATATACAAAAGAGCATGATATCAACTAGGTACAAGTACCAAGTGCAATGTTGAAAGCGTTCCCCATTAAAGCATGGTTCTGCTAATTCCCAACAAATAAGTGCAAGCATATACATCATAGAAGACACAATGGTTCAAGTTTATTAAAGGCAAGTAAAGTAAGGTGTGCCATCAAGTTCGTGAGAGCTTTAATAACTAGTTTTCTCATAACAAGTTTAATTTGGAAGGTAAACAAAAGCATGAATATACTTGGAATAGCATAAGATAGTAGGTAGGTATGGTGGACTCTTTGGAATAACTTGGTTTAGGGTGTTGGATGCATGAGTGGAACTCATACTTGGTTGTGGAGGCTAGCAAAAGACTGGGAGCAACAAACTAAGAGAGCAATAATGGCCATAATCATGCAGAGCGACAAAACATCATTGATCAAAGCATAAAGTCATACTACAAGTTGAAAACTAAAGGATCATAAAGGATATGGTGACTTGTGACAGTCATAACATGGTGTGAGCATGCGCCAAGTCAACCCAAATAAAGCATCAAAGGAGAATACCACTATACTATGCTTTAATATGCTAATACAACGCATGATTCATCCAAGGCACATTAAGCAATCTCAATTGTTTATAACAAGTCATGCTACAGCAAATAATACTAAGCATAAAGCCAAAACAATATCAAGCATGGCACGACAAAGCATAGGCCACAGTCAACAACGAGCTCTTTTTACCACATAAGTATGAACTTTCCTACTCTTTTCCAAACCAAACCAAACTATTTGAAAACCAATGTGTGAAAGTGGGGGTCCAACCAATTTATTCAGAAAACTAAGCAAACCAAAGCAAACCAAAACAAAAACAAAAACGAAAAAGAAGACGCTCCAAGAAAAGCACAACTGTGCATGAAACAATAAAAATGAAGCGTTTGGAAGAAACCTAGAATTTTTATTGATGAATAAGGGGGATGCCTTGGGCATTGCCAAGCTTTGACGCTTGTACTTCTTGGATATTTCTTGGGGTGACACGCGTGGCATACCCAAGCTTGAGCTTTAGTCCATCCTTTATCTCATTACTCATTCCTTCCATACACCTGAAATTTTTCCTTCATACAAAACTTCACACAATCTCATTAGCAACATTAGTGCACTTAAGATAAATAAGTCTCAAGGTTAAGTTCTAACACCAAATAAAATTCCATTAGAACACTAGCTACTGTAGCACTTCCCTCAAAAAGCTCAATTCCCCAAAAGAACTCAAGAAGGAACCAACAAGAAGCAAATGCAGAAAATGGCAGAAATCTGTTAAAACAGACCAGCGGGTAAAGACGAATTTTTTCAAAGACCTTCTATTGATCAAATAAAAAAGTGTTGAACTAAAGAAAGTTAGATAACAACCTGGGGCAGAAGCACAAAACATTACATCTCAATCCGACATACAAAGGTCTCTCAGGAATTTTTACGGTGAAGCACAAAAATCTGTTTTGGGACAGCAACTTTCCCAATCATTACTTCTCTCTCATTAGAGGTTACTCTTGGCACAAAAAGCAAATAAAAAGGATAAGGAGAGGTTATTACAGAGGTAATAACTTCCAAGACTCATCTAAAACTCTTGGGTTATCTCCCAACAAATACTTTTATTTAACGCCTTTAAGTTAGGCATAAGAAGCAAAGAAAGAATCAGGTGTTCTCAAATGAAGAAGCATTAAAACCAACTTTGTTGCCCTTACCTCTCTTACTTTTATTCTTGACCTTGGGGAAAATATGATTGTTTGGTGGAGAAGAAAGGTGCATGGTCCCCTTTACCACATCTATTATTGCTCCAAGGAGTTCTAATAGGGACCTTCCAAGTGTAATTTGTCCTTTTTCTGCACATTCAATAACAAGATAATCGGTAGAAATCATTTTCCCAAGGATCTTTGTAAACACTCCTTCAGCTATTCCAATAGGAAATAAGGTAGCATTATTAGCAAGAGATATTTCTTTTCCTCCTTCAGTAAGCCCTCAAAGATTCAAAGATTCATAAATATCTTTGGGCATTAGACAAAATTCAGACATGATATCGCAGCGGGCTTGAAAAGTTTCAGTGTTTATCTCAATCTTTACTGTAGGGAGCCACTTTGATGGTTCAGAATTTACTAGAACATAATTGTGATGCTACCTAAGCGTATTATAGCAACTTTCTAAGCAAGTAGTGCTAGCCTCAAGAGTGTGCAACCTAGCAAATATTTTTGCGAAAGAAATATCAGTTTGGCTAGGGATAGTGTAAGTGAGGATCAAGTTCTTTATAGCATTAATAGCATAATCCTCATTACATTGGAGGAAATCTCCTCCCACAATAGCATCTAAAGCATATCTATAGCAAAGAGCGATCCCAAGGTAAAAACTGCTTAGGAACAAGCTTTGAGTCATTTTAGGCTCAGTTTTTTCATGTAGATCGGAGATTCTAGACCAAGATTCCTTAAAAATTTCCTCAATTCCTTGTTTAAAAGTGAAAATCATTTCCTCGGGTGACATAGTGATTGGAGCAAGGCTAGACATGAAGGCAACTTAAGATAGGAACTAAATTTTTTGTGTTTATTGATAAAGAAAGCAAACTAGTAAAACTAATTTTTTTTTGTGTTTTTGAAGATCAAAACAAGCAAACAAAGCAAAAAGAAACTAAGCAAAACAAAAACAACAAAGTAAAGAGATTGGTTATGAGGGACTCCCCTTGTGAAGATGTCCTTGACTCCCCGGCAACGGCGCCAAAAAATCTTGATGCGCTCGACTTTCGACGTAGAACTCATTGGGAACCCCAAGAGGAAGGTACGATGAATATAGCAGCAAGTTTTCCCTCAGTTATGAAACCAAGGTTTAATCGAACCAGTACGAGCAAGGAAACACCCCAAAGGTGTTACTAGCTGAGCTTTTGCAGGGAGCACTACCGGTGCTAGTAGCAACGTGGAGACCTGCACAACACAACCACAGAACTTTGTCCTCAACATGCGATGAGGTTGTCAATCTCACCGTGTTTTGCGGAAAATAAAGGATTAAACGCATCAAATGGAAAGAAGTAAAAGTTTGCAGAAAGTAAACACAAAGCAGTAAAAGATTGTAGATTGTATGTAAAGTAAAAGGACCGGGATCCATAGTTCACTAGAGGTGGCTCTCCTTAGATAGATAACATGTTGGGTGAACAAATTATAGCGGGGCAATTGACAAACACCGAGAAAGCAATACATGCATATACTAATCATCTTCACTCCTCTGAGACTTGATTGGGCATTACAACATAATACATTGACCGCCATCCAACTGCATCTATGACTAATAATCCACCTTCAGGTTATCATCCAAACCCCCTCCAGTATTATGTTGCAAGAAACAGATTATTGCTTTACGAACTGCGTGTAAAGTAAACAATACGATTGTTCTATAAACAACGTATTGTTGTTTTCTCCCTAGTAGCAATAGCACATCTAGTAACTTAGAGATTTCTATCACTTCCCCAGATTACCAGAGGCATGAACCCACTATCGAGCATAAATACTAACTCTTGGAGTTGCTAGCATCTACTTGGCCAAGATAGCTACTAACAACGGAAAGCATGCAAGATCTCAAATAACAAAGACATGATAGAATCAATAATCAATCTGAAATAGCATCTCAATATCCATCGAATCCCCGCAAACACAACATGTATGAATTACAAATAGATGATCTTGATCATGAACGGAGCTCACAAGATCTAAACATGAAAGCACAAAGGAGGAGAAACTAGCCATCTAGCTACTACATGGATCTGTAGTCCAAGGATGAACTACTCACGCATCACACCGGAGGCTTGCATGGTGATGAAGAAGGCCTCCAGGGTGAATTCCCCTCTCCGGCAGGGTGCCGGGAAGAGCTTCAGATCCCTCTCGATCTAGGGATGGAGATGATAGCGGCTATAGACTATTTCGTGGATTTTTGATCGGGCACTTAGGGTTTTCGTCCCGAGGGCAACTTATCGGCGGAAGGAGAGGCTGAGGGGTGCCGGGAGCCACCACACCACCCCCTGGCACGGGCCTAGCCTGGCCAGGTGGTGTGGCCGGCCCCTGGCCCTTCTCCGTCTCGTATTCTGGCACTTGATCCCTTCCGGAAAAATAGGCACTTTGGCTTTTGTCCCGTCCAATTCCAAGAATATTCATTTTCTGACTTTCTTGGAACCAAAACAATGAAAAACAGGCAAGCCGCACTGTGGCTCTTGTTAATAGGTTAGTCCAAGAAATCATATGAAAAGTACTCCAAAGTTGGAACAAAACACAAGAAAGTGGATAAAACCAAGCATGGAACATCAAAAATTATAGATACATTTGGAATGTATCAGAGTGCTCTAATGCCTTTTGAGCCAACTGACTTGAAGAGATTACAAGGTAGACACAACTACCATCAAATGACTTCCAATTAAGTCATGCAAGAAATGGCATCATTTAAGGTTGTAGCTAAGAATGCGGAAGATGCACGTGCCCGATCCATTGGAATGAAAAAGTGATCAATGTTGCTCTAAAGGAAAATGTTGCTGAGCAAGATGAGGATGAAAGAGGATTCGAGGGTGTCTCCATGGGCTGCCCCGAGGAAGTCAAGCGTGCTCATGGTGAGTACATGGCCTTCTATGCAAGGAACTTTTGGAAGGATCCAGCCAAGGCCAAGTCGGAACTCGAGCGCAAGAATGGGTCAAGTGGAAGAAGAGAGAATGGCCCAAAGCTGAGAACATGCTACAATTGTGGAGATAGGCTACACTTTGTGGCTAAGTGTCCATATCAAAATAGAGAAGACAATGGTGGCAGGCTCATCCTTAAACAAAAATCCAAGGCACCTCAAAAAAAGCCATTTATCAAAAAGAATGGCCCTTACAAGAAGCAACCCAAGATTGTCTTGGTGGCACAAGAAGAATATTCCTCTACAAGTGAAGATGAAGAGGATGAAGATAGTACTCGTGAGGTGGCTTCTATAGCCACCACATCTACTCCGTCATCACTCTTCGAATCTCCAAACGAAAACATCATCAACAACAACGTCACCTGCCTTATGGCAAGAGGGTCCGAGGTATCATCTTCTATTTCTTCATTTCCTAAGACTAACATAAATATGGATATGGATGATCATACTAGTCTTAAGATAAAATAAGAAGTTATTGCTTTGGACAACTTTTTCACTAACTTGCAAGGTGAGCACACACTTCATTTTGATGCTCTTATGAGTCAACTTGCCCAATCCGAAGATCTCCTCGAAGAAAAGGGCAGAATTGAAAGAGAAGATGCCTTGGAGATAGCCTCCTTGAAGAATGCCTTGGAATAAGAAGAGGAAGCTCGAGTATCCTTGGAAGAGAGACTCGAGTCAATTGAGGAGTCCCATGAAGAGGTTGTTGCTCAGCTCATCAAAGAACGTGACAACGCTCTTGCTAAGGTAAAGAAACTAAAGAAGGAAAAGATTTAATTTGGATGCTAGACTCTCGGAGAAGTTTGAGAAACTTGACATTGCTCACAAGGCATTGCAGAGCGAACATTCTACTCTAAATGAGTCTCGTGACCAGCTCCAAACTCAACTGGAGAAGTATGATATGCCCAACACCTCTACTCCATCTTGTGGACAAGAAGAACTTGTAAAGGGATCTCAACATAAAGGTAAAGAAATTCTAAATGAGGTTCTTAGCAAGCAAAGGACAAACAATGGAAGAGAGGGTCTTGGTTATGTTCCCAAGACAAAGAAGAACAAGAACAAGAACAAGAACAAGAACAAGAAGAGGAAAACTGCTCAACCAAAGACTAGCACCACCACTAATGACAAGTCTAACTATGATTGTTTTGCAGGGCCTAATAATCCTAACTATGAGTTATATTGTGATTATTATGGTGATGTTTATGCTAGTTATGTAGGTCCTTATGATAGTTACATTCCTTGGTCTATTTGGGTTCCCAAGAACCTTGTCACTAACATGAGAGGACCCATTGAAAAATGGGTACCTAAAACCAAGAAGTAACTTTCTTGCAGGGCTATGCTTCTGGTGGGTCTAAATGGGTACTCGATAGCGGGTGCACAAGTCATATGACCGAAAGCAAGGAGATCATCACGGAGATGCGGCCAAATCATGATCACATAACCGTCTCCTATGGTGACAAGTCAAAATCTGAGGTATTGGGTCTCGGTAAAGTTGTGGTTGCTCACGATATCTCTCTCGTGGATGTCATGCTTGTTGAGACCCTCGGTTACAGTTTACTTTCAGTTCACGCCCTTGGTAAGATGGGCTTTGCAGTTTTCATTGATGCTGATTTGGTGGTACGCTTGTGGAGCAAGTCTCTAAAAGTCGCTTTCGTGGGATATGTCGAAAATAACATGTACGTGGTGGACTTCTCGGGGAAAACCACTATAGGCCCGATGTGTCTTTTTGGAAAGGCTGACGCGGGTTGGTTATGGCATCACCGACTAGCCCACGTCAATATGAGGACTTTGCAAAGTCTCCACAAGGGTGGCCACATCCTTGGACTAAAAGAAAATGTTTCCTTTGCTAAAGATCGTGTTTGCAGGGCTTGTGTTGAAGGTAAAATGCATGACTCTCCTCATCGAAGGCAGACCATTATTTCGTCAAAGAGGATTTCGGAGCTCCTTCATGTGGATCTCTTTGGACCTCCATCCCATGCAAGCCTCGGTGGGAATAAGTACCGCCTCGTGATTGTTGATGATTACTCAAGATACACATGGGTTTATTTCTTCAAGTTGAAGAGCGAGACTCAACAAATGGTCATCGACTTTGCCAACAAGGTTCAACGTCAACACAATGTCCCTATATTGGCAATAAGAAGTGATAACGGCTCCGAGTTCAAGAACTACACCTTAAATGAATTCCTAAGTGAAGTGGGGATAAGACATCAATATTCCGCTGCGTACACCCCTCAACAAAATGGTGTTGCCGAGAGGAAGAACCGGACCTTAATGGACATGGCCAGATCTATGCTAGCGGAATTTAAGTCTCCTTATAACTTCTGGGATGAAGCAATCTCTATTGCTTGCCATTCATCCAACCGGCTCTATCTCCACAAAATCTTGGACAAGACTCCATATGAAATACTTACTGGTAACAAGCCAAACATCTCCTACTTTCGGGTATTTGGTTATAAGTGTTTCTTTCTCATTAAAGGAGTTCGGTTATCTAAATTTGAGTCTAAGGCTTTAGAAGGCATTTTTGTTGGTTATGGTGCCGAATCCCACACTTATAGAGTCTACAATAAGCTCTCCGGAACTGTTGTAGAATCTTGTAGTGTGGTGTTCGAGGAAAATGATGGCTCCCGTGCGGGGCAAGTTGATGTTTGTGATGCAGATGTTGAAATACCCCAAGATGCCATAAGAAGAATGGGTGTGGGATTTTTCCGCCCCATTGAGGAACCCCTTGTGGCGGATCAGGAAGGACAATGCTCTACTCTAGTGGAGCCCTCATCTACACAAGCTCAACATCCTCCAACCATTGGAGAATCTTCTACACCAACTATTGGGAATATGCCCTAGAGGCAATCATGTATGATGTATTCCCCAATGTATTCATAAAGTAATAAAGTTGTCCATGTATGAACTACTGATATGTATCATTGAATGTGTGATTCGATTGTGGAACTACATATTCATGTTGTTCATACTAGTTGTCCTTGGTCGTTGAGGTTGTGTTGGACACACAACTTAGACTAATGTGAAAGTCGGCTGACGACTCGGTCCCACTTGTCATGGGCATGGAGATGCTATTCCGACTTACACTGATTCAGCTAAAGAGTTTAGCGAATCAGACTGACCCATAGTTGAGATACAACGAGCATGTTGTCATTTGTATTCTCAAGCAATGGAATCCTTTGACTTGAGGTGATCGCATGATCCGAGTTGTGGATCTCCAGCTTAGGTCCTATCAAACGATGTTCCGTAAATGGGTAGTCATAAAGGTAGGGTTGGTTGTGAAGCAAGCTGCGTGATGTGGATTGCCAAGATGGGATTTGCCCCTGTGTAATGGAGAGATATTCTCTGGGCCCTCTTGTGTGATATGATTCAGAAGCATGGCCATGCGCGACTTGGTTAAGTGTTAACCAAGAAGTCGGACTAAGTGTTAGTCTAGTGAATTGTATATCACAGAACGAGAAGAGAGAGAGTCGAGCTATTAAAAGGATGGCAACAACTCGCCTATAGCTTGAAAAAATATATCATGAGGCAAAGGGACTTGGACGAAAGTCATGTTGAGAAAAGTCTGTCTTCTGACTTTACGGTGCTTGGGAGTTGGCACGTCTTGCTAGAGGCCACTACCAAATATCGACTCAGAGTGGTGACTCGTGTCGTCTCTAGGTGTACGTAAACCTATAGGGTCACACACTTAAGGGTATGGAGCCCATGTGGATTAGATCCATGTGGAGATTGGGGTACGACCTAGATGGGCCTCAAGCATTGAGCCCAGCTAGGAGTGTATATAAGTGGAGTGACAAGGGATAGTCCCTGACCTAGCCGTCACTTTCTCCACTCCCATTTCGGGCTAAACAGGATCTAGCAGTCCTCTGCCTGGAGCTCCTTCCTGTATGTGTGGATACCGGTAGAGGCATTGCACGTGCAGCGCTGGAGACAAGTAGGTCCGTGGGGATCTAGGCGTCTTTGTCGGGATCGTTGACACGGCATCAATCGACAGCTTCATCAACAATCCGCACCTGCGCGTCTAGTGGTAAATCTTGTGGCCTATCACCTAAGCTGGATCTTGGGAGTACCATGTAGGGGAAAAGTTTTGTTTATCTCTGCTTGGCCCAACAGTGGTATCAGAGCGTTAGCTTCTGGTTTTAGGCTCGAGATCTTGCATATGTGATATGCAGTTGGTGTTACATTAGATCTAATTACAGTTTTGGTGGTCGATCTATGAGATAGATCGGTTTTGTACGAACTTGATTGGATCAATTGTACTCGGGGAATGGATGATCTGGTTTCCGTGATCTAACTGTTAAGATCGTGGAACCACATACCCCTACCGGTCGGCTCCCGCCATCGGGGTAGACTGTGACACTCAAATCCGGATGTGGTGATCGAAGATCAAAGAGTTTGGTCAAATCGGAGTACGGATCTGATTTGGGTAAAATTATTTTATCCGATGATGAAATCCATGTTCGCCCTGTCGTAGTGCCTTAGATGTCGTTGTGAGTTTTCACAATGCCGTTAGATATCATATCTATGCATAACTTGTTTTTGCAGGATGATGTTGTGAATGGTATGGCTTATGTGCATGTGATGTGTGTAATCCATACGTGATCTGTGTATCACGGTTTTTGTCAGTCGACTGGAGCCTAGGTGCTATCAACTTATTGTATAACGACCTGCGTGTTGGATTCTCTATATAATTTACTTTACTAGCTAGTGTAGCTATTTGGAGAATCCAGATGGATGCAAGTCGATGTACAAGTCGGCTACATGGTGTAAGGCGACACATGACAAGAGTTGACACAAGTTGAATTACAAGCTTTGTGGAGATGGAGATCGTCATTAAGAGAGCCATACCATTTCACATTATAATTGCTTTATTTTGTGTTATGTTTATGTCTCTGTTTTACCTCTATTAGATAGTTGGTAGAAAGTAATCCCTCAAAGAAGGTCTAGTCGGTTTCCCCGCCAGTGTTGCACCATCACAAGTCGGACATTTTTGGTAGTGGGCCCATAAAATTGAGGTGCTATCAATTCTTTCCGACTAGGTGGGTTCGAGTCGGACTCTTATAGCAGAAGCACTTGGTAATCTAGATGGGTCTATCACAACGGTTATGGGACTCGGGGAAAAGTCGGATGGGAGCCGGGGCATGTGATGCCACCCGTCCAATAGGAGTCGTATGAGATGCGATTGACAAGGAGTTGTCTACCTAGATCACTTGACGACTAGCGGTGATGCTAAAGCTCACTAGTTGGCTTGCTTATTTAGTATCATGAATCACTAAGTAACCATCGGAGGGGTGTTGGTTCTAGTGGGAGCATAAATATTAAAGTGTTCAATATCCTTGCTCTTTTATGGATACATGTCTTAAGTGTTCTTGCATATTTTTCTATTATAGATCAATGGCACCTAGCAGTCTCCCTTAGATTTCCAGTTTTTCCTTGAGAACCATCTGTAACATCCCAAAACTTCAATCCAAGCTTATCAAGAGCAAGTCATCCAAAAATGGGGTTAACAAAAACTTTTCCAAACTTAAAATGAAAGCATTCATATATGTGTGCATTTAAAATAGGAGTTGTTTTGAATTGCCATGATTGTGTGATCCTTTGCTTCTAAAATGTTTCTTAGATGATTTAAACATCATCTACATCATTCCCAAACTTTTCCTAAAGAAAATCAAATCAAAAAGAATTAAAATGAAGGAATGGTCATTTGGACAAATTTAACTCTCATACCTACTTTGGCTATTCCTAGTACTCATTTCTTAACAGAAACAATTCTTGATCTTTACACCCCTTGCTAGTACACATAATGAGGTACCAAGGCCCACTTTTTGATCTACTAAAAACCTTCTGTAAACTATTTTAAATGACAGTTTAAAATTGAATCTAATGCATATGCATAGATCACCCCTATTTCAAAAACCATCAAATTGAGCACCATTTTCAAAACCCTTGCAACCAGAGACTACCTATCACTAGTGGAGATCACTCAAAAATTTTGAACTCAAAATTCAAAACTTTTTCTCTTGCGGCCATTTCATCAAACACTTGGCAGGCAGAATCACACCTCTAATCCTAGCTCACTATTTTGAACAGAGTTTTGCCCCCATTTGATCCCCATTTACTCCCTCTATCTCCCAATGATCTAACCAAAGCCTAAACACCCATCCCCTACACCCCTAGCAACAATGCCATGCTGACCCGAGCCATGCCTCGCTGGCCAAACTTGCAACCGCTGCAGCAGACCACCCCTCTCCCCCTCTCCATGTCTAGGAGGCAGCCAGCACCGCACCGTCCCTCTCTGTCCCTTGCCCGAGCCAAGACCAGCCATGGACCACAGAGGAGAAGCCGCGTCCAGTGCCACCAGACCATGCCGACGCCGCCCGCAGAGCGCGCACTGTCCCCGCATGCACAAGCCGCCGCTCGACACCAGCCCGCGCCCACTGCTCCGCCTCGACCTAGAGAACACCCCAGACACCTCCGTTCGCCGCCCAAAGCCCCACAGCCACCGCTCGGCATGGACACAGCCGCTTCGGCCGCGCAGAGCGCCACCTCACCCCGACCACATGCCACCGCCCCTACGGCCGCATTGAAGCGCTAGAGCACCGCCAGGGTACCGCCCATTGATCGCCATCCCCAGCCGTGCCGCTAGCTCGCTGTAGCCATGTCGCCACCGTCGACCGCCCATCCCGCTCGGTCTCACCGTCGAGCCTATAAAAGGAGCCCTCCCCAGCACCAAAGACTCACACCATTCCACTCCCCTCACCTCTCTGAACCTCAACCACCCCTCATCAGAGCAAGTGGAGCAGCAGCTCGCCGGAATTGGAGCCGGAGCCGCCGCCTCTGGAGAAGAAGGGTGCCGTTGATTCCGGCCACCCCAAGCTCCGCCGCGACCACGCCTCGCCTCGCCGTCGTCTTCCACTTTGTTCGCCCGCATCGCCGACCCTGCTGGAGCCCTGGTACGCCCCCAGTAGACCCCCACCGAGCCGCTAGGGTTCGAGCTCGCCGGCGACCCGTCCGTCGTCGACGACGACCCTAGGCCGTGGATCTAGCCTCTAATCAAGACGGCCCACAGACGCACTGCTTCGTGTTTTAAAGAGCCGCTGACAAGTGGACCCCTCCTGTCAGCTGAGCCCCGTGCCGCGTAGCGCCACTGGGCCGGCCCATTTCCTTTCCCGCGCAAGCCCGTAGATTCAAATCTAGGTTTTTCTTTTTAGTTAGAATATAGTTTCTGTCCAGTGTTTCAAAATTCAATTCTGTGAGTTTGACAAATCCAAATTACATGAAACTAATTTTGTCTGAAAGGTATTGAAATGATCTATCCAAGACCGTTGGATTTCATTCATTTAGAGTTATAGGTTTCTCCTAATAAAAATAAGAAGACAGAAGCTTTTGCAACTTGAAACATTTTTGTAAAATCAACCAAGTTAGCTTTTGAGTTGATTCCAACTCTCAAAAATCACATTTCATCATATATATCCAAATATGTAATAATATTAAGGTTTACAGGCAGTGACTTTGTACTAGTACCAAAATAATGCTATATAGGCATTTCTAGTTACTTTAAATCATTAAATAATGAACTTAAACCAAAGTAATATTGATCCAACCTTTAAATCTCATTCCCACATGTTAGAATATGTGGTGAGGACATGCGTCCACATGATCCCATATTTTGGTGGTGAATATTAAAGTGTAGTTAATATTTCAATGAGTAGAAATTACTTTTCCAAAATAAAAAGGTTGAAACTATTGAATTAAAACTTGTCATGTTTGGGATGATAATAGATCATAAATTGTGTGGTTTAGAATACTACTTAGCCTAAGTGTAGTATTGTTTGGTGATTGTGCACTCCCTATGTATTTCTAGACGCTAGTACTGACCAAGCCTTCGAGGAGGAGGAGTTCTACCAAGAAGAAGAAGAAGAAGAAAACTTCAACCACTGCATCAACCAAGGCAAGCTATTAGTGGCAAGCTAACCCTTGCAAACATGCTTTAGTAAGCTCTTGTAGCAAGCTAGAATAAAACTAGATAGTTTAGTAAAGATGCCTTAAGCATACTTTGATCACACCCCCTTAGTTTACACAAAGTTCTTTAATTAATTTTGAAGGTAGCATAAAGAGTATAAAACTTGACCTACTTAGAAACCCTTAGATGTCATTCTATGGCATGAGATTGATCCCACCTTTTCACCTTAGTGAACACTCTTAACCTAGTGTTTTAGAATAGATCAAACTTGAGTCACTTTAGATGGGGACACTTGGTGAAAATGAGTTGTGAAAACCTTGGAATGAAGAGTCATTCTATTGAGATGTTTTGACATGTGTTGAGAAACACAATTGATTTATGATGATGAAAATGATGAGGCATGAGCCTTAACCCTTTTATAAAACTGATGGTTGGATCCGGATGCGATACCATTCCAAATTTACTGTACAACCACATTACCTGAATTGGGTAAGGCTTAGCTAGAAATTTATATGCATTAGTATTAGTTCCCTCACGGGAGAGGTTTGAGCTGAGGATACCTCTCAATGATGTCCACCTATGCAGTGCCCAAGATGACTGATGGTCATGGTTGGGAGGCCATGCTCATAGGAGAGGTGCTTGTACTAGGGTGTGTAAAGGGAAGGTTATGTTTGATTATCTGCATACCAAATATGATGATTCAGGGTTATCCCTGACAGATATATCGAATATTGTGGTGAAAGTGTACCACCTCTGCAGAGTGTCAAACTATTCGAATAGCCGCGTCCGCGGTTATGGACAGTTGGAATGGCCATACTGTTTCGTTGTTAGATGTTTTCTAAATAACTTGAAATGAATAATGAACCTTGACTTGACCACAACAGGGTTGTGTAGATGAAAATAGCTTCCCAACTTAAGTGATTCTAGACTATTATTTTATCTTTTCTTGCTTCAGAACTCAGCTTAGGTTTCAAACTTAACTTGATAGTTATTCTTTAAATTCAGTACTTTAACTTAGAATCATAACCCTTGCTAGTAGTAGTTTGCGAGTACTTAAAGAGTACTCATGGCTTTTGTCCCTGGCTATTATCATGGCCAGACTATGAAGGAGATTATCAAGATGATGGTCAGCAGGACGGCTATGATAACTAGGACTATCTGCCTTCATCAGCATTGCCTGTGCCCCTGAAGATGGACCCCACCGCTACGCTATCGTTTATTTCTGCTTCTTGTTGTATTAAAGACTGGATCATGAGATCCGTATTTGTGTAAAACCTTATGTATGGTTTGTAATGGATGATGTACTGTGATATCCAATCCGTTATGTCTCGCAAAAATGGTAATCCTGGGATTGCGAGGTATGGCATAACGGGCATCTAGGATTAAAAATCCGGGTGTTGACACCATCTTAGAGAAAGATAAACTGAATGGAATTAATTTCACCAACTGGTATCGTAATCTGAGAATTGTTCTCAAACAAGAAAAAAGGGACCATGTCCTAGACAACCAACTTCCAAATGAACCAAATGAGAATGCGAGTGTCGCAGCCACCAATGCCTACCGTAGGACATGTGATGAGTCTATGGAGATTACCTGTCTTATGCTTGCTCACATGGAACCGGACTTGCAGTAGAAGTTCGAGAATGTTGAGGCCTACGATATGACCGAAAGCCTCAAAAGTATGTTCCAGACTCAGGAAAAGACTGAGAGGTATCAAGTCTCTCAGGCTTTGTTGAGCTGCAAGCTTAAGGATGGCGATCCACTAAGTCTGCATGTGATCAAGATGGTTGGTTACGTGCAGTCTCTGGAAAGGCTTGGCTACCCTATTAGCGAAGAGTTCGCTACAGACATAATTCTGAACTCTCATCCTAGTGCGTATGGTCAGTTCATATCGAACTACCACATGCATGGTATGGATAAGAAGCTCACTGAATTACATGGGATGCTCAAGCGGGCTGAGGCGGATCTCAAGAAAGGCGCCAGTCAAGTGTCGATCGTGCAGAATAAGGCTAAGTTCAAGAAGAGTTCTTGGACAAAAAGAAGAAGGCAAAGTCGGGAGGTAAGGCTGAGGACCCGGCCCAAAGCGCTTCCTCGGGGACTAAGCATCTCCTGTAGCTGGATCCACTTGCTTATATTGCAAGGCGGATGGCCACTGGAAGAGGAATTGCAGCAAGTATCTGGCTAATAAAGCCAAGAGTGGAGGTGTGACTTCCGGCTCAGGTACGCTTGTTTGCAATGTTATAGACATTTATCTTGCCGATGCACCTGGTAGTTCTTGGGTATATGATACCAGATCAGTTATTCACATCTGCAACTCGTTACAGGGACTGGTAAGAACTAGGAGTGTGGCGAGAGGAGAGGTTAACATCCAGGTCGGCAACAAAGAAAGTGTTGCTGCATTGGAAGTCGGCACGATGCAACTTCATTTACCTTCTGGGTTCTTAATGGAGCTAAATAATTGTTATTATGTTCCAGTGCTTAGTCCAAACATTATTTCCGCCTCATGTTTGATGAGACAAGGCTATGAGTCGAATATTAAGAATAATGGTTATTCTTTATATTTGAATGATATGTTTCATGGCTTTGCACCCATCCAGGATGGGTTAT
Organism: Avena insularis; assembly: GCA_023614405.1. Lineage (NCBI taxonomy): Eukaryota > Viridiplantae > Streptophyta > Magnoliopsida > Poales > Poaceae > Avena > Avena insularis. The sequence goes on along the minus strand of CM042689.1, from coordinate 360,851,625 downwards.
TTGTTTTGAATCTTAATGGTGAATATGTCTATAATATAAATGTGAAAAGTTCAAAACCAAATGATCTGAATATGACTTACTTTTAGCATTGTCGGCTTGGTCATATAAGTTGGAAACGCATGAAGAAGCTCCATGATGATGCACTCCTAACTTCGTTCGACTTGGAGTCATTCGAGACATGTGAATCCTTCCTTCTCGGCAAGATGACCAAGACACTTTTTGCAAAGAGTTGTGAAAGGGCGTCCGACTTATCGGGACTAGTACATAGTGATGTATGTGGCCCGATGAGCATGGCAGCCAGAGGTGGTTATGAGTACTTCATTACCTTCACTAATGATTTGAGTAGGTATGGATATATCTACTTGATGAAACATAAGTCGGAAGCCTTTGAAAAGTTCAAGGAATTCCAGAATGAGGTATAGAATCAACTCAGCAAGAAAATAAAGTTTCTTCGGTCGGACCGAGGAGGCGAGTACATGATCCATGAGTTTGATGACCATCTGAAGAGTTATGGAATAGTTCCCCAGCTCACTCCGCCAGGAACACCGCAGAGAAACGGTGTGTCAGAAAGGAGGAATCGGACCTTGTTGGACATGGTATGATCAATGATGAGTCAGGCATATCTACCTTTATAATTTTGGGGTTATTGTCTAGAAACTACAGCGTTCACACTAAACAGAGTACCATCAAAGTCAGTATAGAAGACAACACATGAGATCTGGACTGGCAAGAAGCCGAGTTTGTCTTTTCTTAAGATTTGGGGTTGTGAAGCATTTGTCAAGCGGCTTCAATCGGACAAGCTTACATCCAAGTCGGATAAGTGCATTTTCGTTGGGTATCCGAGGGAAACCTTAGGTTACTACTTATACAACTGAGAAGAGGGCAAAGTGTTTGTCACTCGGAATGCTGTCTTCCTTGAGAAAGAGTTACTCAGTCGGGAAGTCAGTGGGAGTATGGTGCAGCTCGAAGAAGTTCAAGAGGAACTGACCAATAGCGAGTCGGCAAAAGCCTTAGAGGTTGAGCCGGTCGTGGTACCTGAGCCGGCAACTGCACCGACACCGCGAAGATCGGCCAGATTGCGAAATGTTCGTGATGTGTTGCTGTTGGACAGTGATGAGCCGGCAACTTATTCAGAAGCGATGGTAGGTTCTGATTCTGAGTCATGGCTTGAAGCCATGAGATCCGAGTTAAAGTCCATGGATGAAAATCAAGTTTGGAACTTGGAATGATCTGCCAGACGGTGCAAGACACGTCGAGTGCAAATGGGTCTTTAAGAAGAAAACTGATATGGATGGAAATATTTCTGTCTATAAAGCACGGCTTGTCGCGAAGGGGTTCCGACAAGTTCAAGGAGTTGACTACGATGATACTTTCTCTCCCGTGGCGATGCTTAAGTCAGTTCGGATCATGTTAGCTATAGTATCCTATTTTGACTATGAGATATGGCAGATGGATGTCAAGACGGCTTTCCTTAATGGAAATTTAACCGAGGATGTGTATATGATACAGCCTGAGGGTTTTGTCGATCCGGCTAATGCTGACAAGGTATGCAAGCTTCAGAAATCCATTTATGGGTTGAAGCAAGCATCTCGGAGTTGGAATATTCGCTTTTATTAAGTAGTCAAATCGTTTGGCTTCATCAAGAGTGATCATGATTCTTGTTTATACAAGAAGTTTATGGGAGCAAAGTAAACTTTCTGATCTTATATGTGGATGACATATTACTGATTGGAAATGATGTCCAGATGTTGCAAGAGACTAAGGAATCATTGGAGAAGAGTTTTTTGATGAAAGACTTAGGTGAGGCGACTTACATACTAGGAATCCGGATCTATAGAGATAGATCAAGGCGGCTCATTGGATTGAGTCAGAGTACATATTTGGACAAAGTGTTGAAGAATTCAACATGGAATCGTCTAAGAAGGGGTTCTTACCGATGTCCCATGGCGTAAAACTAAGTAAGACTCATTGTCCTTCGACAACTGATGAGCGAAGTCGGATGAGTGTGATTTCGTATGCTTCTGCAGTCGGATCCATCATGTACGCTATGATTTGTACTAGGCCAGATGTTTCCTATGCTCTAAGTGTTGTGAGTAGGTACCAGGCTGGCCCTGGAGAAATCCACTGGGCATCAGCTAAAAATATCCTTAAATACTTGAGAAGGACTAAGGATATGTTCCTAGTTTATGTAGGTGAGGACGAACTGAGTGTAAAGGGTTACACGGATGTGAGTTATCTCACTAACTCATATGATTCTCGTTCACAATCCGGATATGTGTTTGTGATAAACAGAGGGGCTATGAGCTGTAATAGTTCCAAGCAAGAGACGGTGTCTATGTCTTGATACATTGCAAATATATCTATAATTTTTGATGTTCCATGCTTGCTTTTATCCACTTTCTTGTGTTTTGTCCACACTTTGGCGTACTTTTCATATTATTTCTTGGACTAACCTATTAACAAGAGACACTGTGCCAGCTGCTTGTTTTCTGCTATTTTTGGTTCTAGGAAAGTCAGAAAATGAATATTCTCGGAATTGGACGGGACAAAAGCCAAAGTGCCTATTTTTTCGGAAGACATCTGATGCCAGAATACGAGACGAAGAAGGTCTGGGGGCCGGCCACACCACCTGGCCGCACGGCCAGGCCTGGCCCCGCCAGGGGGTGGTCTGGCCGACCCCAGCACCCCCTCGACCTCTCCTTCCGCCTATAAGATGCCATCGGGATGAAAACCCTAAGTACCCGATCAAAAATCCATGAAAGAGTCTGTATCATCCGTCATCTCTATCCCTAGATCGGGAGGGATCTGAAGCTCTTCCTGGCACCCTGCCGAAGAGGGGAATTCACCCTAGAGGCCTTCTTCATCACCATCCAAGCCTCTGGTGTGATGCGTGAGTAGTTCATCCTTGGACTACGGATCCATGTAGTAGCTAGATGACTGGTTCTCCTCCTTTGTGCTTTCATGTCTAGATCTTGTGAGCTCCGTTCATGATCAAGATCATCTATTTGTATTTCTGCATGTTGTTTTTGCGGGGATCCGATGCATATTGAGATGCTATTTCAGATTGATTATTGATTCTATCATGTCTTTGTTATTTGTGATCTTGCATGCTTTCTGTTGTTAGTAGCTATCTTGGCCAAGTAGATGCTAGCAACTCCAAGAGTTAGTATTTATGCTCGATAGTGGGTTCATGCCTCTAGTACTCTGGGGAAGTGACAGAAATCTCTAAGGTACTAGATGTGGTGTTGCTACTAGGGAGAAAACAACAATCCTTTGTTCATAGAACAATCGTATTGTTTACATTACACGCAATTCGTAAAGCAATAATTTGTTGCTTGCAACTTAATACTGGAGGGGGTTCGGATGATAACCTGAAGGTGGATTATTAGTCATAGATGCAGTTGGATGGTGGTCTATGTATAATGTTGTAATGCCCAATCAAGTTCCAAAGGAGTCAAGATGATTAATATATGCATGTATTTCTTTCTCGATGTTTGTCAATTGCCCCGCTGTAATTTGTTCACCCAGCATGTTATCTATCTTAAGGAGAGCCACCTCTAGTGAACTATGGATCCCGGTCCCTTTCTTTTACATACAATCTATAAATTGTTTACTGCTTTGTGTTTACTTTCTGCAAACTATTACTTCCTTCCATTCGATACGTTTAATCCTTTGTTTTCAGCAAAACCGGTGAGATTCACAACCTCATCGCAAGTTGGGGACAGAGTTCTGTGGTTGTGTTGTGCAGGTCTCCTCGTTGCTACTAGCACCGGTAGTGCGCCCTGCCAAGGCTCAGCTAGCAACACCTTTGGGGTGTTTCCTTGCTCCTACTGGTTCGATTAAACCTTGGTTTCATAACTGAGGGAAACTTGCTGTTGTGGTCATCATACCTTCCTCTTGGGGTTCCCAACGAGCTCTACATCAACACTGAGCCATCAAGCATTTTTCTGGCGCCGTTGCTAGGGAGTCAAGGACATCTTCACAAGGGGAGTCCCTCATAACCAATCTCTTTACTTTGTTATTTTTGTTTTGCTTAGTTTCTTTTTGCTTTGTTTGCTTGTTTCTTTATCAAAAACACACAAAAAATAGTTTTACTAGTTTGCTTTCTTATTTGAAAACACAAAAATTTAGTTCCTTTCTCAAGTTGCCATTATGTCTAGCCTTGCTCCAGTCACTATGTCACCCGAGGAAATGATTTTCACTTTTAAACAAGGAATTGAGGAAAGTTTTAAGGAATCTTGGTATAGAATCTCTGATCTACATGAAAAAACTATACCTAAAATGACTCAAATCTTGTTCCTTAGCAGTTTTTACCTTGGAATTGCTCTTTGCCATAGATATGCTTTAGATGATGTTGTGGGAGGAGATTTCCTCCAATGTAATGAGGATGATGCTATAAATGCTTTAAAGAAATTGATCCTCACTTACAACCTGCCTAGCCAAACTGATATTTCTTTTGCAAGAATATTTGCTAGATTGAACACTCTTGAGACTAGCACTACTAGCTTAAAAGATTGCTATAATACGCTTAGGGAGCATCACAATTATGTCCCAATAAACTCTGAACCATCAAAGTGGCTCCCTACAGTAAAGATTGAGATAAACACTGAAACTTTTCAAGCTCGTTGTGATATCATGTCTGAATTTTGTCTTATGCCCAAAGATATTTATGAATCTTTGAATCTTTGGGGGCTTATTGAAGGATCTCTTGCTAATAATGCTACTATATTACCTATTGGAATAGCTGAAGGAGTGTTTACAAGGATACTTGGGAAAATGATTTCTACTGATTATCTTGTTATTGAATGTGCAGGGAAAGGACAAATTACACTTGGAAGGTCCCTATTAGAACTTCTTGGAGCAACAATAGATGTGGGAAAGGGGACAATGCACCTTTCTTCTCCACCAAACAATCATATTTTCCCCAAGGTTAAGAATAAAAGTAAGAGAGGTAAGGCCAAGAAATTTGGTCTTAATGCTTCTTCATTTGAGAACACTTGATTCTTTCTTGCTTCTTATGCCTAACTTAAATGCGTTAAAGAAAAGTACTTATTGGGAGATAACCCAAAAGTTTTAGATGAGTCTTGGAAGTTATTACTTCAGTAATAACCGCTCCTTATCCTTTTTATTTGCTTTTTGTGCCAAAAGTAACCTCTAATGAGAGAGAAGTAATGATTGAGAAACTTGTTGCCCCGAAACAGATTATGTGCTTCACTGTAAAAATTCGTGTTAAATCTCTGAACGTCTTTTTGAGGCGTGAATTTTTTTGCGTCTGCCCCAGGTTGTTATCTAACTTTTGTTGGTTCAACACTTTTTGATTTGAGCAACAGAAGGTCTTCGAAAAAATTTGTCTTTACTTGCTGGTCTGTTTAGACAGATTTCTGCCATTTTCTGCATTTGCTTCTTGTTGGTTCCTTTTTGAGTTCTTTTGGTGAATTGAGCTTTTTTAGGGAAGTTCTACAGTAGCTAGTGTTCTAATGGAAGTTTATTTGGTGTTAGAACTGAACCTTAAGACTTATTTATCTTGAGTGCACTAATGTTGCTAATAAAGATTGTGTGAAGTTTTGTATGAAGGAAAAATTTCAGGTGTATGGAAGGAATGAGTAATGAGATGAAGGATGGACTAAAGCTCACGATTGGGGATGCCACATGTGTCACCCCAAGAAATATCCAAGAAGTACAAGCGTCAAAACTTTGGGATGCCCAAGGCATCCCCCTCTTCATTAATAAAAATTCCAGGTTTCTTCCAAACGCTTCATTTTTATTGTTTCATGCACAGTTGTGTTGTTCTTGGAGCGTCTTATTTTTTGTTTTCGTTTTGGTTTTCCGTTTTCTTGGTGTTCTTAGTTTTCTGAATAAATTGGTTGGACCCCCTCTTTCATACATTAGTTTTCAAATAGTTTGGTTTGGTTTGGAGAAGAGTAGGAAAGTTCATGCTTATGAGGTAAAAAGAGCTTGTTTTTGACTGTGGCCTATGATTTGTCATGCCATGCTTGATATTCTTTTGTCTTTATGCTTAGTATTCTTTGCTGTAGCATGACTTGTTATAAACAATTGAGATTACTTAATGTGCCTTGGATGAATCATGCGTTTTTTTTGCATATTAAAGCATAGTATAGTGGTATTCTCCTTTGATGCTTTATTTGGGTTGACTTGGCGCATGCTCACACCATGTTATGACTATCTCAAGTCACCATAAGCCTTTATGATCCTTTAGTTTTCAACTTGTAGTATCACTTTATGCTTTGATCAATGATGTTTTGTCGCTCTTCATGATTATGGCCATTATTGCTCTCTTAGTTTGTCGCTCCCAGTCTTTTGCTAGCCTCCACAACCAAGTATGAGTTCCACTCATGCATCCAACTCCCTAAACCAAGTTATTCCAAAGAGTCCACCGTACCTACCTACTAGCTTATCCTATTCCAAGTATATTCATGCTTTTGTTTACCTACCAAATTAAACTTGTTATGAGAAAACTAGTGATTAAAGCTCTCACGAACTTGATGGCACACTTTACTTTTCTTGCCCTTAATAAACTTGAACCATTGTGTCTTCTATGTTGAATATGCTTGCACTTATTTGTTGGGAATTAGCAGAACCATGCTTTCATGGGGAACGCTTTCAACATTGCACTTGGTACTTGTACCTAGTTGATATCATGCTCTTTTGTATATGGATGTCGTCGGTGTGAAATGAAAGGGGAGCTTGTAAGTCCATGGAGTTATGTATATGTGTTACAGAAACTCATGGGCCGCTTGTCTAATCCATGCTGATATGGTGGAAACCTGCAGCATAACCATAATGAGCTGTCTATGAAGCATTCTTCTTATAAAAAAAAGATTCCTATATTGATAAAAAAGAGAAAGAAAAAAAAGAGATATGAAAAGAGGAAAGAGAGAAAAAAGCACCATATTCCCATGGTAAATAAGAAGATTGCTGAGATGCTCGTTGTCTGCTTACCTTGTCATTTTGATATGGGGATTCTTCCGTATCATCGAGCAAGGGGTACCCCGTTGGCGGTTCTCTATGATACACATGTACTTATGATGACAAGAACTTACCGGTGACTAAACTTGAGTAGCATGAGGAGCAGCCCTCGTATACAAGGGACATGAGATTTCTGACTTATACTTCGTCAAGCATATACACCATAGTTTGTTCACTTTAACCTTAATCACTTCAAGATGCTTATGACAGGGGCAATGAGAGCTGAAAGCTATAAGTACCATAATTTTTGGAAGCTCTTTATGAGACTTGAATCCCTGCTTCCTTCTATGAAGGCCCATCTTCCACCATTATATTGAGTCTCCACCTTCTATCTTTATGCACTTACTTTGAGAGCATAGTGGCCATTCTTAGTTCTATGTGCATTGTCCCAAGACTAGTTGATTGATGCATAATTTGATATTGCTTGTTTTAAACTATTTGTATCTAGTCACTCTTATGAACTTTGAAGGTGTCCTATGCATTTATATTTGCTACTCTATGAGGGACAAGCTGAATGCTATTATGCTATGTTTTCTTTATGTGAAACAAACAAACGTCTTGCAAAGCATTGTTATTCATGAATCTTTTGTTTGTGCCTTTTCATGTTGCATCATAGTTTCTTTGTCTTATTGCTAGAACTTTGTCTTTCATGTTATGATTGAAATACTATGATCCCAGCTTTGAATGTTTTGCAAATACTTTGATCAAGTCTTTGATGGTGCATGTCACCTCAAAAATTATTCTTTCTTTTTATCACTTACCTACTCGAGGACGAGCAGGAGTTAAGCTTGGGGATGTTGATACATTGCAAATGTATCTATAATTTTTGATGTTCCATGCTTGGTTTTATCCACTTTCTTGTGTTTTGTCCACACTTTGGAGTACTTTTCATATGATTTCTTGGACTAACCTATTAACAAGAGCCACAGTGCTAGCTGCCTGTTTTCTGCTATTTTTGGTTCTAGGAAAGTCAGAAAATGAATATTCACGGAATTGGATGGGACAAAAGCCAGACATCTGATGCCAGAATACGAGACGGAGAAGGGTTGGGAGCCGGCCACACCACCTGGTCGCGCGGATAGGCCTGGCCTGCGCCAGGGGGTGGTCTGGCCGACCCCAGCACCCCTTCGGCCTCTCCTTCTGCCTATAAGATGCCATCGGGACAAAAACCCTAAGTACCCGATCAAAAATCCACGAAAGAGTTTGTAGCCGCCGTCATCTCCATCCCTAGACCGGGAGGGATCTGAAGCTCTTCTCGGCACCCTGCCGAAGAGGGGAATTCACCCTGGAGGCCTTCTTCATCACCATGCATGCCTCTGGTGTGATGCGTGAGTAGTTCATCCTTGGACTAGGGATCCATGTAGTAGCTATATGGCTGGTTCATGATCAAGATCATCTATTTGTAATTCTGCATGTTGTGTTTGCGGGGATCCGATGAATATTGAGATGCTATTTCAGATTGATTATTGATTCTATCATGTCTTTGTTATTTGTGATCTTGCATGCTTTTCGTTGTTAGTAGCTATCTTGGCCAATTAGATGCTAGCAACTCCAAGAGTTAGTATTTATGCTCGATAGTGGGTTCATGCCTCTGGTAATCTTAGGAAGTGACAGAAATCTCTAAGGTACTAAATGTGTTGTTGCTACTAGGGAGAAAACAACAATCCTTTGTTCATAGAACAATCGTATTGTTTACATTACACGCAATTCGTAAAGCAATAATCTGTTGCTTGCAACTTAATACTGGAGGGGGTTCGGATGATAACCTGAAGGTGGATTATTAGTCATAGATGCAGTTGGATGGCGGTCTATGTATAATGTTGTAATGCACAATCAAGTTCCAAAGGAGTCAAGATGATTAATATATGCATGTATTGCTTTCTCGATGTTTGTCAATTGCCCCGCTGTAATTTGTTCACCCAGCATGTTATCTATCTTAAGGAGAGCCACCTCTAGTGAACTATGGATCCCGGTCCTTTTCTTTTACATACAATCTATAAACTGTTTACTGCTTTGTGTTTACTTTCTGCAAACTATTACTTCCTTCCATTCGATACGTTTAATCCTTTGTTTTCAGCAAAACCGGTGAGATTGACAACCTCATCGCAAGTTGGGGATAGAGTTCTGTGGTTGTGTTGTGCAGGTCTCCTCGTTGCTACTAGCACCGGTAGTGCGCCCTGCCAAGGCTCAGCTAGCAACACCTTTGGGGTGTTTCCTTGCTCCTACTGGTTCGATTAAACCTTGGTTTCATAACTGAGGGAAACTTGCTGCTGTGCTCATCATACCTTCCTCTTGGGATTTCCAACGAGCTCTACATCAACACTGAGTCATCACGTCTATGACAGAGGCTGAGTATATTGTTGCCTCGGAGGCGGCAAAGGAAGCCGTTTGGATGAGGAATTTCCTCATGGATCTTGGTGTAGTTCAGGGCTCGTCCAATCCGTTAGACGTGTATTGTGACAACAATGGTGCCATCGCACAAGCTAAGGAACCTAGACAACACCAGAAGAACAAACATATACTCATGTGGTACCACCTTATTCGCCAGTTCGTGGATCAAGGTGATATCAAGTTATGCAAGGTACACACAGATGCAAATATTGCGGATCCGTTGACAAAGCCACTACCACAGCCAACGCATCAGCGCACCTGAGAGCTATGGGCATTAGATGCTTAGACATGTGATCTCGGATGATTGAGTCTAGTGAAAGTGGGAGACTGTTGGGAATATGCCCTAGAGGCAATCATGTATGATGTATTCCCGAATGTATTCATAAAGTAATAAAGTTGTCCATGTATGAACTACTGATATGTATCATTGAATGTGTGATTCGATTATGGAACTACATATTCATGTTCTTCATACTAGTTGTCCTTGTTCGTTGAGGTTGTGCTGGAACACAACTTAGACTAATGAGAAAGTCGGCTGATGACTTGGTTCCACTTGTCATGGGCATGGAGATGCTATTCCGACTTACACTGATTCGTCTAAAGAGTTTAGCGAATCAGACTGACCCACGGTTGAGATAAAACGAGCATGTTGTCATTTGTATTCTCAAGCAAAGGAATCCTTCGACCTGAGGTGATCGCATGATCCGAGTTGTGGATCACCAGCTTAGGTCCTATCAAATGATGTTCCATAAATGGGTAGTTATAAAGGTAGGGTTCGGGTTGGTTGTGAAGCAAGCTGCGTGATGTGGATTGCCAAGATGGGATTTTCCCCTTTGTAATGGAGAGATATTCTCTGGGCCCTCTCGTGTGATATGATTCGGAAGCATGGCCTTGCACGACTTGCTTAAGTGTTAACCAAGGAGTCAGACTAAGTGTTAGTCCAGTGAATTGTATATCACGGAACAAGAAGAGAGAGTCGAGCTATTAAAAGGATGGCAACAACTCGCCTATAGCTTGACAAGATATATCATGAGGGAAAGGGACTTGGAAGAAAGTCACATTGAGAAAGGTTTGTCTTCTGACATTACGGTGCTTGGGAGTTGGCACGTCTTGCTAGAGGCCGCTACCAACTATCAAATCGGAGTGGTGACTCGTGTCGTGTCCAGGTGTATGTAAACCTACAGGGTCACACACTTAAGGGTAAGGAGCCCATGTGGATTAGATCCATGTGGAGATTGGGGTACGGCCTAGATGGGCCTCAAGCATTGAGCCCATCTAGGAGTGTATATAAGTGGAGTGACAAGGGATAGTCCCTGACCTAGTCATCGCTTTCTCCACTCCCATTTTGGGCTAGACAGGATCTTGCAGTCCTCTGTCTGGAGCTCCTTCATGTACATATGGATACCGGTAGAGGCATTGCAAGTGCGGCGCTAGAGACAAGGAGGTCCGTGGGGATCTAGATGTGTTGTACGGGGATCGTTTGGCACAGTATCAACTGACGTGCTTCATCAACAATCCGCACCTGCGCGTCTAGTGGTAAATCTTGTGGCCTATCACCTGAGCTGGATCTTGGGAGTACCGCGTAGGGGAAAAGGGTTTGTTTATCTCTACGTGGCCCAACACCAACCACACAGGATGCTGAAGATCAACATGCTCTGGAATGCTCTAGGCTGGATTATCCGGTTGACACCGGATTATCTGGCCATCCCTCCATCGCTAGCCAAAATGATCATCGTATCGAAAAATCTGCTGCAAGTCCTAGGCCGGATTTTCTGGCTGACCCTGGATTATCTGGCCACTCTCCAATTCGAGCAAGATCCAGTCAAGTTTGTGAAGATGCTTCAGGTTCTCCTAGGCCGGATTATCCGGCCCCACCCACGGCCGGATTATCCATCCCTAAAACTGCTGAAGAGCAGCAGCCTCCTGTTACGGCTGTTGATCAACTTCAAGGGCAAGGTTCATCATCTCCTACTACTACTAATCAAGCTACAGTTCAAGTCCAAGTCAATGATTCCAACGAAGACTCAAATGATGAAGTTATTCCTCCAAGAGACAACAAGCTAATTGAACTTCGTCGCAAAGCTCGTGCAGATAGGAACCTTGAGTTAAGGGGTCACACTCTTGACAAAGTTGTAGGTGATCTTCGACGAAGGGTATCCACAAGAAGGGAGTTGGCAAGTTTTGGTGAGCATCAAGCTCACATCTCAATGGTGGAACCCAATAAAGTGTTTGAAGCTCTTGAGGATCTGGACTGGGTTGTTGCTATGCATGAAGAGTTGAATAACTTTGAACACAACAAGGTTTGGAAATTAGTAGAGAAGCCCAAGGATTGCCGCAATGTTATCGACACAAAATGGATATTTAAAAACAAGCAAGATGAGAATGGCATTGTTGTGAGGAACAAGGCAAGACTCGTGGCACAAGGCTATTCCCAAGTTGAGGGCATTGACTTCGGCGAGACTTATGCTCCTGTGGCTCATCTTGAGTCCATCTGTATCCTTCTTGCTTATGCTGCTCATAATAATTTTAAATTACAGCAAATGGATGTTAAGAGTGCTTTTCTTAATGGTCCTCTACGTGAGTTGGTATATGTAAAGCAACCCCCGGGATTTGAGCATCCTAACTTCCCAAACCATGTCTACAAACTTGATAAGGCACTCTATGGCCTTAAACAAGCCCCACGTGCGTGGTATGAGCACCTTAAAGAGCTTTTGTTAGACCGTGGCTTCGAAGTTGGGCAAATCGATCCCACTCTTTTTACTAAGAAGGTTAAGGGGGAGCTCTTCGTATACCAACTATATGTAGACGATATTATCTTTGGCTCTACTAATAAAGCTTTTAATGATGAATTTTCAAAGCTTATGACTGACAGGTTTGAGATGTCTATGATGGGGGAGTTACGGTTCTTTCTTGGATTTGAGATCAAGCAACTTAGAGAAGAAACCTTCATCAATTAAGCAAAATACATCCAAGACATGATCAAGAGATTCAAGATGACAGACCTTAATGGCGTCGCCACTCTGATGCAAACAAAATGTCATCTTGAACTTAATCCTCATGGTAAAGATATGGACCAAAAGGTATACCGGTCCATGATCAGCTCTCTTCTTTACCTCTGTGCATCTAGACCCAATATTGTGTTGAATGTAGGTGTGCGTTCAAGGTATCAAGCAGCTCCTAAAGAAAGCCATTTAGTTGCGGTCAAGAGGATCTTTCGATATTTGGTTCATTCCCGTCATTTCGGTCAATGGTATCCCAAGGGCTCCAATTTCTCTCTATGTGGTTATATTGATTCAGATTGGGATGGTGATAACGATGATCGGAAATCAACTTCTGGAGCTTGTCAGTTCTTGGGAAGGTCTCTAGTCTGTTGGTCTTCCAAAAAGCATAATTGTATATCTCTCTCCACCGCCGAAGTTGAATATGTTGCTGCTGCTAGTGCCTGCACTCAGTTATTATGGATGAAGCAAACTTTAAAGGAATACGGTGTCAATTGTGACAAAGTGCCTCTTTTATGCGATAATGAAAGTGCAATCAAAATTGCGTACAATCCGGTACAACACACAAGGACGAAGCACATTGAGATTCGGAATTATTTTATTCGGGACCATGTTGCTTGAGGCGATATTGATCTATCTTTTGTGAGCACGAAGAACCAACTTGCTGATATTTTCACGAAGCCACTTGATGAAGAAAGGTTTTGTTGCTTGAGGAATGAGCTAAATATCATTGATTCAAGGATCTTGTCTTGATTTCCCATGCACTCACTCTTACATCTCAGTCTTATTTGGTCTAGGTGTGGGCATGGATATATGGGGAGTGTGGTTCTGATTTATTGGGCTAACCCTCCCCCCATAATGCCGAAAGCAAGTAAAATCATTTCTCTTTATATCATTTTGTGATATGTGAGCTTATTGATGAGTATTGGTCATGATCCCAAGATATATCTTCGCGGTGTCATACCATGCACTCCAACAAGGTGGCCTCGGTCACCGCCCTCTTCCATGAGAAGAGTTGGGTTTATTTGGATCTTTTTGGTTGTTCTTGCTCCTCTCATGTTCTTATGGGAATCACACTTAATTTTGGCCTTTGGTTGATTTGATTCTTGCAATTTTGGCCTTCTGCTGCCAATGCTGACGATGAGGAGGATGACACCGAGGCGCTTGAGGATGAGGACGAGGACGGGGACGAGGACGACGATGAGGACTACGAGTGATCCCTTGGGTTGCTAGCATCGCTCTTCTTCCTTTTTGGCATTTCGATGCCAAAGGGGGAGAAGTAGTTCTATTAGGTCTTCGTGGATTTGCATGGGTTAGGCACAAGTATTTACACTTTAGCTTTTTCGTCTTTTTCTCGCTTGTGCCCATTTAGCGTCGAACTTTTATTTGTAATTTGTGCTGTATGAGACTATGTTTGTGTGGCTATGGATTTATCTTGTGGATTATTCTTATGGAGTCATCGATATTATTGGCTATATTGGATATCTATATCGAGGGAGGCACTCATTATGGCTTTCATTGGATATTCTTATAATATTTTGAGGACGCATATATCTCCCCTCCGGTGGTATGAATTTTTCGCGTATGCTTCAATGAAATAGACTTGTACCTTCTTGTGTGTATTTGTAATCAAATGCAAATTTTAGTATGCACACATTTAGGGGGAGTCTCTTTCATTCACTAAAATATTGTTGTCTTGAGAACTATCTTGCAAATCCTAGTAATGTCATCTAACACCAAAAAGGGGGAGATTGAAAGAACATTTCATGGTTCCCTGTGTTTTGCGTGTTAGATAACAATACCGTGGAGTTTTCTCATGTGTGTTAAGTGTGTAGAAAAAGTTATTGTGTTTGGGGGCCGGATTATCCGCCCCCCGAAGGGGCCGAATTATCCGGCCTGGCTCACTTGGCAAAGGGAGGCATGGCGCGTCACTCAGACTGGGGGCGGATTTTTTCCCAGAAATTCCAAAAACGGGCAGATTTTCTTCCCTTGACCGGATAATCCGGCCACGCCTTGGGCCGGATAATCCGGCCACGCCTTGGTCCGGATAATCTGGCCCCTAGGAGACGATCAAGGTCAGACAAGGCGTGACGCTCTGACTAGGGGCGGATTTTCCCCTGGAAATTCCGAAAAGGCGCGGACTTTATTCCCCCGACCAGATAATCCGGCCCTCACCTTGGGCCGGATAATCCGCCCCCCAGGAGACAAGCAAGGGCCGGCTCGGCGCGTCGCTCTGAGTGGGGGCGGATTATTTGCCGGATAATCGGAGTCTGGGGCGGAGTTTTCCCCAGGCCGGATAATCCGGCCCTCACTTGGGCCGGATAATCTGGCCCCCAAAGGCTCCAACGGCTCAGTTGGGACAGGGGGTATAAAAGCCCCTTTATCCCCTTCGGTAAGAACTCTTGATTCATTCGAAAAAGGCCAGACCTGTTGCAAGTGCTCCCTCACTAGATCTCCTAGTTCAACCACCCGAAGGCTTCGATCTTTGGGGGAATCGAAGGAGGAGACAACCTACATCGTCATCACGTATCAAGCGCATCAACTCCTCTCCATTCACTTGGAGAAATCCCCGATCTAGTATTCTTGTTAATATCTAGATCTTGTGTTTTGTTATTGATAACTTGTTCTTGTGGCAGCTTGTTGTCATTTCGGGAGCCTCCAATTTGGTTGTGGAGTTGTGCCCCGCTAGTTGTGTAAAGGCGCCGGTTCCCGCCTCGAAGGGTTCCTATAGTGGAAAGGTGGATCAGACCTTTGGTGGCGGGATCCATCGGAGAACAGGGTGAGGCCTATTGTGGCGTGGTGGTCTTAGTACCGCCTACCCCTCCAACACAGATGTACTTCCCTTAACAAGGAAGGAACTGCGGTAAAACAAATCTTGTGTCTTCGTGTGCTTCACTACAGTTTACTCGTTCCTCTATCTCACTCACCTTTACTCGCTAGTAGTTAGGTTTGCATATAGGGAAATTCTATATAATAGCATATCTAGAGAATTTACCTTTTGTGTCAAGCCTAAAATTAAAAATCATTAAAATTTGAAGTAGCACCTATTCACCCCCCCCCTCTAGGTGCCCATACGATCCATTTCAAATGCTTTCAACATTGCACTTATTATTCAGTTGATATCATGTTCTTTTGTTTATGGATCCTGGCAGTGTGAAATAAAAGGGGAGCTTGTAAGCTCATGGAGTTTGTATATGTGTTAGAGAAATGCCTGGGCGGCTAGCCTAAGCCATGCCTAATCATGGTGGAAACTTGGAGCATAACCATAGTGAGAATTCTGTGAAGAATCCTCAATAAAAACCTATGCAAATAGCAAATAAAAAGATCGCTGAGATGCTCATTGTCTATTGCCTTGTGATTTTGATATGGGAAAGCTCCTGTGTCATGGGGCAAGGGGTACCCTGTTGGCGGTTCTCTATGATACACATGCACTTACAATGACAAGAACTTGCTTGTGACCAAAGCTGAGTAGCATGAGGTTCGGTACTCGTAAGCAAGGGGCATGAGATTTTCAACTTATAACTTGTCAAGCATATCCCCATATTTGAGTCACTTTAACCTTAATCACCTCAAGATGCTTATGATAGGGGCAATGAGAGCTCAAAGCTAATGAGTACCATACTTTCAACATTTGCAGGCCTTTCAAACTTTTCAAATCTTTTCTTTCACTTTTTTGTCGAGTCACCATTTATTCTTTGAGCACCTTCTCGAGAGCATAGCTATCATTCTTAGTATAATGTGCTTGTCCCAAAACACGGTTAATTGTGACATAACTTTGATGCTTGTATCTTTGATATTTTTACTTCTAGTCTTCACTTAATCTTCAGAGGTGCCTTGGCATGTATGTTTTGCTCAAAAAAAAGGCAAGCGAGATACCACTTTATCATATCTTCTTATGAGCATTACAATCCTACGTATGCTTATGTGTCATGTTGCTTATTATTATTGGGTTGGAATCTCTTCATAGCTTGCATGACTACTTGGTAAACTTATTTGCATACTCTTCATTATGAATTGCCTAAGTATTTGATCATATGCTGAGAATATATACATCTTATGAAGAAAAATGTGTTCGTGAAAGTTTATTTTATCGCACTCAATTTTCAACTGAATTGCTTGAGGACAAGCAATAAGCTAAGCTTGGGGGGAGTTGATACATCCAAAACGTATCTACTTTCCCCAACACTTTTGCTATTGTTTCTTCTCTAATTTATGTCATTTGGATACAACTAATGCAGACTAACGTTGTTTTCAGAAGAATTGCTTTGGTGTCTCGTTTTTGTGCAGGAAATCAACTTTTAGGAAAAATCCCGAAAAATATCGCAAAACTCCTATTTTACCAGAAGACTCACGAAGCCAGAAGACGAGATGGAGAGGGGCCCACACCACCTGGTGGCGCGGGCCAGGCCAGGCCGCGCCAAGGGGTGGTCTGGCCATCCTGGTCTCTGCCTCGACCTCTCCTTTCGCCTACATAAGCCCTCTGACCTAAAAATAAAGGGGGGTTTTTGATGTTTTTCCAGATAGAGTTCTGTTGCGCCGCCACCACCAGAAACCGCGATTCGGAACCAGAAACTCCATTCTGGCACCCTGCTGGGACGGGGAATTGGAGGAGATCATCGCCATCATCATCACCAACACGTCTCCATCAACCATCCATGATTCCCCCATCCATGAGTGAGTAATCCCCCATAGTAGGCTATGGGGATGGTAGGGATTGGATGAGATCGTTCATGTACTTGCATCAGATTGTTAGGGCATGGTGCCTAGTATCTGTTGTTAGTGCTTTTTGACATTGTTGCAACTTGTTATGCTTAATGCTTGTCACTAGGGCCCGAGTGCCATGATTTCAGATCTGAACATGTTATTGATTCATGATGATATTACTGTTTATGATCTTACCTGCAAGTTTCCCCGAAGTGACAGAAATCGGGATACCGGAGGGGATGGCTATGATGTGAGGATCACGTGTGTTCACGGAGTGTTAATGCTTTGCTCCGGTGCTCTATTAAAAGGAGCACCTTAATTTCCAGTAGATTCCCTTGAGGCCCCGCTGCAACGGGCTGGCAGGACAAAAGATGTTGTGCAAGTTCTCATTACGAGCGCGTATGACTATATATGGAACACATGACTATGATTATTTAGTACTTGGATCCTTTATCTTATTTATCTTCAAATGCCCTATGTCTTGATTATTGCATGAATTGTCTTGTCCATGCAACGCCCGTCCATCCATCCCTATGCCTACCGCACTTTAATCCTATTGTTTACTGCAATTGTTAGTACTGTATTTATTTTACTACTGCTATTACTTTGCTATTGCTACTACAAAACTGTTGCTACTGATAAACTACTGCAAGCAAGATTGTTTCCAAGTGTAGCTGAATTGACAACTCAGTTGTTAAGGCTTATAAATATTCTTTGGCTCCCCTTGTGTCGAATCAATAAATTGGGTTTTACTTCCCTCAAAGACTGTTGCGATCCCCTATACTTGTGGGTCATCACATATCTTGTCCGGGTCCTTCTTATTCTACTTCTTCATTTTCTCCTTCTTCATACACGGGTTCTTCTTATTGGGGTAGACTTGCTTCAACCTGCGCGTCAAAATGCAAACGTCCTTTCTCGATAGAGAACAAACCATTAGGAAAAGGAGTTGGGATCAAGTGATCCACTCCAGGTATATCAAGAAAGTATCTACCATTGGATTAAGAAATCACACCACAAGGTCTTAGAGTAGGGAAACCGAGACGGCAGTCTCCTGCCAACGGTTGGATATTACATAGGTTGACTTGAAGCACGCGTGTAAGAACGGTGACAACTCCTCCTCCACATATGGGACCACGAGATTAAAGAGCTTGATGATTAAGATAGAACAATAGAAGGGTGCCCAAATTTGGTGTCAAATTACAGTTTGGAATAGTAGCTCTTGCAAGGATTATCATATCCTCCTTAGTGACTCTAGTAAACTCACCACGTGCCTGCAAGGTGTTAGCAATAACATAGAACAAATAACAAATAGCAGGGTGATCAATTTGGTTTCCCTTGGGAATGTTTCCATGGATTTTCATTCTACAAAAGTAGTTCAAGGGTGATGGATCAAGAACAAAGGTGGTGGAGCGTATATCGGTGGTGTTTTTGGTGAAGCCAAAATGATGAGACCATTGGTCGAGTGTTAAGGTATAAGCATGATTCATAAGGTGGAAAATGATGTAGTCAACTCCCGGCATATACTCCTCAGAGTTGTAGTGTGAACCCACCATATGCATCAAGGTACTAAGGAACTCAAGTGTCAAGCAATGATATGTGGCAGCGTCCTAAAAAACAAAGTGATACAAACCAACATTGTTGCAAAGTAAATCAAAATCGTGACAAATGCCTAGTTAGTTGAGGATATAAGGACACGCCCACATGGTGGACTTGATCTTTGGTGCTTGAGACGGTTGAAACGAGTGAGCTGAAACTCCTTGGTGAACTCGATGCCAAATAACTCGGGGGTTAGTGTACCAACGGGTGGTGCGGCTTGTTCTGTAGCCACTGCACATGTATGGCTCCTCGTGTTCACCTAAAACAAAAATAAATCTAATTAAAAAATATATCCAATAGAAACATAGCATAAGTGATCATATACACTTATTATAAAAGAAACTCTTCTAAAAACAAAACTAAGCATGCTCATAATCAAGATTAGCTAAAAAAACAAGATCTAAGTCTAGATTGATAATGATGAAAGATTTAGCAAGATTTTGATGCAAATAAGCTAGGGACCGGAGGGGAAACATACCTTAGATCGATTGGGTGTGAGGAATCAAAGAAATAACAAACGGAATTGATGACCCAATGGAGGTACTTTGGAGTTTGGAGGAAGAAGAAAGAGAAATTTGTGAATTAGGGATTTTAGATTTACCTCTCCTTGGGTTGATGTCGTGGACGAGTATGAGGCAGAGGCGGGCGGTCCGGCCGGATCCCGCCCATACCAAGTGACTTACCGTGGGATCGAAGGATCCCTCCGGCGGTGCAATCGGTACGGGCGTGTGGTACGGTCGCCCGCGCTCATACTACCGGTCATTAAAAGCTCAATATATTTACCTCAAACTTGATGTTTTACTCGTGTGTACAGTATGGGCGGATGCTACGGTCCACTTCGGTCATACCAATGGTCCTTAAACGCAATGTGTCCATCAGCAAAAATGAAAGTTTGCATTTTCCTGTGCCGCGATGTGGTACAAGCGCATGATACGGTCGCCTCCGGTCATACCAATGCTCGTTAAGTTGACTATAAGCTTCAAAAACTTAGGGAATTAATAAGTTAGTAGCTTCACATGCCTTTGCACATCTTAGCAACAACAAAATGATAGCAAATAAACTTCATAAAAAATAGTAGTACCTTATGGCCATGTGTTAGCAAATATAATAGATCGAGGATTACCTTGATTTCTTCTCCTCTCTTCAAAGTACCTTCTTGAACACTTATTAAAAACAAAAACAAAGACAAAACTAACACAAGATTAAAAATTTTATTTCACATGGGTTGCTGATGAGTCCAAAATTGAAACATATTTAGCTTTCTTTTTTGCATAAGTAGAATAGGGATTTTGGTATTTTACTGCGTTTGCACGCAGCTTTTGTCCTTGTATCAACATGATCCTGAATTACTAAGTCTCTTGTGAACATATCAATTGGAACTATCATATTATGTTGTAATATAATATTTTTAAGTGATAAAAGTCATTTAATTGATTTATCTTCGCACCTGGGAGAATAGCAAACGTGAAGAGCTATTGCAGTGTTAACGACTAGTGGTACGGGTGGAGCTCGCCCATACCACACGACAACGCGACCGCCTCATCAAATACTTTCTCCTAGTGAAGACGGATCACAGATCCAACATTCACATCAACCTTGAGCCACGAAAAAATACATTAGAAAGGGATGCGGAGGAGGAACTTGGAGAAGGGAAAATCCCTGTTTCTTCACGGATCATTGGAGGACATCGCATCATCCCCTTCATCATCAACCGCTGCATCACCATCACCACTGCTACCCGCATATTTCATTCATTAGACCTTGTTGTAATTCCGGATTCAATTGTGGTTTGCACTATATTTATCCCCATACTTTTATCTATCCATTTGATTATGATGGTGTCGTTGATTGCTTCCATGTGTGAGTAGTTTCCCTTCTTCTTAGGGAGATGGAGAAACCCTAGAACTATTATGCATTGAAATAAAGATGATCTATACTTGTGTCCATTGACTTATTGGTCCATGATGTTTGTATGATATGTGTTTGATCTCTCTCTTTAGATGGTATGTATAGTCGGCCACATATCATTTGCCTTTAGGACTAAAGAAGAGGGTGAAATCCTTTGGACATGTTTGGAAGTGTGCCTGAAGCTATTGTGACTATAAGCACCGGCTAGCAACCTGCACGGTCAGAGGGGGAATAAAGAGATAATCACTAAGCTAATTACGATATCCATGGGGAGACACTTAATCACGGTGGTCTGTATGGGTGATTGCCCTCAAACATCACGGTGGTTATTTAGAGAAGACCTCATTCTTGGATCAACAAAGTGACTGCCTATGAGCCTTGTAGTGAACATCTTATTATTGAGCTCTCTCCACACATGTCATGACACAAGAAATATGGTATCTTAATTATGATTAATTAAAACATGCTAGTGGTGTCTTTTCAGGATTACTTCATTGTAACACCCCGACTCTCCGTGCCCGGGCTATCACCGATGGCAGCTTAATAGTATATCTACACTGACCCCACGGACCAACACTTGTCTTTTCTGTGCACTTTGTCCTCAGTCGTGTGCACCCGGTACCCACTTCCCGGTCGGTCACCCATCCTCAGATTGCTCTAGGCTAAGCACGCTTAACCTTGAAATTATTTTCAGATGAGCTTATGGAGAATAAGTCGAAACTTGTTAATATGGGTATCCTATCAATCCTATTAAGCCATGCGCCAGGGTATCACATACACCAACCCTTAGAAAATCGACGCCCTCCACTAACCCGCACACGCCCGTGTAACCGCGAGGATCGGCCCTGATACCACTTGTAACACCCCGGACTCTCTGTGTCTGGGCTATCACTCCTGCAGCTTAATAGGATATCTAGACTGGCCCCATAGACCAACACTAGTCTTTTCTATGCACTTTGTCCTCACTCGTGCGCACCCGGTACCCACTTCCCGGTCGGTCACCCATCCTTAGATTGCTCTAGGCTAAACACGCTTAACCTTGAAGTTCTTTTCAGATGAGCTTACGGAAAAGAAGTTGCGACTTGTTGATATGGGAATCCTATTAATCCTATTAATCCATGCGCCAAGGTCTCACATTCATTTAACTATCTTATTCGCACTCACATTCTAAAATGCCAAAAATGTATTAAGTGTGTGACCATGTGGGTTTGGGTATTTGCGGACATGTCCGGAACTCATTCTGTAATAATGATTACTATTAGTGTCTTGATACAAGTAGCAACCCCCACAAATAACACAAAGATCTTTATCGTGTAAACCATAGTATTGAGTCTGATACATATCGTATCGATCCCGAGATAAAACACTAGGTTATTCTCGTTACCTAGCATGTACTCTTTACTCATCCCGCACAATAGATGTCCCTGTGTTCAACAACTTGATCACGTGTTCGGACAGACGATGACAAACATCATAGTACATGAGTTGGTCCAGAGTGTATCTCTCCATCGTCAAGAGCATCAATTCCCACAAGCACCCATGTGATTAATTGGCGAACCATCTGGTACAAACAAGCATCAACTTTATAATTACTCCGTCAAGAGCAACGTTAGGAGAATCTTGCCACGTCCATATTGTACCCAAGTTCATCTGTGTCTCGTGGTCCAATGATCTCTAGTAAAGACAATATATTGTTTGTGAAAAAATACTGATAACAAATATTGATGACGCGTTTCACGCAGGGCCGGCCCATAGGGCGGGGCAGAGGGGCAGTCACCCAGGGCCTCAAGGAGGTATGGGCCCTGGTTTAAGACTTATGTGTACCTATATTTTTCTTCTACTCTCGATACCCAATTGAGTTGAATAATTCTAGAAAATATAGATGGTCTAAACGGTAGCCTGCTATGTCTCTACTCTGATTTCTCTTTCCCGAAAAAATACTCCAAAATTTTATATATAAAAGAGGAAAGCGCAAGTTCCATTTAAGAAACCCATAGATATACATCATCCAGTATCGATTGTGGGAAACAACACCAACATCGCCCCAACGAATACTCCAGTATTTATGAATATTTATTTTGATGCCACCATTTATGTGGCCTCTCAAAATGTGCAGTTCTGCCCTCATATGCCTCTACAAAGTTGTCAGTATTCATCAATGTAGACTAACGACACAATCACATAACTATAATATTCTGCAGGAAGCTCTCCTTTGATTCCCAACGGTAGTACTTGTCCCCATCATCCATGTTGTAGAGACTATTTCGTCCACTTATTAATTCAGTGCCTAATATGTCTACTCTTCTACTCATTTTTTGCCCATGCATATGAATATGCTACTTCCATAATTTTTTTCTATGATTAATTCTAGAGGTACATATGTATATACACATGTACACAAGAGAAATAGATAGGAACAAGTATCACGGTAAATAGTTTGCTCGATCAATAGAAATGAGTAGTTTTGAATATCTTCACCGAAATTCCAACGATCATGGATCTATTAGATGTACGGATTATATAACAATGTAGAGGCCTAGGAACCCTAATCGTGCTTAAACTTTAAGTAATACTAAAATAATTATCATAAAAATTAAAGATATATTTAACCAATTTTCTAAAATAGGGGGGGCATTTTCCCCCTGCCCGACTCAATGAAACTTTGTCACTTTAAATGAGGGGTCTTTGGTGTCGTGTTGCCCTAGGGCCCCCAAAATCTATGGACCGGCCTGGTTTCACGGTATCTCATGTTTAGGTCTATCCATCGTCGTTGTTCTCCAATAACTCCAATCACATATGTCATCGGCAACACCACAATCACATTGTAATTTTTCCATAGTTAGGAAACCGAAACTATCGTGGACATACATACTAGTCTCAGAGGTATGACTATGGATATCATTATTGGTATTTATTATTCCACACATGTATTAGGATTTTCCTCCAAATACATGTTATTCGGAACTAATACAATTATAGCACAGAACAATAAACTTAATTATGAAAGAGAAATGTAAATAATAATACATTTATTATTGTCTCTAGAAAATATTTCCATCAATAAGGACTAACGCAATGTTAGCGGATCCACTTACGAAAGGCTTGCTACCCTGTGTGTTTAAAGAGCATGTTGCTAGCATGTGATTGGCAGAAAGCTTTTGATCCTAGGATTGGAACCATTATGACACCATATCCCCATAAGCCTAAGAATGGTTCTTCTCTTCAATAGGATGATGTATTGTAGTCAATTAGTTCAATGATACTTAACCGACTGTTGCAATTTATTATCTCTGTAGAAGTTTCAACAAAGAGTTGAGCTCATAGGATAAGTATAAGTTTATGGAGCTCCTAAGTTAAAGAAGTTTAATTTTTTAGATGAAGTGGTGTATTGTAGTAACTGGGTTCTGCGGTACTCAATCATTTTGTCTCGTATACCATTTTGTTGAGAAATAGGCTTATAAGTTTATCCTTATGATCATGGGGAAGAATGTTGGATATAAGTGATATACAGCTAATTATGATCAATATAAGTCAAATTAAGGTTATTTAAGGTCATTTTTAGGGGTTGTTAATTACATCCATTGGATGCCTTGATCAAGCGCATTCTGATCGTTCATTTAGGGTGTTGGTTCGCCTAGTGCAGGTGCTCCTATAAAATAGGCTCTAGGGTTGAAGTTAAGGACACTCTCTCACACATCTGTGCTCTCACTCTCTCTTATCCTCTGCTCACTGGTCAAGCAAGCACTCACATCACTAGGAACATCCACTCACAAGTATATCACAAGTATATCAAACAGATTCAGGTGAAGTGGAGAAAAAGAAGGTCACTGCTGGATCTCCAGATCAAGGTACATACTTTCGATCGTCTTTTGTGTGGCTTAATCTTGAGCTATTTGATGCTAAGGATCTCACAGTAAGAACTGAAAAGATTAAGTGGACATAAAGTGTAGTTAATTTGGGAGGGAAGTGAGACAAGCATCTAATCTAGGAGGATATCGAATATCTGTTTGTCAAGAGGCTTAGGGCTTCTTTTTCACTAAAAAGCCCAAGAATAGCAACGCAGCACGCACAGAAACAAGTTAGTTCAGATTGCTGACACTCGCTTAGCAATATTATTTGGATTTCACAGTTCACCAGGACCCTCAATATATTAGTCCTGAATTATTAGTACTAGTACAATACAATAGTACAGATCGCTACCATTTGACGTCTCGAACGGATTTTTCCTGGTTTCGACAAGCGAATTATTGATGAACAGAATAGTGGTGCCATCTCGCGAGAAGTAATTGTGCGTACTCGACTAGTACTACTCACCAAGTCGCCATCGCCATGAAAGCTTGATTGACTGTATAGGGCGTGCGGCCTTGCTCACAGAGCATTTACCCGCATGATCCCGTGGCTTTTCTACCCACACGTCTCCCGTCTTAACGTCGATCCCGTGATCACAGGCCACAGTACTAGCTACCTGAGTGGACTGTAGCAGCATTGATCCTTGCAGTTGCAGCTGCGCCGACACGTCTTCTGTACGGACGGCGCGGCCATGGCGTCCCTGCCGCTCCACTTCGTGCTGGTGCCACTCCTCGCGCAGGGCCACGTGATCCCCATGATGGACATGGCGCGCCTCATCGCCGGCCGCGGCGGCGCGCGTCTCACGGTGGTCCTGACACCCGTCCATGCCGCGCGCAGCAAGGCCGTCTTGGAGCACGCCAGCCGCGCGGGGCTCGCCGTCGACTTCGCGGTGCTCGAGTTCCCGGGGCCCGCGCTGGGCCTACCCGAGGGCTGCGAGAGCCACGACATGATCAGGGAGTACTCCCACTTTAGGCTGTTCTGTGACGCCATGTCCCTGCTCGCCGAGCCGCTCGAGGCGTACCTCCGGGCGCTGCCGCGGCGGCCGGACTGCATCGTCGCCGACTCCTGCAGCCCCTACCCGGCCGACGTCGCGCGGCGGCTCGGCGTCCCGCGGCTGGTGTTCCACGGCCCGTCAGCCTTCTTCGTCCTCGCCGTGCACAACCTGGCCAAGGACGGCGTGTACGACCGCGTCGCCGACGACTTCGAGCCGTTCGAGGTTCCGGACTTCCCGGTGCGCGCCGTGCTGAACAGGGCGACGTCGCTCGGTTTCTTCCAGACGCCTGGACTGGAGCGACACCGGCGGGACATACTCGACGCCGAGGCCACCGCCGACGGCCTGGTCCTCAACACGTGCGCGGCTTTCGAGGGCGCGTTCGTGGAGCGGTACGCTGAAGCGCTCGGCAAGAAGGTTTGGGCCGTCGGGCCGCTCTGCCTCCAGGACTCCGATGCCGAAACCACGGCCGTGAGAGGGAACCCCGCTGCCGTCGATGCCAGCCTGGTTGTGCCATGGCTGGACGCGAGGCCAGCCCAGTCCGTGATCTACGTCAGCTTCGGCAGCGTCGTGCACCTGTTCCCGCCGCAGGTCGCCGAGCTCGCCGCCGGCCTGGAGGCGTCGAACCGGCCGTTCGTCTGGGTGGCAAAGGAGAGCGACGGCCTCGACCCCGGCTTCGACGCGCGGGTGGAAGGCCGCGGCCTTGTCATTCGTGGCTGGGCGCCGCAGATGACCATCCTGTCGCACCCTTCCGTAGGCGGCTTCCTCACGCACTGCGGGTGGAACTCGGCGCTGGAGTCGCTCTCACACGGCGTGCCGCTCCTGACCTGGCCGCAGTTTGCCGACCAGTTCCTGACCGAGATGCTGGTTGTGGACGTGCTCGGCGCCGGCGTCCGTTCAGGCGTCATGGTGCCGATCACGCACGTGGTCATGAACCCCGAGATGTCGAAAGTTCAGGTCGGGCGGGAGGATGTGGAGAGAGCGGTGGCCGCGCTGATGGACGAGGGAACGGCGATGCGGGCAAGGGCGAAGGAGCTCGCCGTGAAGGCGAAAGAGGCAATGGCGGAGGGTGGGTCGTCGGACAGCGACCTGACGAGCATGGTTCGCTATGTCACGGAGCTCGTACAGAGGGAGAAGGACGTCGCGGAGGTTCGGGAGCGGGAACAAGATGGTAGATGATCGATCAGGGTAAAAGAGTTGCCGTCGAGGTTCTCGCACGAGATTATGAGATTCCACCAAACAGCACTTTTTTTTTTTTTGACATGCCCAAACAGCACTTGTCATCCCTACTACTAATAAAAGAACAAACATAATCTTCTCTAAACGCACCCCACCTAACTTACACAAACCAATTAGCACCATATTAACTTACACAAACCAATTAGCACCATATTAACTTACACAAACCAATTAGCACCATATGATTAGGCCCAGTAGACTAAATCTAAGGGCTAGTATTAATCTAATTGTTGTCTGATGTGCACTTAGTAATTTAAGTTGACTGGCTGTACTCCACCGGTGGAGAAAAACGGACCCCATCCCCGCGTCCACATCGCCTAGAATCATGCAAGTATCAGGCCTCGCTCCCAAATTTCATGCGCCTTTCGTGAGGCTTTCCATTCTGGCAGATACGCACAGTCCATCTCGAGGGAGAAAATGCCTCACATAATCCAGATCGTGATCACTCCAACGTCCTAATTCCACTCGACGCCTCCTGCCACACAGCCTCTGATCCTCGCCAAGCGAGATCACCGTTCCACGAGTCGCAAACTTCCCAAGGCCGCCCGAGCAAAATGGAGATGGTCATCTACCCGCATGTATCTCTCCGCTTCCAAGTACCCTCTTTGATGCTAACTATTCGATGATTATTATATTGGTGTTGACAGGAGGAAGGGGACCAAGAAAAGGATGCAAAAGCATAATTTCCCGATTCCAGTTTTTTCAGCGACCTTTCATAACTATGGAGTTGAGATAACGGTACATAAATAAAGGGGGTGGTGTGGACTTCGATTGTTTTTGCTTAGATTATTCACTCGATGTGTGTCCTTTCTTACACTACCTTGACAGATTATTATATCATCAGATTACCGGTATGAACTTCAAATCTCATGTATTTCGTTCAGATAATTGAATTGTTCGCACCAAAGCGTTCAGTCAGTCAAAAGCCTGCACTACAGATTTATATCATTGGTATTAGAGCATCTCCACTTGGGATCCCTATACGGGCTCCGGCGCGGCCATTTTTTAGACCGTATGGGGAGGCGCCGGCGCGAAATCAGAAATGAGGACCGACCGGCGCCCAGCCGTGCACCCTAAACCGGTCATTTTTTTATTTTCTAAATTATTTCAACATAAGCAATCAGTTAAATTGGAACAAAAATTCAACACAATTATTCAACCAGTTCAACATAGTACACAAATAAATTATGTTTAACACACCACACAAATTAAACAAGTTTGAATCACAATGACCAACAAACTAGAGAGCTGCTTTTATGTTCCACAAATGCTCGATCAAATCATTTTGCAGCTGGTGATGAGTGTTGGAGTCTCGAAGTTCTTGACGCTTGGCTAGGAAAGAGACAAAGGCAGTAGGCACCTGATGATCAACATCTGCAAGAGGACCCTGGCGATAGTATGGTTGAGTGTCGAACACTGGGTTCTCCCACTCGCTCTCGTGATCATGTTGTGCAAGATGATACAAGCAGTCATGACCTCCCACATCTGATCCTTGGACCATGTAAGCGCAGGGTACCGAACAATGGCAAATTGAGCTTGCAGCACACCAAATGCCCTCTCCACATCTTTCTTGCAAGCCTCTTGGCACTGAGCAAACCAAGTTTTCTTCCCTCCAGGCACTGCATTTGAAATGGTCATGACAAATGTTGACCATTTTGGATAGATGCCATCAGTGAGATAGTAGCCCTTGTCATATTGGTGTCCATTGATCTCATAAGCCACAGGAGGAGAATTGCCTGAAACAAAATTGGCAAACACATCCGAACACTGGAGCACGTTGATGTCATTGTGAGATCCTGCCACCCGAAGAAAGCATGCCAAATCCAGAGATCCTTATCAGCCACTGCCATCCCGATGGCGGGGTAGGGGTGGTCGCGACGGCCGCCAGGGGGTCGGGGGGTTCGAAAGGGTATAGGACAGGTTTTCTGGTCGTTTGTCACCGACAAGGCTGGCCCGCACCGTTTTCTCGACGCGCCGGCGCCCCCGCTCGCCTCCATGTACATTGGGTTTCGCCTAGGACCGCCGGCTAAATAATTGGGCCACGCCGGCGGAAATTCTGAAATGAGGGCCGCGACTGGGCGCTTTTTTTGCCGCCTGCGGCCCTCATTGGCCTTTAGGGGGGGCTTTGAGGACCCTGAGTGGAGATGCTCTTAATCAATCTTTTCTACTCCCTGCGTTCAGTAAATGACGGGGAAACCCAAATAGCGCCATCGCCTACAGGCCCCCTCCAGCCTTTCTCCTCCTACCCCGTCGTCGCCAGAGGGCGTGGCACAGCCCTAGCCTGGCCCGGCGACGGCGAGATCCTCCCGCCTCACTTTCGGCAGGAGGCTGAGACGACCCTCTAGGTCGGGATGTGGCCCATTCACCTGTGTCATGGCGTCTTACTCGGCACGATAGCCAGTGTTGAAGATCTTGTACATGCAGATCGAGGTGAATGGCATGGAGATGGCCTCCCCCTCATGTGGCTCGGTCCATTGGACTACAGATCATGGGTTGTTGGTGAGATAGGCAGCCGATGATGGCTGCATCCTCGAGCGTCGTTACCTAATAAAAGAGCAAACATAATCTTCTCTAAACGCATCGCACCTAACGTACACAAACCAATTAGCACCATATGATTAGACCCACTAGACTAAATCTAAGGGCTAGCATTAATCTAATTATTGTCTGGTGTGCACTTAGTAATTTAAGTTGACTGACTATACTCCACCGGTGGAGGAAAACAGACCCCATCCCCGCGTCCACATCGCCTAGAATCATGCAAGTATCAGGCCTCGCTCCCCAATTTCATGCGTCTTTCGTGAGGCTTTCCATTCTGGCAGATAAGCATAGTCCACCCCGAGGGAGAAACTGCCTCACACAATCCAGATCGTGATCACTCCAACGTTCTAATTCCACTCGACGCCTCCTGTCACACAGCCTCTGATCCTCTCCAAGCGAGATCACCGTTCCACGAGTCGCAAACTTCCCAAGGCCGCCCGAGCAAAATGGAGATGGTCATCTACTCGCATGTATCTCTCCGCTTCCACGTACCCTCTTTGATGTTAACTATTCGATGATTATTATATTGGTGTTGACAGGAGGAAGGGGACCAAGAAAAGGATGCAAAAGCATAACTTCCTGTCCGATTCTAGTTTCTTCAGCGACCTTTCATAACCATGGAGTTGAGATAACGGTACATAAAAAAAGGGGGTGGTGTGGACTTAGATTGTTTTTGCTTGGATTATTCACTCGATGTGTGTCCTTTCTTACACTACCTTGATAGATTATTCTATCATCAGATTACTGGTATGGACTTCTAATCTACATGTATTTCGTTCAGATAATTGAATTGTTCGCACCAAAGCGTTCAGTCAAAAGCCTGCACTACAGATTCACATCATTGGTATTAGAGCATCTCCACTAGGGATCCCTATACGGGCTCCGGCGCGGCCATTTTTTGGACCGTATGGGGAGGCGCCGGCGTGAAATCAAAAATGGGGGCCGGCCGGCGCCCAGCCATGCACCCCAAACCGGCCATTTTTTTATTTTCTGAATTATTTCAACACAAGTAATCAGTTAAATTGGAACACAAATTCAACACAATTATTCAACCAGTTCAACATAGTACACAAATAAATTATGTTTCACACACCACACAAATTAAACAAGTTTGAATCACAATGACCAACAAACTAGAGAGCTGCTTTTATGTTCCACAAATGCTCGATCAAATCATTTTGAAGCTGGTGATGAGTGTTGGAGTCTCAAAGTTCTTGACGCTTGGCCAGGAAAGAGACAAAGACAGTAGGCACCTGATGATCAACATCTGCAAGAGGACCTTGGCGATAGTATGGTTGAGTGTCGAACACTGGGTTCTCCCACTCGCTCTTGTGATCATGTTGTGCAAGATGATACAAGCAGTCATGACCTCCCACATCTGATCCTTGGACCATGTAAGCGCAGGGTACCGAACAATGGTAAATTGAGCTTGCAGCACACCAAATGCCCTCTCCACATCTTTCCTGCAAGCCTCTTGGCACTGAGCAAACCAAGTTTTCTTCCCTCCAGGCACTGCATTTGAAATGGTCATGACAAATGTTGACCACTTTGGATAGATGCCATCAGCCAGATAGTAGCCCTTGTCATATTGGTGTCCATTGATCTCATAAGCCATAGGAGGAGAATTGCCTGAAACAAACTTGGCAAACACATCTGAGCACTGGAGCATGTTGATGTCATTGTGAGATCCTGCCACCCGAAGAAAGCATGCCAAATCCAGAGATCCTTATCAGCCACTGCCCTCCCGACGGCGGGGTAGGGGTGGTCGCGGCGGTCGCCAGGGGGTCGGGGGGTTCGAAAGGGTATAGGACAGGTTTTCTGGTCGTTTGTCACCGACAAGGCTGGCCCGCACCGTTTTCTCGACGCGCCGGCGCCCCCGCTCGCCTCCCTGTACATTGGGTTTCGCCTAGGACCGCCGGCTAAATAATTGGGCCGCGCCGGCAGAAATTCTGAAATCAGGGCCGCGGCTAGGCGCGTTTTTTGGCGCCGGCGGCCCTCATAGGCCTTTGGGGGGCTTTGAGGACCCCGAGTGGAGATGCTCTTAATCCATCTTTTCTACTCCCTGCGTTCAGTAAATGACGGGGAAACCCAAATAGCGCCATCGCCTACAGGCCCCCTCCAGCCTTTCTCCTCCTACCCCATCGTCGCTAGATGGCGCCAGAGGGCGTGGCCTGGCCGTGACTGGCGACGGCGGGGATCCTCCTGCCTCCTCACTCGGTAGGGACGGATTGAGACGACCCTCTAGGTCGGGATGTGGCCCATTCACCTGTGTCATGGCGTCTTACTCGACACGATATCCACCGTTGAAGATCGTGTACAGGCAGATCGAGGTGAATGGCATGGAGATGGCCTCCCTCTCATGTGGCTTGGTCCATTGGACTATAGATCATGGGTTGTTGGTGAGATAGGCAGCCGATGATGGCTGCATCCTCGAGCGTCGTTACCTTGTTGAAGGTGTCGCTGCTACAAATCTCCTACATCATGCCTAGAGGCTCCGACGGAAACCCTAGATCTGCGTCTCACAGATCAGATGATGGTGGCAATAGCAGCGTCGTTCTCCCTCTTAACGTCATTGTTTTGGAGCACGAGATGTCTGTAAGGGTCTATTGGTGGAGCGGTGTTCATCCACCACGTCAATGATGTCCACGCACTTCTATTCTTGTAGACAGTTGTTGGGCCTCCAAGTGTAGAGGTTTGTAGAACAACAACAAGTTTTCCCTTAAGTGGATCACCCAAGGTTTATCGAACTCAGAGAGGAAGTGGTCAAAGGTATCCCCTCTCAAGCAACCCTGCAATCAAGATACAAGAAGTCTCTGGTGTCCCCAACACACCCAATACACTTGTCAGGTGTATAGGTGCACTAGTCCGGCGAAGAGATAGTGAAATACAAGTGGTATAGATAATTGTAAGTGGTAACGGTGATAGAAAATAGCTTGACAGCATGGAAAACACTAAAGTAAAACTGAAATAAAGATAGCAGCAAGAAAACATGTAATAGATCTAGTTGCAAACGGTGTTTCAATGTTTAGAAACAAGGCCTAGGGATCATACTTTCACTAGTGAACACTCTCATATAAATATGTTCTCTTTATGATACTACTCTCCGGTTGGACACTCTAATCGATGGTAGGGCTATAACCGCACACCTCAAAGTTCATCTTTACCATCTAGAAAACCCCACACTGTCACCTTGAGCACTAGATGGTTCCAACAAACACCACAATTTCATAAAGACATCCAACTCCAAATATAACTAATAACAAGTATTTGTAATCTGTAGCCTAAGTGCCACCATGGTGTGCATGTTGTCACTTTCACACACATGGGGAGAGCAGAGATCTATTAAAGCACTTGAGTAGCAAGGTAGATATACTTGATTACAAAGCTCATGATCACAATATGATCATGCATAGAGAGAGATGAACACATAGCTACCGGTAGAACCCTTAGCCTCGAGAGAGAACTACTCCCTCCTCATCATGGGAATCGGCAATGATGATCGAGATGGTGGTGGAGATCGATGGAGATGGCTCCGGGGGCACTTCCCCGTCCCGCCAGGGTGCCAGAACAGAGAGTTTCTATCCCCCGAATCTCCCCTTCGGTGGCGGTGGCGCTGCGGAACTTTTCGTGGATTTCTGATTGACTATCTAGGGTTTTTGCCTCGGGAGGAATATATAGGCAAAGGAGGCAAGGTCGGTGGCCAGCCAGGGGGCCCACACCATGCCCTTGCCTGGCTTGGGGGTACCCGCGCCTGGGGGGTGTGGCCACCCTGTGGCCCCTCCCGGACTCTCCTTCTGGCTCCGTGATTCTTCCGGGAAAATAGGAACGTTGGCTTTTGTCCCGTCCAATTCCAAGAATATTCATTTTCTGACTTCCCTGGAACCAAAAACAGCAGAAAACAAGCAACTGGCACTGGGGCATCTTGTTAATAGATGGAATCATATGAAAGTAGATAAAACCATATGAAAAATACTCCAAAGATGGAACAAAACACAAGAAAGTAGATAAAACCAAGCATGGAACATCAAAAATTATAGATACATTTGCAATGTATCAACACCCCCAAGCTTAACTCCTGCTCGTCCTCGAGTAGGTAAGTGATAAAAAGAAAGAATAATTTTTGAGGTGACATGCACCATCATAAACATGATCAAAGTATTTGTAAAACATTCAAAGCTGGGATCATAGTACTTCAATCATAACATGAAATACAAAGTTCTAGCAATAAGACAAAAAAACTATGATGCAACATGAAAAGGCACAAACAAAAGATTCATGAATAACAATGCTTTGCAAGACGTTTGTTTGTTTCACATAAAGAAAACATAGCATAATAACATTCAGCTTGTCCCTCATAGAGTAGCAAATATAAATGCATAGGACACCTTCAAAGTTCATAAGAGTGACTAGATACAAATAGTTTAAAACAAGCAATATCAAGTTATGCATCAATCAACTAGTCTTGGGACAATGCACATAGAACTAAGAATGGCCACTATGCTCTCAAAGTAGGTGCATAAAGGTAGAAGGTGGAGACTCAATATAATGGTGGAAGAAAGGCCTTCATAGAAGGAAGCAGAGATTCAAGTTTCATAAAGAGCTTCCAAAAAATATGGTACTTATAGCTTTCAGCTCTCATTTCCCCTATCATAAGCATCTTGACATCTTGAAGTGATTAAGGTTAAAGTGAACAAACTATGGTGTACATGCTTGACGAAGTATAAGTTGGAAATCTCATGTCCCTTGAATACGAGGGCCGCTCCTCATGCTACTCAAGTTTAGTCACCGGTAAGTTCTTGTCATCGTAAGTACATGTGTATCATAGAGAACCGCCAATGGGGTACCCCTTGCCTGATGATACAGAAGAATCCCCATATCAAAATGACAAGGCAAGCAGGCAACGAGCATCTCAGCAATCTTCTTATTTACCATGGGAATATGGTGCTTTTTTTCTCTCTTTCCTCTTTTCATAATCTCTTTTTTCTCTTTTTTTCTCAATATAGGACTCCTTTTTTATAAGAAGAATGCTTCATAGACAGCTCATTATGGTTACGCTGCAAGTTTCCACCATGTCAGCATGGATTAGACCAGCGGCCCAGGCATTTCTCTAACACATATACATAACTCCACGGACTTACAAGCTCCCCTTTCATTTCACACCGACGACATCCATATAAAAAAGAGCATGATATCAACTAGGTACAAAGTACTAGTGCAATGTTGAAAGTGTTCCCCATGACAACATGGTTCTGCTAATCCCCAATAAATAAGTGCAAGCATATACAACATAGACGACACAATGGTTCAAGTTTATTAAGGGCAAGAAAAGTAAAGTGTGCCATCAAGTTCGTGAGAGCTTTAATCACTAGTTTTCTCATAACAAGTTTAATTTGGAAGGTAAACAAAAACATGAATATACTAGGAATAGCATATGCTAATAGGTAGGTATGGTGGACTCTTTGGAATAACTTGGTTTTATTGGAGTTGGATGCATGAGTGGAACTCATACTTGGTTGTGGAGGCTATTAAAAGACTGGGAGCAACAAACTAAGAGAGCAATAATGGCCATAATCATGCAGAGCGACAAAACACCATTAATCAAAGCATAAAGTGATACTACAAGTTGAAAACTAAAGGATCATAAAGGCTATGGTGACTTTAGATAGTCATAACATGGTGTGAGCATGCGCCAAGTCAACCCAAATAAAGCATCAAAGGAGAATACCACTATACTAAGCTTTAATATGCTAAAACAACACATGATTCATCCAAAGCACATTAAGCAATCTCAATTGTTTATAACAAGTCATGCTACATCAAAGAATACTAAGCATAAAGCCAAAACAATATCGAGCATGGCATGACAAAGCATAGGCCACAGTCAAAAACAAGCTCTCTTTACCACTTAAGCATGAACTTTCCTACTCTTTTTCCAAACCAAACCAAACTATTTGAAAACCAATATATGAAAGAGGGGGTCCAACCAATTTATTCAGCAAACCAAGCAAACTAAAAATAAAAACAAAAATGAAGACGCTCCAAGAACAACACAACTTGTGTATGAAACAATAAAATGAAGTGTTTAGAAGAAACCTGAGATTTTTATTCATGAAGAAGGGGTTGCCTTGGGCATCCCCAAGCTTTAACGCTTGTATTTCTTGGATATTTATTGGGGTGACATGCGTGGCATCCCCAAGCTTGAGCTTTAGTCCATCCTTCATCTCATTACTCATTCCTTCCATACACCTGAAATTTTTCCTTCATACAAAACTTCACACAATCTTTATTAGCAATATTAGAGCACTCAAGATAATAAGTCTTAAGGTTCAGCTATAACACCAAATAAACTTCCATTAACACAAAAGATACTGTAGCACTTCCCTCAAAAAGCTCAATTCCCCAAAAAGAACTCAAAAAGGAACCAACAAGAAGCAAATGCAGAAAATGGCACAAATCTGTCAAAACAGACCAGCAGGTAAAGACGAATTTTTTCGAAGACCTTATGTTGCTCAAATAAAAAAGTGTTGAACTAACGAAAGTTAGATAACAACCTGGGGCAGAAGCACAATAACTCATGCCTCAAAAGGACGTACAGAGATTGTACACAAATTTTTACGGTGAAGAACAGAAATCTGTTTCAGGAGAGCAACTTTTCCAATCATTACTTCTCTCTCATTAGAGGTTACTCTTGGCACAAAAAGCAAATAAAAAGGATAAGGAGCGGTTATTACTGAGGTAATAACTTCCAAGACTCATCTAAAACTTTTAGGTTATCTCCCAATAAGTACTTTTCTTTAACGCCTTTAAGTTAGGCATGATAGTTTGAGAAGATGCTCACATAAGAAATATGAATTAAAGTAAAAGAGAGCATCAAGAAGCAAATTCAAAACACATTTAAGTCTAACCCACTTCCTATGCATAGGAATATTATAAATAAACAAGTCATGAAAGCACAAAGCAACAAGCATAGTAAAGCAAAACAAGTGCAACTTCAAGACTTTCAACATAAAGAGGTGAAACTTAATATTATTGAGATGCATAAAACCATGCATCCCTCTCTCATAATAACTTTCAGTAGCATCATGAATGAAATTAACAATATAACTATTACATAAAACATTCTTATCATGAGCCACATGCTTAAAAGAATTAATACTCTCCACATAAACATAGTCATTCTTATTATTAGTAGTGGGAGCAAAATCAACAAAATAGCTATCATTATTATTCTCATCACCATAATCATCAAATATAGGAGGCATATTATAGTCATAATTAATTTTCTCCTCAATAGTACGTGGACTGAAAATATCATACTCATCATTGTAATCATCATATATTGGAGGTTTTGTATCATCATAAGCAATAGAATAGCTATCTTCAAAAGTTGGGGAACTAAAAAGATCATTTTCATAAACACTAGCTTCCCCAAGCTTAGACTTTTCCATAGCATTAGCAATAATGGTGTCCAAAGAATTCCTACTAACAACATTGCTATTAGCATGCAAATAAAGTTCCATAGGTTTTTTAATTTTCTCTTCAAACACTTCATGTCCTAACTCAAGATAAATACTATAAAGCTCTCTAATTTTTTTGTTGTTTTCCATTAAGCCTAACTAGTGAAAACAAGAAACAAAAAGACAAAATTGCAGAATCTAAAGGAAATAACTTCGAGCACTCACACCGGAGGATGTGAGTACCTTTTATACCTCCCGACAGCAATGTAAAATAGGCGTTTGCCGTGGGAGGTTCTTCTTCTTTAATCCTCCAGTGTGAATACCTTTTACCTTACCTCCCTGTCAACGGCGCCAGAAAATAGCTTGATGTCTACGCACTTCTATTCTTGTAGACAGTTGTTGGACCGTGATGACCCACAAGTATAGGGGGTGTATCGCAGTATTTTCGAGGGAAGTGAAACCCAATTTATTGATTAGACACAAGGGGAGCCAAAGAATATTTATAAGCCTTAACAACTGAGTTGTCAATTCAGCTGCACCCTGAAACAATCTTGCTCACAGCAGTTTGTCAGTAGCAACAGTTTTGTAGTAGGAATAGTAAAGTAAAGACAACAGTAACAATAGCAGTAAACAGCAGGGATTCGAAAAGCGGTAGGCATAGGGATGGATGGACGGGCGTTGCATGGACAAGACAATTCACATAGCAATCAGAACATAGGGCAATTGCAAATAAATAAGATAAAGCATCCAAGTACTAGATAATCCTAGGCATGTGTTCCATATATAGTCATACGTGCTCGCAATGAGAACTTGCACAACATCTTTTGTCCTGGCAGCCCGTTTGCAGCGGGGCCTCAAGGGAACTACTGGCAATTAAGGTGCTCCTTTTAATAGAGCACCAGAGCAAAGCATTAACACTCCGTGAACACATGTGATCCTCACATCAAAGCCATTCCCTCCGGTTATCCCGATTTCTGTCACTTCGGGGCCATTGGTTCCGGACAACAACGTGTGTATACAACTTGTAGGTAAGACCAAAAACAATACTATCATAATGAATCAATAACATGTTCAAATCTGAAATCATGGCACTCGGGCCCTAGTGACAAGCATTAAGCACAACAACTCGCAACAAAGTCATAAAGCACTGATAAAAGATACTAGACACCATGCCCTAACAATCTGATGCCATTACATGAACGATCTCATCCAATCCTCCCTACCATCCCCATAGCCTACAGCGGGGGATTACTCACTCATGGATGGGGGAAACATGGATGATCGATGGAGAAGATATGGTGATGATGATGGCGATGATCTCCTCCAATTCCCCGTCCCGGCAGGGTGCCAGAACGGAGTTTCTGGTACTGTTTCGTGGAATCTGGTGGTGGTGGCGGAGCGGAACTCCTTCTGGAAAAACGTCGACCCCCCCCCCGAAGTTTTGAGGTCAGAAGGCTTCTTATAGGCGAAGAGGGAGACCGAGGGGGTGCCTGGGGCCACCACACCAGGCCCTGGCGCAGCCAGGCCTAGCCCGCGCCACTAGGTGGTGTGGCCACCCCCTGGCTCTTCTCCGTCTCGTATTCTGGCTCCTGGAGTCTTCGGGTGAAATAGGATTTTCTGCATATTTTTCGGGAATTGTCATGATAGTTGATTTTCTGCGCAAAAAGTAGACACCAAGGCAATTCTGCTGAAAACAGCGTCAGTCCGTGTTAGTTGTATCCAAATCACACAAGTTTAGAGGAGAAACAATAGCAAAAGTGTTCGGGAAAGTAGATACGTTTTGGACGTATCAACTCCCCCCAAGCTTAGCTTATTGCTTGTCCTCAAGCAATTCAGTTGGAAACTGAGTGCGATAAAAGAACTTTCATGAACACATTTGCTTCATATGATGCATATATTCTCAGCATGTGACCAACTACTTAGGCAATTCATAATAAAGTGTATGCTACTGAGTCTACTTAATTGTCAATGCAGGCTATGAATAGATTCCAACTCAAAATAATAAGTAGCATGAAGCATAAACATAAGTAACATTATAATGCTCATAATAAGGTATGATAGAGTGGTATCTCGCTTGCCTTTGATTATGAATGCCAAGGCACCTCTGAAGTTCAAGTGATGACTAGAAGTAAAGATATCAAAGATACAAGCATCAAAGTCATAACACAAATAATCAAGTAATAAGACAAGCATAAAGAATGACAACTATGCTCTCAATAAGGTGCTTAGAGAATGTGTGGAGACTCAGCAAGTAGAAGAAAAGGTTTTGAATAATTTGAAAGGCTTCCAAATGTTGAAAGTATGGTACTTGCTAGCTTTGAGCTCTCATTGCCCCTATCATAAGCATCTTTAAATGGTTAAGGTTAAAGTAACACAACTAAGAGGATATGCTTGACAAGTTATAAATCGAAGCCTCATGTCCCTTACTTACGAAGACCGATCCTCATGCTACTCAACTTCAGTCACAAGTAAGCTCTTGTCATTGTAAGTACATATGTATCATAGAGAACCGCCAACGGGGTACCCCTTGCACATGACACGGAAGCTGTCCCATAATCAAAATAACAAGGCAAGCAGACAATGAGCATCTCAGCGATCTTTTTATTTACTATGTGCATAGGTTTTTATTGAGGATGCTTCATAGAATGCTCTTACGGTTATGCTGCAAGTTTCCACCATGATTAGGCATGGATTAGGCTAGCGGCCCAGGCGTTTCTCTAACATACATACAAACTCCATGATCTTACAAATTCCACTTTTATTTCACACCACTGGGATCCATAAGCAAAAGAACATGATATCAACGAGGTACTAAGTACCAATGAAATGTTGAAAACGTTCCCCATGAAACATGGTTCTGCTAACTTCAACTTATAAAGCGCAAGCATATACGCAGCAAGGAAGGACGCAATGGTTCAGGTTTATTAAATGCAAGAAAATAAAGTGTGCCATCAAGTTTGTGAGAGCTTTACTAACTAACTTTCTCATGACAAGCAAACATTTTATTCGGAAGAAAACA
The DNA here is from genome assembly GCA_023614405.1 of Avena insularis. Classification (NCBI taxonomy): domain Eukaryota; kingdom Viridiplantae; phylum Streptophyta; class Magnoliopsida; order Poales; family Poaceae; genus Avena; species Avena insularis. The sequence goes on along the minus strand of CM042689.1, from coordinate 360,811,944 downwards.
AGGCATATTGAATATGCACGGAAGTAGCAAATGATGCTAATGGGTAGGTATGGTGGACACTTTGGAAATATTTGGTTTAGGGAGTTGGAAACTTGAGTAAAACATACTCAGTGTAAGTGAAGGCTAGCAATAGTAAGGGAGCGACAAACGAGAGAGCAATAGCTGTCATAATCATGCTTGCAACAAAACAAAACTAACCATGGCATGAAAGTGATTCAAGATCCTCAAGGCAAAATAATTCATCAAGGGTTAACTGATTATTACAGTCATGTGCATGCATGAGAATGTGCCAAGTCAATTCAAATGAAACATTCAGAGGAGGATACCACGGTGTCATACCAAGTTATGATTAGAATAATGCAAGCAAACATTCATAAGACATGCCACAAACTATTAGCGAGCTGGAGCTAATCAAAAGAAAGCAAGAACTACTAAGCATCCAAAGATAACATACACCCTACACGAATAGGCTAAGCGAGCCCACAATGATGAGTATATGTACAAAAATCAAAACAAATAGAGTTCGTTACCAGCCTCTTACCACGCCTCAAGTTGTCATTAATCCTCATTATTGCTCTTCACTTATGTGGCTTGAATAATAATATGAAACAAAATCCCACTGAGGACTGCTGGACCCTGCAACAAACTCACAAAGCCAAAGAAGAACGACAAATATTTTTGTTGTTTTCGATTTTTTTTAAAAAACAAGAACCAAAGGGGAAAAACAAGCAAAGAAAAATCTTTTTGGGTTTTTCGAATAGTTCAAACATAGCAAAAAGGGAAAAACAAACCAAGGCAAGAAGAAGCAAACCAGAGAGAAACAACAGAAATATTTTTGGTCTTTTTATGTTTTTAGAAAGCAGAAGCAAAGAAAAAATGAAAAAAGAGAACGAAACATGAATATACAAAGTACCAACGCAACATGATATGGAGATGAGTGCGGTGTCGGCGTACCTCCCCCCAAGCTTAGGCTTTTGGCCTAAGTGGGTATCAATCCATGCACGAATAAGGGTTCCAAGCAGGTGGATCATGATAAGAATGGTCGTAGTTGGGTCCGTGGAAAGAGGAAGAAGCTCCCCAATCATAAGCAGGCTGCTGATATGAAGACTCTCCCGAATCATCCGTGACCTCCCTTCTAGTGTCCTGCTCCTGTTGGGAGAGCTCTCCCAAGTACGTGTCAAGCTCCTCCTCAGTGAGGGACCATCCTTCCCTGTTATCAAGGTTAAACAAAACAGGTGCAGGCAAAAGAACAACACGCTCGGACTTGCTCTTTCTCCAACCAACTTTGAGAAAGGTTATTTCATAAGATAACTCACTCATACTAGCTCACGAGGAAACAAATTTATGTTGTATCATGGAATTAAAATCAAGCCTTTCTATGGGGAACTGTAGGTCTAGATGATGAGGAACTAAACCATGCAATGCTAGTAAACGAGAAGCAATTAGGCCTCCACAAATTCCACCTTTCTCACGGTTAGCAGCAAGACGGAAAGCTATCAAAGCACCTAAGTTGTAAGACCTATCTCGTTTAAGAGCAGCAGAGGTAAATGCTAGATCATAAGAAGATAACTTATTGGCAGTTTTCCTAGCAAGAACACACTTGGCAACAAAGTAGGCAAAGTAATGAATGGAGAGAAGATGAATGTTACGGATTTTTCCATTCTCCTTCGAGAAGCCGCTCCCTTGGCAAATTTCTGCATATAAATCCATGAGTGGTTCAGGTCGCTCCTTAATCCTTTTACATGATCCCGATTGAGGTACCTTAATAGCTACACAAAAATCATCAAGAGAAAGGTTGACAGCAATATTGTAAATTTTGTAATGGACCATGGGGTTAGGCAAAGAGTGACTAAATTGGAAGTCCTGCACCACAGACATGGTTAGCTTCACAAATTGACAAGGTTCATCTTCCAAAAAGTGCTCTAACCCTGCGTTAGAAACCAAAGTGTGGAAATCTTGGAGAATTCCTGCAACTCTCATGAACTCAGAACATGGATAAATGGAGGGAAAAACTTCCTCTTCCCGGTGGACCTTCATGATCTCAGGCACACATAGGTCATGTTGGTTTAGGTGGTGCTCACTCATCTTCTATTCTGAAATTTAAACACCTATTAAACAAGTGATTGCAAAGTGAATATAATGAAGGATTCTACTAATAGGGAGTTGTAAGAGGCCTAAACATGCATCAAAACTATATCTCTAAGCATCAAACAAGCTTACAAGCTCTCAAAACATGTCACCTATAGTAGCAAAATACTCCAGATATAATCCATTAAACTCAAATATACTTGGACAAGGAGAGGAGTCACATACCAGGGAACAAATGCTCCAAATTTCAGCAAGAAAGATGGGCTGAGCAAGGAGATCAAAAAAATCGAGAGCAAGCATAGCAAGAACGCAATTTTGAGCAATGAACTGGAGCTTACTCGGGAGAGAGAAGAAAGTGGCAGGTGAGAGAGTTAGTGGGGGGCCAGGGGTGGCCCACACTAGGGCATGGTGCCACCGAGGGCAGGCCGCGCCACCAGGTGGTGTGCCTGCCTGGTGGGTCCCCCTGGTACCTCCTAGGTACTCCTCTGCCCCTTTTTTCACGTAAAAATTTAACATGAATTTTCTGGAATTTTTCGAGACACTTTATTTTTGGGCATTTTCAGGCATAGAAGAATGATTTTCTGGCAGACAGATTTTTTTTTGGAATGATGCAATGACAAAAAAAGGCTAGAACTACAGGAGTTCTAAGACACTCTAACATGCAAGCAACTAACAACAAAGAAAACTAAACGAAAACAAAAACTAAACTAGACAGAATAGAAGTAAACGGAAATAATCATAGTGAAAACATTGTTTTGTTCAATGAAATCCTTTTGTTAACAAGGTTGATCAGGTCTTGCAACCAAAACAATTCCATATGAGACAAAACTTTGTATTCCACTAATGATTATGTTACCTCAACCTTGATAGCAATGGTCCCAATCATAATAGTTTCAAAATTTTCTCTTGGTATGGGACAATATATTTCTCCAACTTGAATGCCCTCAACATGTTCAATTTAATTCAAACCATAAGTTATTTCAACCTTCTTGGGGAAATAGATAGTATGTTCCTTGTCATTCACATTGAAAGTCACCTTTCCTTGATTACAATTAATAACAGCTCCTGCAGTATTAAGAAAAGGTCTCCCAAGAATAATAGACATATTATCATCTTCAGGCATTTCAAGCACAATAAAATCAGTTACTATCAAGCAATTATGAGCCACTTGAACAGGTACATCCTCACATATACCAACAGGAATAGTGGTAGATTTATCAGCCATTTGCAAAGATATATCAGTTGGTATCAGTTTTTCAAGTTGAAGCCTCTTATAGAGAGAGAAAGGCATAACACTAACTCCAGCTCCCAAATCACACAAAGCAGTTCTAACATAACTGTTCTTAATAGAGCAAGGGACAGTTGGAATCACTGGGTCTCCAAGTTTCTTAGGAACCTTACCATTGAAGGAATAATTAGCAAGTAAAGTAGAAATTTCTTCATTAGGGATTTTCCTTTTATTCGAGACAATATCCTTCATATACTTTGAGTAAGGAGGCAATTTAATAGCATCAGTCAAAGGAATTTGCAAGAATAAAGGTTTCATCCACTCACAGAACTTATTATAGTGTTCATCTTCCTTTGACTTGTGTTTCTTATCAGGGAAATGCATAGATTTTTGGACCCAAGGTTCTCTTTCACTACTATGTTTCTTAGCAATAAAATCTTCTTTAGTGTATTTAGTATTCTTAGTGTGGTTTTCAGGTTCTTCTTCAACTTTTTCTTCATTAGGAACTTCATTTTCTTCATTACCACTTTCACTTTTAGCATCAGAGATAGATATACTATTAGGATCTATAGCAGGTTCAGAGGGTTCTACAACAGTTTTATGTTTCTTTTTCCTTTTCTTATGAGTAGAGCCACTATTTTCAGCTTGTTGAGAATCCTGCTCAATTCTTTTGGGATGCCCCTCGGGATATAGAGGATCCTAGGTAGCAGCACCACTTCTAGTTCTAATTTCATAAGCATGTTTTTCTTTAGCAGCATTAACTAGCAAGTCGTTTTGCACTTTAACGAGTTGATCTATTTGAGTTTGAACCATTTGAAAGTGTTTAACAATCATTTTAACATCATTAGAGGTTCTTTCCACAATATCTTTCAACTCAACAATAGCTCTAGTGTTTTCCATTAGATGATTTTGCACCCTTTTATTAAAGTTATCTTGCTTAACAATAAAGATATCGAATTCTTCTAAGCATTGATCAAGAGGTTTAGAGTAAGGGATATCACCTTCATCAAAGTGTTGGAGAGAGTGTACCTCAATAGTGGATGAGTAGGAAATAGGCTTACATAATTCTTCAATAGGAGGTAAATTCTTGACATTTGCAGCTTTAATTCCCTTCTCCTTAAGACATTTCTTAGCTTCCTTCATGACTTCATCATTTAATTCAATAAATCCCCTCTTCTTTGATGTTGGAATAGACACCGGAATAGTAGGTTCAGGTACAATTACTTCAGGTATAGCTTGTTTAGGAGGAGTCCAATCTTCATAGTTCTTACTTATTTTAGCCATTAATTCCTTAGCTTCCTTAGGAGACCTACTCCTGAAAACACAATCAGCACAACTATCTAGGTATGTCCTAGATTCCTCGGTTAGTCCATTATAAAATATATCAAGAAGCTCATTCTTAGGTAATGGACTTCCAGCTTGTGCATGAATCAAAGCACAAAACCTTGCCCAAGATTCGGGCAATATCTCTTTTTCTCCCTGTTTAAAATCAAAAAGTTCCTGCAAAATAGCATGTCTAGCACTAGAAGGAAAATATTTCTGCAGGAAAGTACTAATCAAGCAATCAGGGCTATCAATAGATCTAGGAGGTAAATTAATAAACCAAGTTTTAGCTTCTCCTTTCAGTGAGAAAGGGAAAATCTTAGCAACAAAGTAAGTACGCATCTTAATATCATCAGAAAACAAGCCACTCATGGTAGAAAGCTCATTCATATGTGCTACCGCACTTTCATTCTTAGTCCCACAAAAAGGTTCTTTCTCAACAATAGCTATGTAAGATAGATCGAGAGAGAAATCATAATCTTTATCTGTAATGTTTATGGGAGAAGCAACAAACTTAGCAATAGGAGACAATTTGGGTCTAATAGTACGCCTCTCAAGGAGACTCTTAGCAGTGCTCCTATCATGGGTGTTTTTACATTCTTTAATAAATTCAACGGTCATCTCAACATAACCATCTTTAATATCATAACTTTCACTAGACTCAGGTGAACTAACAGGTGTGGTAGTGTCTTCATTAGGAGTTTCGGTATTTCCAGCTATAGTTCTAGCAATCGTAGCATCTAGGAAAGGACCTAATGAACCACTCTTATCAAGCACAGTAGAAGCAACATCATAAGCATCAGAAGTTTCAGATTCAGCAGTAGTAGCAGTGTGTGTAGCATGTGTATGTGGTGGTGTAACGAGCTTACTTATAACAGACGGTGAATCAAGAGCAATAGCGGTGTTCAGAACCATACCTCTTCTTGTAGTGGATGGTAAAATAGGAACCTTGCCATCACGAGACTTACCCATGATGGATGGATAGTAGCGAACAATAGAGAATCCAAGTGAACTTGATAAATAAAGCTATGCTCCCCGGCAACAGGGCCAGAAAATAGTCTTGATGACCCACAAGTATAGGGGGTGTATCGCAGTATTTTCGAGGGAAGTGAAACCCAATTTATTGATTCGACACAAGGGGAGCCAAAGAATATTTATAAGCCTTAACAACTGAGTTGTCAATTCAGCTACACCTAGAAACAATCTTGCTCACAACATTTTGTCAGTAGCAACAGTTTTGTAGTAGGAATAGTAAAGTAGCAGCAACAGTAAAGTAAAGACAACAATAACAATAGCAGTAAACAGTAGGATTCGAGTGCGGTAGGCATAGGGATGGATGGACGGTCGTTGCATGGACAAGATAATTCACATAGCAATCAGAACATAGGGCAATTGCAGATAAATAAGATAAAGCATCCAAGTACTAGATAATCCTAGGCATGTGTTCCATATATAGTCATACGTGCTCGCAATGAGAACTTGCACAACATCTTTTGTCCTGGCAGCCCATTTGCAGCGGGGCCTCAAGGGAACTACTGGCAATTAAGGTGCTCCTTTTAATAGAAACCTGCAAAGCATTAACACTCCGTGAACACATGTGATCCTCACATCAAAGCCATTCCCTCCGGTTATCCCGATTTCTGTCACTTCGGGGTCATTGGTTCTGGACAACAACGTGTGTATACAACTTGTAGGTAAGACCAAAAAAAATACTATCATAATGAATCAATAACATGTTCAGATGTGAAATCATGGCACTCGGGCCCTAGTGGCAAGCATTAAGCACAACAAGTCGCAACAAAGTCATAAAGCACTAATAAAAGATACTAGGCACCTTGCCCTAACAATCTGATGCCATTACATGAACGATCTCATCCAATCCCTACCATCCCCATAGCCTACATCGGGGTATTACTCACTCATGGATGGGGGAAACATGGATGATCGATGGAGAAGCGATGGTGATGATGATGGCGATGATCTCCTCCAATTCCCTGTCTCCGGTGCCGTAACGAGTTTCTGCATCGTTTCGTGGAATCTGGTGGTGGCGGCAGAGCGGAACTCCTTCTGGAAAAATGTCAAACCCCCCGGAGTTTTTAGGTCAGAAGGCTTCTTATAGGCGAAGAGGGAGACCGAGAGGGTGCCTGGGGGGCCCACACCATCCCCTAGCGCGGCCTGGCCTGGCCCGCGCCACCAGGTGGTGTGGCCACCCCTTGGCTCTTCTCTGTCTCGTATTCTGGCTCCTGGATTCTTCGGGTGAAATAGGATTTTCTGCATATTTTCTGGGATTTTTCCTGATAGTTGATTTTCTGCGCAAAAAGTAGACACCAAGGCAATTCTGCTGAAAACAGCGTCAGGCCGCGTTAGTTGTATCCAAATCACACAAGTTTAGAAGACAAACAATAGCAAAAGATTCAGGAAAGTAGATACGTTTTAGACGTATCAGGCCTCCAAGTGCAGAGGTTTGTAGAACAGCAGCAAGTTTTCCCTTAAGTGGATCACCCAAGGTTAATCGAACTCAGGAAGGAAGTGGTCAAAGGTATCCCCTCTCAAGCAACCCTGCAAATCAAGATACAAGAAGTCTCTTGTGTCCCCAACACACCCAATACACTTGTCAGCTGTATAGGTGCACTAGTTCGGCGAAGAGATAGTAAAATACAAGTGGTATAGATAATTGTAAGTGGTGACGGTGATAGAAAATAGCTTGATGGCGTGGAAAAGACTAAAGTAAAACTGAAATAAAGATAGCAGCAAGCAAGCATGTAACAGATCTAGTTGCAAACGGTGTTTCAATGTTTAGAAACAAGGCCTAGGGATCATACTTTCACTAGTGAACACTCTCATATAAATATGTTCTCTTTATGATACTACGCTAAACTACTCTCCGGTTGGACACTCTAATCATTGGTAGGGCTATAACAGCACACCTCAAAGTTCATCTTTCCCATCTAGGTAACCCCACATTGTCACCTTGAGCACTAGATGGTTCAAACAAACACCACAATTTCATAAAGACATCCAACTCTAAATATAACTCATAACAAGTATTTGTAATCTCTAGCCTAAGTGCCACCATGGTGTGCACGCTGTCACTTTCACACACATGAGGAGAGCAGAGATCTTTTAAAGCACTTGAGTAGCAAGGTAGATCTACTTGATTACAAAGCTCATGATCACAATATGATCATGCATAGAGAGAGAGATGAACACATAGCTACCGGTAGAACCCTTAGCCTCGAGAGAGAACTACTTCCTTCCCATCATGGGAATCGGCAATGGTGATGGAGATGGTGGTGGAGATCGATGGAGATAGCTCTGGGGGCACTTCCCCGTCCCGGCAGGGTGCCGGAATAGAGACTTTCTATCCCCCGAATCTCCCCTTCGGTGGCGGCGGTGCTGCGGAACTTTTCATGGTTTTCTGATTGACTATCTAGTGTTTTTGCCTCGGAAGGAATATATAGGCGAAGGAGGCAAGGTCGATGGCCAGCCAGGGGGCCCACACCATGCCCTGGCGTGGCCTAGGGGTACCCGCGCCTGGGGGTGTGGCCACCCTGTGGCCCCTCTCTGACTCTCCTTCTCGCTCCGTGAGTCTTCCGGAAAAATAGGAACTTTAGCTTTTGTCCCGTCCAATTCCGAGAATATTCATTTTCTGACTTCCCTGGAACCAAAAACGGCAGAAAACAGGCAACTGGCACTGTGGCATCTTGTTAATAGGTTAGTCCAAGAAATCATATGAAAAGTACTCCAAAGTTGGAACGAAACACAAGAAAGTAGATAAAACCAAGCATGGAACATCAAAAATTATAGATACATTTGAAATGTATCAGTCAACAACGACGAGTCTTGGGTGCGTGGTCCAAGGGGGTCTCGACGAAGGACGCATCATGTTTGGACGTGCATCCAAGGTGGTCCAAGGGGGTCTCGACGAAGGCCCCCTCCAGCCTTTCTCCTCCTACACCGTCGCCGCCAGAGGGCATGGCCTAGCCTAGCCTGGCCGCGACTGGCGATGGCGGGGATCCTCCCCCCTCCTCACTCGGCAGGGACGGACTGAGACGACCCTCTAGGTCGGGATGTGGCCCATTCACCTATGTCATGGCATCTTACTCGGCACGATAGCCAGTGTTGAAGATCTTGTACAGGCAGATCGAGGTGAATGGCATGGAGATGGCCTCCCCCTCATGTGGCTCGGTCCACTGGACTACAGATCATGGGTTGTTGGTGAGATAGGCAGCCGATGATGGCTGCATCCTCGAGCGTCGTTACCTAATAAAAGAGCAAACATAATCTTCTCTAAACACACCCCACCTAACGTACACAAACCAATTAGCACCATATGATTAGGCCCACTAGACTAAATCTAAGGGCTAGCATTAATCTAATTGTTGTCTGGTGTGCACTTAGTAATTTAAGTTGACTGACTATACTCCACCGGTGGAGGAAAACAGACCCCATCCCCGCGTCCACATCGCCTAGAATCATGCAAGTATCAGGCCTTGCTCCCCAATTTCATGCGCCTTTCGTGAGGCTTTCCATTCTGGAAGATAAGCATAGTCCATCCCGAGGGAGAAAATGCCACACACGATCCAGATCGTGATCACTCCAACGTTCTAATTCCACTCGACGCCTCCTGCCACACGGCCTCTGATCCTCTCCAAGCGAGATCACCGTTCCACGAGTCGCAAACTTCCCAAGGCCGCCCAAGCAAAATGGAGATGGTCATCTACCCGCATGTATCTCTCCGCTTCCACGTACCCTCTTTGATGCTAACTATTCGATGATTATTATATTGGTGTTGACAGGAGGAAGGGGACCAAGAAAAGGATGCAAAAGCATAACTTCCTGTCTGATTCCAGTTTCTTCAGCGACCTTTCATAACCATGGAGTTGAGATAACGGTACATAAATAAAGGGGGTGGTGTGGACTTCGATTTTTTTTGCTTGGATTATTCACTCGATGTGTGTCCTTTCTTACACTACCTTGATAGATTATTCTATCATCAGATTACTGGTATGGACTTCTAATCTCATGTATTTCGTTCAGATAATTGAATTGTCCGCACCAAAGCGTTCAGTCAAAAGCCTGCACTACAGATTCACATCATTGGTATTCGAGCATCTCCACTCGGGATCCCTATACGGGCTCCGGCGCGGCCATTTTTTGGACCGTATGGGGAGGCGCCGGCATGAAATCGGAAATGGGGGCCGGTCGGCGCCCAGCCGTGCACCCCAAACCGGCCATTTTTTTATTTTCTGAATTATTTCAACACAAGCAATCAGTTAAATTGGAACACAAATTCAACACAATTATTCAACCAGTTCAACATAGTACAAAAATAAATTATGTTTAACACATCACACAAATTAAACAAGTTTGAATCAATGACCAACAAACTAGAGAGCTGCTTTTATGTTCCACAAATGCTCGATCAAATCATTTTGCAGCTGGTGATGAGTATTGGAGTCTCGAAGTTCTTGATGCTTGGCCAGGAAAGAGACAAAGGCAGTAGGCACCTGATGATCAACATCTGCAAGAGGACCCTGGCGATAGTATGGTTGAGTGTCCAACACTGGGTTCTCCCACTCGCTCTCATGATCCTGTTGTGCAAGATGATACAAGCAGTCATGACCTCCCACATCTGATCCTTGGACCATGTAAGCGCAGGGTACCGAACAATGGCGAATTGAGCTTGCAGCACACCAAATGCCCTCTCCACATCTTTCCTGCAAGCCTCCTGGCACTGAGCAAACCAAGTTTTCTTCCCTCCAGGCACTGCATTTGAAATGGTCATGACAAATGTTGATCACTTTGGATAGATGCCATCAGCCAGATAGTAGCCCTTGTCATATTGGTGTCCATTGATCTCATAAGCCAGAGGAGGAGAATTGCCTAAAACAAACTTGGCAAACACATCCGAGCACTGGAGCACGTTGATGTCATTGTGCGATCCTGCCACCCGAAGAAACCATGCCAAATCCAGAGATCGTTATCTGCCATTGCCATCCCGACGGCGGGTTAGGGGTGGTCGTGGCGGTCGCCAGGGGGTCGGGGGGTTCGAAAGGGTATAGGATAGGTTTTCTGGTCGTTTGTCACCGACAAGGCTGGCCCGCACCGTTTTCTCGACGCGCCGGCGCCCCCGCTCGCCTCCATGTACATTGGGTTTCGCCTAGGACCGCCGGCTAAATAATTGGGCCATGCCGGCGGAAATTCTGAAATGAGGGTCGCGGCTGGGCGCGTTTTTGGCGTCGGCGGCCCTCATTGGCCTTTGGGGACGGATTTGAGGACCCCGAGTGGAGATGCTCTTAATCCATATTTTCTACTCCCTGCGTTCAGTAAATGACGGGGAAACCCAAATACCGCCATCGCCTACAGGCCCCCTCCAGCCTTTCTCCTCCTACCCCGTCGTCGCCAGAGGGCGTGGCCTGGCCTAGCCTAGCCGTGACTGGCGACGGCGGGGATCCTCCCGCCTCCTCACTCGGCAGGGACGGACTGAGACGACCCTCTAGGTCAGGATGTGGCCCATTCACCTGTGTCATGGCGTCTTACTCGGCACGATAGCCAGTGTTGAAGATCTTGTACAGGCAGATCGAGGTGAATGGCATGGAGAGGGCCTCCCCCTCATGTGGCTCGGTCCATTGGACTACAGGTCATGGGTTGTTGGTGAGATAGGCAGCCGATGATGGCTGCATCCTCGAGCGTCGTTACCTTGTTGAAGGTGTCGCTGCTACAAATCTCCTGAATCATGCCTAGAGGCTCCGACGGAAACCCTAGATCTGCGTCTCACAGATCAGATGATGGCGGCAATAGCAGCGTCGTTCTCCCTCTTAACGTCATCGTTTTGGAGCACGAGATGTCTGTAAGGGTCTATTGGTGGAGCGGTGTTCATCCACCACGTCAACAACGACGAGTCTTGGGTGCGTGGTCCAAGGGGGTCTCGGCGAAGGACGCATCATGTTTGGACGTGCGTAGGACGGTGGCGTTGTCTAGAGCCATGGTGGCATTGACGGCGGACCTAACAAGGTCTATGCCTAGATCCCTATCTCGAAGATGGTTGGTGGAAGTTGCTGGCGGCTACTTCTCGAGCGCGTGCTCTGGTGCATGCTGAGGATATGTCGGGCTGATTCGTGCCTCCCGCTAGCTATTGGGCGGTCGGATTGGGGCCTCCTATTTTTTGATGATACGCGGCCAGGGTGATGGCTCTAAAATGGCCATCCCCTTCATCTAGGTTTTGTAGTTAGAGAGGTGGCTTCAACTTTGATCTATGTATTCGTTTTGTAAGGTCTTATTGAGTAATAAATAAAAAAGGTTGTGCGCATCATTCTGATGCAGAGGCTAGAGGTATCGCCTCCATTTCGAAAAAAACTAATTGTTCACATTGCAAGTGCAATTGAAGAAATTTGGAGGATTGATTGGCTTGCCAGTGTGTCGGGTACATACTAAGGATTCTTCAGGTTATGATGATCCACACAACTAATTTTAAGTTCAGTGTGCACGAAATCAGCTGGTAGTCGGTGGATCTTGGATTTTACTTAGGGTCAAACGATTTGAGATATTGGTAGTATCTACATCTGAAGCTATAATATATGCGGTAAGATGGTTCTTGATGCCTTGCACTCTTATACTTCTCATGATTAAATATCACCAAGTCTTGTAGCTTCTTTTTGTTGTCGGATCTACAATTGGGTTTGCTAATTTACACATTATACGATGACTATATTGTAGATATTGTGATGCAAAATAATAATAGCAGACATATGGCATTGTATTTGCGTAGACTTTAGATGCTTAGAATATTCTATGACTTTAAACTTTTTATAAAATTCACTAAAAAATTATGTCTGCTTAGAATGGCTATAACTTCCTAACCATGTTTCCTAATTTCTTATTTGGGTGCAAAGAGAAGAAATTGATAGAAATTTGATGCAAGTACTTGGATATTCACAAAAGTTTTGTAAACATTGGCATCCCAAAACCGTCCCATGCCATCGTCCGGTGCCCACAACGCTAGCGTCTCCACTAATTTTTTATATCAGAAATTTGATATGTATTGCAGAGATTTTTTTTATTATGTTTTTCAGCCAAAAATATCCAGACTTGGAACATATGCCCGCATTTTTGTTCTTAGCTATCCATCTAGCTGCTAGATATGAAATTTATCTGTCTATGCTGCAATGTGGGTATCTTTGATGGTTTGTTAAAAGTAGTAATAAACCAATAACTAATTAAAGTGCTCATGTCTTTGTGAGCTAGACAACATTGTATTAGTCGATGAGTCTAGCAATACTGTATTGTCTGGCATTGTCAGATCTTCTGGTTGGTGACACGTCTCACATTGATAAAGCTCAACAATGTAATAGCATTCCTTTGATTAAGCCGAAAGCATATGTATACCGGAGAAACAAAATGCTCAATATCGTAACCCTAATATTATATAGAGAAACATGTGTACAGAAAAAGATATAGAAAATATGAAAAGCATATATGAATTTGTATGGTTTTTTGAATTGAATAAATTAATCGACAGGGGGATCGTGCGTTGCACGTGCAGGCTTACTAGTCATATTACAACGTATCATCCATGGGACTTGGGAGAGTCCAAGTCTAATTAAATTTCGGTGGATTCTACAACTTTGTTCATAATGTCTTCAAATTATTCATAATAATGAATTAATAATTTGTTCACATCTCCATCTCCGTCTCCAGCAATTAAAGACACACAGCTGGTGGATCCAAATAACGTGGATCACACCGTTGTTTTCGCCAATGCTACCCCATAACCATTACCATTCATCTTCGACCAAAATTAGTCTAATGATGAGGTCAATTTCCTTTTTTCCCACGCCGAATGTGCCCAACAGCTGGTAAAAGAGTTGCCGTCGAGGTTCTCGCACGAGATTAAGAGATTCCACCAAACAGTAGTTGTCGTCAAGCCACGGGAGTGTCCAAGTCTAATTAAATTTCGGTGGACCATACAAATTTGGTCATTATGTATAATCAACTATTACATACAAAGCCACGGGAGTAATAATTTGTTCACATCTCCATCTCTAGTAATAAAAGACGCACAGGTGGTGGATGCAAATAACATGGGTCACACTGTTGTTATAGCCGATGCTCCAGATTTGTTCAGTGATGCTTATCCATCATAAGCCGTACACGTAATCATTACCATTCATCTTCGAACAAAATTATACTAGTGATGATGAGGCCAGTTTTTTTTGCCCATGCCCAAGCACTTCTTTTGGGCTTATGCTTATGGAGAAGCAAGCTTATGGATTTCCGTGGAGATAAGCTGCGGCGGGGAAAAGCTCCCAGAAACAGTTTGTACATTTCTTTTGTGCTTATGAGATTTGTTGGGTTGAGTTGTGAAATATCCGTAATACCCATGATTTGATATATGCCCTGCATACATGAATGTCTCTATTGAATTGATGTACTAACCATCTGAATCAAAAGTCCGAACTGATGGAAAGGACTAGGCGTGTATTATATATTCTTAACACTCTCTCTCACGTCTAGGCTATTTTAGTTCCTAGCGTGGGTTCGGTGCAGGCCGCAGAATCTTTTTTAATACTGCGTGAGCGTGTCTTGAACTTGAGACCTCTTGTCTCTGATACCATATTGAATTGATGCACTAGTTATCTGAACCAAAAGCCCGAACTGATGGAAAGGATTAGGCCTGTATTATATTCTTAACACTCTCATGTATATGACAGTTTGGTAGAAAAAATAAGCTAGAAATGAATCGACGCTTTCTATCGCACACGTTGCTGCTTCAGAGATGGTTTCAGATCATGGACAAAGTCCAATGCAGAACTGCATACAAATACAAGAGAACGTGCATGGATTTCATGGCAAGAAGCGCAAAAGGGGATGCTCTGCAGCGAGGTCATCGAGGCTCGGAACGAGATGCTGATCGACAAGAACGTGCATGTAGTAGCCTGCGGCACTCCTGGAGCACGATGGTTGACGAGTTCGACGGCGACTAGCACGGGAGGAGCTGTTTGTCGTCGGTCAGGAGGATGGACGAGCAGGGGGCGGACGGGCGGGTGGATGCGGTCAGTGGTCGGCGGACGGGCGTGGAAATGGAGGCGGTTGACTGCGGGGAACTCCAGGAGCAGGGCCGGCCCTCGGGACCTGCGGGGCAGCCGCCCCGCGCCTAAAAAAAAAATAGGAGTTCTTCTAGAAATATGCTATATATAAGCAGGTCTTAAAAAAAGATTTTTTTTATTGGGCTGGTGGACTAATGGGTCTTTTTTTCGCTGTCATAGACTCTGAGCCGAGGCGATTGATACGGTACAGTGCGAGGCCGAGGCGTAGGCCAACCACTCGACTCCTAGTCCTAGACGGCGTCGGTCGCTTCGCTTCCTCCCAGACAAACAAAACCAACAATTGATCGTACGTCTCCTGCCCGAGCCTTATCGACTCCACTGGATCAGAATATTGGATCGGGATACGGGAACGGGGAGCCTCGAGGCCCTCAACGATCGACGCCAGGCGCAAAGGCCAGACGATCTACGAGACGATCGACCACCTGGCAGCTGGTCTAGTGGTCCGCTCCCGCCCATGTCTCTGCTGGTTACGCCATAATTCTTAGTTCTTAAATCTTAATTCTAATTACAATTCTTAGCACATATTTGAAGAACTCCAGTTGTTCAAAAGTATATTTGGATTTTTAATAAGTTCGACATCCTTAAAGGCATTGGATGGTTCTCAATTGAAACATTGCACTACATTTGCAAAAACTTTTACTCGGCTTGGTACAAATGGTAAACCTGATATATGTGATATTGAGTTAAATGCACTTATTTCTGAGTTAAGTGTTATGAAGTTCATTTTGCCAAACACATCAATGTTTGCTATGTAGCTTTTTGAGTTTGTCAGGGAAACAGATTGTTATCCTAATATTTGTATCGTTTATCGGATCTTATTTACTATGTCCATGACTATTGCATCAGCTGAAAGATGATTTTCAAAGTTGAAATTATTAAAGAACTATTTGAGATCTATAATGTCTCACGAGAGGTGAAATAGTTTGGCAACTCTATGCTAAGAAGTTAGTGGATGAGATTGATATTCATTCTATCGTCACGGGCTTTGCTTTAGGAATTTTTGGAGGAAATTTTAAGGTATCATATAAATATTGTTATTTTTATATAAATATTATAGTTGGAAGTATACTTAAACTATTTATTTTTCATCATTTCATATATCCATAAAAAAATTATAATAAGGGGCTCAAAATTTTAGTTTCGCCCCAGAACCCCGAAATCTCAGGACCGGCCTTGTCCGGGAGAACCGCTGTGTTGGAGCTGGCTGGCGGCGGCGTTGGATGTGGTGCGCGATGCCGGATCATAACGCTAGGCGACAGCCATGCCCGCACAAGAGGACGGGAGAGAGGAGTTGTGGGGGTCGGGTCGCGTGAGTGAGGACGGGCCAGCTCGGGGAAAACGATTGGCCCGCGGTGGCACTTCTCCCGTAATAAACATGAGAAAGGGAGGTATTTTGGTACACCGATTCAGCTTTCAGGCAGAAGCCCCTGGAAGCTGTCCTCTTCTTGCTTTTGCGGACTGCCATATTTGCACTATAAGCCCAACAAGCGGTCGGGAGAAGCTACGCAGAAGCAGCCACTTATTTTGGGCTTCTCCGGTGGAGAACCTAGAAGCAGTTCTAGAAGCCCAAAAGAAGTGCCCCTTTAACCAAGCACTCTTCCCCGCAAGGAAAAAACTAACCCAGCACTCTATTTGTATCATATTTGTGTGCATGCGTGCGTGTGGGTGGGATGGGGGTGGGAGTACTCGCCTCCGATACAGACCGATCCAGTTCAATATATGGAAATCAGCATTGAATCACATCATGCTACGCAACTATTCTTACTACGGTGAATTTCTTCCATCTCTTGTCCATGGTTAATCCTCACTTGAATGGGATCCTACTTGAGTCAAATACATGTCTTATGCCTAGGCCCCTACCCATGATGCCAATAGGAGATGTAAAGGAGGCCCAATGAGCCAAGACGCTCAAGCAAGAAGCATGGAAGAGAAGACGAAAGAAAGGAACCGGAGCTAGCTCTAGCCCAGCCGGATCGACCGCCAGAAGGAACCAGCTCCAGCTCCGGCGCGCCGAAAATGCCACAAAAACCAAACTAGTGCCCCACCAAAAACCTCTCTTGTACACCGAACTGGCGCCCGCTCAATCCATCCGGCGCCCGCCGAACCATTCCGGGCCCAGACCCGGTCCCGCCGAACTTACCGTAGGAATCTCCTATCACAGTTACGGGTTTGATGCCCTGAAATATTCCCTTACCTACCCCTTCGCCCCTAATACTATAAATAGACGCATGTGGCTCAGATCTAGATAGAGATGAATTGAGTTGAGACTCTTAGCATGTGCCAAAGAACCCTAGACGAGAATCCCTTCTCTAGATTGAATATATAATTTGTACCAACACCATCCTCAAGTACTTTGTCTCTCTAAGTCAAGGATTATAGTAGTTGCTTGGTCTCTCCCTTCGGGATTCTACTTTGTACTACTCTCTCCTTGATTTGGATTCATTTACTTGATAATCTCATCTCAGGTGATTCTACTGCAAGGTCTCTCGTCTCGGGATTCTATTGGATTGGTTGTTCGAACCAACATGAGCAAACCAAATAGTGTGTGTGTTTTGCATGTGTTTGTATCTTTACCTTGCCTTATGTACCGAGTTCATCGCATTTCTCGTGTTCCCCTCACTTCCATCCCAAATCTGTGAAGATCGGGTCACCCTAAGGGTCAATCCCCAAACAACCCGCAACATAATGGTATCATACGCTTCTGGTTGCCACGGATTTGACTTCGTTCATTGATTTCCACCATAAAATTGGAAATATCAAAAAATTATCCCAAATTGCTTTTGGTTCGATATGTCAAATCGGTAAGTTTTTAGTGGTTTTTGTCCATGAATCTGGTGCTTTAGGTGATGATCTTTGTTTCCTTGTGTTCCCTAGCCCCAATTTGGCAAATTTCCTACCGAATCAACAAATTGGAGTTCTTGAAGTCGTCACAAACTCAAACCGGTGGACGACCCGGCGAACCGGAAATGCCGCTGAACTGATCCAGTGAGAAATATTGCGGGCCAGAATCACCGCCAAATCAGTTCAGAGAAATATCTAACGGGGCCGACTAGCTCGCCAAAATTTTCCCAGCCTCAATTTTTGACGTTTTTCTCTTGTTTTGTTCGTGTCTCGTATGTGTTTCGCAAGACCAACAACAAGCTTCCGCAACAACACCCATCCACGCTCTCCGACACCATGCAACTCTAACACCACTCTCCACCACCGGTTGCAAGTACGACATCAATACAAGATATAACTTGCAACACTCTTGTTAACCTCATTTCTTTCTTTGTGTGTTACCTAACCCATCGAGAGTAGCTTGTTTTGTTTTTTCCAAAGCATCGTACTTGCTCTTGCATAGTGATATTGCATAGGCAGTAGCAAAAAAGATGACTCCATAGCATAGAAAGAAAGAAAATATCAGAAAAGGAGAAAAAAGGAAATAGATATGGAAAGAAAATATCCCAATACAAAAGAGAGTCCCAAAGCTTGTAAATAAGAGCGCGAGATAGAGTAAGGCAAGTGTACAAATCTATTGCTTCTTAAACTTTTGGTGAACAAGCTACGGTCTCTCCTCATGTTTGCACGACATCGAGCGTAGTCATCGTTAGGATAATTTTAGTTTGTTGCACATTTTCTATAGTTGTGCTAACCACATTTATCTCCACCGCGTGTGTATAGTTATAGGTTTCCTTAATATTTTGATCATTTCCTTTCACATTTTGATCTTTTGATTTTACCCACTTTTGATAATAACCTTTTCATTTGGTTGTTCTATTTGCTATCCACCTTTCTAACCTTCCACCATAAGCCTTTGCGTGTGTCTTGTGTTTTCGCTATCCACTTTGCTCTCGGTGTGAACAATATTTCCAATGTTTGACCAAGGTGAGGCAAGGTAGCAAATACCATTCCACCATTATCACATTTCCTTTCAAGTGTGGTTGTACGACATGCCTAGGAGAAGCGGAGATAATGGAGATAGACATAATAACTTCCACAACCAAGACGAGTTCGCTACATGCCACACCTTTTGGGTGCAACATCAAGAATTTAATGAGCAATTTAATAGGCTCGAGAACCGTCTCGATGACACATTCCGAGAGTTCGAATACTATGACCGGCAATGTCAAGTGGACCATCATGCTCCATTCCAATCTCTTCACCAAGCTATTGTCAACCTAGACAATCATCGTGGACATCACTCAAGCTTGTCAAGCTCGTCTTGTACTCGTTCCTAAAGTTGCCATGGCGAGTCCTCAAGTGCACACTCCCGGTATGGAAAACCCCACCACCACAATGGAGAAAGACAAGATCGTCACCATCATGCACAAGCGGGTGATCCACAAACTCTCCAACCACAACAAGTGGTCCATGAACGTTTACCACTATAACAAGAAGAGCATGGCCGTCCACCACACCAAGAAAACATACAAGTGCAACATCAACAAAAGGAAGAACATAATGGTGAAGACCATTGAAATGATAGGCGCCACCATCAACCTCATGACCATCGTGCACCACAACAACACAATCATGAGCCGGCATGTGATCCAAGTGATGATGATGAGGATGAGCGACATGATAGGCACAAAAACCGGCATGCACAACCCCACCATCTGCATCGGCAAGCAATGCATTCAAATGATCCCAAGGAAAGGTGTCAAAGGGACCATGAGAGAGATCATCAAGCTCCTCCTCTAACGCCACCTCAAGGAAATCAAGCTCCTCCTCCTCCATCACCGCATGACCCAAATGAAGCAAGTTTGAGACAAGAACACCACAACCACTATCGCGCATGATGATGGCAAGTTCGGGAAGCTCAAGTTTGTTATTCTCAAGTTAAAAGGTAAAGAACATGTTGATGCATATATTGAATGGAAACTCAAAGTTGATAAGATCTTACGAGTTGACAACTACTTTGAAGATAATAAAGTTGCAATGACATCTCTTGAGTTTGAGTACTATGCCAATGTTTGGTGGGACAACCATCAAAGCCACCGTGAGAAGAAAGATGAGCCACCGGTTAGCACTTGGACAAAAATGAAGCAAGTAATGTATGCAAGGTTCATCCCCAAGCACTATAGGCAAGACCTCTTCGACAAGCTACAAAACTTGAAGCAAGGTGCAAAGTCCATTGAAGAGTACTATAAGGAAATGGAAATGACAATGATGTGAGCTGATGTGGAAGAGCTCGTGGACCAAACAATAGCAAGATTCCTCAATGGTTTGAGCTGCCCAATATGTAAAATTGTTGATTTCCAACCTTAGAAGAACCTTATCTAGCTTCCACACCGAGCCACCAAAGCTGGGCGCCACTTGCACAAGGAAGATGCTTATGAGAAGACCAATGCATAATTTGCTTCAATCAATGAAAATGCCCCCAACAAGTAAACAAATCAAGCACTAAGCTCACCCAAGCAAGCAAAAACTCCAATCGCACCCCCCTACAAGACAACAACGGATAGTGAAGTCATTTTTTACAAGTGTGGAGGAAAGTGCCACAAATCATATGAGTAAATCAATGATGGCTCAAAATATATTCGAGCTCATTGGGGAACCCCAAGAGGAAGGTATGATGAGCACAACAGCAAGTTTTCCCTCAGTTATGAAACCAAGGTTATTGAACCAGTAGGAGTAAGGAAACACCTCCAAGGTGTTGTTTCCAACTTGGAATCCTGCACAACACAACCACAAAACTTTTCCCCCAACTTACAGTGAGGTTGTCAATCTCACCGGTTTTGCTAAAACCAAAGGATTAAACGTATTGTGTGGAAGATAGTAATTGCTTGTAGAAAGTAAACAGAAAATAGTAAATAGCAGATTGTAGATTGATAGTAAAAGAAATGACTGGGTCCATAGTTCACTAGTGGTGATTCACATTAAGATAGATGACATGTTGGGTGAACAAATTACAGCGGGGCAATTGATAGACACCGAGAAAGAATACATGCATATACTAATCATCTTGACTCCTATGAGATTTGATTGGGCATTACAACATTATACATAGACCATAATCCAACTGTATCTATGACTAATAATCCACCTTCAGGTTAACATCTGAACCCCCTCCAGTATTAAGTTGCAAGCAACAGATAATTGCATTAAGAAAAGTGTGTAAAGTAAACAATACGATTGTTCTATGAACAAAGGATTGCTGTTTTCTCCCTAGTAGCAACATCACATCTAGTACCTTAGAGATTTCTGTCACTTCCCT
Source organism: Avena insularis (assembly GCA_023614405.1). NCBI lineage: Eukaryota > Viridiplantae > Streptophyta > Magnoliopsida > Poales > Poaceae > Avena > Avena insularis. Next base: position 360,790,997 of record CM042689.1, on the reverse strand, counting down.
AGATTACTAGAGGCATGAACCCGCTATCGAGCATAAATACTCCCTCTTGGAGTTGCTAGCATCTACTCGGCCAAGATAGCTACTAACAACGGAAAGCATGCAAGATCACAAATAACATAGACATGATAGAATCAATAATCAATCTGAAATAGCATCTCAATATCCATCGGATCTCTGCAAACACAACATGTAGATTACAAATAGATGATCTTGATCATGAACAGAGCTCACAAGATCTAAACATGGTAGCACGAAGGAGAAGAACCAACCATCTAGCTACTACATGGAACCGTAGTCCAAGGATGAACTACTCACGCATCACACCGGAGGCAGTCATGGTGATGAAGAAGGCCTCCAGGGTAATATCTCCCCCGGAAGGGTGCCGATAAGAGCTTTAGATCCCTCCCGATCTAGGGATGAAGACTCTTTCGTAGAATTTTGATCGAGTACTTAGGGTTTCTGTATCGGAGGCTTCTTATAGGTGAAAGGGTGAGGCTGGTGGAGTACCAAGGGGCCCACACCACCCTAGGCACGGGCTAGGCCTGGTCGCGTGGCCAGGTGGTGTGGCCGGCTCCTGGCCCTTCTCTGTCTCGTCTTCTGGCTCCGTGTTCCCCTCGGTGAAATATTGACTTTGGCTTTTCTCTCGTCCAATTCCGAGAATATTCATTTTCTGAGTTTTTTGGAACCAAAAACAGCAGAAAATAGGCAACTGGCACTGTGGTAGCTTGTTAATAGGTTAGTCCAAGAAAGTGTATAAAAAATACTCTTTCGTATGGACAAAACATAAGAAAGTAGATATAAAATAAGCATGGAACATCAAAACTTATAGATACGTTTGCAACATATCAACATCCCCAAGCTTAACTTCTGCTTGTCCTCGAGTAGGTAAGTGATAAAAAAGAAAGAATAATTTTTTAGGTGACATGCACCATCATAATCTTGATCAAAGTATTTGTAAAACATTGATAGCTGGGATCATAGTACTTTAACATAGCATGAAAGATATAGTTCTAACCATAAGACATAGCAACTATGTTGTAACATGAAAAGGCACAAACAAAAGATTCATGAATAACAATGCTTTGCAAGACATTTGTTTGTTTCACATAAAGAAAACATAATGAGAATGGTATTCAGCTTGTCCCTTATAGTGTAGCAAAACATAAATGCATAGGACACATTGATACGTTGCTAACGTATCCATAATTTTTGATGTTCCATGCTTGGTTTATCTACTTTCTTATGTTTATCCACACTTTGGAGTACTTTTCATATGATTTCTTGTACTAACCTATTAATAAGAGCCACAGTGCCAGTTGCCTGTTTTCTGCTGTTTTGGTTCCAGAAAGTCAGAAAATGAATATTCTCAGAATTGGACCAGACAAAAGCCAAGGTCGATATTTTACCGAAAGACTCACGGAGCCAGAAGACGAGACGGAGAGTGGCCATAGGGTGGCCACACCATGTGGTGGCGCGGGCTAGCCCTGGCCGCCCACCGACCTTGCCTCTTCGCCTATAAGATGCCTTCCGATGCAAAAACCCTAAATTGTCAAGCCTCCAACCACGAAAAGTTCCGCAGCACCGCCACCACCGAAGAGGAAATTCGGGGGACAGAAAGTCTCTGTTCGGGCACCCTGCCGGGACGGGGAAATGCCCCCGGAGCCATCTCCATCGATCTCCACCGCCATCTCCATCACCATTCCTGATTCCCATGATGATGAGGGAGTAGTTCTCTCTCGAGGCTAAGGGTTTTACCGGTAGCTATATATTCATCTCTCTCTCTATGCATGATCTTATTGAGATCATGAGCTTGTAATTTATAGATCTACCTTGCTGCTCAAGTGCTTTAATAGATCTCTGCTCTCCCCATGTGTGTGAAGTTGATAGTGTGCACACCATGGTGGCACTTAGGCTAGAGATTACAAATACTTGTTATAAGTTATATTTGGAGTTGGATGTCTTTATGAAATTGTGGTGTTTGTTTGAACCATATAGTGCTCAAGGTGACAGTGTGGGGTTACCTAGATGGGAAAGATGAAATTTGAGGTGTGCTATTATAGCCCTACCAATGATTAGAGTGTCCAACCGGAGAGTAGTTCATCGTAGTATCATAAAGAGAAGATATTTATATGAGAGTGTTCACTAGTGAAAGTATGATCCCTAGGCCTTGTTTCTTAGCATTGAAACACCGTATGCAACTAGATCTGTTACATGTTTGCTTGCTTCCATCTTTATTTCAGTTTGCCTTTAGTCTCTTCCACGCCATCAAAGTATTTTCTAGCACCGTTATCTTATATCTATACCACTTGTATTTCACTATCTCTTCACCGAACTAGTGCACCTATACACCTGACAAGTGTATTGGGTGTGTTGGGGACACAAGAGACTTCTTGTATCTTGATTGCAGGGTTTCTTGAGAGGGGATACCTTTGACCACTTCCTCCCTGAGTTCGATAAACCTTGGGTGATCCACTTAAGGGAAAACTTGATGTTGTTCTACAAACCTCTGCACTTGGAGGCCCAACAACTGTCTACAAGAATAGAAGTGCGTAGACATCAAGCTATTTTCTGGCGCTGTTGCCGGGGAGGTAAGGTAAAAGTTACTCACATCCTCCGGTGTGAGTGCTCGATGTTATTTCCTTTAGATTCTGCAATTTTTTCTTTTTGTTTCTTGTTTTTATTTTCACTAGTTAGGCTTAATGGAAAACAACAACAAAATTAGAGAGCTTTATAGTATTTATCTTGAGTTAGGACATGAAGCGTTTGAAGAGAAAATTTAAAAACCTATGGAACTTTATTTGCATGCTAATAGCAATGTTGTTAGTATGAATTCTTTGGACATCATTATTACTAATGCTATGGAAAAGTCTAATCTTGGGGAAGCTGGTTGTGATGAGCATGATATTTTTAGTCCCCCAAGCACGGAGGAGAAAATTTACTTTGATGATACTATGCCTCCAATATATGATGATTACAATGATGAATATGATATTTTTAGTCCACCTACTATTGAGGAGAAAATTAATTATGATTACAATATGCCTCCTATATTTGATGATTATGGTGATGAGAATAATAATGATAGCTATTTTGTTGAATTTGCTCCCACTACAATTAATAAGAATGACTATGCTTATGTGGAGAGTAATAATTATTATATGCATGTGGCTCATGATAAGAATGTTTTATGTGATAGTTATATCGTTAATTTTATTCATGATGCTACTGAAAGTTATTATAATAGAGGGAAACATGGTTTTATGCATCTCAATAATATTAGGTTTCCTCTCTTTATGTTGAAAGTCTTAAAGTTGCACTTGTTTTGCTTTCCTATGCTTGTTGCTTTGTGCTTTCATGACTTGTTTATTTACAAGATTTCTATGCATAGGAAGTGTGTTAGACTTAAATTTGCTTTGAATTTGCTTCTTGATGCTTTCTTTTACTTAAATTCATATTTCTTATGTGAGCATCTTCTCAACTTCTCATTCCTAACTTAAAGGCGTTAAAGAAAAGTACTTATTGGGAGATAACCCAAAAGTTTTAGATGAGTCTTGGAAGTTATTACCTCAGTAATAACCGCTCCTTATCTTTTTTATTTGCTTTTGGTGCCAAAAGTAACCTCTAATGAGAGAGATGTAATGATTGGGAAAGTTGCTGTCCCGAAACAAATTTCTGTGCTTCACCGTAAAAATTCGTGTAAAATCTCTGTACATCCTTTTGAGACGTGAATTTTTGTGCTTATGCCCCAGGTTGTTATATAACTTTCTTTAGCTCAACACTTTTCTATTTGAGCAACAGAAGGTCTTCGAAAAAATTTGTCTTTACCTGCTGGTCTGTTTTGACAGATTTCTGCCATTATTTGCATTTGCTTCTTGTTGGTTCCTTTTTGAGTTATTTTGAGGAATTGAACTTTTTGAGGGAAGTGCTACAGTAGCTAGTGTTTTAATGAAAGTTTTATTGGTGTTTGAACTGAACCTAAAGACTTATTATCTTGAGTGCACTAATGTTGCTAATAATGATTGTGTGAAGTTTTGTATGAAGGAAAAATTTCAGGTGTATGGAAGAAATGAGTAATGAGATGAAGGGTGGACTAAAGCTCAAGTTTGGGGATGCCACGCGTGTCACCCCAAGAAATATCCAATAATTACAAGCGTCAAAGCTTGGGGATGCCCAAGGCATCCCCTTCTTCATCAATAAAAATCCCAGGTTTCTTCCAAACACTTCATTTTTATTGTTTCATACACAGTTGTGTTGTTCTTGGAGCGTCTTCTTTTTTCTTTTTGTTTTGGTTTTTCGTTTGCTTGGTTTTCTTAGTTTGATGAATAAATTGGTTGGACCCCCTCTTTCATACATTGGTTTTAAAATAGTTTGATTTGGATTGGAAAAGAGTAGGAAAGTTCATGCTTAAGTGGTAAAGAGAGCTTGTTTTTGACTGTGGCCTATGCTTTGTCATGCCATGCTTGATATTGATTTGGCTTTATGCTTAGTATTCTTTGATGTAGCATGACTTGTTATAAATAATTTAGATTGCTTAATGTGCCTTTGAAGAATCATGCGTTGCTTTAGCATATTAAAGCATAGTATTGTGGTATTCTCCTTTGATGCTTTATTTGGGTTGACTTGGCACATGCTCACACCATGTTATGACTATCCCAAGTCACCATAGAATTTATGATCCTTTAGTTTTCGACTTGTAGTATCACTTTATGCTTTGATCAATCATGTTTTGTCGCTTTGCATGATTATAGCCATTATTGCTCTCTTAGTTGGTCGCTCCTAGTGTTTTGCTAGCCTCCACAACCAAGTATTAGTTCCACTCATGCATCCAACTCCTTAAACCAAGTTATTCCAAAGTGTCCACCATACCTACCTACTAGCATACGTGATGACCCACAATTATAGGGGGTGTATCGCAGTATTTTCGATAAGTAAGAGTGTCGAACCCAACGAGGAGCAGAATGTGCTGGCTAGTGGTATGGATTAGGAATTCTTTGCAAATACTTAGCAAACGGATTTTTAGGGGTTTTTGATTAAGCAAGTAAACAAAGTACGAGTAAATAAAAGACAGTAGGAATAAATGCAGCAAGTGGCCCAATCCTTTATGCAGCAAAGGACAAGCCGGTTGTATTACTTAAGATGACCAAACGTTTTCGAGGACACATGGGAAGACTATCAAGTGCTTACACTTCATATAGTTGATTAATCTTCTTTAGCTTGCTAAGTGTTGTGTGGGTGAACCTGTGCTAATGTACCGACCTTCCTAGGACTAATACATACTTGTCATTATACCCCTTGCAAACATCCGTAAGTACAAGAAAGTAATTAAGGTAGAAACCTAACCACAGCTTTAAACTCTAAGACCCTTACATCCCTTGTGCAATAGTTTCCTAACGGGGGTTCAGGTTTCTGTCACTCCGGCAACCCCTATGATTAGTAGCCAAATACACAATGCATTCCCCTAGGCCCATATAGGTGAAGTGTCATGTAGTCGACGTTCACATGACACCACTAGAAGAAGTACACCACAACTTAAATATCAAACCATTGAATCTTTCTCAACACAACTCCACTACTAACAACATGACTTCTCCCATGTCCTCAAGAACAAAACGAACTACTCACAAGACATCATATGGATCATGATCAGAGATGGAATAATGATGTATAACAATCTGAACATCAACAATAATTCAACGGTCCACTCAATAGCATCAACTACAAAGGGTAATCAACACCGGGAAAGTTTCCCCTATGAACTATGCAAGATTCAACCCAATTGTTACAGCAATATGGAGATGGTGATGAGGGTGCTGATGGTGATGATGGTGGTGATGATGATGATGATGATCCCGATGAAGTCCAGCTTGATGGTGGTGTTGATGGCGACGATCTCCCCTCTCCGGGAAGGAATTCCCCTGGAAGAAATCTGTCTGCCAGAGAGATCTTTCTCTCTTGGTGTTTTCCGCCCCGCAGAGGCGGCGGAATCTTTTTGTGGTTTCTCCCCGAGTCTTAGGGTTTTAGGAGGATAATATACACCAGAGGGGAGTGCCAGGGGTGGACCAGGGCGGCCACACCACCTGGTGGCGCGACCCAGGGGGGCCCGCGCCAGGGGGTGGTGTGGGCCCCCTGTGGCCCATCTCTAGCCCCCCTTCTGGCTTCCTTCGTCTTCAGTAAAAATAGGATTTTCCGTATATTTTCCCGGATTTTCTGATCTTCGCGAATTTTGCCTCCAAACATCACCTTTTCCATCAGAATCCTGACTGCAGCGGTCCATGCTTCAAAAGTCATCAACCATGCAAAAAGAGATGAAATAACATAAGTATCACCTCTCAATACGAAATATATCAATGAATAACAGTGAATTATGACATAGAATAGTGATGCAAAATGGACGTATCAATACACTATTCCAAGTATATTCATGTTTTTATCTACCTTTCGAATTAAACTTGTTATGAGAGAACTAGTGATTAAAGCTCTCACGAACTTGATGGCACACTTTACTTTTCTTGCCCTTAATAAACTTGAACCATTGTGTCGTCTATGTTGTATATGCTTGCACTTATTTGTTGGGGATTAGCAGAACCATGATGTCATGGGGAACGCTTTCAACATTGCACGGATACTTTGTACCTAGTTGATATCATGCTCCTTTGTCTATGGATGTCGTCGGTGTGAAATGAAAGGGGAGCTTGTAAGTCCATGGAGTTATGTATATGTGTTAGAGAAACGCTCACATCGGGTCTAATCCATGCTGACATGGTGGAAAACTGTAGCGTAACCATAATGAGCTGTCTATGAAGCATTCTTGTTATAAAAAAAAGAGTCCGATATTGAGAAAAAAGAGAAAAAGAAAAAAAGATTATGAAAAGAGGAAAGAGAGAAAAAAGCACCATATTCCCATGGTAAATAAGAAGATTGCTGAGATGCTTGTTATCTGCTTGCCTTGTCATTTTGATATCGGGATTCTTCCGTATCATCAGGCAAGGGGTACCCCGTTGGTGGTTCTCTATGATACACATGTACTTACAATGACAAGAACTTACCGGTGACTAAACTTGAGTAGCATGAGGAGCGGCCCTCGTATTCAAGGGACATGAGATTTCCAACTTATACTTTGTCAAGCATATACACCATAGTTTGTTCACTTTAACCTTAATCACTTCAAGATGCTTATTATAGGGGCAATGAGAGCTGAAAGCTATTAAGTACCATAATTTTTGGAAGCTCTTTATGAAACTTGAATCCCTACTTCCTTCTATGAAGGCCTTTCTTTTACCTTTTTGTTGAGTCTCCACCTTCTACCTTTATGCACCTACTTTGAGAGCATAGTGGCCATTCTTAGTTCTATGTGCATTGTCCCAAGACTTGTTGATTGATGCATAGCTTTGATATTTGCTTGTTCTAAACTATTTGTATCTAGTCACTCTTATGAACTTTGAAGGTATATTATGCATTTACGTTTGCTACTCTATGAGGGACAAGCTGAATGCCACTATGCTATGTTTTCTTTATGTGAAACAAACAAACGTCTTGCAAAGCATTGTTATTCATTAATCTTTTGTTTGTGCCTTTTCATGTTGCAACATAGTTTCTTTGTCTTCTTGCTAGAACTTTGTCTTTCATGTTATGATTGAAGTACTATGATCCCAGCTTTGAATGTTTTACAAATACTTTGATCAAGTTTATGATGGTGCATGTCACCTAAAAAATTATTCTTTCTTTTTATCACTTACCTACTCGAGGACGAGCAGGAGTTAAGCTTGGGGATGTTGATACGTTGCTAACGTATCCATAATTTTTTATGTTCCATGTTTGGTTTTATCTACTTTCTTATGTTTTGTCCACACTTTGGAGTACTTTTCATATGATTTCTTGGACTAACCTATTAACAAGAGCCACAGTGCCAGTTGCCTGTTTTCTGCTGTTTTTGGTTCCAGAAAGTCAGAAAATGAATATTCTTGGAATTGGACCGTACAAAAGCCAAGGTCGATATTTTACCGGAAGACTCACGGAGCCAGAAGACGAGACAGAGAGGGGCCACAAGGTGGCCACACCATGTGGTGGCGCGGGCTAGCCCTGGCCGCGCCACCAGGTGGTGTGGCCCCCCTGGCCACCCATCGACCTTGCCTCTTCGCCTATAAGATGCCTCCTGATGCAAAAACCCTAAATCGTCAAGCCTCCAGCCACGAAAAGTTCCACAGCGCTGCCACCACCGAAGAGGAGATTCAGGGGACAGAAAGTCTCTGTTCCGCCACCCTGCCGGGACGGGGAAGTGCCCCCGGAGCCATCTCCATCAATCTCTACTGCCATCTCCATCACCATTATTGATTCCCATGATGAGGAGGGAGTAGTTCTCTCTCGAGGATAAGGGTTCTACCAGTAGCTATGTGTCCATCTCTCTCTATGCATGATCTTATTGAGATCATGAGCTTTTAATCTATAGATCTACATTGCTACTCATGTGCTTTAATAGATCTCTGCTCTCCCCATGTGTGTGAAGTTGACAGTGTGCACACCATGATGGCACTTAGGCTAGAGATTACAAATACTTATTATGAGTTATATTTGGAGTTGGATGTTGATACATTGGAAATGTATCTATAATTTTTGATGCTCCATGCTTGTTTTTATCTACTTGCTTGTGTTTTGTTCCAACTTTGGAGTACTTTTCATATGATTTCTTGGACTAACCTATTAACAAGAGCCACAGTGCCAGCTGCCTGTTTTCTGCTGTTTTTGGTTCCAGGAAAGTCAGAAAATGAATATTCTCGGAATTGGACGGGACAAAAGCCAAAGTGCCTACTTTTCTAGAAGACTCATAGAGCCAGAATACGAGACGGAGGAGGGCCAGGGGCTAGCCACACCGCCCCCAGCGCTGGCTAGGCTCGCCACGCTTAGGGCTGGTGTGGTGGCCTGCACCCCTCGGTCTCCTCTTCGCCTATAAGAAGCCTTCCACCTCAAAACTTGGGGGTTCGATGTTTTTCCGTATGAGTTCTGCTCCATCGCCACCACCAGATTCCATTTAAATGCACTGAAACTCCTGCTCGCACCTGCCGACGGGAATTGGAGGAGATCATCGCCATCATCATCACCATCGCTTCTCCATCGACCATCCATGTTTCCCCCATCTATGAGTGAGTAATCCCCCGCTATAGGCTATGGGGATGGTAGGGATTGGATGAGATTGTTCATGTAATGGCATCAGATTGTTAGGGCATAGTGCCTAGTATCTCTATTAGTGCTTTATGACTTTGTTGCAACCTTGTTGTGCTTAATGCTTGTCACTAGGGCCCGAGTGCCATGATTTCACATCTGAACATGTTATTGATTCATTATGATAGTATTGTTTTTGGTCTTACCTACAAGTTATATACACACGTTGTTGTCCAGAACCAATGACCCCGAAGTGACAGAAATCGGGATAACCGGAGGGAATGGCTTTGATGTGAGGATCACATGTGTTCATGGAGTGTTAATGCTTTGCTCTGGTGCTCTATTAAAAGGAGCACCTTAATTGCCAGTAGTTCCCTTGAGGCCCCGCTGCAAACGGGCTGCCAGGATAAAAGATGTTGTGCAAGTTCTCATTGCGAGCATGTATGACTATATATGGAACACATGCCTAGGATTGTCTAGTACTTGGGTGCTTTATCTTATTTATATGCAATTGCCCTATGTTCTGATTGCTATGTGAATTGTCTTGTCCATGCAATGCCCGTCCATCCATCCATATGCCTACCGCACTCGAATCCCACTGTTTACTGCTTTTGTTACTACTGTCTTTGCTTTATTACTTCTGTTACTTTACTGCTCCTACTACAAAACTGTTGCTACTAATAAACTGCTGTGAGCAAGATTGTTTCCAGGTGTAGCTGAATTGACAACTCAGTTGTTAAGGCTGATAAATATTATTTGGCTCCCCTTGTGTCAAATCAATAAATTGGGTTTCACTTCCCTCGAAAATACTGCGATACACCCCCTATACTTGTGGGTCATCAAGACTATTTTCCGCGCCCGTTTAGGAGCATAGCTTTATTTATCAAGTCCACTTGGATTCACTATTGTTCAAGCTAAGTTTATTTTCTCTTTGTTTTCTTGTTTCTTTATCAAAAATACAAAAAAAAATTAGTTCCTACTCTAGTTGTTATTTTCGTTGGTCTGTTATTGTCTTGCTTTATCATGCTTGTTGGCAATGGTTGGTTTCTTTGAAACTGAAGCTTATTGGCAAGGTGGGTTCACGGAAGATCAAAAATATTATTATAAGGAACACCGCTTGTCAGAAAAAGGGAAACACTTATGGGAACAAATTGATAGATTGTATACCATTGCTAGGAATGTGTGCTCTACTTATAATGTTACTTATTGCTGTGATGAGTTTTGTTGCAGAAAGAGGTATAAACACCTCCCTTTTCAATGTGAGTATAGTGATAATGATACCATATCTTCCTATGCTAAAGGAATTGATGACTTTTATGATGCGGAACAAATTGAAGAATTTATTGCTTGGAAGGGTGCTTTTGAACTTGCTAGTTTGCTTGAAAATAGTGATGATTCACCTTACAAATATGAGGTGTATGGTATGCTTAAATTCTGCTTTGACAATTACAAGGATGAAAATGGCTATATTCTTGAGTATTTTAATAAATTCTTTCCACAAATGGAAGAGACTAATGCCTTGCAGGACCCTATGGAAGAGACTAATGCCTTGCAGGCTCCTATGGGAGAAGAAATTGATGAACCTGAAATCTCATTAGATGAAAAAGAGGAGGAGAGTGATGAACAAAAGGAGGAAGAATGGATTAGCTACCATGCCTACCTTCTAATGAGAGTAACTCTTTACCCCTTACATTATTTTATTGTCCTCCATGCTTACTAAAGGAGGATGGATGTTATGTTCCCGAGGTTTCCTTTGAAAATGTTTATGATAAGGCCCTAGTGCTTGTAGATCATGAAAAGCATGCTTTATGTGATAGTTATATTGTTGAGTTTCTTCATGAGGCTACTGAAAATTATTATGAGAGAGGAAAATATGGTTGTAGAAGTTTCCATGGTATTGAAACACCTCTCTATGTGCTGAAAGTTTTGAAGTTACTCTTGTTTTATCTTCCTATGCCTGTCACTTTGTTATTTGCTTACATGATTCCTATGCATAGGAAGTGGGTTAGGCTTAAATGTGTTTTGAATTTGCTTCTTGATGCTCTCTTTTACTTTAACTCTTATTTCTTATGAGAGCATCCTCTCAAACTTTTATGCCTGAAGATGATAATATGTCTATTATTCTTGGGAGACCTTTTCTTAAAAACTGTAGGAGCTGTTATTAATTGTAATCAAGGGAAGGTGACCTTCAATGAACACATTATCTATTTCCTCAAGAATATTGAAAGTTGAATTCAATTGAACATGTTGAGGGCATTCAATTTGGAGAAATATATTGTCCCATACGAAGAGAAAAATTGGAAACTATTATGATTGGGACCATTGCTATCAAGGTTGAGGTAACATAATCATTAGTGGAATACAAAGTTTTGTCTCATATGAAATTGTTTTGGTAACAAGACCTGATCAACCTTTTTAACAAAAGGATTTCATTGAACAAAACAATGTTTTCACCATGATTATCTTCGCTTACTTCTATTTTATCCATTTTTAGTTTTTGCTTTTGCCTAACTTAAAGGCGTTAAAGAAAAGTACTTGTTGGGAGATAACCCAAGAGTTTTAGTTGAGTCTTGGAAGTTATTACTTCAGTAATAACCGCTACTTATCCTTTTTATTTGATTTTTGTGCCAAGAGTAACCTCTATTGAGAGTGAAGTAATGATTGGGAAAGTTGCTGTCCCGAAACAGTTTTTTGTGCTTCACCGTAAAAATTCCTGAGAGAGCAATGTACGTCGGATTGAGCTGTAATTGTTTTTGCTTCTGCCCCAGGTTGTTATCTAAATTTCGTTAGTTCAACACTTTTTGATTTGAGCAACAGAAGGTCTTCGAAAAAATTCGTCTTTACCTACTGGTCTGTTTTGATAGATTTCTGCCATTTTCTGCATTTGCTTCTTGTTAGTTCTTTCTTGAGTTCTTTTGGGGAATTGAGCTTTTTGAGGGAAGTGCTATAGTAGCTAGTGTTCTAATGGAAATTTATTTGGTGTTATAATTGAACCTTGAGACTTATTTATCTTAAGTGCACTAATGTTGCTAATGAGATTGTGTGAAGTTTTGTATGAAGGAAAAATTTCAGGTGTATGGAAGGAATGAGTAATGAGATGAAGGATGGACTAAAGCTCAAGATTTGGGATGACAAGCGTGTCACCCCAAGAAACATCCAAGAAGTACAAGCATCAAAGCTTGGGGATGCCCAAGGCATCCCCTTCTTCATCAATAAAAATTCCAGGTTTCTTCCAAACGCTTCATTTTTATTGTTTCATGCACAGTTGTGTTGTTCTTGGAGCGTCTTCTTTTTAGTTTTCGTTTTGGTTTTAGTTCATGTGGTTTTCTTAGTTTGCTGAATAAATTGGTTGGACCTCCTCTTTCATACATTGGTTTGCAAATAGTTTGGTTTGGTTTGGAAAAGAGTAGGAAAGTTCGTGCTTATGTGGTAAAACGAGCTCGTTTTTGATTGTGGCTATGCTTTGTCATGCCGTGCTTGATATTGTTTTGGATTTATGCTTAGTATTATTTGCTGTAGCATGACTTGTTATTAACAATTGAGATTTCTTAGTGTGCCTTGGATGAATCATGCGTTGTTTTAGCATATTAAAGCATAGTATAGTGGTATTCTCCTTTGATGCTTTATTTGGGTTGACTTGGCACATGCTCACACCATGTTATGACTATCACAAGTCACCGTAGCCTTTATGATCCTTTAGTTTTCAACTTGTAGTATCACTTTATGCTTTGATCAATGATGTTTTGTCGCTCTGCATGATTATGGCCATTATTGCTCTCTTAGTTTGTCGCTCCCAGTCTTTTGCTAGCCTCCACAATAAAGTATGAGTTCCACTCATGCATCCAACTCCCTAAACCAAGTTATTCCAAAGAGTCCACCATACCTACCTACTAGCTTATGCTATTCCAAGTATATTCATGCTTTTGTTTACCTTCCACTTGTTATGATAAAACTAGTGATTAAAGCTCTCACGAACTTGATGGCGCACTTTACTTTTTGCCTCTAATAAACTTGAACCATTGGGTCCTTCTTTGTTGCGTATATGCTTGTGCTTTATAAGTTGAAATTAGCAGAACCATGTTTCATGGGGAACACTTTCAACATTGCACTTGTACTTTGTACCTCGTTGATATCATGTTCTTTTGCTTACGGATCCCGGCGGTGTGAAATAAAAGTGGAACTTGTAAGATCATGGAGTTTGTATGTGTGTTAGAGAAAGCGCTGGCCGCTATCCTAAGCCATGCCTAATCATGGTGGAAACTTGCAGCATCACCATAATGAGCACTCTATGAAGCATCCTCAATAAAAACCTATGCAAATAGCAAATAAAAAGATCGCTGAGAAGCTCATTGTCTGCTTGCCTTGTCATTTTGATTATGGGAAAGCTCCCGTATCATGTGCAAGGGGTACCCCATTGGCGGTTCTTAATGATACACATGTACTTACAATGACAAGAGCTTACTCGTGACTGAAGTTGAGTAGCATGAGGATCGGTCTTCGTAAGTAAGGGGCATGAGATTTCGGTTTATAACTTGTCAAGCATATCCTCTTAGTTGTGTCACTTTAACCTTAATCACTTCAAGATGCTTATGATAGGGGCAATGAGAGTTGAAAGCTATAAGTACCATAATTTTTGGAAGCTCTTTATGAGACTTGAATCCCTACTTCCTTTTACAAAAGGCCTTTCTTCCACCATTATATTGAGTCTCCATCTTCTATCTTTATGCACCTACTTTGAGAGCATAGTGGCCATTCTTAGTTCTATGTGCATTGTCCCAAGACTAGTTGATTGATGCATGACTTGTTATTTCTTGTTTTAAACTATTGTATCTAGTAACTCTTATGAACTTTGAAGGTGTCCTATGCATTTATATTTTCTACTCTATTAAGGGACAAGCTGAATACTATTATGCTATGTTTTCTTTATGTGAAACAAACAAACGTCTTGCAAAGCATTGTTATTCATGAATATTTTGTTTGTGCCTTTTCATGTTGCATCATAGTTTCTTTGTCATATTGCTAGAACTTTGTCTTTCATGTTATGATTGAAGTACTATGATCCTAGCTTTGAATGTTTACAAATATTTTGATCAAGTATTTGTTGGTGCATGTCACCTCAAAAATTCTTTGTTTTTATCACTTACCTACTCGAGGACGAGCAGGAGTTAAGCTTGGGGATGTTGATACATTGGAAATGTATCTATAATTTTTGATGCTCCATGCTTGTTTTTATCTACTTTCTTGTATTTTGTTCCAACTTTGGAGTACTTTTCATATGATTTCTTGGACTAACCTATTAACAAGAGCCACAGTGCCAGCTGCCTGTTTTCTGCTGTTTTTGGTTCCAGGAAAGTCAGAAAATGAATATTCTCGGAATTGGACGGGACAAAAGCCAAAGTGCCTATTTTTCCAGAAGACTCGTAGAGCCAGAATACGAGATGGAGGAGGGCCAGGGGCTGGCCACACCGCCCCCCCCCCCAGGCGTGGGCTAGGCCTGGCCACGCCAGGGCCTAGTGTGGTGGCCCCAGGCACCCCCTTGGTCTCCCTCTTCGCCTATAAGAAGCCTTCTGACCTAAAAACTTCAGGGGGGTTCGACGTATTTCCAGAAGGAGTTCCGCTCCGCCGCCACCACCAGATTCCACCATTTAAGCACCGAAACTCCGTTACGGCACCCTGCGGGACGGGAATTGAGGAGATCATCGCCATCATCATCACCATCGCTTCTCCATCGACCATCCATGTTTCCCCCATCTATGAGTGAGTAATCCCCCGTTGTAGGCTATGGGGATGGTAGGGATTGGATGAGATCGTTCATGTAATGGCATCAGATTGTTAGGGCATAGTGCCTAGTATCTCTATTAGTGCTTTTTGACTTTGTTGCAACCTTGTTGTCCTTAATGCTTGTCACTAGGGCCCGAGTGCCATGATTTCAGATCTGAACTTATTATTGATTCATCATGATAGTATTGTTTTGGGTCTTATCTACAAGTTGTTTACACACGTTGTTGTCCGGAACCTATGGTCCTGAAGTGACAAAAATCGGGGTAGCCGGAAGGTAAAGGCTTTGATGTGAGGATCACGTGTGTTCACGGAGTGTTAATGCTCTGCTCCGGTGCTTTATTAAAAGGAGCAACTTAATTGCCAGTAGTTCCCTAGAGGCCCCGCTGCAAACGGGCTGGCAGGACAAAAGATGTTGTGCAAGTTCTCATTGCGAGCACGTATGACTATATATGGAACACATGCCGAGGATTGTATAGTACTTGGGTGCTTTATCTTATTTATCTGCAATTGCCCTATGTTCTTATTGCTATGTGAATTGTCTTGTCCATGCAACGCCCGTCCATCCATCCCTATGCCTACCGCACTCGAATCCCATTGTTTACTGCTTTTGTTACTACTATCTTTGCTTTATTACTGCTGTTACTTTACTACTCCTACTACAAAACTGTTGCTACTAATAAACTGCTATGAGCAAGATTGTTTCCAGGTGCAGCTGAATTGACAACTCAGTTGTTAAGGCTGATAAATATTCTTTGGCTCCCCTTGTGTCGAATCAATAAATTGGGTTTCACTTCCCTCGAAAATACTGCGATACACCCCCTATACTTGTGGGTCATCAGATGTCTTTATGAAATTGTGGTGTTTGTTTGAACCATCTAGTGCTCAAGGTGACAGTGTGTGGTTACCTAGATGGGAAACATGAACTTTGAGGTGTGCTGTTATAGCCCTATCAATGATTAGAGTGTCCAACCGGAGAGTAGTTCAGCGTAGTATCATAAAGAGAAGATATTTATATGAGAGTGTTCACTAGTGAAAGTATGATCCCTAGGCCTTGTTTCTTAGCATTGAAACACCGTTTATAACTAGATATGTTACATGTTTGCTTGCTTCCATCTTTATTTCAGTTTGCCTTTAGTCTCTTCCACGCCATCAAAGTATTTTCTAGCACCGTTATCTTATATCTATACCACTTGTATTTCACTATCTCTTTGCCGAACTAGTGCACCTATACACCTGACAAGTGTATTGGGTGTGTTGGGGACACAAGAGACTTCTTGTATCTTGATTGCAGGGTTGCTTGAGAGGGGATACCTTTGACCACTTCCTCCCTGAGTTTGATAAACCTTGGGTGATCCACTTAAGGGAAAACTTGCTGCTGTTCTACAAACCTCTGCACTTGGAGGCCCAACAACTGTCTACAAGAATAGAAGTGCGTAGACATCACACATTCAAAGTTCATAAGGGTGACTAGATACAAATAGTTTAAGAACAAGCAATATCAAAGTTATGAATCAATCAACAAGTCTTGGGACAATGCACATTAAACTAAGAATGACCACTATGCTCTCTCAGTAGGTGCATAAAGATAGAAGATGGAGACTCAACATAAAAGTAAAAGAAAGGTCTTCATAGAAGGAAGCAGGGATTCAAGTCTCATAAAGTGAAGGGAATATGTCCGAGAGGCAATAATAAAGTGGTTATTATCTTATTCCATGTTTATGATAAATGTTTATTTTGCATGCTATAATTGTATTGATCGGAAACGTCAATACATGTGTGTTTAATAAACAAAAAAAGGGTTCCTAGTTATGCCTCTCTTATAGACTAGCTCGTTGATTAACAAGATGATCAAGGTTTCCTGATCATGGACATTGGATGTTGTTAATAACGAGGTCACAACATTGGTGGAATGATGTGATGAACATTCATCTGAAGTATAGGATTACGATCAAGTCATTATGTTTATATTGCTATAACATCATACGAAGTAATCTTTATCCTTCGACCATGAGATCATGTTAATTGCTAACACCGGAAGAGTATCTTGATAACATCAAACGTCACATTGTAACAGGGTGACTATAAAGATGGGTTCAGTGCTACAAAGGTGTTATGTTGAGGCTCATGGATCAAGAGTGGAATTTGTCAATCCTAATGACGGATAGATATACTCTGGGCCCTCTCGGTGATATCACATTAAGATAGCTTGCAAGCAAGTGATGTGATCACTAGAATGTTATATCACGGGAACGAGAAAAGAGTGCATGTTGGCAACGAGATCAAACTAGGTATGGATATACCAATGATCGAATCTCGGACATGTAATATATCGCGAGACAAAGGGATTTAGTTACAAGCATTAAAGGTTCTCACGATCACAGAAGTCATCGTTGAATATGCAGGAGTCAGTATGGATCTCCAGGTCCCGCTTCTGATTATTGATCTGAGAGGAGTCTCAATCATGTCTATATTATTCGCGAACCGTAGGGTGACACACTTAAGAGTTACCGGACACCATTTTGGAGCACATATGTTTCAGACGAAAGACTTGCAAAGCGCAGGAATTGTTTCAATAGAAACCGGAAATTGTTTCGGGTGAAATTGCAGAAAGTGGTTATGCATGTGATATTGAAATATTGCAAGGGGTTATATGTGAATGTTTGTTAATTAAAGTAATTAACAAAATTCTGAATAAATTTAATAAAAGAGTTTTATTAAATGAGAGAGCATTAAACTTGGAGAATTTTAATGCATTTAAAGTAGGGACTTTAAAGGGGAATGTGAAGAGGCATTTTAATGTGGAGGGGTTACCACCACATGAATGGGGGAGGTGAGGAGTCACCCCCCCATGCGCCGGCCATGAAGGAGGGGAACCCCCCTCCTCCTATAAAAGGCCACCCTCTTCCTCCTTTCTTACACACACCTCCTTGTGAAGGATCTCTCTCCCCCTCTAGAATTATTCCCCCATGGTCTCGGATTAGCGAGATACATGTTCCCGGTGGCATTTCGTCTGGAAGGAGTTGCTGCTTCCGCTGGATCACTGGATCGAGGAGGTGGAGGTTGTCCGGTGGCTTGAACGTATGTGTGAGTACAAATGCGCTGTTGAGTTGCGGCGCTCAGACTTCCTCACGATCTTGAGATTGGCAAGTGTATGACTACATCAACCACGAGTTCCTACTCGTTAACAAAACTCGTTGTCTTCGAGGGTAAGTTATCGTTGGATGTATGTCCACCTGTTGCTTTGTACCTAGTAGATAGATCTTGGCGTGTAGTTCTCATCGTAAGAAATTTTTTGTTTTCTATGCTGCAGACCCAACAGTGGTATCAGAGCCAGGTCTATGCGTAGGTGCTTTGCACGGGTAGTACACATATGTTTATATGTGGGCGATGATGATCATGTTATTGCATCTTCTATGTATTTTGGATATTGGTGGCATAGTGGGATGAAGCGGCCCGGACCAACCTTACATGTCATCGTACATGAGACCGGTTCCACGACTGGCATGCAACTTGTTTTGCATAAGTGGCTGGGGGGTGTCTGTCTCTCCTACTATAGTCAATATCTGATTTACAACGAGTTGCTAATAACTTGGTTATGCTTGTTGTGGTTCATGTTCGTAGGTAAGACCGGTTCTATCTCCGAAAGCCCTAAGCCACGTAAAACTTGCAATTGATAAATTAGAGGCGTCTAGTTTAGATCGTTGCTGGGCTAGTGTCTTGATATGGTATTGTTGTAAGTAGATGTATGATAGATACTCTTACAACACACTTAACATGTAAGTTCCATAGACCTTGGTCTTACACACAAAGGAATGATAGAGATCATGCCATGATGCATATGATAGATATCAAATGCATGGACCATATCATCTCACTTTACACATTAGATGTTTGCATCTTATATTGCTAGTTTGGCGTTTTAGTAGCATTTTAAGATGATACCTCATTTAGATATCAAGATAAAAATGTGTTCTTCCTTAAGTATGACCGTTCTATGGATCGTGTTTCGAGACATCACATGATGATCGGGTGTACTCGACT
Organism: Avena insularis; assembly: GCA_023614405.1. Classification (NCBI taxonomy): domain Eukaryota; kingdom Viridiplantae; phylum Streptophyta; class Magnoliopsida; order Poales; family Poaceae; genus Avena; species Avena insularis. The sequence goes on along the minus strand of CM042689.1, from coordinate 360,772,019 downwards.
CTACCTTTCATATAACGGGTGTAAGACAGTTTTACACACACGAATACTAATGTTCTTACTTGGCGAGCCTAGCATGTACAGACATGGCCTCGGAACACGGACCAAAACGTTAAGCATGAGTCATATAGTTGATATGATGCCCATATTGATGCTCGCCTTTGAAGCTACACCGACTCACGTGATGATCGGACTTGGTGTAGTGGATTTGGTTCATGTAATCACCAAAAAGGCACGAGGGGTGTCGTTTTTGAGTGGGAGTTCATTTCTAATTTGGATTAGTCGAACTCAATTTGTCATAAACTAAATCAAAGTGAATTTGCATAATTTGTTGTAGTCATTGGCGTCTGTTCACTACCTTATGCTTAGTTTTAATTGAGATAATAGAACTATATAATTCTGGATGTTTACTTTATGAACTGGTATCGTATTGTTTTGAATGTCAATTTAAAGTTTATAGGTCCTATTGCAAACTTTCAGCAAACTCTATTTACTCCATGAAGTTTAATAAGAAGTATTAAATCAAGAGTAAGAATTCCAATGTTAGTATCTAAAGTATCATGTTTGCCTCCATGATTATTGATATTCAAAAGTTGTTTTAATATCAAGATTATATAGGAGCTGAAAATTGTTTCAGAAACCATCATGTGTGAAAGATATTGTGATATCTGAAATAATGTTTTTGGTTGCATTATGATAGAGTATAATTTAGCAAAATACATGTTCTCATATTGTATGAGAATTTGTGAAGGATGGATATGCTAGGCATCCGAATCTCCTAAAAGGTTTTGGGAACTAAAATTATACTCGTCATTCTTCCTTATAGGCTATAGTAGCTTGATCATGAAATTTGTCATGATAAGGATGAATAGAATATGTAAGTAAAATGTTTACTACACTGATAGATTACTAAAGAATAGATTTTTGAAAGAACGCCAAACATTTGATGATGGTGATCCACTTCAAAGTGCAAGTCCAAAGGTATTAGTATTTGACTATATACAAGCTTTGTACTATGTGTCATGTGAATGACACCACTATTGATGTTGATAGATTCTTTTAAAAGAAAAGGAATTGTTGAAAGAGAATCTATAAAATATTTGGCAGAAAAGAAAAGGTTGGAGATGTCCAACTTCGGTATATAGAAGATATACATGTTATGGCTGTATTCCTTGATTATTAAACAATGTGGTTCTGAGGTATTGGATACCGAATTGGTTGGTATGAAGTATCATACAGGACAATGCAATTCATGAACTACAATGGCCTAAGTAACTAGCAAGAGAATAAGTGATAATGTTCATCGAAAACAAATAAAGTGTTATTGTTATTTTTCGTTGTCTTCAAACCAAGCCTTCAAGATTTGTTTTAATAATTGTTATTTTGTTCCGGTATTACGAGAACAATGGTTGTTCAAATAATTACCGTATTCCATAAAGGATGGATGAACTTTTACAAGTCTAGTGGGAGAAATCACATCCATAAACACTATTGCTAAAATGTCGCAAGACAAATGATTGAAAGATCACTTATGAAGTGAGATCGCTGTTTTAAATTATATTGGAAAGAAAACATGAAGAAAATCCATGTTGATGGATTTTTGGAGTCTTTTATTTTGATCAATTGACGCTTGTGAAACTCTCCTTGAGATAATTGAAAATCCATTCATAGGCTAAAGAGGAACGGATGACTAGCTTATTGGAAATTGTACATGCTGATGTGCATAGTCCATTATGTGTAGCCATATGCGATGGATCTTTTTGCTTCATATGCTTTCTCCAGAAATTTGAGTGAATATATTTATATATTTACTTAATAAGGAAGAAGTATGAAACATTTGAAAATTGTTCAAAGACTTTCAAGATGAAGTGGAAAATCATTGTAACAAGAAAATAAAGAGTTTATGATTCGATCATAAAGGAAAATATTTGAGTTACATGTTTAGCAAAACACCAAAGATTTGCGGAATTGTTCCATGATTTGTGTTTCCCGATAAACCATAGGAGTATGGCATATTCGAGAGATGAAATCAAACCATGTTTGACATGGTAAGATAAAAGGTATCATTTATAAAACTGCCATTATGTTTTAAGGATTGAAGCTTTAGAGACTACCGCTTTTACACTAAAAAGAGCACCATCGTGATCCGTTGAAATGAATCCATTTGAGTTATGGTTTGGGATAAAACCCGAATTGTCTTTTCTTAAAATTTTGGTATGCTATGCATAAGTAAAATGTTTACAACCAAAGTCAGATAAGCACGTCTTTGTAGGTTATCCCAAAGAATTTGTTGGGAATTTCTCCATAACACCGAGGACAAAAGAGTTTGTTACTTGGAACGTCAAGTTTCTTGAGAAGGAATTTTTTGCGAAAAGTTAAGTGGGAGGACAATAGAACCTTGATAAGGTTGTTGAACCTTAGCTATATGTGCTAAGTAGCGCAGCGCCGGAAAGTGTCCCGGTGGCGGCCACAATGCTCATGGCTCCCGTGATTACAAAGGTTGTGATCTAGGAGATTAGAGTTCCTATTGAACCGTGTGGGTCGGTAAGAATCAAATGGTGTGATTTGATAAGCAAGCCATTATTGTTTTGACAATGATGAACCAACTACATGCAAAGAAGCGATGATGGGCCCTGACTCCATATAATGACTAGAAGTCATAGAATCCGTGATAGTATCCATACACGAGAAATCAAGTTTCCGAACTTGGAAGACCCTCCAGAAAGGCGTGAAGCCTATCGGTCGTGTCTGGATCTATAAAGAAATAGACATGGATGTTTAACATCTATGAAATATTCGACATGTCAGAAAGAAGTTTACGACAATGTTCAAGGAGTTGACTATGACAAGATTTGATCTTGCATAGCGATATTTAGTCTTGACGGATTAATGTAGCAACCACTACATATAATTTGATGTATGGTAGTTGAACAAACAAAACAATGTTCTTCTAATAGAATGGTTACCTAGGACGTGTACAAGACACGGTCCGAAGGGTTTTGTTAATTCAAAAGGTGCTAAAAGGGCATGCAAACTTCAATAGTTGAAGTAAGCATAGCGGAGTTGGAATCTTCACCATGATGAAACTGTTAAAAGAGTTTAAATTCATCAGAGATGATGAAGATGCTTGCATTTGCAAGAAATTAAGTGGGAGCGCTGAGACATATTTCTAATACATTATGTAGAGGACATATTGTTGATTGGAAAGGATGTATCTTGTATTGACACAAGTTAAGAATTTCATTAAAATAAGATTTCGATGAAAGACTTGGGCAAAACCGGAATATTAGGCATCAATATCTATATGGATAGATTGAGGCGCTAATATGGTTGTGCCAGACATACATATATGAGATATTGAAAGGGTTCAATATGGAAACAACAAGAAAGGTTCTTGCTGCATGGAAAGGATTGTATCAAGATTCAAGTGTTCCAACACTTGGTGAGTAAAATCACATGAAGATTTTGATCGATTATACCGTGATATGTATATATCCAGAATGTCCTATGCTCTAAATGTTATGAGCACATGCCAGAATGATCCATAAGATGATCATTGGACAATAGTAAAGATATTCTTATGAGCTTTGGCAGAACTAAGAATATATCATGTATAAGTGACAAATAATTGAAGGTAGTTCATTGTAAAGTGTTACATTAATACTAGTTTTGTCACAAGATACAAATTAAAATTATCTCAATTTAGACTATGGGTGGCACAATATAATGGAAAGGATGTTCCATGATGGATTTGGATGAGTTCCAAAGTTGAGACATTGTGACGGATACTACAAAAAAAGGCTAAGTATATGACTGCTATAGTAGCAGCATAGCAGGGCATTTGTGTTAAGTAGTTTGTTATCAAACTAGGTGTGGTTACAAGTGGTCTAATACTATGAAGATATATTGTATGACAATAATATCAACATATTTTAACCCGAACGAACAAAAGGTCTCACCAAAGGACCAAATTTATACAATGTCATCTCATTTGAGAATGAGTGATGCATAGAGACGCAAAGAGATGCAAATACACAAGGACCTGAACTGTTAGATCTGAAGATTATGTTAACCACTAGCAATCGCGTATATGAAACACCAGAAAGCCATAGGTGTTCAATACGCAAAGTTTTTCAAACTAGATTATTGACTCTAGTGCAAGTGGGAGACTGAAGGGAATATGCCCGAGAGGCAATAATAAAGTGGTTATTATCTTATTCCATGTTTATGATAAATGTCTATTTTGCATGCTATAATTGTATTGATCAGAAACGTTAATACATGTGTGTTTAATAAAAAAAGGGTTCCTAGTTATGTTGGAGATATGCCCAAGAGGCAATAATAAAGTGGTTATTATCATATCTTCATACTTATGATAAATGTTTACATACCATGCTATAATTGTATTAACCGGAAACATTAATACTTGTGTGATTTGTAAACATAAAAGAGTCCCTAGCAAAGCCTCTTGTTAAACTAGCTTGTTGGTTAATATATGGTCATGGTTTCCTGATCATGAACATAGAGATGTTATTAACAACAGGGTCATATCATTAGGAGAATGATGTGATGGACATACTCCTATAGTTAAGCGTAGCATAAAGATCAAGTCATTTAATATAGTTCATTTGCTATAAGCTTTCTGATACATAGTAACCTAATTCCTTCGACCATGAGATCATGCATATCACCTTTACCGGAAGGATACTTTGATGACATCAAACACCACACCGTAACAGGGTGGCTATAAAGGTGGCATTGAGTGTTCGGAAAGTATTGGTTGAGACACATGGATCAAGAGTGGGATTTGTCCATCCATATGACGGATAGATATACTCTGGGCCCTCTCGGTGGAATGTCATCCAATTAGCTTGCAAGCATGTGACTGGCTCACAAGGGATCACATACCACGGGAACGAGAAAAGAGTACTTATCAGTAACGAGGTTGAACTGGGTATGCCGAGATACCGCGATCATAACCTCGGATAAGTAAAATATCGTGAGACAAAGGGAAATTGGTATCGTATGTAAGTGGTTCATTCGATCGCAAAGTAATCGTAGAAATATGTGGGAGCCATATGAATTTCCAGATTCCTCTATTGGTTATTGATCGGAGAAGTGTCTCGATCATGTCCGCATAATTCACGAACCGTAGGGAGACACACTTAAGGATTCGACGTTGTTTGAGTAGTTATGGAATGATGAGAAAGAGACCGAATGTTGTTCGGAGTCTCAAATGGGATTCGGGATATCACGAGGAGATCCGGAATGGTCCGGAGAATAAGATTCATATAAGGAAAGTCCCGTTTCGGAGTTGGGGAATGATTCCGGTGTTTTCATCGGAAACATTCTAGAAGGTTCCGGAATGTCCGGCACTCCGGGGGGAAGGGTACATGAATGTGTCATTGTAAGTTGGAATGATTGCATCATGTACTAGGTGTCTTTGCTGTCCAAAATAAAGGGTTTATTCAAATCCTAATTTGAAAAGTCAAACGGCTAGTTTGAAAGTCAAACAGCAAGTTTTGGAAAGAGGAGAAGAGGTGGAAACCGAGTTGGGGAAGGAGTCCTCCTCCCCAAGCCGGCGCACCACCCAAGCCGAGTTGGGGAGGGACTCCACTCCCTCCCCTTGGCTGCCGGCCCCTCCACCTATAAAGGGAGGAGCAGGGCTGCCCCTCCTAGCACACAAGTCCCTCTCCTCTAAACCTAAACCCTAGCCACAGCCTAGGGATTTCTCCCAAGCCGTCAAGTTAGAGCTTCTAATTGCCCTAGCCTCCGGTTTAGAGCCTTCTAATTGGTGTGTCTAAACCCTAGATCACCAAAGCTCTCTCATACTCCACCATACTCGCTCCGGCTTAAGGCGAAGCCCTACGAGATCTCCCCTCTACTTCCGGTACCACGCCGTTGTGCTGCCGGAATCGCGAGGAGAGTGCTACAACCTCCGCTGCCTACTGGAACAAGGGAGAGGAAGGTCTTCATCGAGTACCGAACGTGTGACCGACTGCGGGAGCGCTGCCGGAACGCGGCGCCGGAAGGATCGTCTACGCGATCTTGAGATCAGAAAGAGTACGACTACATCACCCACGAGAATCTGCTCTCGTTAAACACTTTGGAATCTTCGAGGGTGAGTTATTCCATCGACTCGTTGCTACAATCTAGTAGATAGATCTTGGCTTGTTTGTTTGTATGCGGTAGAAAATTTTTGTTTTCCATGCTCGAAACCCTACAGTGGTATCAGAGCCGTGTCTATATGTAGATCTGTTGCACGAGTAGAACACAATGGTCATTATGGGCATTGATGCTTTTATTGTCAATTGCTTCTTGTGTACTTTGCATCTTGCGGTATGTTGGGATGAAGCGGCCCGGGCTACCCTTACATGACATCGTTCATGAGACTTGCTCCACGCTTGACATGCAACTTGTATTGCATAAGTGGCTTCTTGGTGCCTGTTTCTCCTAGCATAGTTAAGATCCAATTTACAACGGGTGATTAACAATACTAGTATCAATGTTGTGGTTCATGTTCGTAAGTTAGAACGACACTTATTAACAGCCCCAAACCACGTAAAATATGCAAAGAAAGTAGAGGCGTCTAACTTTGTTTTGCGAGGTGTCTTGATGATGTGATATGGCCATGATTGTGATTATATATGATGTATGCAATGTTCCTTATTATAAGTCGGCAACCGGAAGGAGCCATATGGTTGTCTTTAATTTCTGTTAAGACCCGCGTGTCTATTCAAAGTAGTTGTAATAGTTGAAGCTGGTGGACGACAACCATGAAGAAGCGTCATTGACCTTGATGCAATGCCGGTGATGATGGAGATCATGTTCGTGCTTGAAGATGGAGATCGGAAGCACAAAGAAGAAAGGACATATCATATCACGTATTATGAATTGCATGTGATGTTAATCCTTTATGCATCTTGTATTGCTTAGTAGACGATGGTAGCATTATAAGATGATCCCTCATGCACATAAATTTCAAGTTCTAAAGTGTTCACCCTTAGTATGCACCGCTAAAGCTTGTTGTTTCAAGCACCACGTGATGATCGGTGTGTTAGATTCGCAAGTGTATACAACGTAAGCAAGCCAGATTTGCTTATGCGGAAGCTAAGGTTTGATCTTGACGAGCCTAGCATGTACGACATGGTCTCGAACACGGATCACCGAAAGGTAAAGCATGAATCATATAGTAGATATGATGAACATGTCGATTGTTCGCCATTGAAACTATATCAACTCTCGTGATGATCGGTTTTGATATGGTGGATTTGGTTCGTGTGATCACTAAAACAATGTGAGGGATGTTGTTTTGAGTGGGAGTTCAACGGCAATATGATTAAAAGTTGAACACTATTTATCATAAATTAAATCAAAGTGAATTTGCATAGTTGTTGTAGTCATTGGCATCCGTTTACCACCTTGCGCTTAGTTTTAATTGAGATGATAGAACTATAGAATTCTGGTTAGTTACTTTCTGACTGGTATCGTATTGTTTTGAAGTGTTAATCTAAAATTTAAAAGTCCTATTGCAAACTTTCAGTAAGTTCCGGTTACTCCATGAAGTTTAATAATTGGTATTAAAACAAGAGTGACAATTCCAAAAGTTAGTGTATGAGTATCATGTTTGTCTCCATGATTCTTGATATTCAAAGGATTGTCTTAATATCAAGGTTATCTAGGATCTAAAAGAGTTGTTTCAGAAACCATGATGTGTGGAAGATATTGTGATATCTGAAACGAAATTTTGGTTGCAACATGATAGAGTATAATATGGCAAAAGTCATGTTCTCGTATTTAATGAGAATTTGCAAAAGGTTGAAGACACTAGTTGTCCTAATCCTCCAAAATGTTTTGGAGAGCAACATTATACTCATAGTTCACCGTTATAAGCTAAAAGTAGCTTGATCATGGATAATTCCATGATAAGGGTGAATATTTGATGTAGGTAAAGTGTTTACTACACCAATAGATTACTAAAGAAAGGAATTTGAAAGAACACCAAAAATTTGATGATGGTGATCTACTTCAAGGTGCAAGTCCAAAGACATTGGTATTTAATTATACACGCTTTGGACTATGTGTCATATGTATGACTCCACTGTTGATGTTGATAGATTCTTTCAAACAGAAAATAAATACTGAAAGAGAATCTCATAAATATATGGCAGAAAAGAAAAGACTAGAAATGTTCAGTTTAAGTATATAGATGATATACATGTTATGGCTATATTCTTTGCTTATTAAACAATGTGGTTCTTAAGTATTTGATACTGAATTTGTTGGTGTGAATCGTCATATGAAACAACACAATTCATGAACTACAATGGCCTAAGTAACTAGCAAAAGAATATGTGATGATGTTCATCGAGAACAAATAAAGGGTTATTGTGTTGCTCGTTAAACATCAAAGCTTGCCTTCAAGATTTGTTTTATCAGGTGTTATGAGAACAAAAGGGTTGTTCAAATAATTGCCGTAATCCATAAAAGATGGATGATTTACAAATCTCGTTGGATAAATCACATCCATAAAACTAGTGCTAAAAATGTCAAAAGACAAATTGATTGAAAGATCACTTAGGAAGTGACATCGCCGTTTAAATTATATTGGAAAGAAAACATGAAGAAACTCCATGTGGATGGAATTTTGGAGTCTTTTGATTTTTGATCACATGACGCTTGTGAAACTTTCCTAGAGATAATTAAAACTTCGTTCATAGGCCAAAAGGGAACGAATGGCTAGCTTATTGGAACTTGTACATATTGTTGTATGAAATCCATTATATGTAGTCAAGAGCGATGGATTTCAACTTCATATGCTTTCTCCGAAAATTTGAGTGAATATATGAATATTTACTTAATAAGGATGAAGTATGAAACATTTGAAAAAGTTGAAAGTCTTTCAAAATGAAGTGCAAAATCATTGTAATAAGAATATAAATAGTTTATGATAAATATCATAAAGGAAGATATTTGAGTTACAAGTTTAGCATAATACCTAAGATTTAAGGAATCGTTCTATGGATTTGCATTTCCCGAAACACCATAAGAGTATGGAGCGTTCGAGATATGTAATTAAAACCTTGTTTGACATGGTAAGATCAAAGGTGTAATTCATAGAACTGCCATTATATTTTAAAGATTAAAAGCTTTAGAGACTACCGTTTTCCACTGAAAAGAGCTCCATCATAATCCGCTGAAATGACACCATATAAAGTTATGGTTTGGGATAAAACCCAAGTAGTCCTTTCTTAAACATTGGTATGCTATGCATAAGAAAGATGTTTGCAACCAAAGTCGGATGAAACTGTCTTTGTATTACTGTTAAGTAGTCCTCCATAAACACCGGAGACAAAAGTATTTGTCGCTTAGAACGTCAAGTTTCTTTGAGAAGGAATTTTTCGTGAAAAGATAAGTGGGAGGACAATAGAACTTTGATAAGGTTAAAGGAACCTTAGCTATATGTGCAAAGTTGCTTGCGCCGAAAAGTGTTAGGAGGAGGCAGCAACAATGCTCATGGATCACGTGCCTCAAAGGTTGCGGTCACGGAGGTCTAAGTTTCTATTGAACCAAGTAGGTCGAGTAAACAATCAAATACCAAGATTTGAGGGTTGAATCATTATTTGAGAATAATGAACGGACTACATGCAAAGAAGCGATGATGGGCCCTGACTCCGTCAAATGGCTTGAAGCCATAAAATCCGTGATAGTTCCATACACGAGAAATCAAGTTTTGAACTTGAAGGACCCTCAAGAAAGGTGTAAGACCTTACAGTTGTGTTTGGATCTATAAAGAAGTAGACATGGATGTTTCACATCTATGAAATATTCGACATGTTGGGAAAGAGTTCACAACAATGTTCAAAGATTGACTATGACAAGATTTGATCTTTCATAGCGATATTTAGTCTAGACGGATTAATGTAGCAACCACTACATATAATTTTGTTATGTGGTAGTAGAATATACAAAACAAGTTCTAATAGAATGGTTACCTAGGACGTGTGCATGACACGGTCCAAAGGGTTTTGTTAATTCAAAGGATGCTAAAATCATATGCAAACTTCAATGGTTGAAGTAAGCATCGCGGAGTTGGATTCTTCACTATGATGAAACTGTTAAAAGAGTTTAATTTCATCGGAGACAATGAAGATGCTTGCATTAGCAAGAAATTAAGTGGGAGCGCTGAGACATATTTCTAATACATTATGTGGAGGACATATTGTTGATTAGAAATGATGTATCTTTTATTAACACATATTAAGAATTTCATCCAGATGAAAGACTTTGGCAAAACCCAAATATTTGGCATCAATAGACGCTAATATGGTTGTGCCGAAAGTACATAGATGATGTATTGAATGAGTTCAATATAGAAACTACAAGAAAGGTTCTTGTCACACAGAAAGGATTGAATGAGTTCAATATTGATGATATATTCAAGTGTATTGACACTTGGTAAGTGAAACAAAGATTCAAGTATAGATTGATACTTGATGTATGAAATCACAAAGAGTATTTATATCAATCATACTGTGATATGTACAAATCCAGATATGTCCTATGCTCTAAATGTTATGAGCATATACCAGAATGATTCATAAGATGATCATTGGACGATAGTAAGGATATTCTTATGATCTTTTGGAAGAACTAAGAGTATATTATTTTGTAGAAGTGGCAAATAGATGGTTAGTTCATTGTAAAAGTATTACATTGATACTAGTTTTGTCACAAAGTACAAATTAAGTTTATCTCAATCTAAACTAAGGGTGGCACAATATAATGGAAAGTAAGTTCCATAATGGATTTGGATGAGTTCCAAAGTTAAGACATTGTGACAGATACTACAACAAAAGGCTAAGTATATGACTGCTATAATAGCAGCTAAAGAGGGCATTTGTGTCAAGTAGTTTGTTGTCAAACTAGGTGTAGTTCACAGCGGGATAATACTATGAAGATATATTGTACGACAATATTATCAACATGTTTTAACCCCAAAGAACTAAAGGTCTCACCGAAGGACCAAAATTATACAAAGCCATCTCATTAGAGAATGAGTGATGCGTAAGACGTAAAGACATGCAATTACACACGGACCTGGAAGTGTCAGATCCGGAGATCAGTTGACCACTAGCAATCGTGTACATACAACACCAGAAAGCCATAGGTGTTGAATACACAAAGGTTTGAAACTAGATTATTGACTCTAGTGCAAGTGGGAGACTGTTGGAGATATGCCCAAGAGGCAATAATAAAGTGGTTATTATCATATCTTCATACTTATGATAAATGTTTACATACCATGCTATAATTGTATTAACGGAAACATTAATACTTGTGTGATTTGTAAACATAAAAGAGTCCCTAGTAAAGCCTCTTGTTAAACTAGCTTGTTGGTTAATATATGGTCATGGTTTCTGATCATGAACATAGAGATGTTATTAACAGGGTCATATCATTAGGAGAATGATGTGATGGACATACTCCTATAGTTAAGCGTAGCATAAAGATCAAGTCATTTAATATAGTTCATTTGCTATAAGCTTTTACGATACATAGTAACCTAATTCCTTCGACCATGAGATCATGCATATCACCTTTACGGAAGGATACTTTGATGACATCAAACACCACACCGTAACGGGGTGGCTATAAAGGTGGCATTGAGTGTTGGAAAGTATTGGTTGAGACACATGGATCAAGAGTGGGATTTGTCCATCCATATGACGGATAGATATACTCAGGCCCTCTCGGTGGAATGTCATCCAATTAGCTTGCAAGCATGTGACTGGCTCACAAGGGATCACATACCAGGAGCGAGAAAAGAGTACTTATCGATGTGAGGTTGAACTAGGTATGCGGAGATACAAGCGATCATAACCTCGGATAAGTAAAATATCGTGAGACAAAGGGAAATTGGTATCGTATGTAAGTGGTTCATTCGATGCATAAGTAATCGTAGAAATATGTAGAGCCATATGAATTTCAGATTCCTCTATTGGTTATTGATCGAGTGTCTCGATCATGTCCACATAATTCACGAACCGTGAGGAGACACATAAGGATTCGGCGTTGTTTGAGTAGTTATGAAATGATGAGAAAGAGACCGAATGTTGTTGAGTCTCGAATGGGATTCGGGATATCGAGGAGATCCGGAATGGTCCGGAGAATAAGATTCATATAAGGAAACTCCGTTTGGAGTTGGGGAATGATTCGTGTTTTCATGGGAACATTCTAGAAGGTTCGGAATGTCCGGCACTCCGGGGAAGGGTACATGAATGTGTCATTGTAAGTTGGAATGATTGCATCATGTACTAGGTGTCTTCTGTCCAAAATAAAGGGTTTATTCAAATCCTAATTTAAAAAGTCAAAGCTAGTTTGAAAGTCAACGGCAAGTTTTGGAAAGAGGAGAAGAGGTGGAAACCGAGTTGGGAAGAGTCCTCCTCCCAAGCCGCACCACCTGCCGAGTTGGGGAGGACTCCTCCCCTTGGCCGCCGGCCCCTCCACCTATAAAGGGAGGAGCAGGGCTGCCCCTCCTAGCACACAAGTCCCTCTCCTCTAAACCTAAACCCTAGACACAGCCTAGGGATTTCTCCCAAGACGTCAAGTTAGAGCTTCTAATTGCCCTAGCCTCCGGTTTAGAGCCTTCTAATTGGTGTGTCTAAACCCTAGATCACCAAAGCTCTCTCATACTCCACCATACTCGCTCCGGCTTAAGGAGAAGCCCTGCGAGATCTCCCCTCTACTTCCGGTACCACGCCGTTGTGCTGCCGGAATCGCGAGGAGAGTGCTACAACCTCCGCTGCCTGCTGGAACAAGGGAGAGGAAGGTCTTCGTCGAGTACCGAATGTGTGACCGACTGCGGGAGCGCTGCCGGAACGTGGCGCCGGAAGGATCGTCTACGCGATCTTGAGATCGGAAAGAGTACGACTACATCACCCACGAGAATCTGCTCTCGTTAAACACTTTGGAATCTTTGAGGGTGAGTTATTCCATCGACTCGTTGCTACAATCTAGTAGATAGATCTTGGCTTGTTTGTTTGTATGCGGTAGAATTTTTTTGTTTTCCATGCTACGAAACCCTACAAGTTATGCCTCTCTTATAGACTAGCTCGTTGATTAACAAGATGATCAAGGTTTCCTGATCATGGACATTGGATGTTGTTAATAACGAGGTCACAACATTGGTGGAATGATGTGATGAACATTCATCTGAAGTACAACATTACGATCAAGTCATTATGTTTATATTGCTATAACATCATACGAAGTAATCTTTATCCTTAGACCATGAGATCATGTTAATTGCTAACACTGGAAGAGTATCTTGATAACATCAAACCTCACACCGTAACAGGGTGACTATAAAGATGGGTTCAGTGCTACAAAGGTGTTATGTTGAGGCTCATGGATCAAGAGTGGAATTTGTCAATCCCGATGACGGATAGATATACTCTGGGCCCTCTCGGTGATATCACATTAAGATAGCTTGCAAGCAAGTGATGTGATCACTAGAATGTTATATCACGGGAACAAGAAAAGAGTGCATGTCGGCAATGAGATCAAACTAGGTATGGAGATACCAATGATCGAATCTCGGACATGTAATATATCGCGAGACAAAGGGATTTAGTTACAAGCGTTAAAGGTTCTCACGATCACATAAGTCATCGTTGAATATGCAGGAGTCAATATGGATCTCCAGGTCCCGCTTCTGATTATTGATCTGAGAGGAGTCTCAATCATGTCTGCATTATTCGTGAACCGTGGGGTGACACACTTAAGAGTTACCGGACACAATTTTGGAGCACATATGTTTCAGACGAAAGAATTGCAAAGCGCGGGAATTGTTTCGATAGAAACCGGAAATTGTTTCGGGTGAAATTGCAGAAAGTGGTTCTGCATGTGATATTGAAATATTGCAAGGGGTTATATGTGAATGTTTGTTAATTAAATTAATTAATAAAATTCTGAATAAATTTAATAAAAGAGTTTTATTAAATGAGAGAGCATTAAACTTGGAGAATTTTAATGCATTTAAAGTAGGGACTTTAAAGGGGAATGTGAAGAGGCATTTTAATGTGGAGGGGTTACCACCACATGAATGGGGAGGTGAGAGTCACCCCCATGCGCCACCATGAAGGAGAACCCCCTCCTATAAAAACCACCCTCTTCCTCCTTCTTACACACCTCCTTGTGAAGGATCTCTCTCCCCTCTAGAATTATTCCCCCATGGTCTCGGATTAGCGAGATACATGTTCCCTGGCATTTGTCTAGAAGGAGTTCTTTGCTTCATTTGGATCGCTGGAGGCGAGGAGGTGGAGGTTGTCTGGTGGCTTGAATGTGTGTGCGATGCGGATGCGCTGCTGAGTTCTTGGCCGGACTTCCTCACGATCTTGAGATCGGCAAGTGTATGACTACATCAACCACGAGTTCCTACTCGTTAACAAAACTCGTTATCTTCGAGGGTAAGTTATCGTTGGATGTATGTCCACCCGTTGCTTTGTACCTAGTAGATAGATCTTGGTGTGTAGTTCTCATCGTAAGAAAATTTTTGTTTTCTATGCTGCGGACCCAACATAAAGAGCTTCCAAAAATTATGGTACTTATTAGCTTTCAGCTCTCATTGCCCTATCATAAGCATCTTTAGGTGATTAAGGTTAAAGTGACACAACTAAGAGGATATGCTTGACAAGTTATAAGTTGAAATCTCATGCCCCTTGCTTTCGAGTACCGAACCTCATGCTACTCAACTTCAGTCACAAGTAAGCTATTGTCATTGTAAGTACATATGTTTCATAGAGAACCACCAACGGCGTACCCCTTTCCCCATGACACAGGAGCTATCCCATATATCAAAATGACAAGGCCAGACAATGAGCATCTCAGCGATCTTTTTATTTGCTATTTGTATAGGTTTTTATTGAGGATGCTTCATAGAATTCTCATTATGGTTATGCTGCAAGTTTCCACCATGATTAGGCATGGCTTAGGCTAGCGGCCTAGGCGTTTCTCTTACACACATACAAACTCCATGATCTTACAAGTTCCCCTTTTATTTCACACCGTCGAGATCCATAAGCAAAAGAATCATGATATCAACGGAATAGTAAGTGCAATATTGAAAGTGTTCCCCATGATACATGGTTCTACTAACTTCAACTTATAAAGCACAAGCATATACGCAACAAATATGGACACAATGGTTCAAGATTATCAAGTGCAAGAAAGTAAAGTGTGCCATCAAGTTCGTGAGAGCTTTAATCACTAATTTTCACATAACAAGTTTAATTCGGAAGGTAGATAAAATCATGAATATACTTGGAATAGAAAATGCTAATAGGTAGCTATGGTGGACTCTTTGGAATAACTTGGTTTTATTTGGAGTTGGATGCATGAGTGGAACTCATACTTGGTGATGGAAGCTAGCAAAAGACTGGGAGCGACCAACTAAGAGAGCAATAATGGCCATAATCATGCAAAGCGATAAAACATCATTAATTAAAGCATAAAGTGATATCACAAGTCGAAAACTAAATGATCATAGAGGCTATGGTGAATTGGGATAGTCTTAACATGGTGTGAGCATGCGCCAAGTCAACTCAAATAAAGCATCAAAGGAGAATACCACAATACTTTGCTTTAATATGCTAAAACAACACATGATTCTTTGAAGGCACATTAAGAAATCTCAATTGTTTATAACATGTCATGCTACAGAAAAAATCACTAAGCATAAAGCCAAAACAATATCAAGCATGACATGACAAAGCATAGACCACAGTCAAAAACAAGCTCCTTTTTACCACTTAAGCATGAACTTTTCCTACTCTTTTCCAATCCAAACCAACTTATTTGAAAACTAATGTATGAATGAGGGGGTCCAACCAATTTATTCAAGCAAACTAAGCAAATGAAAACCAAAAACAAAAACAAAGACGCTCCAAGAACAACACAATTGTGCATGAAACAATAAAAATGAAGTGTTTGGAAGAAACCTGAAATTTTTATTGATGGAATCCCCAAGCTTTGATGCTTGTACTTCTTGGATATTTCTTGGGTTGACATGGGGTGGCATCCCAAGCTTGAGATTTTTTCCATTCTTCATATCATTCCATTACTCTTCCCTACACCTAAAATTTTTCCTTCATACAAAACTTCACACAATCTTCATTAGCAACATTAGTATGTTCAAAAGATAATAGACCTTTGGGGTTTTAGGTTTAAAACAGCATAAATTTCACTAAAGACACAAGCTACTGTAGAAATTCCCTCAAAAAGCTCAATTTCTCCAAAAAGAACCCAAAAAGGAATCAATAAGAAGCAAATGCAAATAATGGCAGAAATCTTTCAAAATAGACCAACGGGTAGAAACCGATTTTTTCGAAGACCTTTTGTTGCTCAAATAGAAAAGTGTTGAACTAACGAAAGTTGGATAGCAGTATGGGGCAGAAGAACAAACAATTACAGCTCAAACCGACATACAGAGATGTTTCATGAATTTTTACAGCGAAGCACAAAAATCTGTTTTGGGACAGCAACTTTCCCAATCATTACTTCTCTCTCATTAGAGGTTACTCTTGGCACAAAAACCACACAAAAATGATAAGGAGAGGTTATTACTAAAGCAATAACTTCCAAGACTCAATTAAAACTTTTGGGTTATCTCCCAATAAGTACTTTTCTTTAACGCCTTTAAGTTAGGCATAAGAAGCAAGAAAAGAATCAAGTATTCTCAAATGAAGAAGCATTAAAACCATATTTCTTTCCCCTACCTTTCTTACCTTTGTTCTTATCCTTGGGGAACATGTGATTGTTTGGTGGAGAAGCAAAGTACATGATGCCCTTTTCCACATCTATTATTGCTCCAAGGAGTTTAAGTAGGGATCTTCAAAGTGTAATTTGTCCTTTTCCTACACATTCAATAATAAGATAATCAGTAGACACCACTTTCCCTAGAATTTTTGTAAACACTCCTTCAGCTATTCCAATGGGTAATATTGTGGCATTATTAGCAAGAGGTATTTCTTCTCCCCCTTTAGAAAGTCCCCAAAGATTTAAAGATTCATAGATATCTTTAGGCATAAGACATAATTCAGACATGATATCACAGCGTGCATGAAAAGTTTCATTATTTATAACAATTTTTACTATAGGAAGCCATTTTGAGGGTTCAGAATTTATTGGAACATAATCATGATGCTCTCTAAGCATGTTATAGCATTCTTTTAAACTAGCAGTGTGGGTCTCAAGAGTGTTCAATCTAGCAAATATGTTTATAAAGGAAGAATCAGATTTGCTAGGCAAGTTATATGTTAAGACCAACTTATTTGTGGCTTTAAAAGCTTCATCCTCATTGCATTGGAGAAAATCTTCTCATACTACAGCATCCAAGGCATATTTATAGCAAAGAGCAGTTCCAAAGTAAAAACTGATAAGAAATAAGCTTTGAGTCATTTTAGGTTCAGTTTTTTCATGTAAATCAGAGATTCTAGACAAAGCTTCTTTGAAACTCTCTTCAATTCCTTGTTTGAAAGTAAAAGTCATTTCCTCGGGTGACATAGTGATTAGAGCAATTGAAAGAGAATGTGGGCCCCCATGTGTGGTTTTGGTAATTAATGACAATCTGTATGTGCTAACGGTTGCATTGAGATACACTTGTAGGATTTTTCCATTGGCATCGCTTGGACCATGTGTTAGCTTCAAGGTTGAACAAAAGAAGAAAAGAAGAAGAAGAAGCATTGTCCAAGGGCTTTGGGCCTATTGGAATCTTGTAGAAGAATAAGAATAAAGAAAAGAAGATCAAGTGTGTCTTGAAGAAGTAGATGGAGTCCCTCATGTGTATCTTCAAGACATCATTCAATTGGAGTTAGAAGAAATGTTGTGCAAGCTCAAGATGCACCATCTCTAGAATATCTCATGCTTGAAGCTTGCCATCCTCGGTGATCATGGATCTTTGAAGACAAGGTCAAATAAGAGGTTTCCCCATGGTGTATGGGGGAGCATGTTTCAAGTCTTCATCATTCGAGCTCAAGGAAGAGCAATCAAGAAAGGTGTCCATCTTGAGAAGGAAAAGATGATCTACATCGAGCTCAAGTGGTTTTCTCAAGGCTAAGGTATTATCTTGATAGGTTTTCCCTTTTGCTGGTCTCATGTTGTTGTTGGGAGACCGGTTTATAGGATAAATAACTGTAATATCAAGAGGAGCTCTTCAGTGAGTAACTTCATCATATCTTTCGGATAGAGCTCAAACCTTTGCATACTTGGCATCATATTTCTTGGTTATTATTTGGTTCTTATCCATGAGAGGATTTAGAGCTTGTGTTAACATCCATGACAAGCTCAAGTTCATCGAAAATGGATTTCATATGCATTCTCTATTGCGTTTTCGATTTGGAGGTTTTACCGGTTTGTCTTTTATAGATAGGTTAATGCCTTCATCATTTTATTATATCCTCCCTTGATGGACTATGATGGTTCACTGCATAATCTTGTAGAGCTTGTTTTCCTCTTCGAAACGAGTCCAAGCTCATCAAAATCGGACCGGATGCAAAAGTTATGATTGTTTTTGTATCGGTGTTTCTGCCAGTTTTGTGAGGGCCGGAGACTCCGGCCCAAATTCCAGACCATACTCCAGGGGGTGTACAGAGAGCATCTGGAGGCTGCCCGGAGTCCTGGCCGGAGTCTGGACCCCGGAGACTCTGGTCTTGGGGGCCGGAGACTCCGGTCCTGAAGTCCCGAGACTCCAGGATAATTGTTCTACAACGGCTATTTGTCGTGGGGGCACCTATAAAAGGCCTCCTTCTTCCCCAAGTGGCAGGTTGCTTGCTCTCTCTCTCCCTCCTCCATTGTTTCTACCTTCAAGAGCTTGCTTTTCCTCTCAATCCCTCCCATATTTCTTGAATCTTCTTGGGGGATTTGAAAGAGGAGATCTAGATCTACAACTCCACCAATCCATCTCTCCTCTATGTGAGGGGAACATCTTGGGATCTATATCTTGGGGTTTCTTTTGTGGATTTCCTACTTGTTGTTCCTCTCTTATTCCCCTAATTGCTTTAGTAGCTTTGTTGGAATTTGAGAGTGAGGGATTGGAGCATCTTTGTGGTGTTCTTGCATTTTGCATTAGGTGCATCGATTTGAGTTCTCCCCGGAGGATTTGGTTGGTGAAATCAAGAAGATTGTCCCTCATGGGTTCTTGGAACCCTAAACAGTTGTGTGGCCTTTGTGGCGTGTTCTTGGGTCCTTCAATTAAGTTGTGGAGCTCTCCCCAAGATATTGGCCTTGGTGGTGATTATTGGGAGCCTCCAAGTAAGTTGTGGAGATTGCCCCAATCTTGTACGGGTTTGGTGACCGCCCTCAAGTGTCCCATAGTTTAACGGGTGCTTGCCGTGCGGTGGGTGCTCGGGAGAATAGGGTGAGGCCTCTTGTGGCATTGGTGGTCTTAGTACCGCCCACCCCTCCAACGAGACGTACTCCCTTGTTGGGAGGAACTCGGTAAAATATCATCGTCCCCACGTGCCTCAGTTATCTCTATACCCAAGCTCTTTACTTATGCACTTTACATTGTGATAGCCTTTGTTATTGAAGTAATCTAACTTGCTATCACATTGTTGCTTGTCTTGCTTAGCATAATTCGTTGGTGCACATAGGTGAACCTTAGTATTTCTAGGCTTTGTGCTTGACAAAAGAAAACGCTAGTTTTATTCCGCCATTGTTAAGCCCATCTCGTAAAAGTTTTAAACCACCTATTCACCCCCCCCCCCTCTAGGAGACATCCGTGATCTTTCAATTGGTATCAGAGCAAGGTCTCTCGCTTTTAGGCTTCACCGCCTTGAGAGTAAAGATGTCGTCTAGTGGAGTAGTGCACGATTCTTATTATATATTTGATGGCACAAATTATGATATGTGGAAATCTTGCATGCTAGATTATTTTCGGGACATTCACCCATCTATTGAGGGAATTTTATATATGGGTTTCTCTTCTCCTATGGATCCACAAAATGAATCTTTAGAGGAGAAGATGAACTCTTATATAGATGCTCTAGCTACTAAAATGCTTTTACTTGTTGTGAGCAATGTAGTTAAATCTTCAGTCATGCCTTATCGTAGTGCTCATGATATTTGGACAAAGCTTCATGATAAATATGGTGTGTCCAACATTATTGAGGATGATTGTATTCCCTCCACCTCCGGCCGTGATGAGTTCTCATCTTCTACCACTTCACCAACATGTTATTTTTCACAAGGTAATGATATGGTGAGTGCTGATAGAAGTTCTAATTTGGATAGTGAGCTTACTATTGATTATCCATCATCTCTATCTAGTTGTAATATTCTATCTTTGGACTCTAACACTTGTAGCACTCGAAACTCCTCATATGCTAGTGTTGGTAGTCCTTGCATATCATGTAGAAATGGCTTGAATAATTCACATGATGATATGATTGCCTTGTCTTGTTGCCATGATAAAAAATGCTTATATTTCCTCTAGTGCTTGTGTTGCTAACCATGTAGAGGAAAATGAAGATTTTATGGGCCAAGACAAGGTTTTAAATGGAGCTACAAATGCAATCTCATCATCACCTTCTTCCGGTTCTCATACATGCCTTATGGCTAAGGGAACACAGGTAACCTCATTGGATCCCATTGTTTCCCATGATAATGTTAAGAGTGATAATAATGATGATCATCTAGTTGATTATGATATTTCCTTCATTCAAGAGATGGGAGAGATTGTCTTTCCCGCTCTTCATAGAAATAAAATTGCTTCCTCCAAATTTGTTGAAATATTGACTTGTGCTATTGAAGCCAAGAAACTTATTGAGGAGCGAGAAAATATCATAATTCAAAAGAATGAACATGAGCATGAGTATGGTAATGAGATTACTTATCTACAAAGCTCCCTTGAAGAAGAACAAACCACCAAAGAATCTCTTGAGGAGACTTTTGTTCTAGAACTATCTAGAGTAAAGGAAAACCATGATAGAGAACTTGCGGTGGCAAATGTTCTCAAAACTAAAAATGATGAACTCATACTTGCCCATGCTAAACTCATTGAGGATTTTAAGCACCTCGAAAATGGCTCTCAAGTCATTAAGATTGAGCTCACCAGACTCACCGAGTCTCGTGAGAAACTTAAAGCTTCATATTCAAAAGAGCTTGCAAAGTTGCCCTCACCTCTAGCCATTAATAATGATGTTTGTGCTACTAACTCTATTTCTTGTGAAGCATCAATGTTAAAGGAGAACGTTGAGCTAAAGGCTCAACTTTCTTTGCTAACTTTAAAATATGGGATATTGGAATAAAGTCATGTTAAGCTCTCAAGCTCGCATGAGGATCTTCTAGTCTCCCATGATAAGCTAAAGTTAGCTTATGAGGCCGTTTTGTCAAAGGTAACATCTAGTGGGCCTCATGTGGACATTAGCACTACTTCTACTCCTAATGTGATATTGCCATGTGCTAGTCCTTGTAATTCATCCACTCATGTTATTGCTACATCTAGTGATGAATTACTTTTCGTGCCTTGTTGCTCTAACAATGTAGACTCTACTTCCTCTACTACTATTGTTGTTGACACTAACCATGTAGAGTAAATTAAAGAGCTCAAGGCTCAAGTCACTTCTTTGAGGAATGACTTGAATTGGGTCATAAAGGGAAGGCCACACTCAACCACATCTTGAGTGTGCAAAAATCTCCCAAGGACAAGAGTGGACTCGGATTCAATTCTAATATCAACAAGTCCACTAACAAGTTGAAGCACAAGGGCAACAACAAGAATGGCCAAGATCAAGCAAAGTATCCGGCCAACATTATTTTCTTCAAGTGCAAGGAAGAAGGGCATCATGTTAGATCTTGCCCATTGAAGAAGAAGCCTCTTGGTGTGAAGCAACAACAGAAGCGGCCTCAAGCTCTACCTCATGTTATAGATGGGCCTCTTCCTAAGAGGACTACTCGAGCTCTTCCTCAAGTTGTGGAATCACCTAAGAAGAAAGCTAGCAAGATAAGAACTTGCTACATTTGCCGTGAGAAGGGGAACATTTCTTCCTCATGCACTAGTGGTATCTCCTCATCCAACCCTATCTTGATTTATGATGATTATTCTATTGGTAAGCATGAGGTTGGCAATGTGTTTGCCAAATATGTTGATACCCAAAGTGGTGTTAAGAAAAGAACCATTTGGGTTCCAAGCCTATTGTGACTAACTTCTTAGGACCCAACTTGGTTGGGGACCAACAAGCCAAAACTTGATCAATAGGTGATTTTTGGAGGACATTGGAGACTTGGTTTCATCATGAATAATTGAGGGATCTTCATCTATTATATTTGTCAAGCCAAGTCATGTGGATTATATTGCCTCTATTATATTTCCAATGTTCCTCCTTACGGTAACATGTGCTTAACTCATTACATTGATAGTTACTCGCCCCTTATGCATGTGTTGGTTTTGTACCTTGCATGTTTGTTGTATATGTTGTGCTTACCATTTTCTTATCTTGAGTTATCAAGTATATTTGTGTTTCTTGGTTTGCACACCATGTATGAGTGTTTCTTGTGTTGGAGATATTTTTGAATTCAATTGGTATCTTTTGGCTCTTGTGAGAGATTAATGGACTATCCCATTTTGGGGGAGTGTTATGCTTGGGCATTCCACAATCCTAAAAACGTGTGTACATGAGGAATACCACCTAGTATTGATTTAGCAATATTATCTAGTCTCTATGTGGTATGATTCTCATGAGAAATTTAAGTTCTATAATGTCCATTAATTATCTCTTATTTGGATGTTGTTGCCTCGTGTTGAGATTTATGGTTTATCACATTATGGGGGATTCATATGCTTAGTGCATATTACAAGCCTAGAAAATGTGAAAATTCGAGGTTGTGTCACCTAGAATTGATATTGATAATTATCTAGCTCCTATTTGACACATTTGCTCAAACAAGTTCAATGCCTTTATTGCTCATCTTTTGGATCTTGTTTGTGAGAGTGTTTATTGGTATGTGTTTCCTCATATTTAGATCTCTATATCCTCATGGAAACCATTAGCTTCAAGTTACTCTAATCACTAGTGATTGTGTGACTATTGGAAGCTACCAAGAATTTCTTTCGGAGCATCAAGTTTAATTCTTATATTTTGTTATATGCTTCTTTGTGTCAATATAATCTTGGATATCCATGTGAACTACCTCAGGAATATTATTCCCAATACTTCCTGTCCTTGGATAATTGGTACTCTATTTATGGTAGAATCTTTTGATTATATTCACTTTGGCCTTGTTTATTCATGTCCTATCTTTGGCCAAGAAAATGTTTTGTGTTTCTCCCAAGATTTCCTTGCCTCTTATGGATCTTCTTATTTTATTGGTGTGCTCTTGTGTTTTATTTAATGTAGGTTGTAGTGATGATCTTATTTGTGTGTATTTTGCATTCAAAATCAAAATTCTATATAATGTACTACTTATGGGTGAGCTCTCCTATATTATTTAGAACACTCCTATTTATGCTTCTTTATTTGATCCATATCATGCTTCATGTGCTTGGAAGTTCGATCTTTTCATTTTGGTATTTTGTGCCATCATGAAAGGTGTTGATAATTTGGTTTATTTGTTAGAACCTTACTCTTTTGGGAGTTGGTTTTGTCTCATTCCTTGTTTCCTGTGTTGACCTTTTAGAATGAGGTAAATCCTCGAGCATTTGTCTTTTTATCTATATTTTGCTTTGACTTTTGACTTGTTCATTTGTTGAACTTGTGATCCTTCATGTGTTGAATTAGTTCTTTGATACAATTTGGACACCGTTTGTCATGTCACACTCTTGTGTGTGCCATCTCGGTTTACTTGGTTTTTTTGTTCAAATTGTATCTCCTATTTGGTTCTTGAAAGCCTTTTGCATGCATATTTACTATATTTTTATATTATGGTATGATTGATTTCTTTGATCCAATATATAGGGGAAACTCCACCAAATCCCATCGGCTAAGTTGTGCATGAAATTCAATTTCATATCAACATGCACATATTTATGTGGAGTCTCTCCTATGTATTTTAGTTTCTCTAACTACTTTGGACCCAATTAGTTTGGGGACCACTTTGTACTTAATGTGTTTAGGTACATTGGTGATATATTGGATGCTTATCTCTCAATGTTGAAGAAGTGGCGCGTTCAAGAAAATTGGAGGCAAGCTATAGGATGATCAATGAATTCATATCCTCTACATCCTACCAATTATATCTCGGTAAGAAGTATCTCTTTCTCATTCTCATATATCTTGCTTCCAACCTTTTGTGGGTTGCCTTCTAGCATGAATTTTTGTATTTATATTTGTTGTGGTTCTAGCTTTGGTTTTAAGAGAACCTCTTATTGCAAATGTGTGTAAGTTGAGATGAATGCATATAATTAGGTCTATATAAAATCATGCATATGATTCACCAATCCCAAATATGTCTATCTAGCAATTGTATTGCATATCTTTTCCTCAACTTCTCTCATGTGCAATAGTGAGCTTTTTCTAGTTGATTTATTCCTTTATGATACTTTTTGCTCTTCTCCATATATTTCAACTATCTCATTTTCCCTTGGTGATAGCCGTAATATATGTGGTGTGTTGGTTTGTGAAGCTCATCGACGTACAATAAGATATATTTGTGCCTTTGGCCATGCTTTCAAGCAAAAATCTTATTGGTATATGTTATGACTTCATTTTTCTCTTCATGTGCTTTCTTGAGTATCTTGTTTATGCGTGCATATTTCTTTGTCGACGCATGTCTTTATGATGCATTCCACTTAGAAACTTGTACACATAAGAGAAGATAATTTTTAGTTGAGATTTTTATTTCCTTGGATACCACCTTTTATTCCTTTTTGATTCTTCGGTGGCTTCCAAATTTATTTTCCTATGAGTGTTTGTTCCTTTTGTTTGCATCTTCAGGCACTCATATTTGTTCTCTCATGTCTTGTATTGTTAAATGAATTTGAATGAGTGATGATTCCATGATTATGCACTTTGTTCCCCAAATATATTTATTATAATTGGTGCATAATCTTTGGGGAGCTCCTCTAATTCATTTAATAATGCTCATTTGTCTTCTTTCTTTTGTGGTGTTTTAAATGCTTAGGGGGGGGCAAGGATTCCATATTTTTGCATGATATATTCAAATGCAACTATTCTATTTGTGCACAAATCTTGGGGAGCTTCTCTATTTTCATTTAAAACACACATTTGATCTTATCATCTATCTTGTTATGTTCATTTGGTACCATTTGTTGTTTTCATTTGATTCTTTTGGATCTTGTGATTGCTTGCATCATTTGTTGATGCTTCTTTTTATTTTATTTCTTTGGTAATCTTTGGGTCCTCAATATAGTTATACTTCCTCCCGAGTATTTATCATTGGATATGTGCGAAGGCACACCTTTGGAGGAAGTATCACTATATTGGTCTTCTAGAACTTGTCACCCATTTCGGCAATCGATGCCAATGGGGGATAAGTTTTAGAGGGTTTAAGGCAAGTTGGTTTATGCTTTGAGTTTGTTCTTAAGCATTTTCCTTTCATACTCTTGCGTCTTTGTGTTGCTTAGCATGTGTTTATATAGAGGAAACTCCACCAATGATACCGATTGACAATATATGCAATGAAATTCAAGTTCATCACACATGCATAGATTGTGGGTGAGTTTACTCTATATATGGTGGTGGTACCAATATCACATACTTGTGTAGTATTTGATATTGGTGCTATCATTTTATTCGTTAAATTCATTATATAAACCCTCTCAAAGGTATTGTCATCAATTACCAAAATGGGGGAGATTGAAAGAGCATGTGGGACCCCATGTGTGGTTTTGGTAATTAATGACAATCTCTATGTGCTAATGGTTGCATTTAGATGCACTTGTAGGATTTGTCCATTGGCATCGCTTGGACCATGTGTTGGCTTCAAGGTTGAAGAAAAGAAGAAGCATTGTCCAAGGGCTTTGGGCCTATTGGAATCTTGTAGAAGAATAAGAATAAAGAAAATAAGATCAAGTGTGTCTTGAAGAAGTAGATGGAGTCCCTCATGTGTATCTTCAAGACATCATCCAATTGGAGTTAGAAGAAATGTTGTGCAAGATCAAGATGCACCATCTCTAGAATATCTCATGCTTGAAGCTTGCCATCCTCGGTGATCATGGATCTTTGAAGACAAGGTCAAATAAGAGGTTTCCCCATGGTGTATGGGGGAGCATGTTTCAAGTCTTCATCATGCGAGCTCAAGGAAGAGCAATCAAGAAAGGTGTCCATCTTGAGAAGGAAAAGATCATCTACATCGAGATCAAGTGGTTTTATCAAGGCTAAGGTATTATCTTGATAGGTTTTCAATTTTTCTGGTCTCATGTTGTTGTTGGGAGACCGGTTTATAGGATAGATAACCGTACTATCAAGAGGAGCTCTCGAGTGAGTAACTTGATCATATTTTTCGGATAGAGCTCAAACCTTTGCATACTTGGCATCATATTTCTTGGTTATTATTTGGTCCTTATCCATGAGAGGATTTAGAGCTTGTGTTAACATCCATGACAAGCTCAATTTCATCAAATAGATTTCATATGCATTCTCTATTGCGTTTTCGATTTAGAGGTTTTACCGGT
Source organism: Avena insularis (assembly GCA_023614405.1). NCBI lineage: Eukaryota > Viridiplantae > Streptophyta > Magnoliopsida > Poales > Poaceae > Avena > Avena insularis. Next base: position 360,745,390 of record CM042689.1, on the reverse strand, counting down.
TTGTCTTTTATAGATAGGTTAATCCCTTCATCATTTTATTCTATCCTCCCTTGATGGACTATGATGGTTCACTGCATAATATTGTAGAGCTTGTTTTCCTCTTCGAAACGAGCCCAAGATCATCAAAATCAGAGTTCGGATGCAAAAGTTATGATTGTTTTCGTATCGGTGTTTCTGCCAGTTTTGTGAGGGCCAGAGACTCCGGGGTTCGCACCCCGGAGACTCCGGGGGGAGACTCTAGCCCAAATTCCGGCCCAGACTCCGGGGGGTGTACAGAGAACATCTGGAGGCTTCCCGGAGTCCTGGCCGGAGTCTAGACCCCGGAGACTCCGGTCATGGGGGCCAGAGACTCCGGTCCTGAAGGCTGGAGACTCCGGGATAAGTGTTCTACAATGGCTATTTGTCATGGGGGCACCTGATGTCTACGCACTTTTATTCTTGTAGACATTTGTTGGGCCTCCAAGTGTAGAGGTTTGTAAAACAACTTTCCCTGAAGTGGATCACCCAAGGTTTATCGAACTCAGGGAGGAAGTGGTCAAAGGTATCCCCTCTCAAGCAACCCTGCAATCAAGATACAAGAAGTCTCTTGTGTTCCCAACACACCCAATACACTTGTCAGGTGTATAGGTGCACTAGTTCGGCGAAGAGATAGTGAAATACAAGTGGTATAGATATAAGATAATGGTGCTAGAAAATACTTTGATGGCATGGAAGAGACTAAAGGCAAACTAAAATAAAGATGGAAGCAAGCAAACATGTAACAGATCTAGTTGCAAACGGTGTTTCAATGCTAAGAAACAAGGCCTAGGGATTATACTTTCACCAGTGAACACTCTCATATAAATATCTTCTCTTTATGATACTACGCTAAACTACTCTCCGGTTGGATAATCTAATCATTGGTAGGGCTATAACAGCACACCTCAAAGTTCATCTTTCCCATCTAGGTAACCCCACACTGTCACCTTGAGCACTAGATGGTTCAAACAAACACCACAATTTCATAAAGACATCCAACTCCAAATATAACTCATAACAAGTATTTGTAATCCCTAGCCTAAGTGCCACCATGGTGTGCACACTGTCAACTTCACACACATGGGGAGAGCAGAGATCTATTAAAGCACTTGAGTAGCAAGGTAGATCTACTTGATTACAAAGCTCATGATCACAATTTGATCATGCATAGAGAGAGAGATGAACACTTAGCTACCGGTAGAACCATTAGCATTGAGGGAGAACTACTCCCTCCTCATCATGGGAGTCAGCAACGGCGATGGAGATGGCGGTGGAGTCGATGGAGATGGTGGTGAAGATGGTGAAGAGGCGGCATGGCGCCTGTGTGCATGAGGACTCCTTCCGCCAAGATATCACTGGGAGCACCGCCCCTTAGCACCCTTACTTCATGGCTTTTTGGGAGCCCTTCCCCATGGAGATGGGATCCATGGGGAGGCAAAAACGTGAATTTGGTGGCTGCAAATTCGTGGGTGGAGGTGTCTCCCACGAATTAGGTTTCCTCCCTTTATATAGCTTCTCGGATTCCCGTTACCCCATCTGGGCTGCAGTAAATCGGGTCTATCGGCCCGTCCGTACTCGAAATCAGTTAAATTTTATGTCCAGAACGTTTGTCGCGAAATTTCCAACAACTTTGTAGTTGAAGAGTTTTCCGTTTGACGCCGTCTTAGACCCGAAACGTGACCATTTTCAAAAAGAGTTCTGAGACAGATTTCTGGAAAATCCCAATTTGACTCCAACAAGGTTTCCACTTGTATTCTTTGTAATTCCTACACATCAAACTGTAAAACAAGAATATTGTGCAATTTTGCAACTATTAGTAGGTTAGTCCAAATAAATCATAAACTTTATATAAAAAGGAGTATCAAAAGCATATTATTAGCATAAAACCATCAAAAATTATAGATACGTTATGGACGTATCAGCACCTATAAAAGGCCCCCTTCTTCCCCAAGTGGCAGGTTCCTTTCTCTCTCTCTCTCCTCCATTGTTTCTACCTTTAAGAGCTTGCTTTTCCTCTCAATCCCTCCCATATTTCGTGAATCTTCTTGGGGGATTTGAAAGAGGAGATCTAGATCTACAACCCCACAAATCCATCTCTCCTCTATGTGAGGAGAACATCTTGGGATCTAGATCTTGGGGTTTCTTTTGTGGATTTCCTCTTGTGTTCTTCCTCTCTTATTCCCCCAATTGCTTTAGTAGCTTTGTTGGAATTTGAGAGTGAGGTATTGGAGCATCTTTGTGGTGTTCTTGCCTTTTGCATTAGGTGCATCGGTTTGAGTTCTCCCCGGAGGATTTGGTTGGTGAAATCAAGAAGATTGTCCCTCTTGGGTTCTTGGAATCCTAGACGGTTGTGTGGCCTTTGTGGCCTGTTCTTGGGGCCTTCAATTAAGTTGTGGAGCTCTCCCCGAGATATTGGCCTTGGTGGTGATTATTGGGAGCCTCCAATTAAGTTGTGGATATTGCCCCAATCTTGTACGGGTTTGGTGACCGCCCTCAAGTGTCCCATAGTGTAACGGGTGCTCGTCGTGCGGTGGGTGCTCGGGAGAATAGGGTGAGGCCTCTTGTGGCATTGGTGGTCTTAGTACCACCCACCCCTCCAACGAGACGTACTCCCTTGTTGGGAGGAACTCGGTAAAATATCGTCGTCCCCACGTGCCTCGGTTATCTCTATACCCGAGATCTTTACTTATGCACTTTACATTGTGATAGCCTTCGTGCTTGAAGTAATCTAACTTGCTATCACATTTTTGCTTGTCTTGCTTAGCATAATTTGTTGGTGCACATAGGTGAACCTTAGTATTTCTAGGCTTTGTGCTTGACAAAAGAAAACGCTAGTTTTATTCCGCCATTGTTAAGCCCATCTCATAAAAGTTTTAAACCGCCTATTCACCCCCCCCCTCTAGGCGACATCCGTGATCTTTCAGCAATGCTAGACATAATGGCAACTTAAGGTAGGAACTAATAATAATTTTTTTTTGTTTTTGATAAAGAAAGCATACTAGTGCAACTAATTTTTTGTGTTTTTTGATAAAGAAACAAGCAAACAAAGCAGAAATAAACTAAGCAAAACAAATAAAACAAAGTAAAGAGATTGGTTATGAGGGACTCCCCTTGTGAAGATGTCCTTGACTCCCCGCCAATGGCGCCAGAAAAATAGCTTGATGGCTCAAAATATATTCGAGCTCGTTGGGGAACCCCAAGAGGAAGGTATGATGAGCACATCAGCAAGTTTTCCCTCAGTTATGAAACCATGGTTATTGAACCAGTAGGAGCAAGGAAACACCTCCAAGGTGTTGTTTCCAACTTGGAATCCTGCACAACACAACCACAGAACTTTGCCCCCAACTTACAGTGAGGTTGTCAATCTCACCAGTTTTGCTAAAACCAAAGGATTAAACGTATTGTGTGGAAGATAGTAATTGCTTGTAGAAAGTAAAAAGAAAACAGTAAATAACAGATTGTAGATTGATAGTAAAAGAAATGACCGAGGTCCATAGTTCACTAGTGGTGATTCTCATTAAGATAAATGACATGTTGGGTGAACAAATTACAGCGGGGCAATTGACAGACACCGAGAAAGCATACATGCATATACTAATCATCTTGACTCCTATGAGATTTGATTGGGCATTACAACATTATACATAGACCGTAATCCAACTGCATCTATGACTAATAATCCACCTTCAGGTTACCATCCAAACCCCCTCCAGTATTAAGTTGCAAGCAACAGATAATTACATTAAGCAAAGTTTGTAAAGTAAACAATACGATTGTTCTATGAACAAAGGATTTCTGTTTTCTCCCTAGTAGCAACAGCACATCTAGTACCTTAGAGATTTCTGTCACTTCCCTAGATTACTAGAGGCATGAACCCACTATCGAGCATAAATACTCCCTCTTGGAGTTGCTAGCATCTACTCGGCTAAGATAGCTACTAACAACGGAAAGCATGCAAGATCACAAATAACATAGACATGATAGAATCAATAATCAATCTGAAATAGCATCTCAATATCCATCGGATCCCCGCAAACACAACATGTAAAGTACAAATAGATGATCTTGATCATGAACGGAGCTCACAAGATCTAAACATGGTAGCACAAAGGAGAAGAACCAACTATCTAGCTACTACATGGACCCGTAGTCTAGGGATGAGTACTCACGCATCACACCGGAGGCAGTCATGGTCATGAAGAAGGCCTCCAGGGTGATCTCTCCCCTCCGACAGGGTGCTAGGAAGAGCTTTAGATCCCCTGATCTAGGGATGGAGATGGCGGCGGCTACAGAATCTTTCATGGAATTTTAATCGGGTACTTAGGGTTTCTGTATCGGAGGCTTCTTATAGGCGAAAGGGTCAGGCCGGTGGAGTACCAAGGGGCCCACACCACCCCCAGGCACGGTCCAGGCCTGGCCGCGTGGCCAGGTGGTGTGGCCAGCCCCTGGCCCCTCTCCGTCTTGTCTTCTGGCTCCGTGTTTCCCTCGGTGAAATATTGACTTTGGCTTTTATCCCGTCCAATTCCGAGAATATTCATTTTCTGACTTTTCTAGAACCAAAAACAGCAGAAAACGGGCAACTGGCACTGTGGCATCTTGTTAATAGGTTAGTCCAAGAAAGTGTATAAAAATACTCCAAAGTGTGGACAAAACATAAGAAAGTAGATATAAAACAAGCATGGAACATCAAAAATTATAGCGTATCAATCAACACAAGAGTTATGCTTACAGATGAAAACAGTGAATCATACTCCATGAGTGAAGGAGAATATGAAGCATTGGCACAAGTTTCTCTCATAAAAGAATCCTCCATGAAAGATTATGACATGCTTCTAGACCTTCACTAGTCATTTCCCAAGTCTTGACAACTATCTCCATCCCAAGAGAACACCAATGCCTTAATATTTTCCAAACTCGAGCCGAAATTGATGGCAAATCCATAAAAGTGATCATTGATGTAGAAAGTTGTCACAACCTCGCGAGCACCAAACTTTGTGAGAAACTCAAGTTGCCATGCATGGAGCATCCCCGTCCATATCATGTAAAATGGCTTGATGACAGTGGAGCCCTCAAGATAATATTCAAAGTCAACATGTCCTTCAAGACCGGCCCTGATGGAGACACTATTGAGTGTTATTTAGTACCTATGATGGTGTGTCACATGCTTCTTGGGAGACCATGTAAATATGATAGAGGAGTGATGACCCACAAGTATAGGGGGTGTATCGCAGTATTTTCGAGGGAAGTGAAACCCAATTTATTGATTCGACACAGGGGAGCCAAAGAATATTTATAAGTCTTAACAACTGAGTTGTCAATTCAGCTACACCTGGAAACAATCATGCTCACAACAGTTTATCAGTAGCAATACTTTTGTAGTAGGAATAGTAAAGTAATAGCAGTAGTAAAAGTAAAGACAGTAGTAACAATTGCAGTAAACAGTAGGATTAAAGCACGATAGGCATAGGGATGGATGGACGGGTGTTGCATGGACAAGACAATTCACATGGCAATCAAGACATAGGACATTTGCAGATAAATAAGATAAAGCATCCAAGTACTAAATAATCATAGGCATGTGTTCCATATATAGTCATACGTGCTCGCAATGAGAACTTGCACAACATCTTTTGTCCTACCAGCCCGTTTGCAGCGGGGCCTCAAGGGAACTACTGGCAATTAAGGTGCTCATTTTAATAGAGCACCGGAGCAAAGCATTAACACTCCATGAACACATGTGATCCTCACATCAAAGCCATTCCCTCTGGTTATCCCGATTTCTATCACTTTGCGGCCTTTGGTTTTGGACAACAACGTGTGTATACAAATTGCAGGTAAGACCATAAACAATACTATCATAATGAATAAATAACATGTTCAGATCTGAAATCATGGCGCTCGGGCCCTAGTGAGAAGCATTAAGCATAACAAGTCGCAACAAAGTCAAAAAGCACTAATAGTAGATACTAGGCACCATGCCCTAACAATCTGATGCCATTACATGAACGATCTCATCCAATCCCTACCATCCCCATAGCCTACAGCGGGGGATTACTCACTCATAGATGGGGGAAACATGGATGGTCGATGGAGAAGCGATGGTGATGATGATGGCGATGATCTCCTCCAATTCCCCGTCCCAGCAGGGTGCCAGAATGGAGTTTCTGGTTCTGAATCGCGGAATCTGGTGGTGGCGGCGGAGCGGAACTCTTTCTGGAAAAACGTCCAACCCCCTGAGTTTTTAGGTCAGAAGACAACCTATAGGCGAAGAGGGAGGCCGAGAGGGTGCCTGGGGCGGCCAGACCACCCCTTGGCGCGGCTAGGCCTGGCCCGTGCAGCCAGGTGGTGTGGCCGGGCCCCCAGCCCTCTCTGTCTCGTATTCTGGCTCCTGGTGTCCCTCGGTGAAAAACTGACTTTGTCTTTAGTCCCGTCCAATTCCGAGAATATTCATTTTCTGACTTTCTTGAAACCAAAAACAGCAGAAAATAGGCAGCTAGCACTGTGGCTCTTGTTAATAGTTAGTCCAAGAAATCATATGAAAAGTACTCCAAAGTGTGGACAAAACATAAGAAAGTAGATAAAACCAAGCATGGAACATCAAAAATTATGGATACGTTTGAAACATATCAACATCCCCAAGCTTAACTCCTACTCGTCCTCGAGTAGGTAAGTGATAAAAAGAAAGAATAATTTTTGAGGTGACATGCACCATCATAAACTTGATCAAAGCATTACTAAAACATTCATAGCTAGGATCATAGTATTTCAACATAACATGAAAGGTAAAGTTCTAACAATAAGACAAAGAAACTATGTTGCAACATGAAAAGGCACAAACAAAAGATTCATGAATAACAATGTTTTGCAAGACGTTTGTTTGTTTCACATAAAGAAAACATAGCATAGTGGCATTCAGCTTGTCCCTCATAGAGTAGCAAACATAAATGCATAGGACACCTTCAAAGTTCATAAGAGTGACTAGATACAAATAGTTTAAAACAAGTAATATCAAAGCTATGCATCAATCAATAAGTCTAGGGACAATGCACATAGAACTAAGAATGGCCACTATGCTCTCAAAGTAGGTGCATAAAGATAGAAGGTGGGGACTCAACATAAAAGTAAAAGAAAAGCCTTCATAGAAGGAAGTAGGGATTCAAGTTTCATAAAGAGCTTCCAAAAATTATGGTACTTATTAGCTTTTAGCTCTCATTGCCCCTATCATAAGCATCTTGAAGGTGATTAAGGTTAAAGTGACACAACTAAGTGGATATGCTTGACAAGTTATAAGCTGAAATATCATGCCCCTTAGTTACGAAGACCGAACCTAATGCTACTCAACTTTAGTCACAAGTAAGCTCTTGTCATTGTAAGTACATATGTATCATAGAGAACCGCCAACGGGTACCCCTTGCACATGATACAGGAGCTATCCCATAATCAAAATGACAAGGCAAGAAGACAATGAGCATCTCAGCAATCTTTTTATTTGCTATTTGCAAGGTTTTTATTGAGGATGCTTGATAGAGTTCTCATTATGGTTATGCTGCAAGTTTCCACCATGATTAGGCATGGCTTAGGCTAGCGGCCCAGGCGTTTCCCTAACACACATACAAACTCCACGATCTTACAAGTTCCCCTTTTATTTCACACCGCCGGGATCCATAAGCAAAAGAATCATGATATCAACGGAATATAAGTGCAATGTTGAAAGCGTTCCCCATGATACATGGTTCTACTAACTTCAACTTATAAAGCACAAGCATATACACAACAAAGATGGACGCAATGGTTCAAGTTTACTAAATGCAAGAAAACACTACCAGGAAAATGGCTATAGGTAATCCGCACATCCGTGGCGCACGTGCTAGTGGTGCCCCACGGCTAAAATAGGCATGGCGACCGCAGTGCCTGCCCCACGGCTAATTCTAGGCGTGGCGCACATGCGGGTGGTGCGCCACGGCTGTGTGTGGGCCAGGGCACTATCGGCCGTAGACCACATAGTTGTAGCGCACCTGTGGGAAGTGCGCTACGGGTGTTGCCGGTAGTCGTGGCGCACATGGCCACCATGCGCTACAGGCAAGATCGGGCCACCCTGCTGTGTAACTGGGAAAACACATCTGTGGCGCATGGCTGGTATGTGTGCCACGGATATTCTTTATTCCTATGGCGCACCGCTCCATGTGCTCCACGGATGTGCGTTCTTCTACTACTTTTTGGCAGATACCTTTGCACATTTGACTAGATCTCACCATCTCCCACTTCACTTTCCCCTCCTTCCTCCTTGGATCTCGCCCCCTCCTCCTTCCACCTTAATTTCTCCACTCTTTCACCATTTGTAGCATGTAAAACTTACCTTTGATGCTACATACATAATAGAGGAAAGCTCTCCTTCCGGCCACCATCCTCTCGGTCTCTTACCTCTCCTTCAAGATCTTCTCGGTATCTCATCTCGGTAAGTTGTCTATGTAAGAGGATGTGTTTATGTGTATGGATGATATGGTCACATATCTATGGAGAGGATCGATGCTCTCATGTGTTTGGAGAGCATGCATTGCATGCTCTCTCATATATTGGCATTTTTTTGCCAAAATGTTGATTCATTTCCATTTTGGCAAGACTTTGGCATTTTGTAAAGGTCCTAATTTTCCATCGACCATTGCATGCATGCATTGGTTCTGTGGTTGTAATAAACTTCTAATTCTACCATGTACACCGCGCAGGCAACCATGGTCCTCATAATGAGCGAAGGCATTGTGGCTATATTTTTGAAATGCGCGACGGTCGACATGATACGAAATAACTTGATGGAGACAAGATGTCCATGCAGAAGATGCAAACTCAATTAGTTGATCGACCAAGATTCCGGAAATCTGCAGGCGCACCTGCTCCGCCATGGTTTCATGGATGGCTACACTCGGTGTATAAGTGATGATGAAGACGATGAGGCCGTAAATGGGGCGGCGGAAAATGAGGAAGGCGGGCAACATGATCATGATCATGGCGAGGACGGGCGAGATGAAGAAGAGTCTCCTGGAGATGGTGAAGGTGCGGAAGCAGACCAGGATGATGATGATCTACATGCCGGAGCAGACGATGGAACAACATCAGGCTAGGTGAGGGACCCTTATGTTCAAGAACTTCTTCTCAAGCAGACGAGTAACGCCAGGGCTGCCGCTAGAGAGAAAGCCAAGCTTGCACAATTTGAGAAAGACGCGGTTACTCCATTGTATGAAGGATGCAAGACCGATGATACCCAGTTGAATGTAATGCTCAAGGCTATGGAGATGAAGGCAAAACACAAATGGACCAATGCAAGCTTCGATGATATGATGGCATTCTGGCACGATCGTCTCCCGGAGGGGAACACGTGTCCAACTAGTATCGAGGACGCCAAGAAAATCATGTGTCCTCTTGATCTACTGCACATTAGATACCATGTTTGCATCAACGATTGCATCATTTATCGGGGCGAGGACGCGGAGAAAACCACACGCCCAATGTGCGGCGTTAGTCGATACAAGAAAGGGAAGAAAGCTCCTCGAAAAGTGGTATGGTACTTTCCTATCACTCCTCGTCTGCAGTGCTATTTCGCAGACCCTAAGGAAGCAAATCTCATGCGCTGGCATGCGGAAAGAAAGAAGCCAGGAGATGACGATGACCCTGAAAAGGACGAGCTGCTGACGCACCCTTCAGATGCTAGCCAGTGGAAAGCATTAGACCTCGAATTCCCAGAATTCGGTGGAGATTCGAGGAACATCAGGCTAGGTGCAAGCACCGATGGACTCAATCCGTTCGGTAGCCAGAGCAGCACGCACAACACTTGGCCCGTGTTTGTATGGATGTACAACCTCCCTCCCTAGTTGTGCATGAAAAAGAAGTACATACAAATGAGTATGCTAATTCAAGGGCCAAAACAACCTGGTGCCGACATCAATCTATATCTTGGGCTGTTGAAAGAGGAGCTAGCCATGTTATGGGAATCCGGAGCCAATACGTATGACGCTGTCGCACAAGATTATTTCACTATGAGAGCCGTGTTGGTCACGACGGTGCAAGACTATCCAGGTTGCGGATATTTCTCGGGGCAGGTTATCCAAGGATTCTACGCATGCATTAGGTGCATGGATAACACGACCTATCTCCAACTAGAGAAAGATCCAGGGTCTTCGAAAACCGTGTTCATGGGGCACCGGAGGTGGCTTGGAAAGAATGATGCATGGAGAAAACATGGAGATCTATTCGATGGGAAATCCGAGACCCGAGGAATCCCAGAGCGAAGGAGCAGCGAAGAAGTGGATGAATTGCTGAAAAACTGGAAGGAGTGTCCTAAACCGGGAAAGAAGCGAAAGAGGCAGCAAGACAAGCCGTTGATGAAGGTATGGAAAACAAGGTCTGTTTTCTGGGAGTTGCCATACTTGAAGTTTCTCCGCACGCCTCATAGCCTTGACATCATGCATATCACGAAGAACGTGTGCGAGAGTCTGGTCGCCACCCTAATCAACATGCCAGATAGGACGAAAGATGGTCCTAAAGCAAGGAACGACTTGATATTCATGGGCATCTGGAAGGATCTTCACGGAGGACGCCCTACTCCTGATGATCAGGAAGATGACGATGATCATCAGTCGGAGGCGACACAAGTTCGTCGAAAGGGTAAAAAGCTCAAGAAGAACGAATATTACTGCCCCCCTTCGTGCTTCACACTAAGCCAGGATGAGATCAAACAGTTTTTCAAGTGCCTTCTAGGAGTCAAATTTCCTTTCGGCTACGCGGGCAAGATAAGCAGGTACCTAGACGAGGCTAAGAAGAGGTTTAGTGGGATGAAGTCTCACGACTGTGTCGTGCTAATGACGCAGATACTTCCGGTTGCACTACGAGGTATAATGGACGAGCATGTCCGAGAAACATTGTTTGGGCTCTGCAAGTTTTTTTACGTCATCTCTCGAAAGTCAATTAGCGTGAAACAGCTCGGGAGGCAACAAAAGGAGATCGTGGTGATACTATGCGAGCTCAAGATCTACTTCCCACCCGCATTCTTTGACATTATGGTGCATCTGTTGGTCCATATCGTGGAGGATATCATCCAACTCGGGCCGATGTTCCTCCGCAGCATGATGCCGTTCGAAAGGATGAACGGACACATCAAAGGATACGTTCGCAACAGGTCCCGTCCAGATGGAAGCATAGCCAAGGGCTTCCTGGCCGAAGAGTGCATCTCTTTCTGCACGAATTATCTAGGCATCAAGAACCCTATCGGTCTTCCCGTCAATAGGCACCTTGGCAAGCTCGACGGATCGGGTCACCGAGAGGGTCGTCACGTACTGCATGCAGACTTCGATTGTCGATGCGCAGACTTTGATAGAGCAAAACTGGTCGCGCTACAACATTTAGAACTGGTCGATCCTTGGGTACAAAAGCACAAAAGGTCAATCGAGAAGAAGTACAGTGACCGGGGCATACAGAGGACGCGGGAAGAAATAATCAAAGAGCACAACTCAGATTTCACGCATTGGTTTAGGCAGACGCTCCTAGATAATCCCCTGCAATCACATTCTGCGGAGGAAAACATCATATTCACCTTGTCGCAGGGACCCATGCACAACCTGGTGACCTATCAGGCGTATGATATCAACGGCTACACATTCTACACGGAGGAAAAGGACAACAAGTGTGACTACCAGAACTCAGGCGTAACATCGGAATTCTACACCGATGACAACGTGAAGGAAAGATTTTATGGAAGGATCGAGAAGATCTGGGAGCTCGATTACTATGAAGAAAAGGTGTCGATGTTCCGTGTCATATGGGCCAAGAGCGTCGAAAGAGGAGACCGGTATTTCACAACCATGTTAATACCCGAAGCAGCCAAATCCAAGGCCGCCGGTGCGCACGTCACCGCGAAAAATGAGCCGTGGGTACTGGCTAGCAAAGTGGACCAATGTTTTTTTATTACCGACCCGACAAAGCCTAGTCGCTTTGTCGTGAGGAGAGGAAAAAGAAACATCATCGGAATGGATGGAGTCACCAACGAGCAAGACTTCGACCAGTACAGCAATCCAAAGATTGAAGATGACGACGACTACGATGAAGAAACATACATCACAAGAAGAAAAAGGACAACCTTACCCAAAAAAGGTAGCCCGTTGGAGCGAAGAAACATAAAAGTGCTGGGGCTAAATTATTAAACCACGACAAAGAAGGAAAAAAAGATTGTAAAATGCTAGCTCAAAAAAGATTGTAAAATGCATGCTCAAAAAAAATTGTATTGATGCATACGGATGGCATATTATTAATGGACACGTTATTATTTAATTTCTTTCTACTTTGAATCACTTTTATACCACTTTTGTACCACTTTTATGATATATATGTACCACTTTTGTCATATAAAACATATAACAGATATTTTATATAGTTTACATAGTTTTTTGGATATTTTTTAACATTTTAAAGTAGTTTTAAAATAAAAACAAAAAAAGGGGGCACCAGGGTTCAAACCTGGGTGCTCACACAGGTTTAGATTCGAGCATAGGGCGGAACCAGTGGGATACGGCAATGCTAGTGTCAATAACAGGGTCGGCCGCCCTCTTATTTGACTTGACATGGCACTTAGCCGTAGCACACCCTTACCTAGTGCGCTATGGTTAACCGTAGCGCACTAGGCTGGGATACGGCTAAGTGCCGTGATAGGTCAACTGTCGAGCACGGACCCGTCCCTCTCTCCATCCTCAGACACAGATCGTCCCTGATCGAGCCGAGAGACGTGTCGCCGCTGCCGCTCGATCTGCCTGTCGCCGCACTCACCGCTACCAAGGAGGAGGTCGTGGAAGAGGAGAGGAGGCCGCCGCATCTGAGGAGGAGGAGAGGAGGCCGCCGCGCGTCCTAGGAGGAGGAGAGGAGGCCACCGCACCGTCCGCGCTGTTCGTTGTCGTCCGCACGCTCTTCGTCGTCGTCGTCTTTGAGGTGAGCGTCCCCTCTCTATCTAGCAAATACGAGGATGGAATTAGGAGTGTGTATTACTGTATAAGTTATCCATGTGCTAGTATTCTTTCCTCCTATATAATAAAAACCTGGGCACTTTTCTTGCCCGTTCTCCATGATCTCTGGCCTCACGGTCTTCTGCTGCCATTGGAGGTCAGGAAAATAACGAGGAACTATATATATTGCGACAGAAATTTAAAATGCCACGAAATTGAAGAGTTCTTCCGAAATTAAAACACAAACAAGAGATATTATAGATGCAAGTCTAGTATGTGCTAATATACATTCACAAGAGTGAAGAAAATAATGCAAAGATAGTGGCAACGACATGATTCTTCTGTTTCAATTTTAGCTGGTCCATATGACTGAATAACCTTGACTTATCACAGTAATGCCATCTGAATATGACTGAATAAGACTATCCAGTCATTATCATTTTCTGGATTTTTTTAATTAACAATAAAGCTCCCTAGCATAGTCAACAAAGAAGAACTGAGGCCTAACGAAGTTGCAGACATACTAAAGTGCCAAAAGGAGAATCATTTCATATCCTGGAAATCTTAACGATTTATGTATAAAGTACTACTCCTTGGATTCCTACATGTAAGTCACCGTGATGTCACTTGAGTGAGAAATAAACCTTCAATTATCACAGTAATGTGATCTGAATATATCACTGAATAATTAAGACTATCTAGGCATTATCATTTTCTGAAATTTTAATGAAAATGAAGCTGCCTAGAAATCTTGCTCAACATGGAAGAATATATGATGTTGGAGGCCTAAGAAGAAATTGTAGACAAAAGACTTGTACTATAAAGAGGCAAAACAAGAATCTCATCGAGGACTTAATAATGACTTTTAAGAAGATGGTCAATGGAGGAGAGGTTGTTGTAGTATGTTAGTCTATCTAGCAAGCAAGCAGTAGTAGGTTAGCAAGAAAGCAGTAGTAGGTTATATTAGTTGATGATGTAGGTTAGAATTTTATTTCCGCTTCTTGTTACTTAGTAGAATGAATAGAATGAAATAGAAAATGAATATAATTTTATTTCTTGTTCTTGAATAGAATGAAACAGAAAATGAATTTTATTTCCTGTAATTTGCTTTTTGTCAATTGCTGTTCTTGCTATCATTTTATTGAAGTGCACTTGCTGTAATTTGCTTGTTTTCAAGACCACCTGAAAGTTCTACATCTGATATATGTTCCCGCCTTCCACCATTCTTGGTTATGCTCTCCTTTAAATACCAGTTAGAGTGGTGGCCTTGCTTTGTTGTATTCATAGCTATATTACCCTGCCTAGTACTTAGGTTTAAATGGACTCAAATGTTTCCCAAGTCCTAACAATTTGATGACTGTGAAACCTCATGAAAGGTTTCCCAAGTCCAGAAAATGAATTGAATTTTATTTCCTGTTCTTGCTATCATTTGTGCTTCTATGTTGTAGGATTGCAGCAAATGACAGCAAGCATTAAAGTGCACTTGGTTATGATCTGCAGCACTTGTATGAAGCACTTTGTTATTGTTGTAGCACTTGAAATTGTGCTTGTGCTTGTATGAAGCACTTTCTTATGTCGTGTATGCAAGTGCTTGTATGAAATGAGTCCCGATTTTCGCCGAAATGTTGATTAACTTCCGTTTCGGCAGAAATCGGGCACTCCTAGTTTAACAAAAATGAGCAAAGGCCATGCCGGATTTTTCCACGCACTTTACTAACCATTATTTGTCTTTTATTAGTGCAAACATGTGTGACAACGACGAGGCTGGCTCTTCTCAGCATATCAACGCTGAAGGAGAAGTGAGACCTCAAAAGAGAACCTTGTCATTCTAGGAGGAGGTCGAGCGGCTAGAAAGAATGACAGAGGGCGATGAAGAATACAACCCTTCCGAGAGCGACGACGATGAGATGGAAGACGCGGAGGAAGAAGAAGCGGCTGAAGGAACGGCGGATGATGAAACCACTGATGGCGGCGAGGGCACAACAAGTGGTAGTAATCTGCCTAAGAAGAAGAAGGAAAGGCGCCCGAACACGGTTGGCACCATCAGAGAGGAAATTACCGAAGTGAGCCCAACAGGGGTTCCTTTAGCGCGCGACCATGTCGTCAAAGGGTACGGTGGGAAAGTGGCGGCTATCACCCGGACCGCGATCTCGATCAACACCGATAATCTCCGGCATAAAGATAATGGCCATTTGTACACACTCCTCTTCGAGAAGCTGCACGCAAGATACAAGTTCCCCCTTCAGTATCGGAACACAGATTATCATGGGAATGAAGTAAATAAATCCGCCCTCACGAAGATGAGCACCTCCCTAGCCAGCTAGAGAACCCGGATAAAGAAGAAGATATTTAAAGAAGGGAAAAGTCTCGAGGAGATCCAGAAGATTGACCCGCAGATCACCGAAGATCAATTCCAGGAGTTCAAGGCCAAGTGCAAATCCGAAGCAGCCAAGGCCTCGAGTAGGCGGGGAAAGGAATTGCAGGAGATGAATATAGGTCACCACCATCTCGAATCTAGTGGTTACAGAGTTGCAGAGCCCAAATGGGATAAGGAGGGTGACGAGTATAGAGCTAAGGGGATACCTAACCCCTTTTCGAAATTTGAAAACAGGAAGCTTCGAAACTTTATCAGGGCTCGTTACCATGTGGACCCTAAAACCAAAGAACTCACTTCAGAAACTAAGGTGAAGGACTTCGAGGTTCTTATGGTAAGTAATTTAATTACCGCGGATCAAGTCGATTGCATTCTAATCGATCAAGTCGAATTTCTAAACGGTTCACGTTACTTCTTCTGCAGGAGCAGGAAATTGCTAGTCAGGGATCCCATGGTTCCTCATCCCACGGGTCGACGGCAGCCACCCGGTGGGATAACCCTTTTAACTGGGTGATGAACCGGGCCAAGAAAATTACGCCGGTTACAAAGAAGCCATCGTCGGCTGGCCGTCTGGCCGGCTTCGGGGCTAAGAATTGGGTGGATCATTTTGGTCCACCCCCGAGGACGCGTGTGGAGGGAAGGAGCGACGAGGAAAACCGCGAGGTTTAGGAACTTAAGGAACAAGTGGTGTGGATCCCACAGATCGTCCAAGACAACCTGGCAATCACCCACACCTCCATCCTGCCTACCTTGGTGGAGTCAATAGGGAACTGGAGTGCGGGTGGTCGACAAGGGCCGTGCCCGATTCCAAGCATGGTCAGTAGCCACTCAAACAATGCGGCACCGGCGAACCCGGTGAATTATGTGTTCGTGACTCCGCCCGCTAGCACGGCGGTGCCGGAAGCATTGGTGACTCCGCCCGCTAGCACGGCGGCGTCGGAAGCATTGGTGACTCCCCCTGCCATCACCGCGAGGCCGAAGCTTAATGCACCCGATAGGGAGAATACACCGGTGGCCGGCACCGTGCCATCAAGGAGCCCCTCCGTCTCTTGCACGCCCGTCATCGTATGCGGTGCCTCGACATTAGCCAAGCTCAACGCCATCACGGTAAACCAAATACTTTACTGCCTTGCCATTTATTACTCTTATGGCATCTTTTTAATGCCATACATGTTTTTTGCAGACGGATGTTCCATGCACTCTCTTAAGCTTCATGAACAACGAGTTGAGGGATGTTGCCAAGGGTACCATCATTCAACCCTTGCACCGCATGTTCCACTCAAAGCCGATGCCAGATAGCATGCATAGGGTTAAAATTATCCGGGTGCTAAGGGGCTGCGACGACCTGGAACCTCCCATTCAACCCCCAGGAGCGGATGAAGAAGAGTCGGCTGTCCTCAGAAGTTGCTTCGGCTTATTCCTGCTATGGCCAAAGAGCATGATTCGTTTGGGGACGACCGGGGCCATCACCCCACAGACAACAACACCGCCTGTCGTGCCAGCACCAAGCCATGGCAAGACCCCCACACCGCTACCGCCGTCACCTCCACGCGATTGTTTGGCTGGTCATATTGACATGACCATGGTGCAGGATCCGAACGAGGATGACAAAGATGACTTCGATGATTTCATTAACACTAATCTTTTCCCCGGTGACCTAAACGAAGACCCAGCTGGTGGCCCCGCAGAGAGCCACTTGCAACAAACGTCTCTTTGGTTCTCAGGAGACGCCTCCAGCTTAGACCTTCACCGAGCTAGCGGATACATCCAACCGGCCCTTTATTCTAAGCCCTGACACACTACATAGGGCGATCGATGCTCAGATTGCGGTGCCTACCCACTTCCCAAAAGGCAAGAAGGCCAGGAAAAGAAAATCTCGCAGCTCGAGCCAGTCGATGGCGTCAACTGTGAATCCGATCAGGTTTCAAGACGGGCCACCAAGACCCAAGGGTATTATGTGGAGGATGCATGTGGCAGGTGAGCCCATGATAACTAAGAAATTGCTCAGGCGAGCCACTTCAGAAATGAGGAGTGTGCATGACGGTGTGCTGACGATAGAGAGACGCCTTCTTGTGGAGAAAGATCCCTCGCACCCGGTATTCGTGGTTAAGGTGCCACGAGGCTTGGGCTTCGTCGATAATGTCCCCGCGGATCTGTTCTTCCTGCGGTTTGACAACATCTTCAATATGTTCCACCTGTATCCGCTGCACTATACCATGGTACACCTGTTTTCTCTTAGCCTGGCCATTCAGATCATTAGAGAGAACACCCCGGGCATCGCTATAGTGGACCCCTACTACATGCGTGATGGCTGCTTGGGAAGCGCCATTGAACGGCGATTCGTGGCCTCGTACCTCCAAGGCATCTTGGTGGCGAACAAGACAAATGGATACATTCTCGTGCCTTTCTTTCCCAAGTCATTATTCACTCACCGCCATAACATGCTTTATTAGATTTTCATCATTCTTTTTCCAACACATTCCGTTTGAATTGTTTTGCACAGAGATCAACACTGCACACTCATCTGCTTGTCGCTGAAACATTCGCAAGCCACGTATTTCGACTCAGGGAGTCAAGAAAAGAAGAAAAACTATGACAAGATCAAGGATGTTCTGGATGATGCTCTCACCGGCTATGCCTCAGCGGAAGGCGCCACCTTCGTGCGTAAGAAGCTCAAGTTTGGTAGGCACGTCTTCACCCATGTGACAAAATTCCCCTGCGTGAAGCAGCCGGCAAGCAGTCAGAAGGAATCCTACTATGCACTCCATCACATGAGGGTGTTCCTACTAGAGCAACAGAATTCTACGCTGCCAGATCATCTCAAACGGTGGGCCGAAGCCAAGGCCAGGATCAATGATTCAAATATTAGACAAGAGATGTATCGCATCCAGCAACAGTTTGGGGCAATCATCATCCGTGATGTCATGACTTCAGGGGGGTCTTCTTGTTGGGTTCGCATCATAGAAAACAAAAATTTCCTATGATGGGAACTATCGCCAAGATCTATCTATTAGATACAAGCAACAGGTGGATATACATCCATAGAGAACTTACCCTCGAAGACAACAAAGCTTTGTTAACGAGTTGGAACTCGTGGGTGATATAGTCGTACACGTCCTAGGTAACCATTCTATTAGAAGAACCTTGTTTTGTTTATTCAACTACGATATACCAAATTATATGTAGTGGTTGCTACATTAATCCGTCAAGACTAAATATCTCTATGAAAGATCAAATCTTTTCATAGTCAACTCCTTGAACATTGCCGTAAACTTCTTTCTGATATGTCGACTATTTCATAGATGTTAAACATCCATGTATATTTCTTTATAGATCCAAACACAACCGATAGGCTTCATGCCTTTCCGGAGGATCTTCCAAGTTCAGAAACTTGATTTCTCGTGTATGGATACTACCACGGATTCTATGACTTCTAGTCATTTTATGGAGTCAGGGCCCATCATCGCTTCTTTGCCTGCAGTCGGTTCATCATTGTCGAAACAATAACGACTTCTGTTTCAAATCTTACTATTTCATTCTTACCGACCCACATGGTTCAATAGGAACTCTAATCTCCAAGATCACACCCTTTGTAATCACGGGAGCCATGAGCATTGTGGCCGCCACCAGGACACTTTCTGGTGCTACGCTACTTAGCACATATAGCTAAGGTTTAACAACCTTATCAAAGTTCTATTGTCCTCCCACTTAACTTTTCACGAAAAATTCCTTCTCGAGAAACTTCACGTTCCAAGCGACAAACTCTTTTGTCCTCGGTGTTATGGAGGAATTCCCAAAAAATTCTTTGGGATAACCTACAAAGACGTGCTTATCCGACTTTGGTTGTAAACATTTTACTTATGCATAGCATACCAAAATTTAAGAAAAGACAATTCGGGTTTTATCCCAAACCATAACTCATATGGTGTCATTTCAACGGATCACGATGGTGCTCTTTTTAGTGTAAAAGCGATACTCTCTAAAGCTTTAATCCTTAAAACATAATGGCAGTTTTATAAATGACACCTTTGATCTTACCATGTCAAACAAGGTTTGATTTGATTTCTCGAACATACCATAATCCCGTGGTTTATTGGGAAATGCAAATTTATGGAACAATTCCTGAAATCTTAGGTGTTTTGCTAAACCTGTAACTCAAATATCTTCCTTTATGATCAAATCATAAACTCTTTTATTTTCTTGTTACAATGATTTTTCACTTCATCTTGAAAGTCATTGAACAATTTTCAAATGTTTCATACTTCTTCCTTATTAATTAAATATATAGATATATTCACTCAAATTTCTGGAGAAAGCATATGAAGCCAAGAGATCCATCACATATGGCTACACATAATGGACTATATACATCAACATGCATAATATCCAATAAATTAGTCATCCGTTCCTCTTTGGCCTATGGACGGAGTTTCAATTATCTCGAGGAAAGTTTCATAAGCGTCAATTGATCAAAATCAAAAGACTCCAAAAATCCATCAACATGGAGTTTCTTCATGTTTACTTTCCAATATAATTCAAACAACGATGTCACTTAATAAGTGATCTTCCAATCATTTGTCTTACAACATTTTAGCAATAATGTTTATGGATGTGATTTCTCCAACTAGATTTGTAAAAGTTCATCCATCCTTTATGGAATATGGTAATTATTTGAACAACCATCGTTCTTGTAACACCGGAACAAAATAACAATTATTAAGACAAATCTTGAAGGATAGGTTTGACGACAACGAAAAACACAATAACACTTTATTTGTTTTCGATGAACATCATCACTTATTCTCTTGCTAGTTACTTAGGCCGTTGTAGTTCATGAATTGTGTTGTTCTATATGACACTTCACACCAACCAATTCGGTATCCAATACCGGTATCCAATACCTCAGAACCACATTGTTTAACAAGCAAGGAATACAGCCATAACATGTATATCTTCTATATACCTAAGTTGGACATCCCCAACCTTTTCTTTTTTGCCAAATATTTTATAGATTATCTTTCAACAATTCCTTTTCTTTTAAAAGAATCTATCAACATCAGTAGTGGTGTCATTTACATGACACATAGTACAAAGCGTATATAGTCAAATACTAATACCTTTGGACTTGCACTTTGAAGTGGATCACCATCATCAAATGTTTGGTGTTCATTCAGAAATCCGTTCTTTAGTAATCTATTAGTGTAGTAAACATTTTACTTACATCTTCTATTCATCCTTATCATGACAACTTTCATGATCAAGCTACTATAGCCTATAAGGAAGAATCGTGAGTATAATGTTAGTTCCTAACACCTTTTTGGGAGATCCGGATGCCTAGCATCTCCATCCTTCACAAATTCTCATACAATATGAGAATATGTATTTTGCTAAATTATACTCTATCATAATGCAACCAAAAACATTATTTCAGATATCACAATATCTTTCACACATGATGGTTCCTGAAACAATTCTTTCAGCTCCTATATAACCTTGATATTAAAACAACTTTTGAATATCAATAATCATGGAGGCAAACATGATACTTTAGATACTAACATTGGAATTCTTACTCTTGATTTAATACTACTTATTAAACTTCATGGAGTAAATAGAGTTTGCTGAAAGTTTGCCATAGGACTTATAAGCTTTAAATTGACATTCAAAACAATATGATACCAGTTCGTAAAGTAAATATCCAGAATTCTATAGTTCTATTATCTCAATTAAAACTAAGCATAAGGTAGTGAACAGATGCCAATGACTACAACAAACTATGCAAATTCACTTCGATTTAGTTTATGACAAATTGAGCTCGACTAATCCAAATTAGAAATGAACTCCCACTCAAAAACGACATCCCTCGTGCCTTTTTGGTGATTACATGAACCAAATCCACTACACCAAGTCGGTGATCACGTGAGTCGGTGTAGCTTCAAAGGCGAGCATCAATATGGTCATCACATCAACTATATGACTCATGCTTAACCTTTCGGTCCGTGTTCCGAGGCCATGTCTGTACATGCTAGGCTCGCCAAGTAAGAACCTTAGTATTCGCGTGTGTAAAACTGTCTTACACTCGTTGCATGAAAGCATAGAGTTGAGAACACCCGATCATCACGTGATGTCTCGAAACACGATCCATAGAATAGTGCATACTTAAGGAAGAACACATTTTATCTTGATATTTAAATGAGGGATCATCTTACAATGCTACTAAAAGCGCCAAACTAGCAATATAAGATGCAAACATCTAATCTGTAAAGTGAGATGATATGGTCCATGCATTTGATCACCATCATATGCATCGTGGTATGATCTCTATCATTCCTTTGTGTGTAAGGCCAAGATCTATGGAACTTACACGTTAAGTGAGTTGTAAGAGTATCTATCATACATCTACTTACAACAATACCATATCAAGACACTAGCCCAGCAACGATCTAAACTAGACGCCTCTAATTTATCAATTACAAGTTTTACGTGGCTTAGGGCTTTCGGAGATAGAACCGGTCTTACCTAAGAACATGAACCACAACGAGGATAACCAAGTTATTAGCAACTCGTTATAAATCAGATATTGACTATAGTAAGAGAGACAGACACCCGCTAGCCACTTATGCAAAACTAGTTGCATGTCAGTCGTGGAACCGGTCTCATGTACGATGACATGTAAGGTTGGTCCGGGCCGCTTCATCTCACTATGCCACCAATATCCAAAGTACATAGAAGATGCAATAACATGATCATCATCGCCCACATATAAACATATGTGTACTACCCGTGCAAAGCACCTACGCATAGACCTGGCTCTGATACCACTGTTGGGTTCGCAGCATAGAAAACAAAAATTTCCTACGATGGGAACTATCGCCAAGATCTATCTATTAGATATAAGCAACAGGTGGATATACATCCATAGAGAACTTACCCTCGAAGACAACAAAGCTTTGTTAACGAGTTGAAACTCGTGGATGATGTAGTCATACACTTGCCGATCTCAAGATCGTGATGAAGTCCAGCAGGTCTAGCTCCATCACGTCCATCAGATCCAGCTCCAGCAAGTCCAGCACCACCAAGTCCAGCACCACAAAGCAGCGGTGCATCCGTGATCGCACACACGTCCGGTACCCCGACAACCTCCGTCCCTCGCTCCAACAAAGCAGCGGAAGCAGCAACTCCTTTCCAGATAAAGCCACCGGGAACATGTATCTCGCTAATCCGAGACCATGGGGAATAACTAGAGGGGGAGAGAGATCCTTCACGAGGAGGTGTGTTTTGTGAGGAGGAGAGGGGGGGATTTTATAGGGGAGAGGGGGGCACCCAAGGGCCATGGCGTGGCAGCCATGGTGGTGCCCCCACCTCTTCCACATTCATGTGGGTGGAGCTCCCACTCCCATAAAAAGCCTCCACTCAAAATTCCACTCACACATGCATTAAATTTCCACCAAATTTAATGCAAGATCTCATTAAATAAAACTATTTTATTTATTTTATTCCGAATTTTTTCAATTACATTAATTAACAAACATTCACATAAAACCCCTGCAACATTTCAATATCACATGCAGAACCAGTTTCTGCAATTTCACCCGAAACAATTCCGGTTTCCATCGAAATGATTCCAGCGCTTTCTTAAATCTTTATCTGAAACATATTTGCTCCAAATGGTGTCGGTATCACTTAAGTGTGTCACCCTACGGTTCGTGAATAATGCAGACATGATTGAGACCCCTCTCCGATCAATAATCAGCAGCGGGACCTGGAGATCCGTACTGACTCCCACATATTCAACGATGACTCTTGTGATCGTGTGAACCTTTAACGTCGTAACTAAATCCCTTTGTCTCGCGATATATTACATGTCCGAGATTCGATCATCGGTATCCAAATACCTAGTTTGATCTCGTTACCGACATGCACTCTTTTCTTGTTCCCGTGATATAACATTCTAGTGATCACATCACTTGCTTGCAAGCTATTTCAATGTGATATCACCGAGAGGGCCCAGAGTATATCTATCCGTCATCGGGATGGACAAATCCCACTCTTGATCCATGAGCCTCAACATAACACCTTCGTAGCACTGAACCCACCTTTATAGTCACCCTGTTACGGTGTGATGTTTGATGTTATCAAGATACTCTTCCGGTGTTAGCAATTAACATGATCTCATGGTCTAAGGACTAAGATTACTTCGTATGATGTTATAGCAATATAAACATAATGACTCTGATCATAATGCTATACTTTGGATGAATGTTCATCACATCATTCCACCAATGTTGTGACCTCATTATTAACAACATCCAATGTCCATGATCAGGAAACCTTGATCATCTTGTTAATCAACGAGCTAGTCTATAAGAGAGGCATGACTAGGAACCTTTTATTTGTTTATTAAACACACATGTATTGACGTTTCCTATCAATACAATTATAGCATGCAAAATAAACATTTATCATAAACAAGGAATAAGATAATAACCACTTTATTATTGCCTCTCGGGCATATTCCCTTCACTTATACGGAGGCAATCCCTCGAATAACCGTGACGTAGTAGATCGCCTAAAGATGCAGGGTGACTATAGGGCGTTCATGATGAAACAAGGCGTCCTCCCGTTCCCTGAGTCGAGCCAGAAGTCTTGATGTGTTGGTCTAGTTGTAGTTCTTTATCCCCACAAGTACTTGTGTGTGTCGACATGTACATGCTACTACTTATAAGGGTTATGAATCAACGCTTACTTCTTTTGCTTATTATTAGGGTTATATATGGATCAATGCTTAGTTTGTTTGCTTACTCTTTGGTCCTTTTTTGCTTACTTTGGTCCTTTGCTTACTTTTTGGTAATTTTTGCTTACTTTGTTACCTTATTTGATAAGTATATCTTTATATGCGGCTTTTACTTGTTTTTTCACCCACCATTTAATTATTATTACCAACTTGTAGATGACATGGTACGTCGTGTACAAGGGACGGGTTCCCAGAGTCTACGATGATTGGGAAGACTGCCGGAGACAGGTGCATCGTTTCAGCGGCAATAGCTACAAAGGGTACAACACTATGGCGGAGGCAGAAGCTAGATACGCGCGTTATCTAGCGGGAGTTAGGACGAGGAACCGGACGAAGACCTACACCTTCGTCGCGGTGATGCTTATCGTCCTTGGTTGTCTGTCATGCATGTTCCTACTTTAGATGTCTAGGCGAGCTTCCGAGCTCTAACTTGGTTGAGACATGTATTCATGTTATCACTAGCTACTTTGTAACTTGATCGAAACAATGTAACTTATACTGTGTATTTATGTATGTGACTTATCTATATGTATTTGTTTCTATCTTGTTTGTGTATTTATTTCTGTATTGTATATTTATATAATTATTTCTGTACTGTATATCTGTGTATTTATTTCTGTACTGTATATCTATGTATATCAGCTGTATTGTATATAATCTGTATTGAATATCATCTATATTGAGTATTTTTTTTAAAGCTCAGTCGTGGCGCACATATACTTGGTTAGTGGCGCACATTGTCAAATATTAGTAGCGCACTACATCATGCGCCACAGGAAAAACAGTGGAAACGCACTGCCTTTTACAGCCGTGACGCACCAAGCAGTGCGCTACTACTAACTCGAGATACCTATAGCGCACCTGGAAGTGCGCTACGGGCACTTTTTAGCCGTAGTGCAGAACTCGTGGCGCACCCCTAGTGCGCCACGGAAGGGGAAAACAGGTGCGCCACAG
Organism: Avena insularis; assembly: GCA_023614405.1. NCBI lineage: Eukaryota > Viridiplantae > Streptophyta > Magnoliopsida > Poales > Poaceae > Avena > Avena insularis. The sequence goes on along the minus strand of CM042689.1, from coordinate 360,720,270 downwards.
ACGCGCGTTTTCCTAGTAGTGAAAGTAAAGTGTGCCATCAAGTTCGTGAGAGCTTTAATCACTAGTTTTCTCATAACAAGTTTAATTCGGAAGGTAGATAAAAACATGAATATACTTGGAATAGCATATGCTAATAGGTAGGTATGGTGGACTCTTTGGAATAACTTGGTTTCAGGAATTGGATGCATGAGTAGAACTCATACTTGGTTATGGAGGCTAGCAAAAGACTGGGAGCGACCAACTAAGAGAGCAATAATGGCCATAATCATGCAGAGCGACAAAACATCATTAATCAAAGCATAAAGTGATACTACAAGTCAAAAACTAAAGGATCATAAAGGCTATGGTGACTTGGGATAGTCATAACATGGTGTGAGCATGCGCCAAGTCAACCCAAATAAGCATCAAAGGAGAATACCACAATATTATGCTTTAATATGCTAAAACAACGAATGATTCTTCCAAGGCACATTAAGCAATCTCAATTGTTTATAACATGTCAAGCTACAACAAAGAATACTAAGCATAAAGCCAAAACAATATCAAGCATGGCATAACAAAGTATAGGCCACAGTCAAAAACAAGCTCTCTTTACCACTTAAGCATGAACTTTCCTACTCTTTTCCAATCCAAACCAAACTATTTGAAAACCAATGCATGAAAGAGGGGGTCCAACCAATTTATTCAGAAAACTAAGCAAACCAAGCAAACGAAAACCAAAACGAAAAACGAAAAAGAAGACGCTCCAAGAACAACACAACTGTGCATAAAACAATAAAAATAAAGTGTTTGGAAGGAACCTGGAATTTTTATTGATGAAGAAGGGGATGCCTTGGGCATCCTCAAGCTTTAACGCTTGTACTTCTTGGATATTTCTTGGGGTGACACGCATGGCATCCCCAAGCTTGAGAATTAGTCCATCCTTCATCTCATTACTCATTCCTTCCATACACCTGAAATTTTTCCTTCATACAAAACTTCACACAATCTTTATTAGCAACATTAGTGCACTCAAGATAATAAGTCTTTAGGTTCAGTTCCAACACCAATAAAACTTCCATTAAAACACAAGCTACTGTAGCACTTCCCTCATAAAGCTCAATTCACCAAAAGAACTCAAAAAGGAATCAACAAGAAGCAAATACAAATAATGGCAGAAATCTGTGAAAATAGACCAGTAGGTAAAGACGAATTTTTTCGAAGACCTTCTGTTGCTCAAATCGAAAAGTGTTGATGTAACGAAAGTTAGATAACAACCTAGGGCAGAAGCACAAAAATTCACGCCTCAAAAGGACTACAGAGATTTTACACGAATTTTTATGGTGAAGCACATAAATCTGTTTCAGGATAGCAACTTTCCCAACCATTACTTCTCTCTCATTAGAGGTTACTCTTGGCACAAAAAGCAAATAAAAAGGATAAGGAGCGGTTATTACTGAAGTAATAACTTCCAAGACTCATCTAAAACTTTTGCGTTATCTCCCAATAAGTACTTTTCTTTAACGACTTTAAGTTAGGTATGATAGTTTGGGAGGATGCTCACATAAGAAATATGAATTGAAGTAAAAGAGAGCATCAAGAAGCAAATTGAAAACATATTTAAGTCTAACCCACTTCCTATGCATAGGAATCCTGTATGCAAATAAATTCGCAAAGAACAAAGTGACAGGCATAGGAAGATAAAACAAGAGTAACTTCAAAACTTTCAACACATAGAGAGGTGTTTCAATACCATGAAAACTTTTACAACCATATTTTTGTCTCTCATAATAATTTTCAGTAGCCTCATGAATAAACTCAACAATATAACTATCACATAAAGCATGCTTTTCATGTTCTACAAAAACATAATTTTTATCAGTAGTAACAGTTTTGTAGTAGGAATAGTAAAGTAATAGCAGTAGTAAAAGTAAAGACAGTAGTAACAATTACAGTAAACAGCAGAATTAGAGCGCGGTAGGCATAGGGATGGATGGACGGGCGTTGCATGGACATGACAATTCACATGGCAATCAAAACATAGGGCATTTGCAGATAAATAAGATAAAGCATCCAATTACTAAATAATCATAGGCATGTGTTCCATATATAGTCATACGTGCTTGCAATGAGAACTTGCACAACATCTTTTGTCCTGCCAGCCCGTTTGCAGCAGGGCCTCAAGGGAACTACTGGAAATTAAGGTGCTCCTTTTAATAGAGCACCGGAGCAAAGCATTAACACTCCGTGCACACATGTGATCCTCACATCAAAGCCATTCCCTCCGGTTATCCTGATTTCTGTCACTTTGGGGCCTTTGGTTTCGGACAACAACGTGTGTATACAACTTGCAGGTAAGACCATAAACAATACTATCATAATGAAGCAATAATATGTTCAGATCTGAAATCATGGCACTCGGGCCCTAGTGACAAGCATTAAGCATAACAAGTCGCAACAAAGTCAAAAAGCACTAATAGTAGATACTAGGCACCATGCCCTAACAATCTGATGCCATTACATGAACGATCTCATCCAATCCCTACTATCCCCGTAGCCTATAGTGGGTGATTACTCACTCATAGATGGGGGAATCATGGATGGTCGATGGAGAAGCGATGGTGATGATGATGGCGATGATCTCCTCCAATTCCCCGTCTCGGCAGGGTGCCAGAACGGAGTTTCTGATTCCAAATCACGGAATCTTGTGGTGGCGGCGGAGCGAAACTCTTTCTGGAAAAATGTCGAAACCCCCTGAGTTTTTAGGTCAGAAGGCAACTTATAGGCAAAGAGGGAGGCCGAGGGGGTGCCTGGGGCGGCCAGACCACCCCCTGGCGTGGCTAGGCTTGGCCCGCGCGGCCAGGTGGTGTGGCTGGGCCCCAGCCCCTCTCCATCTCGTATTCTGGCTCCTGGTGTCCCTCGGTGAAAAACTGACTTTGACTTTAGTCCCATCCAATTCCGAGAATATTCATTTTTTGACTTTCCTAGAACCAAAAACAGCAGAAAACAGGCAGCTGGCACTGTGGCTCTTGTTAATAGGTTAGTCCAAGAAATCATATGAAAAGTACTCCAAAGTATGGACAAAACATAAGAAAGTAGATAAAACCAAGCATAGAACATCAAAAATTATGGATACGTTTGCAACATATCAAGGAGTTATCCATGATGGTACCACCAACAAATACTCCTTCGAGTGGAACAACGAAACCTTTGCGCTCCAACTGATGATGCCAAGCCAAATTGACAATCTTACCCAAGATAAAGTAAGAAAAGGATCCTTGTGAGATGAGAGGTGAGAGAGCGAACCACCTTCACGTGAGTGAGAGCCAAAATCCTTAATTGAGTGGAAAAATCATGATTCCATGTCACTTGCCACCAAAAGTGCGAAGAGTGTTTTGAGTGTGACCCATGCTCACAAATCATCAAACAACTCTTTCTCTTTGTTGTCGGTTTTGAAAGGTACCCAAGATAGGCCACCACCTCCAAGACACACTCTACAAGATCTCCAACCACAACATGCAGGCAAGAACAACTACAAGCTCTTCGACAACTATGAATAAGGCTTTGGCACCAGAGATCCAACCGCGTACAAGCTCAAGGCCAGTAGAACGTCTCCTTCCTTACATGGAGATGACAGAACATCGTCGAGGATAACTCTTTTTCAAGAGTAGGGAGATGGTGCAGGCCAACACATGCAATCACCATTGGACCACATCATGCTACGCCAACCATTCCTACTAAGGTGAATTCCTTCCATCTATTGTCCTCCATTAATCCTCACTTGAATGGGATCCTACTTGAGCCAAATGCATGTCTCATGCCTAGGTCCCTACCCATGACCATGATGCCAAGAGGAGCTTCAAAGGAGGCCCAAGGAGCCAAGGCACCTAAGCAAGAAGCATGGAAGAGAAGACGCAAAAAAGGAACTGGCGCTAGCTCCGTCACGCTAGAAAAGCCACCGAAACCAAACCAACCTCCACCAGGACAAACCAGCACCCCGCCAAAAACCTCCTATGTACACCGAACCGGCACCCGTTGAATCCATCTAGCACCCGCCGAACCATTCCGGCCCTAGGCCATGTCCCACTGAACTTATCGCCAGAATCTCTTGTCTGTGCACAGTTATAGGTTTGATGCACTAGAATATTCCCTTACCTACCCCTTCGCCCTAGTACTATAAATATCCTCCTATGGCTCAGATCTAGGTAGAGATGAATTGAGTTGATACTCTTGGCATGTGTCAAAGAACCTCGGATGGGAATCCCCTCTCTAGATTGTATCTATGAGTTGTATCAAGGACCTCCTCAAGTACTTGGTCTCTAAAAGTCAATGATTCTAATAGTTGCTTGGTCTCTCAATTTGGGATTCTACTTTGTGTTACTCTCTCCTTGATTTGGATTCTACCATTTGCTTACGAATCTCTCCTCTGGTGATTCTACCGCAAGGTCTCTCGCCTCGGGATTCTATTGGATTGGTTGTTCGAACCAATGGGATCAAATCATATAGTGTGTTTTGCGTTATCTTTACCTTGCCTTTTGTGTTGAGTTCATCGAGTTCCTCGTGTTCCCCTCACTTCCATCCCAAATCCATGAAGATTGGGCCACCCCAAGGATCAATCCCTAAGGAACCCACAACATATTGGTATCAGATGCTTTTGATTTCCACTGCTTTGACTTTGTTCATTGATTTCTACCATAAAATCAAAAATACCAAAATTTGCCCCAAATTGCTTTTGGTCTGATCTCTCGAATCGGTGAGATTTTAGTGGTTTTTGTCCATGAATCTGGTGCTTTAGGTGATGATCTTTGTTTTCCTACGCTCCCTAGCCCCAATTTGGCCAATTTCCCATCGAATCAATAGATCAGAGTTCTTGAAGTCGTTACGAACTCAAACTGATCGATGACCAGGTGAAAATGCTGCCGAACTAATCCAACAAAAATGTACCCGGTCATTTTACAATTCACCCTCTGGACCACCGATACTCATTACCTGCAGGTCCTTGTCATCTTCCGCCTACCCCGAGCGCCTGCCTCCTCCCGTCGATCCCTAGCCAGCGAGGCAGTCCCTCTTCTCCTGAAATGAATCGTATGGGCACCTAGAGGGGGTGAATATGTGCTACTCCAAATTTTAACTATTTTTTAGTTTTAGACTTGACACAAAGGTAAATTCTGTAGATATACAACTAAGATGAATTTCCATATATGACAACCTAGCTACTAAGCGAGTAAAGGCAATGAGAATAATAAGGTAACCGTAGTGGAGCACGCGGAGACACATGATTTTTTTACCGTAGTTCCTTCCTTGTTAAGGGAAGTACGTCTGTATTGGAGGGGTGGATGGTATTAAGACCACCACTCCACAATAGGCCTCACCCTATTCTCCGATGGATCTCGCCACAAGAGGTCTGATCCATCTTCCACTATTTTGTACCCTTCGAGGCAGGAACCGGTGCCTTTACAACACTACCGGGGCACACATTCACAACTGAATTGGAGGCTCCCGAGATGACAACAAGTTGTCACAAGAAACAAGTTTATCAATAAACTAAACCAAGATCTAGATATTCGTAAGAAACTCTAGATCAAAAGTCCTCCAAGTGAATGGAGGGGAATTGGAGATCTTGATTGGTGCCGATGAATATCAAGGCATCCTCCTTCGATTCCCCAAATACCGGAGACTTCGAGTGGTTGAAGGTGGAGATCTCGGATTGGTATGAACAACACTGCACTTTTTCGTAGGATCCAAGTCAACTGGAATGAAGATATGATGGGGTATAAATACCCCATCCAAAAAAGCTGCCATTGGAGAAACTGGGGCTAGATAATCCGACCTTAGTGGGGCCTGATAATCCGGCCGGGCCAAAACATCCGGCCCGGGTCGGATAAACCGGGGACATATCCGCCCCTATACTGCGTGACGCGCCTTGACACCCTTTGCAAAAATTCTTGGGGGGGGGGGAGGGGGAGGGGGGATTATCCGGCCTAGACACAAAGTCCGGCCTTAGTCGGATAATCCGGGGGAAAACTCCCCCCCCCCCCACACACACACACACACAGCATGACGTGCCTTGGACGCTTGTTGAAAAATCCCTGGGGGTGGATTATCCGGCCCCTAGAGGGGCGGATAATCCAGGGAAAAATCTCCCCCCGTACAACATGACGTGCCTTGTCCTCGTTTGGCGATTGGGGCAAGGGCGGATAATCCGCCCCAAAAACTCTTGTTTAGCTGCATGTGAGAAAAATAATCTGCAGTACTAAACACACAATTAAATAATCTCTGGCATTGTTATCTAACACATAAAACGATATAGATCATGAAATATTCTTTCATCCCCGACCTCGACAGCCTCACTGACGTGCCTTTACAATTCACGAACGCGAGGCAGCTCCATGTCCTGTAATTTCTATTAACATCCAGACAGACGGTGTTGACACGACTAAAACTTATATATTGGGTAAATTTCTCTACACAAGGTATATGCAAATCAAACTTTAATATGAAAACATACAATATGTAAACGGGCTGGAAATCTGACACAATTCATCATTAGTTCATTACAACGTCAGTTAGAAAATAAAGTATGTAATGCTTATGAAGCAATATACGAATGTAGCTGACCTCTGAGAGACAAAAGCACGAACAGAATCGAACCTAGAAAGGATCGTGACTTCACGAGCAAATCGTACAGTGTAAGAGAGAGGGACGGGGTGTGGCGAGGCAAAGGAGGAATGGCACTCACGCGGCGGCTGCAGCAGACACCAATTGCATCGTGGGTGGGCTCAGGTACAACGACACGTGGCAGATGGCGGAGGACCCGCCATACCGGCACCAAGCTCACTCATATCTCTGCTCAGCGTGCGCAGGCACCACCGCGCGTGTTCCGAGCCATGGCCGCCTCCTTCGAACGGGCCCCGGGCCCCGGCCCCGCCTCTTCTCGTGAGGATTTGTTCGGTTGTACGGGATTATACCCCCTATAATCCCCGGTCCCTGGCCCCCGGCCCTCGCCGCCGCCTCCTCTGCCCTCGCGAGGCTTTGTCCCGTATAATCCCTGGTCCTTGGCCCTCGCCGCCGCCAGCCCTCCAAGTCTCACGAGAGAGATAAGGTCGGGTTGAGAGAGATGTCTCGTTTTGGCTCGGGGATTAGTTCCACGGGTAAGGGAGTCTGGGGGGAATAGAGCGGGCTGGATTTTTGAACGGGACTAACCGAACACGTCAAAGAGAGAGGCTGGGAATTAAACCGCGCGTGTCTGATACCGGCTGATCCACGGGGATATCCGCCCGATCTCGGCCGGGTTGGGATAAAACGAACAAAGCCTGAAAGAAAATGAATCAGTATTTTACTTATCAGATGCACCGGAGTAATTCGACGTTTGGTGGGAGGGAAAAACCGACTAAAAAAGTATTGGACGGAAATTTGTTGCGACGAATCCACCTCAAGCAAATTAATACTCTCTCCGATATCATTTTTTCTAAATTTGAATGTACTCCCTCCATTTCAAAATATAAGATGTTTTAGCTTTGTGAATGGAGTGTATCTAGACTCCTTTTAGTGTGTAGGTTTATCTAGACTTGGAGTGAACCTAAACACTAAAAGGGATCTAGATACACTTCTTTCACAAAGCTAAAACATCTTATATTTTGAAACGGAGGGAGTATCTAGTAGTACTCCCTCCGAACCAAATTAATTGACTTGGATTGTCTATATTCGAATGTATCTAGCACTAAAACATGTCTAGATACATCTGAATCTAAATAAATTGAAGTCAATTAATTTGGGTCGGAGGGAGTACTAAATAGTGTCTAGATATATTTAAATTTTAATAAAAAGCTATATACACCCGTGATACACAACTTGTGCAAGATGTGCAAATTAGCCCCATAGGTTCAAAAATGGGTAAGCGCGGTACCCAAACTTATATTGTGCGGGCAAACAAGTCGAAACATGTTGTGGAGCTGACGCGTTGTGTTGTAGTTTTTGCGAAACGGCCCTTGTATATATTTTTTTAGCACGTTTGGTTTGCAAGTTATGATTTTCTCATTAAGAAAGAGTATCCGAGAAGAATAGATATAGGCGAGTCCCAACTGTCAGTAGTTGACCAAAGAGCTAAAAATTATAATCACTAGGAACCATAATCGAACTTGAGCAGTGCTATACGTACGATCGAATTTGTCCGATGATTTTGTACGATTAGACTCATATTAGCACGAGTCAGTATGTGGGCCAGATCATATGGAGTCCCTAGCGAGTCTAGTCGTACGTGAATAGTACATATTCTGTCGTACGCAAGACATTTCCGATCGAACTTTTGTATATGCACACAGGTGCTGCCGAATGATGACACAGGGCATAGCCACCACATAATAAACTGTTTTGTAACACATATAGAGACGTTGCTTAAATATATAAATTCATGTTACCAACACCCGTAATGCCACTTACGGCCTGGTTCATGCCCAACGTGATGGAACCACTCGACCTTAGATGGGTGTGTGAACGGTACCGGTGTTGTACATGTATGTGCGTCCACGTCGCCCACATTCGTGAACATCTGTATCTCCATTTGTTAATGACGGACTCTTCGTGCTGCATTTTCCGATCTTTCTTTGAAGGTATGAGTGTGAAGCCAACTCTAAAAGTTACAAAAGTTACAGGTACGACCGCAACACCCGCGTCCGGTCATGTCGCCGCACGAGAAGTAAATGTTCCGCCATCCTTAGCTCGAACAAATTGTCACTATCACCGCTTCAGCCGCCACACCCCGCAGATACGATTCTCCGTCCTTGGCGAGGACGGTGACGAGCGCCTCGTCCTCGGCGGCATGCGGCGTTGCTAATTCTTTCCACATTGGACACCGTAGTAAGCTAGCCAATGGCAGTATGTTGCTCTGCCCATGGAGCATAGTGTCGCGAGAGGTCATAGCATGGAGCAGGTGGGGGCGAGGTGGCACGAGCGACATTGAAAAGCACGACATGCACGGAGAATTCCGGGTCGTGCACCCAGTGCAGCGCGGCAACGACGAGCCTGGGCACGAGCGACAACACCACATCTCACTGGTGCGCACCGAGGAGGAGCACGAGTAGGCGCAACGGCGTTTTGTCGGTGGGTTGTATGGCGAGGAGCCGAGGAAGACCGGGAGCTCGTCGACGTCTAGCAGTCTGCGCAATGGCATCCATCTCGTTGGCGACCATGGCGTCCATGTCCCGCCTGTCCGACACGAGAAGTGCTCAGGCGAGGTGGTGGATACCATAGGACACGAGATCGCATATGCCATATTTTATAGTATAATAAAGAGACGTATTACTAAAAGTCAGTAGTAGCTGTTTACTGTAATGGCAAGTGCGTGATAGTTGCAGTAGTTGTTCAGGGGCTCGAATCCCTTCCTTTTGCACGTAGTAGTTTTTATTTGTTGTTTGCACAATGACAGGTTGGACCCGCGTGTAAGGACGTATCAAGCTGAAACGTGCGAAAGAAAAGATACAGGGTTGTTTTGCAAAAACTATAATGCCACGTGTCAACTTCAGAATGAGTTTAGATATGTTTTGCTCGTGTAAGTACAAGTTTGTGTACCGCAATTCCTATTTTATAACTTATAGGATATAATCTACACATCATGCGCAAGTTATAATACCACACGTGTATATACTAGCTCTTTAACAAACTTTTTTTTTGACAGTGACCACATATTTTTTTACTATTAAATGGGAGTTGGTGATCGTAGGTCATCATTCAAACATCAAACATTGGAAGGATCTGAACCATAGAATCCCCATCACTTAACATCGGAAGAATCATGACCATCCGATCCACCCTGCCCATCGCTATGGTAAAAAGCAACTAGGGAAGTGCATTAGGTACCAATAATCATGGGATCGCCAGAATTGTGGAATTTAAACCAGAAAAATGGAAAGCAAATAATGTTAACTAACATCAGATGGCCACAAATCGGAAAGCAATCAAGCTCTCAAACACCTCACCGTAATTGTCGATTGACGTTAGCTAAATTTCGATTTGTATCGATTGGCCCCTTCGTCGCACCTGGAAGAGCTAAATAAAAGCTCCCAATCGCACCTACACGCCGCGATATTCGCGCCACAAAAAGAACAACCAGACCCGCACATACGCCGTGATGCCCACCGAGTCGCAATCTAAATGAAACAAACAAAAAGATTCGAAACCAAGCAGTAGACCACGCATGAATGCCTCCTGGGAGCTCGCAACCTCGCGCCTCCCGATCAAATGCACAAAACCGCAGGCCACGAACTCCTGCACACAAGTCAAGAGGGCTCGCATTAGCAGGCGGGCCATAGGCCAACATCATCCCAACATCATCCCGTCCGCGCTGCCGCAGCGCCGTCGAGCAGTGCTATATGTACGATAGAATTTGTCCGATGGTTTTGTACGATTAGACTCATATTAGCACGAGTCAGTATGTGGGCCAGATCATATGGAGTCCCTAGCGAGTCTAGTCGTACGTGAATAGTACATATTCTGTCGTACGCAAGACATTTCCGATCAAACTTTTGTATATGCACACAGGTGCTGCCGAATGATGACACAGGGCATAGCCACCACATAATAAACTGTTTTGTAACACATATAGAGACGTTGCTTAAATATATAAATTCATGTTACCAACACCCGTAATGCCACTTACGGCCTGGTTCATGCCCAACGTGATGGAACCACTCGACCTTAGATGGGTGTGTGAACGGTACCGGTGCTGTACATGTATGTGCGTCCACGCCGCCCACATTCGTGAACATCTGTATCTCCATTTGTTAATGACGTACTCTTCGTGCTGCATTTTTCGATCTTTCTTTGAAGGTATGAGTGTGAAGCCAACTCTAAAAGTTACAAAAGTTACAGGTACGACCGCAACATCCGTGTCCGGTCATGTCGCCGCACGAGAAGTAAATGTTCCGCCATCCTTAGCTCGAACAAATTGTCACTATCACCGCTTCAGCCGCCACACCCCGCAGATACGATTCTCCGTCCTTGGCGAGGACGGTGACGAGCGCCTCGTCCTCGGCGGCATGCGGCGTTGCTAATTCTTTCCACATTGGACACCGTAGTAAGCTAGCCAATGGCAGTATGTTGCTCTGCCCATGGAGCATAGTGTCGCGAGAGGTCATAGCATGGAGCAGGTGGGGGCGAGGTGGCACGAGCGACATTGAAAAGCACGACATGCACGGAGAATTCCGGGTCGTGCACCCAGTGCAGCGCGGCAACGACGAGCCTGGGCACGAGCGACAACACCACATCTCACTGGTGCGCACCGAGGAGGAGCACGAGTAGGCACAACGGCGTTTTGTTGGTGGATTGTATGGCGAGGAGCCGAGGAAGACCGGGAGCTCGTCGACGTCTAGCAGTCTGCGCAATGGCATCCATCTCGTTGGCGACCATGGCGTCCATGTCCCGCCTGTCCGACACGAGAAGTGCTCAGGCGAGGTGCTGGATACCATAGGACACGAGATCGCATATGCCATATTTTATAGTATAATAAAGAGACGTATTACTAAAAGTCAGTAGTAGCTGTTTACTGTAATGGCAAGTGCGTGATAGTTGCAGTAGTTGTTCAGGGGCTCGAATCCCTTCCTTTTGCACGTAGTAGTTTTTATTTGTTGTTTGCACAATGACAGGTTGGACCCGCGTGTAAGGACGTATCAAGCTGAAACGTGCGAAAGAAAAGATACAGGGTTGTTTTGCAAAAACTACAATGCCACGTGTCAACTTCAGAATGAGTTTAGATATGTTTTGCTCGTGTAAGTACAAGTTTGTGTACCGCAATTCCTATTTTATAACTTATAGGATATAATCTACACATCATACGCAAGTTATAATACCACACGTGTATATACTAGCTCTTTAACAAACTTTTTTTTTTGACAGTGACCACATATTTTTTTACTATTAAATGGGAGTTGGTGATCGTAGGTCGTTAGTCAAACATCAAACATTGGAAGGATCTGAACCATAGAATTCCCATCACTTAACATCGGAAGAATCATGACCATCCGATCCACCCTGCCCATCGCTATGGTAAAAAGCAACTAGGGAAGTGCATTAGGTACCAATAATCATGGGATCGCCATAATTGTGGAATTTAAACCAGAAAAATGGAAAGCAAATAATGTTACCTAACATCAGATGGCCACAAATCGGAAAGCAATCAAGCTCTCAAACACCTCATCGTAATTGTCGATTGACGTTAGCTAAATTTCGATTTGTATCGATTGGCCCCTTCATCGCACCTGGAAGAGCTAAATAAAAGCTCCCAATCGCACCTACACGCCGCGATATTCGCGCCACAAAAAGAACAACCAGACCCGCACATACGCCGTGATGCCCACCGAGTCGCAATCTAAATGAAACAAACAAAAAGATTCGAAACCAAGCAGCAGACCACGCATGAATGCCTCCCAGGAGCTCGCAACCTCGTGCCTCCCGATCAAATGCACAAAACCGCAGGCCACGAACTCCTGCACACAAGTCAAGAGGGCTCACATTAGCAGGCGGGCCATAGGCCAACATCATCCCAACATCATCCCGTCCGCGCTGCCGCAGCGCCGTCGAGCAGTGCTATACGTACGATAGAATTTGTCCGATGGTTTTGTACGATTAGACTCATATTAGCACGAGTCAGTATGTGGGCCAGATCATATGGAGTCCATAGCGAGTCTAGTCGTACGTGAATAGTACATATTCTGTCGTACGCAAGACATTTCCGATCGAACTTTTGTATATGCACACAGGTGCTGCCGAATGATGACACAGGGCATAGCCACCACATAATAAACTGTTTTGTAACACATATAGAGACGTTGCTTAAATATATAAATTCATGTTACCAACACCCGTAATGCCACTTACGGCCTGGTTCATGCCCAACGTGATGGAACCACTCGACCTTAGATGGGTGTGTGAACGGTACCGGTGCTGTACATGTATGTGCGTCCACGTCGCCCACATTCGTGAACATCTGTATCTCCATTTGTTAATGACGGACTCTTCGTGCTGCATTTTCCGATCTTTCTTTGAAGGTATGAGTGTGAAGCCAACTCTAAAAGTTACAAAAGTTACAGGTACGACCGCAACACCCGCGTCCGGTCATGTCGCCGCACGAGAAGTAAATGTTCCGCCATCCTTAGCTCGAACAAATTGTCACTATCACCGCTTCAGCCGCCACACCCCGCAGATACGATTCTCCGTCCTTGGCGAGGACGGTGACGAGCGCCTCCTCGGCATGCGGCGTTGCTAATTCTTTCCACATTGGACACCATAGTAAGCTAGCCAATGGCAGTATGTTGCTCTGCCCATGGAGCATAGTGTCGCGAGAGGTCATAGCATGGAGCAGGTGGGGCGGTGGCGACATTGAAAAGCACGACATGCACGGAGAATTCGGGTCGTGCACCCAGTCTGTGGCAACAGCAACGAGCCTGGGCACGGCGACAACACCACATCTCACTGGTGCGCACCGAGGAGGAGCACGAGTAGGCGCAACGGCGTTTTGTCGGTGGGTTGTATGGCGAGGAGCCGAGGAAGACCGGGAGCTCGTCGACGTCTAGCAGTCTGCGCAATGGCATCCATCTCGTTGGCGACCATGGCGTCCATGTCCCGCCTGTCCGACACGAGAAGTGCTCAGGCGAGGTGGTGGATACCATAGGACACGAGATCGCATATGCCATATTTTATAGTATAATAAAGAGACGTATTACTAAAAGTCAGTAGTAGCTGTTTACTGTAATGGCAAGTGCGTGATAGTTGCAGTAGTTGTTCAGGGGCTCGAATCCCTTCCTTTTGCACGTAGTAGTTTTTATTTGTTGTTTGCACAATGACAGGTTGGACCCGCGTGTAAGGACGTATCAAGCTGAAACGTGCGAAAGAAAAGATACAGGGTTGTTTTGCAAAAACTACAATGCCACGTGTCAACTTCAGAATGAGTTTAGATATGTTTTGCTCGTGTAAGTACAAGTTTGTGTACCGCAATTCCTATTTTATAACTTATAGGATATAATCTACACATCATACGCAAGTTATAATACCACACGTGTATATACTAGCTCTTTACCAAACTTTTTTTTTGACAGTGACCACATATTTTTTTACTATTAAATGGGAGTTGGTGATCGTAGGTCGTTAGTCAAACATCAAACATTGGAAGGATCTGAACCATAGAATTCCCATCACTTAACATCGGAAGAATCATGACCATCCGATCCACCCTGCCCATCGCTATGGTAAAAAGCAACTAGGGAAGTGCATTAGGTACCAATAATCATGGGATCGCCATAATTGTGGAATTTAAACCAGAAAAATGGAAAGCAAATAATGTTACCTAACATCAGATGGCCACAAATCGGAAAGCAATCAAGCTCTCAAACACCTCATCGTAATTGTCGATTGACGTTAGCTAAATTTCGATTTGTATCGATTGGCCCCTTCATCGCACCTGGAAGAGCTAAATAAAAGCTCCCAATCGCACCTACACGCCGCGATATTCGCGCCACAAAAAGAACAACCAGACCCGCACATACGCCGTGATGCCCACCGAGTCGCAATCTAAATGAAACAAACAAAAAGATTCGAAACCAAGCAGCAGACCACGCATGAATGCCTCCCAGGAGCTCGCAACCTCGTGCCTCCCGATCAAATGCACAAAACCGCAGGCCACGAACTCCTGCACACAAGTCAAGAGGGCTCACATTAGCAGGCGGGCCATAGGCCAACATCATCCCAACATCATCCCGTCATGCGGCGCTGCAGCGCCGCCGAGCAGCAGTGCATTTATAGAATTTGTCCGATGGTTTTGTACGATTAGACTCATATTACCACGAGTCAGTATGTGGGCCAGATCATATGGAGTCCATAGCGAGTCTAGTCGTACGTGAATAGTACATATTCTGTCGTACGCAAGACATTTCCGATCGAACTTTTGTATATGCACACAGGTGCTGCCGAATGATGACACAGGGCATAGCCACCACATAATAAACTGTTTTGTAACACATATAGAGACGTTGCTTAAATATATAAATTCATGTTACCAACACCCGTAATGCCACTTACGGCCTGGTTCATGCCCAACGTGATGGAACCACTCGACCTTAGATGGGTGTGTGAACGGTACCGGTGCTGTACATGTATGTGCGTCCACGCCGCCCACATTCGTGAACATCTGTATCTCCATTTGTTAATGACGGACTCTTCGTGCTGCATTTTTCGATCTTTCTTTGAAGGTATGAGTGTGAAGCCAACTCTAAAAGTTACAAAAGTTACAGGTACGACCGCAACACCCGCGTCCGGTCATGTCGCCGCACGAGAAGTAAATGTTCCGCCATCCTTAGCTCGAACAAATTGTCACTATCACCGCTTCAGCCGCCACACCCCGCAGATACGATTCTCCGTCCTTGGCGAGGACGGTGACGAGCGCCTCGTCCTCGGCGGCATGCGGCGTTGCTAATTCTTTCCACATTGGACACCGTAGTAAGCTAGCCAATGGCAGTATGTTGCTCTGCCCATGGAGCATAGTGTCGCGAGAGGTCATAGCATGGAGCAGGTGGGGGCGAGGTGGCACGAGCGACATTGAAAAGCATGACATGCACGGAGAATTCCGGGTCGTTCACCCAGTGCAGCGCGGCAACGACGAGCCTGGGCACGAGCGACAACACCACATCTCACTGGTGCGCACCGAGGAGGAGCACGAGTAGGCGCAACGGCGTTTTGTCGGTGGGTTGTATGGCGAGGAGCCGAGGAAGACCGGGAGCTCGTCGACGTCTAGCAGTCTGCGCAATGGCATCCATCTCGTTGGCGACTATGGCGTCCATGTCCCGCCTGTCCGACACGAGAAGTGCTCAGGCGAGGTGCTGGATACCATAGGACACGAGATCGCATATGCCATATTTTATAGTATAATAAAGAGACGTATTACTAAAAGTCAGTAGTAGCTGTTTACTGTAATGGCAAGTGCGTGATAGTTGCAGTAGTTGTTCAGGGGCTCGAATCCCTTCCTTTTGCACGTAGTAGTTTTTATTTGTTGTTTGCACAATGACAGGTTGGACCCGCGTGTAAGGACGTATCAAGCTGAAACTTGCGAAAGAAAAGATACAGGGTTGTTTTGCAAAAACTACAATGCCACGTGTCAACTTCAGAATGAGTTTAGATATGTTTTGCTCGTGTAAGTACAAGTTTGTGTACCGCAATTCCTATTTTATAACTTATAGGATATAATCTACACATCATGCGCAAGTTATAATACCACACGTGTATATACTAGCTCTTTAACAAACTTTTTTTTTTGACAGTGACCACATATTTTTTTACTATTAAATGGGAGTTGGTGATCGTAGGTCGTCAGTCAAACATCAAACATTGGAAGGATCTGAACCATAGAATCCCCATCACTTAACATCGGAAGAATCATGACCATCCGATCCACCCTGCCCATCGCTATGGTAAAAAGCAACTAGGGAAGTGCATTAGGTACCAATAATCATGGGATCGCCAGAATTGTGGAATTTAAACCAAAAAAATGGAAAGCAAATAATGTTACCTAACATCAGATGGCCACAAATCGGAAAGCAATCAAGCTCTCAAACACCTCACCGTAATTGTCGATTGACGTTAGCTAAATTTCGATTTGTATCGATTGGCCCCTTCGTCGCACCTGGAAGAGCTAAATAAAAGCTCCCAATCGCACCTACACGCCGCGATATTCGCGCCACAAAAAGAACAACCAGACCCGCACATACACCGTGATGCCCACCGAGTCGCAATTTAAATGAAACAAACAAAAAGATTCGAAACCAAGCAGCAGACCACGCATGAATGCCTCCCGGGAGCTCGCAACCTCGCGCCTCCCGATCAAATGCACAAAACCGCAGGCCACGAACTCCTGCACACAGGTCAAGAGGGCTCGCATTAGCAGGCGGGCCATAGGCCAACATCATCCCAACATCATCCCGTCCGCGCTGCCGCAGCGCCGTCCGGCCAAGCCGATCCAATCGGTGCTGCCTTGATGCCCACCTTAGCGATCCAGTACAGGTACACACTATGTTCATGATAATGTTATATCATCTGTACGTGCCAATTATAAACACCAAACAAGTTTAGTTCATGGAATTCTTTATCCATAAAAACTCCAAGGCTTCCTGGTAAAAAGGAAAAGTACAAAGACATGCAGTACACTTACATACCAGTACAGTGTACAATGGAAAGAGTTCAGAAAACTTCACAACACCAACGTGCAGTACAATTACATGATGATACAACAACATTTAATTCCTTATTAAAAAAATGTGATAAAGGGCCCAGTAGCAGGCAATGTATAAATCAAGATGGCATGTAATTAGCATTCTAACTGAAATAACACGATCATGATATTTTATACCTTGCAGAATTATAGATAGTTCTCGCATTCCAACAAAGACATGAAGGTGGGTCGTGCACTTATTTTTTCCAAAATAGAGGGTGCGACCGGTCTCTGCATCGAAAAGACGCATATGGTCTTTATTGCTTTATTATTGATCGATTAACAAAGGGACAACAAATAATATACATCACCAAACCCGAAGCCACCACACAACACTTAACAAACTCGATAATGGAGAAAAATCGTGTCAACGGGCCGCTCTGTGCCCAGACAGACAACGAAGTCACTCCACCAGTTAGGGATCGGAAACAATCGCATACCCCAAGACGCCTTCTAGGTGAGACGAGAGCGTACATCCGGATTAGCTGACTCTTAGCGAGCACCCTCTGTGCATGCC
Source organism: Avena insularis (assembly GCA_023614405.1). Taxonomy (NCBI): domain Eukaryota; kingdom Viridiplantae; phylum Streptophyta; class Magnoliopsida; order Poales; family Poaceae; genus Avena; species Avena insularis. The sequence goes on along the minus strand of CM042689.1, from coordinate 360,702,526 downwards.
ACAGAAGCCGTCGCCGCCGTTGAGCCTCTGAACAATCTTCACGGTTAAGATTCGCATAAACTTTGCCAGTCCTATCGCTGATGTCACCATAGCGCCAGACAGTGCCACCGCCCTGCGCGAGGACATCAACATGCCTGCCGTCGATACCTTGCTACACCCCGCAGCCGGGGCTCACCGCCGTCGATGCGGAAGATGAGACACCGCACCACCAAAAGACCTCCTCCACGCATCTCGAGCTCCAAAACAATGCCCTCAAGAGAGTGAACGACACCAAAAGTGTTGTCATCGTCCGATCTATCCCAGATCTAGGGTTTCCCCCAGAGCCTTAGGCATGAGGCGGAATTTGCAGCAACGACGCCTTCAACAAGGTAAACACCGTCCAAGAACGCCACCTTCGTCGGCTCCGATCGGAGCCCTGCTTTCACCGGCCAACCGCCTCGCCTCCAACCCGCTCGCTGCAGCCAATGGACGATCCGCGGGAGAGGAAGGCCGCCACCGCCGTCCGCCTTCGATCCGCCCGGAGAAGAGGCCGCCTTCCGCTGCGCCGTCGCTGGAGCGGCATCTCCATGACGCCCGTGTATCTACCCGTTAGCCGGCTCACTCCGATAGGGAGGCAAGGAGGTGAGGGAATCCCCGCCGCTGCCGGTGCCGGATAGGCTTTGCCCAGCCGCACGCTCTGGCGGCGGCAGGAACAGAAGAGAGAGTAGGAGGAGGCGAGCTAGGTAGCGGCGCCAGGGTTTCCCCTTGATCGCCAGGCGGGGGCGACGCGAGGGGGTCATGCACATATGGCATTAAAGGTTATGTGAAGCATATGCACTACAGGGAACAAAGAAAATTGAACAAATGCAATAATCGCATTCAGTGTTGTTTTCTTGTGAGCTTTCTTAGCAACAGATGCAACATTGTCATAGCCAATTTTCTGAATTCATGCGAGAGTTAAGCATGAATTCGCACAAGTTTTTGTTTCTCTAAATTCTCACAAGTTATACAAAAAACGATGTTAGTACAATGTACCTTGTGCAACATTTGAGAAATTCTCTTGTGATTTGCTTCTATTCCCCTGACATAGTTTTTCTCCAAGGACACTGATATGTCCTATAATTATCAGGATTCAAGTTTGAGCTCGTGAGGAAAACGGCCGAATATTGATCAAGTCCCCTTAGTTATTATTTCTAGATGGGGTTGTTGAGACAGTTGCCAGACCATACTCTCTTCAAAGACCTAGGCAACACATCAACACAAGTAATATTGCTCAGCTGATAACTTTACATGGTCTCTAGTCGCTGTATACGGGGCTGCTTAGGATGTTTTTAAGGCTGGTTTTTTGCGTGAGTTGGTCAATCTGGCTAAGGACAATCCATATCCTATTCTTATAGATGGTGATTTTAATTTGCTGAGATTCCCTCATGAGAAAAGTCGGGACGGTATGATGAGCATTCATGTTTAACGCTGTTATAGACAGTTTGGACTTAAGAGAGATTACAATGCTTAGGAGACAGTTTACTTGGACAAACAGTCTTCCGGAACCTACATATGAAAAACTAGACAGAGTGCTTATGGATACCGATTGGAAAGATAAATTCCCCATGGTAACTGTTCGTGCTTTGGAACGTATTGAGGCTTTATCGGATCACGCTCCATTACTTCTTTCGGTGGGAACATCATTACGTCAATCCAAACATAAGTTTAAATTTGAACTTGGATGGATGGAGCGTGATGGGTTCCATGATTTGGTGAAGGCTATTTGGAAAAGACCGGTTAGTGCTGCAACACCCATACAACGTTGGAACAGCAAAATGCGCCGGTTAGTGCTACAACACCCATACAACGTTGGAATAGCAAAATGCGTGCCCTACGCAAGGTCCTTGGTGGTTGGGCCAGACACACTGCCAGAATCCTCAAAAAGGAGAAAATACGCCTTTCGACCATCATTAACGATTTAGAGGCTTCCGCGGAAGTTAGGCTATTATCTGCACAAGAGATCGAGTTAAAAAACCAATCAAATGCGAAAATTGCCAGACTTCTTCGTGAGGAGGAACTCAAATGGTACCAACGCTCTAAGGCAAAATTTGTCCTTGAAGGAGATGCGAATACAAGATACTTCCATGCAGTCGCAAATGGCAAGCATAAGAAGAAACTTATTCACTCTTTAATTCAGGATGAAGGTACGATTGAGGGCCAGGAGTAGCTAAATTCTTATATTACTAGTTATTACAAGGACTTGTTTGGGGCACCGTCAGAAAACTCTTTCGAGTTGGATGAGTCTCAAATAGGTTATATCCCGCAGGTTTCGGTTGAGGAAAATAACTTTTTAACCGCTCCTTACACCGAGGAGGAGGTCAAGAAAGTTGTTTTTCAGATAGAACATGACAAAGCGCCAGGTCCTGATGGCTTTCCAACAGAATTTTATCAAGAGTTCTGGGAAGTCATTAGTGATGATCTGATGCTCCTATTTTATTTTCTGCATGTTGATCAGCTAGAACTGTTTAGCCTAAATTTTGGCAACATCATTTTATTACCTAAGGTTAATAATACGGAACGTATACAACAATATCGACCAATCTGCCTTCTTAACGTTAGTTTTAATTTTTTTACAAAAGTTGCTAATATTAGACTGAATTCAGTAGCTGATCATGTTGTTCGACCTTCTCAAACTGCTTTCATGCAAGGACGAAACATCCTAGATGGTGTAGTAATCCTTCGTGAAACAATTCATGAACTACACTCAAAAAAACTAAATGGTGTATTGTTCAAGATTGACTTTGAGAAGGCTTATGACAAGGTTAATTGGTCTTTTCTCTAGCAGACACTTCGAATGAAAGGTTTTTCAGAGGAGTGGTGCAATCTCATACAGTCCTTTGTGACTGGGGATAGTGTAGCCATCAATATCAATGATGACACTGGCAAATACTTGCAGACCAAAAAAAGGGCTAAGACAAGGGGATCCGCTGTCGCCTATACTATTTAATATAGTGGCTGATATGCTGGCTATCCTGATTGAGAGAGCTAAGGCTGCCGGCAAAATTGAAGGACTAGTTCCCCATCTTGTTAATGGTGGCATTTCTATTCTTCAATACGCTTATGATACTATTCTTTTTATGGAACATGATCTAGAGAAAGCTAAGAATCTGAAATTAATACTATCAGCATTTGAGCTTCTCTCTAGATTAAAAATCAACTTCCATAAGAGTGATTTGTATTGTTTTGGCGAGGCTGAGAATGAGACCCATCTATACGCTGAACTATTCGGCTGTAGCTTGGGGCGATTTCCAATCAATTATCTCGGAATCCCGATTCACTATCGGCAGCTCACGATTGCTGAATGGAAACTCGTTGAGGAAAGATTACAAAAACGTCTTAATAGTTGGAAAGGTAAATTACTATCACTTGGTGGAAGACTTGTTCTCATAAACTCAGTACTCACAAACATGGTACTGTATATGATCTCATTTTTTCAACTACCAAAAGGTGTCTTGAAGAAAATGGATTATTTTCGATCAAGATTCTTTTGGCAAGGTGATGGTGAAAAAAAGAAATATCGACTTGCCAGATGGAATGTGGTTTGAGACCAAAATAATATGGTGGACTGAGCATACATGATATGCAAGTCAAAAACACCGCACTTCTGGGTAAATGGTTGTTCAAACTACTTACAGAAGATGATATCTGGCAAACCATTCTTTGGAGGAAATATATAGGCTCTAAGGCGGTGTCTCAAGTGGTTTGGAAACTCGGATATTCACACTTTTGGGCGCGACTTATGGCGTCCAAAAGACATTTCTTTCAATTTGTTGTGTTTAATATTAAGGATGGATCGCAGATTAGATTCTGGGAAGATAAATGGCTTGGCCAAACTCCCCTATATTATCAATATCTAGCTCTTTACTCAATTGTTAGACACAAAGGAGATATACTTTCCAAAGTTTTGGAAGCTTATCCTCCTAATGTGTCGTTTAGACGAAGCCTCATTGGACCAAGACTGGAATCATGGAACAATCTTTTATTAAGACTGTCCACGGTATAGCTGTCTGAGGGGGTGGATGAGTTCAAATGAAATTTACTTTAGAGTGGTAAATTTCGGTTGACTCTTTGTATAGGGTTTTGATCCAACCTGATATTCCTGTCGATAACAATATTAAAATTTGGAAAATAAAGTTACCCCTTAAGATGAAGATATTTGCTTGGTACCTTCGTAAAGGTATAATTCTTACTAAAGACAACCTTGTTAAGAGGAATTGGCATGGAAGTACATAATGTGTATTTTGTCATCATCATGAGACAATACGACATTTATTATTCCAATGTAAATTTTCTCGTGTTATATGGTCAATCATCCAAGTAGCCTCTGGTTTATCTCCTCCGCGATCGGTTGCCCATGTATTCGCCAATTGGTTATATGGGATTCAGGATAAATATGGGACTTTATTTAGGGTGGGAGCGCTTGCCATTATTTGGTCGCTTTGGCTATGTAGAAATGACAAGATTTTTAATAACATAGTTTCTTCTTCCTTGCAGGTGATTTATCGTGCAACGGCTATCCTACGATCATGGATTCCGCTTCAGCGTATAGAGTTCCGCGACTTATTTGCAGAGGGGTGTACGCGATTGGAGGATGTGGCGAGAGATATTTTCTCCCGACATGGATGGAAACGTGATTTACGGATTGAGCCGCCTTAGCTGCAGGCTATTTTATTTTGTTATATGGTTGTAATTTTCGTACTTTAGTTTGATTCTTGTTTTGTGGTTGATTGGCTGTGTGCATCCTAGTTATGCAGAGACCGGGTGTAAACATTGCTATTGAGTAATAAAGCACCTATTTCCAAAAAAAACTGACACAAAAAACAACTAATTACAATGGTACTGCAGAGGAACTTGTGGCATGCATTACACAACAAACACCTACAGATCGAAGGAACTTAAGAGACAACATGCTAGGGAGCGATATGGACAAATGGATGAACATAACAAATATGAACTACTCAAGAAGCGTCGTGAAGCCTATGATCAAAAGAAAGCTCATTCATCTGTTCAGTTCCAAGAGGCGCAACTGGGGACAAGTCTAGGCGTGCCCACTCAACTACAGATCACACCAATTGGTAAATGTGACCTCGAACATTAACCAGTTTTTTTACTTGCAAAATATATCACTTACTGGTTCCATCTTTATTACTATACCTAAATCATCTAAGCATTGATAATAATTAGGAGACATTGCATGGAACAATGAAAATGTGGTTCTTGACAAAGATACATACTGGATAAGCAGAAATGACATGTTCCGAGGTAACCAATTCATAACCTCCAGGCTGGTATGAGTGAAATTTGGTCCTGGTTAAAACAGAATTGATCTATGTGAACATTGATGCGTGATTGAGCTCAATAAGTGATGTTTTATTGCTATTCTCACTATGAACTAATCCCTCTGTTTCATAATATAAGATGTTTTAGCTTTGTGAAGGTAATGTATCTAGACGCATCTTATATTATGAAACGGAGGGAGTAGAAGTGATGACACGGGTGTGGAACTAGAAGTGGTGATACAAAAATCATTTTGCCGACCACAAACAACTGTTCCACCTGAGCATCCTACGAGTACTCAATCATCTTCTTCAGGGTTTGTTTATACACCAATGCCAATCATCGCCATGGACACTGAACAAGCAATGTGCATCTTAGGGCACGCTTGTTAGCTGAAAAAATCAGAAACCCAACTATACCGACAGAGAAGTTTAGAAACTACAAATAATGAAGGCATCTGAATGGAGGATTGGGTGAGTTCGATGGAGATGTAAAGGGAGTATGTTGAGTAAATGGAGCCTGATACCAGAAGAGTATTCTGGATCCTTGGCATTGCAGCTTGTTTGTTTATCTCAAAGAAAGTATCTTCAGGCACAGGTGGAGCAATAGGTGTGCTCATAAAATCATTGTTGTTGGTGCTAGTGAAGTCACACAACTTAGTGTTTTCAAGAGTAGTCATTTTTTTGGGTTTTCAAATAAGAAAGCAAACTTGAAAAACTAATTTTTTTGTGTTTTTGATAAGAGAACAAGCAAAGAAAACAAAAAGAAACTAAGCAAAACAAAAATAACAAAGTAAAGAGATTGGTTATGAGGGACTCCCCTTGTGAAGATGTCCTTGACTCCCCGGCAACGGTGCTAGAAAAATCTTTGATGGTGTGTAGTTGACGTGGGAGCTTCTTTTTCTTCGTTCCCCGGCAACGGCGCCAGAAAAATGCTTGATGGCTCTGTGTATGGCGCCAGAAAAGTGCTGGTGCGTTGTTGATGTAGAGCTCGTTGGGAACCCCAAGAGGAAGGTATGATGAGCACAGCAGCAAGTTTCCCTCAGTATGAAACCAAGGTTTAATCGAACGAGTAGGAGCAAGGAAACACCCCAAAGGTGTTGCTAGCTGAGCCTTGGCAGGGCGCACTACCGGTGCTAGTAGAAACGTGGAGACCTGCACAACACAACCACAGAACTTTGTCCACAACTTGCGATGAGGTTGTCAATCTCACCGTGTTTTGCTGAAAACAAAGGATTAAACGTATCGAATGGAAAGAAGTAATAGTTTGCAGAAAGTAAACACAAAGCAGTAAAAGATTGTAGATTGTATGTAAAGACAAAGGACCGGGATCCATAGTTCACTATAGGTGGCTCTCCTTAGATAGATAACATGTTGGGTGAACAAATTACAGCGGGGCAATTGACAAACATCGAGAAAGCAATACATGCATATACTAATCATTTTTACTCCTTTGAGACTTGATTGGGCATTACAACATTATACATAGACCGCCATCCACCTGCATCTATGACTAATAATCCACCTTCAGGTTATCATCCGAACCCCCTCCAGTATTAAGTTGCAAGCAACAGATTATTGCTTTACGAACTGCATGTAAAGTAAACAATACGATTGTTCTATGAACAAAGGATTGTTGTTTTCTCCCTAGTAGCAACAGCACATGTAGTACCTTAGAGATTTCTATCACTTCCCAGTTACGGAGGCATGAACCCACTATCGAGCATAAATACTAACTCTTGGAGTTGCTAGCATCTACTTGGCCAAGATAGCTACTAACAACGGAAAGCATGCAAGATCACAAATAAAAAAGACATGATAGAATCAATAATCAATCTGAAATAGCATCTCAATATCCATCGGATCCCCGCAAACACAACATGCAGAATTACAAATAGATGATCTTGATCATGAACAGAGCACACAAGATCTAGACATGAAAGCACAAAGGAGGAGAACCAGCCATCTAGCTACTACATGGATCCGTAGTCCAAGGATGAACTACTCACGCATCACACCGGAGGCTTGCATGGTGATGAAGAAGGCCTTCAGGGTGAATTTCCCTCTCCGGCAGGGTGCCAGGAAGAGCTTCAGATCCCTCCCGATCTAGGGATGGAGATGACGGCGGCTATAGACTCTTTCGTGGATTTTTGATCGGGCCCTTAGGGTTTTCGTCCGAGGGCAATATATAGGCGGAAGGGGAGGCCGAGGGGGTGCCAGGGGCCACCACACCACCCCCTGGCGCGGGCTAAGCCTGGCCACGTGGCCAGGTGGTGTGGCCGGCCTCTGGCCCCTCTCCGTCTCGTATTCTGGCATCTAATGACTTCCGGAAAAATAGGCACTTTGGCTTTTGTCCTGTCCAATTCCGAGAATATTCATTTTCTGACTTTCCTAGAACCAAAAACAGCAGAAAATAGGCAGTTGGCACTGTGGCTCTTGTTAATAGGTTAGTCCAAGAAATCATATGAAAAGTACTCCAAAGTGTGGACAAAACACAAGAAAGTGGATAAAACCAAGCATGGAACATCAAAAATTATAGATACATTTACAATGTATCAGTTGCCCGGACGACTACGCGACAGTCATCTTCGGAGTCCCTGGAGGATCAGGTAAGCGTCCTTTTTGTTGTTGTGGCAGTCGAATTTATACTTTGTGCTGCTACTGAACCTTTGTTTTCCTTTTGATGCATATCATTGTGAAGGAAGCTGCTACTTTGGCGAGCAAGTCCTTGTCATGGAACCTCTGACTTTGGACAATTGCCACCGTGTTGTGGAAGGTTAGTTTTGGCTTCGTCTTTGTCTTCGTGGAATTTATAAATTCGATTGATGATACACCCTGTGCCTTGTAGTTGAGCACAATGAACTTCTTCGTCATGTTGCTTCGCTCGAGAAGGCGCTTGTCGTGGCGACGGAGAATCGCGATGAAGCAGTCACGACTCTGGAGGAGTCGCGAAAGCGCGAAGATGATTTGCGTGCTTCCACTGCTGAGAGGGAGAAGTTGTTCAAAGAACATCTTTTCTTGATTGCCAAGTCCCTCTCAGATATTTTTTCAGCTGGATTTGCGTTGCTCCTTGCTTGATGTCATATTGTTGTGCTAACACCTTATGTATGCACATGCTAGTGGCCTGAGCTTTGATGCCCAGTCCCTTCACTGCACAGATGCGTTGGCTGGTGTCGTGGCCACAATCAAGGACCACAACGTTTCTCTTCAGGAGACGTTGACGAAGGCCACGGGTGTGCTTAGTCGCATCCGCGAGGATTTAACTCCCAAGGCTCAGCTTATTGACAACCTTGAGGAACTGGTGGAATCCCTTGGTGGGGGTATTCCCATGGACTTCAAGAACTCCCAGCGGTCTGTCGGTGCTACCATGGAACTCACGATGGCGCAGGCCCATGGCATGGAGTTGGATCCCTCTACGATCTCCAAGGCGATGCCCGTCGACACAGATGGCCAACAGGTAGTGTTTTCTCCCTTCGCTACTAGTTGTGGTAAGTATGGGCCACAGCTCATCAATACAGTCGCGAGATATTCCGTGGAGCTGCAACGAGCGAAGAAGGCGGCGAAGACGGCGGCATCAGGGGCTACCACCAGAAATTCTGTGGCATCAGAGGTTGCCACGGATTCAATGAGGCCTCCGAAGTCAAAGTCCAAGTCGAAGAAGCAGATTGCTCCTTAGTCGCTAATCTGTAATAGTTGTTGTTGCCTTTTGTTGAAACTATGCTTTTGTGGGAGTGTCCCTGTCAAGACTTTGTTGTGCTTGAATGCATTCATGCCTTTATCAATGTATTCTTGGTCCCTCATTTGCTCTTGCTTGATTTGTGATAGGGTACGTCGAGTGGTCCTCGTGACTCTCCTCCCACCGATGAAACCACGGCGCATCCGCGTTCAAAGGTGGAGGAACTTTCGTTGCTTTCGCGATTGTGCGACCGCATTAAGCAGTTGGAGCGCGAGTTTCCCATCGTCCGCGGTAGCGCGGATGTGTGGAAGTCGAAGGAGGAGAAGGCCACCTCCCATGAGAAGTATCTCTTAGAGGAAGTGGCGCAGCTGAATGAGCAGTTCAAATGTTAGCTTTCTGCCTTCTCATCTTTTCTTTTAGTCAGTCGAGGCGATGCCTTGTCTTCACACTTTGCCATTTTGCTTGGTGTAGTTGTCAGCGCTTGTCATCCGCAGGATGAGAAGGACTGAGTTGCCATTCGAATGAATGACCTGACCCAGGAGCAACTGCAGGCGAGTGGGTACTTTTGGGTGGACCACGATCGTGTGATCGCACTTGTGACCCTGCAGGATCGTTCTTCTCGAGTACTTCATTATTGGAAGAAGGTGCAGTCGTGCCTTAGGCATATTTATCAAATGATGTTTCCGCTGGACGTCGTCCCTTCAAGCATGTTGGCTCTTCTGGCAAAGTTTCAAGATTTAAGTGCGGTCCGCGAGTGCGTGCAACAGCAGTTAGTAGCTAGTGCTAAGACTGCGTTGTCGTTGGTGCGACTGCATAGGCCGGATGTAGATGTTGCGTCTATTGCCGCTAGGCCGCCGCCTCCGCCAGAAGGTATGACCTGGAACATGGTTCCGCACTATCAAGCGGTTGATCGGCCAGCAGAAGACATTGTCGATTTCTTCGAGGAGCAAACGAACGTTCTTCTTTTGCAGCAGTAGCATGATTTGTATCCTGCACATAATTGTATAAGTGTTGTAAAGTTCGTATGATTATGTTGGGTGTAATTAATACCCATTGATATGTGAAGAGCTTGCTAGCTTTTATATTTTGCGAGTGTATTGTACTCTGCAGTTCCTTTTCGTTAGTCTGACTTGTGTTTATCTCAGCACCTTGCCAACCTGTCAGGTGCGTTGCAACTGGGTTGGTGTTTATCAAGGGTTCGATTGATGTTGTGTCAGTTACTCAGGATGTTGCGATGTGTTCGTGGAACAAGTGTAAAGGGTGGCGTGGCCCCCAAGTGAGAAAATTGCAAGAAAATAAGGAAAACACAAAGTTTTGGGGAACTTAGCTTTATTTATTCGCGGAATAGTACGAGGTACAGTGTGTGGCTAAGTAGCCTGGCTGAATAGCCTTATTTGTAATGTAAAAATGACTAGGGGTAGAAGTGACGCAGCTGCGCGACGTTCCAAGGATTGGAGTATCCGACTCCTGTCTCGAGATCTTTAAGGTGATAGGCGCCACCTGGGATTACTTCTGTAATCACGTAAGGTCCTTCCCAAGGGGACTCGAGCTTGAGATGCCCTTGTTGCTTCAGTCGTAGGACCAGATCTCCCTCGACGAAGGATCTGGGGCGTAGCCTTCTGTTGTGGTAGTTGCGGAGGATTTGTTGGTAGATCGTTGATCTCTCTGCTGCGATTTCTCGTGCCTCGTCAAGGAGGTCGACAGAGTCTTCGAGTGCAAGAGTTGACTCTTGATCGTTGTAAGCAACCATCCGTGGGGCTTTGTAGCATACTTCTGCGGGTAGCACCGCTTCAGCATCGTGCACCATGAATAACGAAGTGTATCCCATGGCGCTGTTTGGAGTTGTACGCAGGCTCCAAAGAACTGATTGTAGTTCGTCTGGCCAGCATCCAGCGGCTTGTTCGAGTGGTTGAAGGAGTCATTTTTTGATACCACCGCAGACAAGGCCGTTGGCCTTTTCGACTTGACCGTTGGTCTGCGGGTGAGCCATCGAGGCGTAGCTTATGTTGATTCCCAGGTTTTCGAAGAATTCCTGGAACTCTTTAGAGGTGAAGTTCGTCCCATTGTCCGTGATGATGCTGAGTGGCACTCCAAAGCGGTAGACAATGGACTCGAAGAACTTGATGGCGCTGGCCCCTGGTTGATTTGTCACCGGCATGGCCTCGATCCAATTGGTGAATTTGTCGACTACAAACAAGAGGTAGACGTAACCTCCTAGCGAGGATTTTGGGAGCTTGCCGACCATGTCGAGTCCCCATTGTGCGAAGGGCCAAGCTAATGGTATTGGCCGGAGTTCTGCGCCAGGTGCGTGAGGTTTATCTGTGAATTGCTAGCAAGCATTGCAGTGTTGGACGATGTCCTTGGCATCACGTATGGTCGTGGGCCAGTAGAATCCAGCTCGTAGAGCTTTGGCAACGAGGGCGCGACTGCCAGCATGGTGCCCGCAAGTGCCTTCGTGGATGTCGAGGAGGACGGCCCTTCCGTCCCTGTTGGAGACGCACCGTTGAAGTACTCCCATGATGTTGTGCTTGTACAGTTTGCCGTTGATGAGGGCGAATGCTTTGGATCATCGCGCGATGTGTCGTGCATCAGTCGGATCATCTGGCAGCCTCTTGCTAAGTAGATATGTGATGTAGGGTTGTGTCCAAGATGGCTCGATCATCATGACGCCCATTGGTCCTTCGAGTCCTATATCAAACTCCAGGTCGTCGAGTGCCATTGGCTCGTTGGGAGGCGTAGCCCCCGAGTCCGTTGACGTGCTTGCTTTCTTCTCTGGAACCTTGGGCTTGATGGAGCGCTCGCAGATGCGCTTGAGAAATACCCAAGGTGGTATGGGGGCACAGGTGGAGCAAATATTGGCAAGTAGATCCGCCTCTTCATTGCTTTCGCGACCCACATGTCGCAGCTCACAGCCGTCGAAGTCTCCTTCGAGTGTGTCGTAGAGGTCGCGATAGGCGGTCATGTTGTCGCTCAGTGTGTCGCACTCGTGCATTGTTTGGTTGACCACCAGTTTGGAGTCGCTGTAGATGATGAGCCTTTTGGCGCCACAGGCTTTCGCCATCCGCATCCCATGGATTAGGGCTTTGTACTCAGCTTCGTTATTGGAGGCGGTGAACTGCATTTGCAGAATGTATTTCATCTTGTCTCCTTGGGGCGATGTCAGTATGACACCTGCGCCAGCCCCGTCCTTTCGCTTGGACCCGTCGAAGTGCATTGTCCAAAGGTAGGACATATCTGGCTTGTCGGGGAGCTGGTTCTCCATACAGTGCACGAGAAAGTCGGGAGGACTTGCGACTTGATCACGTCGCGCTTCTCGTATGTGATGTCTCGTGGAGACTGTTCGATTCCCCAGAGCGCGACTCGTCCGGTGGCATCAGGATTATTGAGTATGTGCCCGAGAGGGGCGTCATTTACCACCACGATTGGGTGCTCCTGGAAGTAGTGGTGCAGTCGCTTGGCTGTCATGAAGATGCCATAAGCTAGCTTCTGGTAGTGCAGGTACCGCTGTTTTGTTGACGTGAGCACCTCGCTGAGGTAGTATACTAGGCGCTGGACCCCGTGGACCTTATTTTCTTCGGCTCGTTCCACCACGAGCACTGTGCTGACCACCTGGTTGGTGGCAGAGATGTAGAGCAGTAGTGGTTCTTTTTCGCGAGGCGTCACCAGTACTAGCGAGGTGGATAGTAGACGTTTGAGATCTTCGAATGCTTCTTGTGCCTCGTCTTTCCACTCGAACTTGTCATTTTTGCGGAGACGTTGGTAGAAGGGCAGTGCCTTTTCGCCCATTCGACTGATGAATCGACTGAGCGCTGCGATTCGTCCAGCCAGCTACTGGACGCCTTTTACGTTCTTCGGCTTCTCCATGGCCAGTATGGCCTTTATTTTCTTCAGGTTTGCTTCGATCCCTCCCACAGAGATGAGATACCTGAGTAACTACCCAGATGGCACGCCGAAGGCGCATTTGTCCGGATTGAGCTTGATCCGGTAGCGGTCGAGGTTGGCGAAGGTCTCGCGTAGATCATCGATTAGCGAGACTTCCTCTTTGGTTTTGATGACGATGTCGTCAACATAGACTTGGATGTTGCAACCAAGTTGGTTCTTGAGGCAAGCCTGCATGCACCGCTGATAGGTGGCTCCTGCATTTTTTTAGCCCGAAGGGCATCGTGTTGTAGCAGAACACACCAAAGGGCGTTGTGAACGTCGTTTTCTCCTGATCCTCCTCCTTCATTCGAATCTGATTGTAGCCTGAGTAGGCGTCGAGGAAGCAGAGGCGCTCACATCCCGCGGTGGAGTCGATGATTTGGTCAATTCGTGGCAGCGGGAAGTGATCCTTTGGGCAGTGCTTATTCAAGGAGGTGAAGTCCATGCACATCTGCAGGATATCCGTGTCTTTTTTAGGCACAAGCACTGTCTTAGTGAGCCAAGTGCTCTCCTTGATCTCGCGTATAAATTTTGCATCGAGGAGTCTGTTGATCTCCATTCTGACTGCCTTTGCTCTTGGTTCAGACAGTCGCCGAATTGTCTGCTTAACTGGCCTTGTGATGACCCACAAGTATAGGGGGTGTATCGTAGTATTTTCGAGGGAAGTGAAACCCAATTTATTGATTTGACACAAGGGGAGACAAAGAATATTTATAAGCCTTAACAACTGAGTTGAAATTCAGCTGCACTTGGAAACAATCTTGCTCACAGCAGTTTATCAGTAGCAACAGTTTTGTAGTAGGAATAGTAAAGTAATAGCAGTAATAAAAGTAAAGACAGTAGTAATAATTGTAGTAAATAGTAGGATTAAAGCGCGGTAGGCATAGGGATGGATGGACGGGCGTTGCATGGACAAGACAATTCATATAGCAATCAGAACATAGGGCATTTGCAGATAAATAAGATAAAGCATCCAAGTACTAGATAATCCTAGGCATGTGTTCCATATATAGTCATACGTGCTCGCAATGAGAACTTGCACAACATCTTTTGTCCTGCCAGCCCATTTGCAGCGGGGCCTCAAGGGAACTACTGGCAATTAAGGTGCTCCTTTTAATAGAGCACCGAAGCAAAGCATTAACAGTCCGTAAACACATGTGATCCTCACATCAAAGCCATTCCCTCCGATTATCCCGATTTCTGTCACTTCGGGGCCTTTGGTTCCGGACAACAACATATGTATACAACTTGCAGGTAAGACCATAAACAATACTATCATAATGAATCAATAACATGTTCAGATCTGAAATCATGGCACTCGGGCCCTAGTGACAAGCATTAAGCATAACAAGTCGCAACAAAGTCAAAAAGTACTAATAGTAGATACTAGGCACCATGCCCTAACAATCTGATGCCATTACATGAACAATCTCATCCAATCCCTACCATCCCCATAGCCTACAGCGGGGGATTACTCACTCATAGATGGGGGAAACATGGATGGTTGATGGAGAAGCGATGGTGATGATGATGGCGATGATCTCCTCCAATTCCTCGTCCCGGCAGGGTGCCAGAACGGAGTTTCTGGTTCCGAATCGCGGAATCTGGTGATGGCAGCGCACCGGAACTCTTTCTAAAAAACGTCAAACCCCCTTGGTTTTTAGGTTAGGAGGCAACTTATAGGCGAAGAGGGAGGCCGAGGGGGTGCCTGGGGCGGCCAGACCACCCCCTGGCGCGGCCAGGTGGTGTGGTCGGGCCCCAGCCCCTCTCCGTCTTGTATTCTGGCTCCTGGTGTCCCTCGGTGAAAAACTGACTTTGGCTTTTGTCCCGTCCAATTCCGAGAATATTCATTTTCTGACTTTCCTGGAACCAAAAACAGCAGAAAATAGGCAGCTGGCACTGTGGCTCTTGTTAATAGGTTAGTCCAAGAAATCATATGAAAAGTACTCCAAAGTGTGGACAAAACATAAGAAAGTAGCTAAAACCAAGCATGGAACATCAAAAATTATGGATATGTTTGCAACGTATCAACATCCCCAAGCTTAAATCCTGCTCGTCCTCGAGTAGGTAAGTGATAAAAAGAAAAATAATTTTTGAGGTGACATGCACCATCATAAACTTGATCAAAGTATTTGTAAAACATTCATAGCTGGGATCATAGTACTTCAACATAACATGAAAGATAAAGTTCCAACAATAAGACAAAGCAACTATGTTGCAACATGAAAAGGCACAAACAAAAGATTCATGAATAACAATGCTTTGCAAGTCGTTTGTTTGTTTCACATAAAGAAAACATAGCTTAGTGGCATTCAGCTTGTCCCTCATAGAGTAGCAAACATAAATGCATAGGACACCTTCAAAGTTCATAAGAGTGACTAGATACAAATAGTTTAAAACAAGCAATATCAAAGCTATGCATTAATCAACAAGTCTTGGGACAATGCACATAGAACTAAGAATGGCCACTATGCTCTCAAAGTAGGTGCATAAAGATAGAAGGTGGAGACTCAACATAAAAGTAAAAGAAAGGCCTTCATAGAAGGAAGTAGGGATTCAAGTTTCATAAAGACCTTCCAAAAATTATGGTACTTATTAGCTTTCAGCTCTCATTGCCCCTATCATAAGCATCTTTAAGTGATTAAGGTTAAAGTGAACAAACTATGGTGTATATGCTTGACAAAGTATAAGTTGGAAATCTCATGTCCTTTGAATACGAGGGCCGCTCCTCATGCTACTCAAGTTTAGTTACCGGTAAGTTCTTGTCATAGTAAGTACATGTGTATCATAGAGAACCGCCAATAGGGTACCCCTTGCCCGATGATACGAAAGAATCCCCATATCAAAATGACAAGGCAAGCAGACAACGAGCATCTCAGCAATCTTCTTATTTACCATGGGAATATGGTGCTTTTTTCTCTCTTTCCTCTTTTCTCATATTTTTTCTTTTTTATCTTTTTTCTCAATATCTGACTCTTTTATTTACCATGGGCATATGGTGCTTTTTTCTCAAGCAATTCAGTTGAAAACTGAGTGTGATAAAAGAACTTTCACGAACACATTTGCTTCATATGATGTATATATTCTCAGCATGTGATCAACTACTTAGACAATTCATAATAAGGAGTATGCAACTAAGTTTACTTAATAGGCATTGCAAGCTATGAAAAGATTCCAACTCAAAAATAATAAGTAGCATGAAACATAAACATAAGCAACATTACAATGCTCATAACAAGGTATGATAGAGTGGTATCTCGCTTGCCTTTTTATTGTGAATGCCAAGGCACCTCTGAAGTTCAGGTGAAGACTAGAAGTAAAGATATCAAAGATACAAGCATCAAAGTCATAACACAAATAATCAAGTTTTGGGACAAGCACATTACACTAAGAATGACAACTATGCTCTCAAGAAAGTGCTCATAGAATAAGTGGAGACTCAACAAGGAAATGAAAAGTTTTTGAATAGTTTGAAAGGCTTCCAAATGCTGAAATTATGGTACTCATTAGCTTTGAGCTCTCATTGCCCCCATCATAAGCATATTTAATATGGTTAAGGTGAAAGTGTGGTCCAATCTGAGTTATATGCTTGACAGACTATAAACTGGAAATCCCATGTCCCTTGAGTACGAGGGTCGCTCCTCATGCTACTCAACTTTAGTTACTGGTAAGTTCTTGTCATCGTAAATATGTGTGTATCATAGAGAACCGCCAACGGGGTACCCCTTGCCCGATGATACGAAAGAATCTCCAATCAAAATGACAAGGCAAGCAAACAATGAGTATCTCAGCAATATTCTTATTTACCATGGGAAAATGGTGCTTTTTTCTCTCTTTTGTCTTTTCTCAAATCTCTTTTTTTTTCTTTTCTTTTTCTCAATAGCTATCTCTCTCTCTTTTTTATAAGAAGAATGCTTCATAGATACTTATTATGGTTACGTTGCAGGTTTCCACCATGGCAGCATGGATTAGACCGGCGGCCCAGGCGTTTCTCTAACACACATACATAACTCCATGGACTTGCAAGCTCCCCTTTTATTTCACACCGACGACATCCGCAAACAAAAGAGCATGGTATCAACTGAGTATATATTTACAGGTGTTGAAAGCGTTCCCCGTGACAACACGGTTCTGCTAATCCCTAGCCTATAATTTGCAAGCATATAACTTTCATGGACAGTCACAATGGTTCAGGTTTATTAAGTGCAGGAAATAAAGTGTGCCATCAAGTTCATGAGAGCTTTACTAACTAACTTTCCCATAACAAGCAAACATTTTATTCGAAAGAAAACAAGGCATATTGAATATGCACGAAAATAGCAAATGATGCTAATAGGTAGGTATGGTGGACACTTTGGGCAATATTTGGTTTTAGGGAGTTGGAAACATGAGTAAAACATACTCAGTGTAAGTGAAGGCTAGCAATAGTAAGGGAGCGACAAACGAGAGAGCAATAGCTGTCATAATCATGCTTGAAACAAAACAGGACTAATCATGGCATGAAAGTGATTCAAGACCCTCAAGGCTAAATAATTCATCGAGGCTTAACTGATTATTTCAGTCATATGCATGCATGAGCATGTGCTAAGTCAATTCAAATGAAACATTCAGAGGAGGATACCATGGTGACATACCAAGTTATGAATAGAGTAATGCAAGCAAACATTCATAAGACATGCTACAAACTATTAGCAAGCTGGAACTAATCATATGAAAGCAAGAACTACAAATCATCCATAAATAACATACACCCTACATGAACAGACTAACCATGCCCACAATGATGAGTATATGTACAAAAATGAAAACAAATAGAGTTCGTTACCAGCCTCTTACCACACCTCAAGTTGTCATTAATCTTCATTATTGCCCTTCACTTGTGTGGCTTGAATAATAATATGAAACCAAATCCCACTGAGAACTGCTGAACTCTGCAACAAACTCACAAAACCAAAGAAGAACAACAAATATTTTTGGTGTTTTTGATTTTTGAAACAAGAACCAAAAAGGAAGAACAAGCAAAGCAAATTTTTTTGGTTTTTCAAATAGTTCAAACAAAGCAAAAAGGGAAAAAACAAACCAAGGCAAAAAGAAAAATAAGCAAACCAAAGAGAAACAACAGAAATATTTTTGGTCTTTTTGTGTTTTAGAAAGCAAAAGCAAAGAAAGAACGAAAACTAAAAAGAGAACGAAACATGAATATACAAAATACCGATGCAAAATGATATGGAGATGAGTGCGATGTTGGCGTACCTCCCCCCAAGCTTAGGCTTTTGGCCTAAGTGGGTATCAATCCAGATACGGGTAAGGGTTCCAAGCAGGCGGGTCATTATAAGAATGATCGTAGTTAGGCCCATGGGAAGAAGACGAAGCTCCCCAATCATAGGGAGGCTGCTGATATGAAGACTCCCCCTCATTCGAGGGCTGGACCGAATCATCTGTGACCTTCCTTCTAGTATCCTGCTCCTGTTGGGAGAGCTCTCCCAAGTACGTATCAAGCTCCTCCTCCGTGAGGGACCATCCTACCCAGTTATCAAGTTTAAACAAAACAGGTGCAGGCAAAAGGACAATACGCTCGGACTTGCTCTTTCTCCAACCAACTTTGAGAAAGGTTATTTCATAAGACAACTCACTCAAACTAGCCCACGAGGAAACAAACTTATGTTGTATCATGGAATTAAGATCAAGCCTTTCTATGGGAAACTATAGGTCAAGATGATGAGGCACTAAACCATGCAATGCTAGTAAATGAGAAGCAATGAGGCCCCCACAAATTCCACCTTTCTCGCGGTTAGCAGCAAGAAGGAAAGCTATCAAAGCACCCAAGTTGTAAGACCTATCTCGTTTAAGAGCAGCAGAGATGAATGCTAGATCATATGAAGATAACTTATTGGAAATTTTTCTAGCAAGAACACACTTAGCAATAAACTAAGCAAAGTAGCGAATGGAGGGGAGATGGATGTTACAGATTTTCCCACTCTCCTTCGAGAAGCTGCTCCCTTGCCAAATTTCTGCGTATAAATCCATGAGTGGCGCAGGTCGCTCTTTAATCCTTCTACATGATCCCCACTGAGGTACCTTAATGGCTGCACAAAAGTCATCGAGAGAAAGGTCGACAGCAATATTGTAAATTTTGTAGTGGACCATGGGGTTAGGCAAAGAGTAACTAAATTGAAAGTCTTGCACCACAGACATGGTTAGCTTCACAAATTGACAAGGTTCATCTTCCAAAAAGTGCTCCAATCCTGCATTAGAAAACAAAGTGTGGAAATCCTAGAGAATCCCTACAGCTCTCATGAATTCAGAGCATGGATAAATGGAAGGAAAAACTTCCTCTTCCCGGTGAACCTTCATAACCTCAGGCACCCATAGTTCATGTTGGTTTAGTTGATGCTCATTCATCTTCTATTCTAAAATTTAAACACCTATTAAACAAGTGATTGCAAAGTGAATATAATGAAGGGCACTACTCATAGGGACTTGTAAGAGGCCTAAACATGCATCAAAACTATATCTCTAAGCATCAAACAAGCTTACAAGCTCTCATAACCTGTCACCTACAGCAGCAAAATACTCAAGATATAAACCACTAAACACTAATCTACTTGGACAAGCGGAGGAGTCACATACCGGAGAACAAATGCTCCAAATTTCAACAGCAAAGATGGGCTGAGCAAGGAGATCGAAAAATCGAGGGCAAGCATAGCAAGAACGTGATTTTGAGCAATAAACTGGTGTCTACTCGGGAGAGAGAAGAAAGTGGCAAGTGAGAGAGTGAGTGGAGGGCCAGGGGTGGTCCACACCATAGGCTGGCGCGCCCTAGGGCTGGTCGCGCCACTAGGTGGTGTACCTGCCTGGTGGGCCCCCCTGGTACCTTCCAGGAACTCCTCTGTCCCTTTTGTCACGTAAAAATTTAATATGAATTTTCTGGAATTTTTCGAGACACTTTATTTTTGGGCAATTTTCAGGTATACATGAATGATTTTCTGACAGAAAGATTTTTTTTGGAATGATGCAAAGACAAAACAAGGCTAGGACTTCAGAAGTTCTAAGACACTCTAACAAGCAAGCAACTAACAATAGAAAAGAAAACAAATTGAAAGCAAAAACTAAAATGGATAGAATAGAAGTAAGTTGAGATAATCATGGTGAAAACATTGTTTTGCTCAATGAAATCCTTTTGTTAACAAGGTTGATCAGGTCTTGTTACCAAAACAATTTTATATGAAACAAAACTTTGTATTCCAATAATGATTATGTTACCTCAATTTTGATAGCAATGGTCCCAATCATAATAGTTTCAAATTTTTCTCTTGGTATGGGACAATATATTTCTCTAACTTTAATGCCCTCAACATGTTCAATTGAATTCAAACCATAAGTCCTATCAATATTCTTGGGTAAATAGACAGTATGTTCCTTGTCAGTAACATTGAAAGTCACCTTTCCTTGATTACAATTAATAACAGCTCATGTAGTATTAAGAAAAGGTCTCCCAAGAATAATAGACATATTATCATCTTCAGGCATTTCAAGCACAACAAAATCAGTTAATATCAAGCAATTATGAGCCACTTGAATAAGTACATCCTCACATATACCAACAGGAATAGTGGTAGATTTATCAGCCATTTGCAAAGATATATCAGTAGGTATCAGTTTTTCCAGTTGAAGTCTCTTGTAGAGAGAAAAAAGGCATAACACTAACTCCAGCTCCCAAATCACACAAAGCAGTTCTAACATAACTATTCTTAATAGAGCAAGGAATAGTTGGAATCCCTGGGTCTCCAAGTTTCTTTGGAACCTTACCGTTAAAGGAATAATTAGCAAGCAAAGTAGAAATTTCTTCATTAGGGATCTTTCTTTTATTCGAAACAATATCCTTCATATACTTTGAGTAAGGAGGCAATTTAATAGCATCAGTCAAAGGAATAAAGGTTTCATCCACTCACAAAACTTATTATAGTGTTCATCTTCCTTTGACTTGTGTTTCTTATCAGGGAAAGGCATAGGTTTTTGAACCCAAGGCTCTCTTTCACTACCATGTTTCTTAGCAATAAAATCTTCTTTAGTGTATTTAGTACTGTTAGTGTGCTTTTCAGGTTCTTCTTCAAATTTTTCTTCATTAGGAACATCATTTTCTTCATTACCACTTTCGGTTTCAGCATCAGAGATAGATATACTATTAGGATCTTTAGCAGGTTCAGAGGGTTCTACAATAGTTTTATGTTTATTTTTCCTTTTCTTACGAGTTGAGCCACTATTTTCAGCTTGTTGAGAATCCTGCTCAATTCTTTTGGGATGCCCCTCAGGATATAGAGGATCCTGGGTAGCAGCACCACTTCTAGTTCTAATTTCATAAGCATATTTTTCTTTAGCAGCATTTACTAGCAAGTCTTTTTGCACTTTAATAAGTTGGTCTATTTGAGTTTGAACCATTTGCAAGTGTTTAACAATCATTTTAACATCATTAGAGGTTCTTTCCACAATATCTTTTAACTCAACAATAGCTCTAGTGTTTTCCATTAGATGATTTTGCACCCTTTTATTAAAATTATCTTGCTTAACAATAAAAATATCAAATTCTTCTAAGCATTGATCAGGAGGTTTAGAGTAAGGGATATCACGTTATCAAAGTGTTGGAGAGAGTGTACCTCAATAGTGGATGAGTAGGGGATAGGCTTACATAATTCTTCTATAGGAGGTAAATTTTTGACATCTGCAGCATTAATTCCCTTCTCCTTAAGACATTTCTTAGCTTCCTTCATCACTTCATCATTTAATTCAATAACTCCCCTCTTCTTTGATGTTGGAATAGGCACAGGAATAGTTGGTGCAGGTATAATTACTTCAGGTATAGCTGGTTCAGGTATGATTACTTCAGGTATGGCTGGTTCAGGAGGAGTCCAATCTTCATAATTCTTGCTTATTTTAGCCATTAATTCCTCAGCTTCCTTAGGAGTCCTATTCATGAAAACACAATCAGCACAACTATCTAGGTATGTCCTAGATTCTTCAGTTAATCTATTATAAAATATATCAAGAAGCTCATTCTTAGGTAATGGACTTCCAGCCTGTGCATGAATCAAAGCACAAAACCTTGCCCAAGATTCAGGCAATATCTCTTTTTCTCCCTGTTTAAAATCAAAAAGTTCCTGCAAAATAGCATGTCTACCACCAGGAGGAAAATATTTCTGCAGGAAAGTACTAATCAAGCAATCAGGGTTATCAATAGATCCAGGAGGTAAATTACTAAACCAAGTTTTAGCTTATCCTTTTAATGAAAAGGGGAAAATCTTAGCAACAAAGTAAGTACGCATCTTAATATCATCAGAAAACAAGCCACTCATGGTAGAAAGCTCAGTCATATGTGTTACCGCACTTTCATTCTTAGTCCCACAAAAAGGTTCTTTCTCAACAATAGTTATGTAAGATAGATCAAGAGAGAAATCATAATCTTTATCTTTAATGTTTATGGGAGAAGCAGCAAACTTAGCAATAGGAGACAATTTCGGTCTAATAGTACGCCTCTCAAGGAGACTCTTAGCAGCGCTCCTATCATGGGTGTTTTTACATTCTTTAATAAATTCATCGGCCATCTCAACATAACCGTCTTCAATATCATAGCTCTCACTAGACTCAGGTGAACTAATAGGTGTAGTAGTGTCTTCATTAGGAGTTTCAGTATTTCCAGCTATAATTCTAGCAATCGTAGCATCTAGGAAAGGACCTAATGAACCACTCTTAGCAAGCACAGTAGAAGCAGCATCATAAGTATCAGAAGTTTCAGATTCAGCAGTAGTAGCAGTGTGTGTAGCATGTGTATGTGGTGGTGTAACGAGCTTACTCATAACAGATGGTGAATCAAGAGCAACAGAGGTGTTCAGAACTGTACCTCTTCTTGTAGTGGATGGTAAAATAGGAACATTGCCATCTCAAGACTTACCCATGATGGATGGATAGCAGCGAACAATAGAGAATCCAAGTGAACTTGATAAATAAAGCTATGCTCCCGGCAACGGCGCCAGAAAATAGTCTTAATGACCCACTAGTATAGGGGGCGTATTGCAGTATTTTCGAGGGAAGTGAAACCCAATTTATTGATTCGACACAAGGGGAGCCAAAGAATATTTATAAGTCTTAACAACTGAGTTGTCAATTCAGAAGCACCTGGAAACAATCTTGCTCACAGCAGTTTATTAGTAGCAACAGTTTTGTAGTAGGAATAGCAAAGTAGCAGCAGTAGTAAAGTAAAGACAGTAGTAACAATAGCCGTAAACAGTAGGATTCGAGTGCGGTAGGCATAGGGATGGATGGACGGGCGTTGCATGGACAAGACAATTCACATGGCAATCAGAACATACGGCAATTGCAGATAAATAAGATAAAGCAACCAAGTACTAGATAATCCTAGGCATGTGTTCCATATATAGTCATACGTGCTCGCAATGAGAACTTGCACAACTTCTTTTGTCCTGCAAGCCCGTTTGCAGCGGGGCCTCAAGGGAACTAATGGCAATTAAGGTGCTCCTTTTAATAGAGCACCAGAGCAAAGCATTAACACTTCATGATCACATGTGATCCTCACATCAAAGCCATTCCCTCCGGTTATCCTGATTTCTGTCACTTCGGGGCCATTGGTTCCGGACAACAACGTGTGTATACAACTTACAGGTAAGACCATAAACAATACTATCATAATGAATCAATAACATGTTCAGATCTGAAATCATGGCACTCGGTCCCTAATGACAAGCATTAATCATAACAAGTTGCAACAAAGTCAAGAAGCACTAATAGTAGATACTAGGCACCATGCCCTAACAATCTGATGCCATTACATGAACGATCTCATCCAATCCCTACCATCCCCATAGCCTATAGCGGGGGATTACTCACTCATAGATGGGGAAAACATGGATGGTCGATGGAGAAGCGATGGTGATGATGATGGCGATGATCTCCTCCAATTCCCTGTCCTGGCAGGGTGCCAGAACGGAGTTTCTGGTGCAGTTTCGTGGAATCTAGTGGTGGCGGTAGAGTGGAACTCTTTTTGGAAAAACGTCGACCCCCCTGAGTTTTTAGGTCAGAAGGCATCTTATAGGCGAAGAGGGAGACCGAGGGGATGTCTGGGGTGGCGGACCACCTGGCGTGGCTGAGCCTAGCCAGCGTGGCAGGTGGTGTGGGCCCGGCCCCCCTCTGTCTCATATTCTGGCTCTAGGAGTCTTCTGGTGAAATAGGATTTTTGGCATATTTTCCGGGATTTTTCCTGGTAGTTGATTTTCTGCACAAAAACTAAACACCAACTGCTGAAAACATCGTCAGTCTGTGTTAGTTGCATCCAAATCACACAAGTTTAGAGGAGAAACAATAGCAAAAGTGTTCGGGAAAGTAGATACGTTTTGGACGTATCACTGCTTTTTTCTCTCTTTCCTCTTTTCTCATATTTTTTCTTTTTTTCTCTTTTTTCGCAATATCTGACTCTTTTTTTATAAGAAGAATGC
Source organism: Avena insularis (assembly GCA_023614405.1). Classification (NCBI taxonomy): domain Eukaryota; kingdom Viridiplantae; phylum Streptophyta; class Magnoliopsida; order Poales; family Poaceae; genus Avena; species Avena insularis. The sequence continues at coordinate 360,678,128 of CM042689.1, read as the reverse complement.
TTCATAGACAGCTCATTATGGTTACGTTGCAGGTTTCCACCATGACAGCATGGATTAGACCAGCGGCCTAGGCGTTTCTCTAACACACATACATAACTCCATGGACTTACAAGCTCCCCTTTCATTTCACACCAATGACATCAATAGACAAAAGAGCATGATATCAACTAGGTACAAAGTACAAGTGCAATGTTGAAAGCGTTCCCCATGACAACATGGTTCTGTTAATCCCCAACAAATAAGTGCAAGCATATACAACATAGACAACACAATGGTTCAAGTTTATTAAGGGCAAGAAAAGTAAAGTGTGCCATCAAGTTCGTGAGAGCTTTAATCACTAGTTTTCTCATAACAAGTTTAATTCGGAAGGTAGATAAATACATGAATATACTTGGAATAGCAATTGCTAATAGGTAGGTATGGTGGACTCTTTGGAATAACTTGGTTTCAGGAATTGGATGCATGAGTGGAACTCATACTCGGTTATGGAGGCTAGCAAAAGACTGGGAGCGACCAACTAAGAGAGCAATAATGGCCACAATCATGCAGAGCGACAAAACATCATTAATCAAAGCATAAAGTGATACTACAAGTTGAAAACTAAAGGATCATAAAGGCTATAGTGACTTGGGATAGTCATAACATGGTGTGAGCATGTGCCAAGTCAACCCAAATAAAGCATCAAAGGAGAATACCATAATACTATGCTTTAATATGCTAAAACAACGCATGATTCTTCAAAGGAACATTAAGAAATCTCAATTGTTTATAACAAGTCATGCTACAGCAAAGAATACTAAGCATAAAGCCAAATCAATATCAAGCATGGCATGACAAAGCATAGGCCACAGTCAAAAACAAGCTCTCTTTACCACTTAAGCATGAACTTTCCTACTCTTTTCCAATCCAAAACCAAACTATTTGAAAACCAATGCATTGAAGAGGGGGTCCAACCAATTTATTCAGCAAACTAAGAAAACCAAGCAAACGAAAAAGAAGACGCTCCAAGAACAACACAACTGTGCATGAAACAACAAAAATGAAGTGTTTGGAAGAAACCTGGGATTTTTATTGATGAAGAAGGGCATGCCTTGGGCATCCCCAAGCTTTGACGCTTGTACCTCTTGAATATTTATTGGGGTGACGCATGTGGAATCCCCAAGCTTGAGCTTTAGTCCATCCTTCATCTCGTTACTCATTCCTTCCATACACAAGAAATTTTCCCTTCATACAAAACTTCACACAATCTTTATTAGAAACATTAGTGCACTCAAGATAATAAGTCTTTGGGTTCAGTTCCAACTCCAATAAAACTTCTATTAAAACACAAGCTACTGTAGCACTTCCCTCAAAAAGCTCAATTCCCCAAAAGAACTCAAAAAGGAACCAACAAGAAGCAAATGCAAATAAAGGCAGAAATCTGTCAAAACAGACCAACAGGTAAAGACAATTTTTTCGAAGACCTTCTGTTGCTCAAATCGAAAAGTCTTGAACTAACGAAAGTTATATAACAACCTGAGGCAGAAGCAAAAAAATTCATGCCTCAAAAGGACATACAGAGATTTTACACAATTTTTTACGGTGAAGCACAGAAATCTGTTTCGGGACAGCAACTTTCCCAACCATTACTTCTCTCTCATTAGAGGTTACTCTTGGCACAAAAAGCAAATAAAAAGGATAAGGAGCGGTTATTACTAAAGTAATAACTTCCAAGACTCATCTAAAACTTTTGGGTTATCTCCCAATAAGTACTTTTTCTTTAACGCCTTTAAGTTAGGCATGATAGTTTGGGAGGATGCTCACATAATAAATATGAATTGAAGTAAAAGAGAGCATCAAGAAGCAAATTCAAAACACATTTAAGTCTAACCCACTTCCTATGCATAGGAATCCTGTATGCAAATAAATTCGCAAAGAACAAAGTGACAGGCATAGGAAGATAAAACAAGAGTAACTTCAAAACTTTCAGCACATAGAGAGGTGTTTCAATACCATGAAAACTTCTACAACCATATTTTCCTCTCTCATAATAATTTTTAGTAGCCTCATGAATAAACTCAACAATATAACTATCACATAAAGCATGCTTTTCATGTTCTACAAAAACATAATTTTTATCAAGCTCAAAAATAGTGGGATTAAAACCTTCAAGCCCACTTTTAACAATTCTATAACAAGATGACTGATCATTCAATATAGGACCATCGTCTAGAGCTTTATCATAAACAATTTCTAAGCAAAACTCTTTAGTACCATGCATCTCTAAGTTAGGCACAAATAAAGGATTATCGCAGATAACATGAGCATAACATTCATCCTCCTTTGGTAAGCATGGGGGACAATCAAATAATGTAAGGGATAAAGAGTTACTCTCATTAGAAGGTAGGCATGGGTAGATAATCCATTCTTCCTCCTTTTGTTCATCACTATCCTCCTCTTTTTCATCTAATGATCTTTCAGGTTCATCAATTTCTCCTTCCACAAGATCCTGCAAGGCATTAGTCTCTTCCATTTGTGGAAAGCATCTATTAATATATTCAAGAATATAGCCATTTTCTTCCTTGTAATTATCAAAGCAAAATCTAAGTATATCATAAACCTCATATTTATAAGGTAAATCATCAATATTTTCAAGCAAACTAGCAAGTTCAAATGCACCCTTCCAAGCAATAAATTCCTCAATTTGTTCCACATCATAAAAGTCGTAATTTTCTTTAACATAAGAAGATATGGTAACATCATCATTATACTCACATTGAAAAGGGAGGTGTTTGTACCTCCTACAGCAACAAGATTTATCAAAGCAATAAGTAACATTATAAGTAGAGCACATGTTTATAGCAATGGTATACAATTTATCAATTTGTTCCCATAAGTGTTTCCCTTTTTGTGACAAGCGGTGTTCCTTATAATAATATTTTTGTTCTTCCGTGAACCCACCTTGCCAATAAGATTCAGTTTCAAAGAAACCAACCATTGATAGAAAGCATGATAAAGCAAGACAATAACAGACCAACGAAAATAACAACTAGAGTAGGAACTATTTTTTTTGTATTTTTGATAAAGAAACAAGCAAACAAGGCGGAAATAAACTAAGCAAAACAAAAATAACAAAGTAAAGAGATTGGTTATGATTATGCTTGAACAATAGTGATTCCAAGTGGACTTGATAAATAAAGCTATGCTCCCCGGCAACGGCGCCAGAAAATAGTCTTGATGACCCACAAGTATAGGGGCTGTATCACAGTATTTTCGAGGGAAGTGAAACCCAATTTATTGATTCGACACAAGGGGAGCCAAAGAATATTTATAAGCCTTAACAACTGAGTTGTCAATTCAGCTGCATATGGAAACAATCTTGCTCACAGCAGTTTATCAGTAGAAACAGTTTTGTAGTAGGAATAGCAAAGTAGCAGCAGTAGTAAAGTAAAGACAGTAGTAACAACAGCCGTAAATAGTAGGATTCGAGTGCGGTAGGCATAGGGATGGATGGACGGGAGTTGCATGGACAAGACAATTCACATGGCAATTAGAACATAGGGCAATTGCAGATAAATAAGATAAAGCAACCAAGTACTAGATAATCCTAGGCATGTGTTCCATATATAGTCATACGTGCTCGCAATGAGAACTTGCACAACATCTTTTTTCCTGCAAGCCCGTTTGCAGCGGGGCCTCAAGGGAACTACTGGCAATTAAGGTGCTCCTTTTAATAGAGCACCGGAGCAAAGCATTAACACTCTGTGAACACATGTGATCCTCACATCAAAGCCATTCCCTCCGATTATCCCGATTTATGTCACTTCGGGGCCATTGGTTCCGGACAACAACGTGTGTATACAACTTACAGGTAAGACCATAAACAATACTATCATAATGAATCAATAACATGTTCAGATCTGAAATCATGGCACTCGGGCCCTAGTGACAAGCATTAAGCATAACAAGTCGCAGTACTAATAGTAGATATTAGGCACCATGCCCTAACAATCTGATGCCATTACATGAACAATCTCATCCAATCCCTACCATCCCCATAGCCTACAGTGGGGGATTACTCACTCATAGATGGGGGAAACATGGATGGTCGATGGAGAAGAGATGGTGATGATGATGGCGATGATCTCCACCAATTCCCCGTCCCGACAGGGTGCCAGAATAGAGTTTCTGGTTCCGAATCGCGGAATCTGGTGGTGGCGGCGCAGCGGAACTCTTTCTGGAAAAACGTCGAACCCCCCTTGGTTTTTAGGTCAGGAGGCAACTTATAGGCGAAGAGGGAGGCCGAGGGTGCACAGGGCAGGACCACCTGGCGCTGGCGAGCCTAGCCCGCGTGGCCAGGTGGTGTGGCCAGGCCCCAGCCCCTCTCCGTCTCATATTCTGGCTCCTGGTGTCCCTCTGTGAAAAACTGACTTTGGCTTTTGTCCCGTCCAATTCTGAGAATATTCATTTTCTGACTTTCCTAGAACCAAAAACAACAGAAAACAGGCAGCTGCATTATGGCTCTTGTTAATAGGTTAGTCCAAGAAATCATATGAAATGTACTCCGAAGTGTGGACAAAACATAAGAAAGTAGATAAAACCAAGCATGGAACATCAAAAATTATGGATACCTTTGCAACGTATCAACATCCCCAAGCTTAACTCCTGCTCCTCCTCGAGTAGGTAAGTGATAAAAAGAAAAATAATTTTTGAGGTGACATGCACCATCATAAACTTGATCAAAGTATTTGTAAAACATTCATAGCTGGGATCATAGTACTTCAACATAACATGAAAGATAATGTTCCAACAATAAGACAAAGCAACTATGTTGCAACATGAAAAGGCACAAACAAAAGATTCATGAATGACAATGCTTTGCAAGTCGTTTGTTTGTTTCACATAAAGAAAACATATCATAGTGGCATTCAGCTTGTCCCTCATAGAGTAGCAAACATAAATGCATAGGACACCTTCGAAGTTCATAAGAGTGACTAGATACAAATAGTTTAAAACAAGCAATATCAAAGCTATGCATCAATCAACAAGTCTTGGGACAATGCACATAGAACTAAGAATGGCCACTATGCTCTCAAAGTAGGTGCATAAAGATAGAAGGTGGAGACTCAACATAAAAGTAAAAGAAAGGCCTTCATAGAAGGAAGTAGGGTTCAAGTTTCATAAAGAGCTTCCAAAAATTATGGTACTTATTAGCTTTCAGCTCTCATTGCCCCTATCATAAGCATCTTGAAGTGATTAAGGTTAAAGTGAACAAACTATGGTGTATATTCTTGACAAAGTATAAGTTGGAAATCTCATGTCCCTTGAATACGAGGGCCGCTCCTCATGCTACTCAAGTTTAGTTACCGATAAGTTCTTGTCATAGTAAGTACATGTGTATCATAGAGAACCGCCAACGGGGTACCCCTTGCCCGATGATATGAAAGAATCCCCATATCAAAATGACAAGGCAAGTAGACAACGAGCATCTCAGCAATCTTCTTATTTACCATGGGAATATGGTGCTTTTTTCTCTGTTTCCTCTTTTCTCATATTTTTTCTTTTTTCTCTTTTTTCTCAATATCTGACTCTTTTTTTTATAAGAAGAATGCTTCATAGACAGCTCATTATGGTTACGCTGCAGGTTTCCACCATGACAGCATGGATTAGACCAGCGGCCCAAGCGTTTATCTAACACACATACATAACTCCATGGACTTACAAGCTCCCCTTTCATTTCACACCGACGACATCCATAGACAAAAGAGCATGATATCAACTAGGTACAAAGTACAAGTGCAATGTTGAAAGCGTTCCCCATGACAACATGGTTCTGCTAATCCCCAACAAATAAGTGAAAGCATATACAACATAGATGACACAATGGTTCAAGTTTATTAAGGGCAAGAAAAGTAAAGTGTGCCATCAAGTTCGTGAGAGCTTTAATCACTAGTTTTCTCATAACAAGTTTAATTCGGAAGGTAGATAAAAACATGAATATACTTGGAATAGCAATTGCTAATAGGTAGGTATGGTGGACTCTTTGGAATAACTTGGTTTCAGGAATTGGATGCATGAGTGGAACTCATACTCGGTTATGGAGGCTAGCAAAAGACTGGGAGCGACCAACTAAGAGAGCAATAATGGCCATAATCATGCAGAGCGACAAAACATCATTAATCAAAGCATAGAGTGATACTACAAGTTGAAAACTAAAGGATCATAAAGGCTATGGTGACTTGGGATAGCCATAACATGGTGTGAGCATGTGCCAAGTCAACCCAAATAAAGCATCAAAGGATAATACCACAATACTATGCTTTAATATGCTAAAACAATGCACGATTCTTCAAAGGCATGTTAAGCAATCTCAATTGTTTATAACAATTCATGCTACAGCAAAGAATACTAAGCATAAAGCCAAATCAATATCAAGCATGTCATGACAAAGCATAGGCCACAGTCAAAAACAAGGTCTCTTTACCACTTAAGCATGAACTTTCCTACTCTTTTCCAATCGAAACCAAACTATTTGAAAACCAATGCATGGAAGAGGGGGTCCAACCAATTTATTCAGCAAACTAAGAAAACCAAGCAAACGAAAAAACAAAATGAAAACGAAAAAGAAGACGCTCCAAGAACAACACAATTATGCATGAAACAACAAAAATGAAGTGTTTGGAAGAAACCTGGGATTTTTATTGATGAAGAAGGGGATGCCTTGGGAATCCCCAAGCTTTGACGCTTGTACCTCTTGAATATTTCTTGAGGTGACATGGGTGGCATCCCCAAGCTTGAGCTTTAGTCCATCCTTCATCTCGTTACTCATTCCTTCCATACATTCATACAAAACTTCACACAATCTTTATTAGCAACATTAGTGCACTCAAGATAATAAGTCTTTGGGTTTAGTTCCAACTCCAATAAAATTTCCATTAAAACACGTTCGAGGATGCAGTGGTACTGCGAGGGCCAGTCGACGACGTCAAAGTCGATGCGCTCTCGCCGAAAGTTTTGCGGCGTACCGAAGATGACATCGAGGTTGATTTTGCCTAGGGGATATATGCCCTTCCCTAGGACAATGCTGTGGAACATCGTGTCTGAAACTTCTAGACAAGTCAGAGGGATCCTCATCGCTCGCAAGGTACTCGCGTACATGAGGTTAATGTCGCTGTCGCCGTCCATGAAGACGCGACTCATATCGAAGCCCCCGATCTGCACCTCTAGTACGAGGGGATAGTGGCCTGGACGAGGAACTTGGCACGGGTGGTCTCGCCTGTCAAAGGTGATGTAGGAGTCGCTTCCGCTGAGGTACTCAGTGGTAGAGGGTGGAGAGTTTATCACCAGATTGACTTGGCGAGTGATGGCCTTCTACACTCGATTAGAGGGATACCCTTTTTTGATCATCCCCATGTTGCCCATGGCTCGTGGGTATGGATCGCCTTCGTGATGCTGGACCAGCGCGGGCGCGGGTGGTGGTGGTCCGGGCGGTGGTGGAGGAGCTCCATGTGCCACAGCACCTGGGGCGGCTCCATAGCCCCTGTTGACCGTGTCGCGATTCATCCGAGCCAGGCCCTCGTGGAGTTTGAGGAACTCGCGGTAGTCCTTGAGAAGGTGGCTAGATTTCTTCTTTCCATCATGCTTGTCGATATAGAAGTGCACATTGCATGGTCCGGACAGTTTGTCCTTGATAGATGTTGCGGGTGCCTCTTCGTGAGTGTGGCGCTGCCACACCTGCGTGGTTTTTCCGCTGTCACGGTATCCACCACTGCGATATCCGCTGTTGCGGTTGTCATCGCGTTTGTCAGCGTAGCCGGCTGCGACCATGTTGACCTCGTCGTGGTCATCGTAGACACGCATTCGACGTTTGCCTCGGCAGTCGTGTCTACGCCCAAGATCGTTGTCGTCATCGGAGTAGGTACGGTTTTTCACCGAGTCTTCCCCGTCCGCCCACCGATTCGGGATTTCCATCAGGTGGTCGATCGTTTTGGGCTTCGAGCGGCCTAGCTCCTCCCTGAGCTCTATACGGCGGACGCCACCGTTGAATGCGTCGATTGCGCGGTCCTCCGAGATGTTTTCTGTAGAGTTCTTAATGATGGACCACCTCTAGATGTACGAGCGCAGTGACTCGCCAGATCTTTGCTGGCAGCTTCTCAGTTCTTCGATTGATGCGGGCCTTTTGTAAGTGCCCTTGAAGTTGCACACAAAGCTGTAGACCAGCTCTTCCCAGCTGCGAATGGATCCGCGCGGGAGGTTGTTGAGCCATGCACGAGCGATGCCCTGTAGCTATAGCTGCAGGCATTGCATGGCCGTGCTTCGACTCCCACCATGTAGCCTAACGGAGGAGATGTGGTCCTCCAACCAGATTTTCGGGTCCTACAGGCCATCAAATTTTGGATTCTCCGACGGGAGCTTGAACCCCTTAGGCATTCGCTTCTGCCTGATGGCCCTACTGTAGCATCTGGCGCCGCAGAGCTCCATCTCCTCTTCTTCCGAGTCAGTCGAACGAGCACGCCTTGCTCGCATCTTGTCGACTTTGCGCTGCGTGAGGTCATCAGACGCGTCGTAGTTGCGATCATGCCGCCGTGAGTGACGTCATCGTGACAGATCTTGACTGTCTTCACTGGAGGAGTACGAGTAGTAGTACTTATCTAGAGCCTTGCTTTTCTTCAGCTCTGGTGTTGGTTCTTTGTCGAGGGTGGACTCGATTAGCCCCAAGTCCATGATCATAGATCGGTGCATGGCGGCTCGCGGGTCCCCAGTCGGTGGCTGGTTGTTAAGGAGGTACATGGTGGATGTTGTCACCGCAGCTTGCAGCGTCTTTGGGAGCACGTTGCCTCACGTGTCGACTGTCATAGAGCCGAAGTCGAGGACTTTCGCGGCTTCTACACGTTCTTGCTCGGTGAGGTGGGCCAGTCGAGATCGTATCTTGTTGGCCACGTACTCGTTGCCTTTGGAGGAGGATCCTCCGTGGGAGGAGAGCCCAGCTCGTTGAAGAATCGACTTGTCCGCCGCCTTTCTGCACGCTTCGAGTTGCGTGATCACCTACTGCTGGCGCTTGAATTCCTCCTTTAGCAGCCAATGGTAGCCCATCAGCATGTCCTGCGGTGTGTTGGGGGGGGTAGAGGATTGCCCCATAGAGCTTCGCGACAGCGATGTAGGGTTTCGTAGCATGGAAAACAAAAATTTTCTACCGCATACAAACAAACAAGCCAAGATCTATCTACTAGATTGTAGCAACGAGTCGATGGAATAACTCACCCTCGAAGATTCCAAAGTGTTTAACGAGAGCGGATTCTCGTGGGTGATGTAGTCGTACTCTTTCCGATCTCAAGATCGCGTAGACGATCCTTCCGGCGCTGCGTTCCGGCAGCGCTCCCGCAGTCGGTCACACGTTCGGTACTCAACGAAGACCTTCCTCTCCCTTGTTCCAGCAGCGAGAGGTTGTAGCACTCTCCTCGCGATTCCGCTGACAACGGGCGTGGTACCGAAGTAGAGGGAGATCTCATGAGCTTCGCCTTAAGCGGGCGAGTATGGTGGAGTATGAGAGGGATCCTCGGCGATCTAGGTTTTAGACACACCAAGGAGGAGGTGCTAGAGCCGGCTAGGGGTTTGGGGCACCCCAAGTCGGTGACTAGGGCAACCTGGGAGGTGGCAGCAGCAGGAGGTGGTGGCGCCAATCTAGGGTTTTGGAGGAGAGGTACTTGTGTGCTAGGAGGGGCAGCCCTGTCCCTCCCTTTATAGGTGGGAGGCGCGGCCAAGGGGAGGGGAGTCCCTCCCCAACTCGGCTTGGAGGTGGGCCGGCGGTTGGAGGAGGAATCCTCCCCAACTCGGTTTCCCACTCCTCCTCCTCTTTCCAAAACTTGTCGTTTGACTTTCAAACTAGCTGTTTGACTTTTCAATTTAGGATTTAAATAAACCCTTTATTTTGGACAGCAATGACACCTAGTACATGATGCAATCATTCCAACTTACAATGACACATTCATGTACCCTTCCCCTTTCCGAGTCTTGGACATTCCGAACATTCTAGAACATTCGATGAAAACACCGGAACCATTCCCCAACTCCGAAACGGGACTTTCCTTATATGAATCTTATTCTCCGGACCATTCCGGATCTCCTCGTGATATTCCGAATCCCATTCGAGACTCCGAACAACATTCGGACTCTTTCTCATCATTCCATAACTACTCAAACAACGTCGAATCCTTAAGTGTGTCTCCCTACGGTTCGTGAATTATGCAGACATGATCGAGACACTTCTCCGAACAATAACCAATAGAGGAATGGAAATTCATATGTCTCCACATATTTCTACGATTACTTTGCGATCGAATGAACCACTTACATACGATATCAATTTCCCTTTGTCTCACGATAGTTTACTTATCCGAGGTTATGATCGTCGGTATCTCTGCATACCTAGTTCAACCTCGTTACTGATAAGTACTCTTTTCTCGTTCCCGTGATATGTGATCCCTTGTGAGCCAGTCACATGCTTGCAAGCTAATTGGATGACATTTCACCGAGAGGGCCCAGAGTATATCTATCCGTCATATGGATGGACAAATCCCACTCTTGATCCATGTGTTTCAACCAATACTTTCTGAACACTCAATGCCACCTTTATAGCCACCCAGTTACGGTGTGGTGTTTGATGTCATCAAAGCATCCATCCGGTAAAGGTGATATGCATGATCTCATGGTCGAAGGAATTAGATAACTATGTATCAGAAAGCATATAGCAATTGAACTATTAAAATGACTTGATCTTTATGCTATGCTTATCTATAGGAGTATGTCCACCATATCATTCTCCTAACGATATGATCTTGTTGTTAATAACATCTCAATGTTCATGATAGGGAAACCACAATCATCTACTAACCAACAAGCTAGTATTATATAGAGGTTTTACTAGGGACTTCAAATTAAGTGTCAGACCCCTCCTTTATAAAGGAAAGGATCCCTGTGATTGCAATGCTAGTCCCTGGATCAATGCTAGCATCCACAGTTTAAGATGAAGTACACAGATACAAAGGTCGTTTATTACAGTCATTCCAGAGATAAAACATAGTCTTTTACAACTCAGGGCCAAAGGCCTAATACAAGAGTCTATGGAATAAGTAAATAAACATAAGTCTTCATTTTCATGTGCCACAGGCAAGCATGTTGAGTGTAGACTCATGACTCCTATTCATCATCGGAGTAGCCTGCAACATTACAAGTTACAGCCACAGAGGGTCAATACTTTGGAATAGTATTGGCAAGTGATACCTTAGTATATTTAAAGTGGCCTATAATACTATATGCATTTGGCTAGGTGTAGCTTGGCTTGTTTTGCTCAAAATAGGTTTTTCCTATTAGTAGAAAACATTTAAGTTTTTGCTTGACAAAACCTTCCCAAGGCATCTACCAATGAAAGACTGAAGATCCTTTCCAAGGCATCTACCAATCAAAGACTGAAGATCCTTTAACCCTTGTTCACCCACAAGTTTTATTTAGAAATTGGAGTGATGAGATTCTTGAAGCTTCCATGTCTTGATGCTCAAATTGTCCTTTACCAGGGACATGGCTAAGTACTTAGGTTTTACACTCTGCAGAGGTGGTGCACTTTCCCCACAAGACTTGGTTTCCCAAGACAAGATCCTTCAGAAGCCTTTCCTTAGTCAAATGGACGCGTTCCAACCTATCATTCCCTCTACCACCAACTGTCCAAGAGACTAAGTTCTAGCAACCTAAGATCATGGCAGAGCCCATATTGCCAAGTGGTTGCACTTGAAGCTTCTCAACATTTGACATCTCAAATCTCTTTGTTCCTGGGTGGCCATCCACAAGTGAGATACACAAGGTAAACCATAGACATGGGCCTTGTGAACCACTCAACCAAAAACCACCAAGCAAGTCCCATTCCACCTAGGTGATTCATTAACTTAGTTGTTTTGTTAAATAAAACACAAGTCCTCAGACTTAGAATATTTTTCCATAGTGTGAATATATAAACCACCCTTGTTTTCTAGTAGCTAGGCTAAGCATGGCAACTTATCCTTAGGGAATTTTCCTAGCAACTCTACCATTCTAATCTACATAGGATTTCCCATCATATCATTTGACAAAAGTAGCATGCATGTCTTAGCAAAATATCTAATGCAAGTATAAAATATAGGAATGGAATATTCATGAAAATATCACTTGCCTTGGTAATGTGGAGAGTAGCACTCGTCACAATCACAATCACTAGCAAAATCTACACAAAATTATAGCACACAATTACACACAATTATATACAACCAAAAATAATATGAATGCATGCATGCAAGAAACTACTAAGTGGTGATTTTTGAAAACTCTACAAAGCAAGTGCATGTTTACAGAAACTTAACAAGTCACAAGTTTGCCAACTAAACTTACTTAACCCTTAAACAAAATACTAATCTAAATCTATACTCAAAATAGCCTTAAACAAGTTTCTACAAACAAAGTCATTCTAATGGTTACTATTTGCTAAACACATTGGATATTCAGAAAGGTCTTGTTTCACTGAATCCAACGGTATAAAGTTTGCAGAAATCTAACGTGGCATTCAAAAGTTATGGCAGTTTGAAGTTTGGATCTAATTCTGGTTTTAAATTCTGTTTTTGAATTCGTCCTAGCCACGCGTCGCAACCTCACAGGCGCGTACCGGTTCTCACTGGATCGAGCTCCACAGCCGCAGGATTTAAATGAGATCTGGTGGCTCAGACGCACGCGTACCTCTTCGTCCTCCTTCTATTCTACGCCACAGGATCTAGATCCAACGTTCCTAATCACCCTGACCACACTCAGGCGGCGCTAGCGGCGCTGACTGGCGGCGGCGCGTCTGACTACGGTGGTGGCAGCATTCTAGGTCTTCCTAGGAAACGAGAAGGTGCTTACCAGATCCGCGAAGACTTGCTGAAGCTCGACGTGGTACTGGATTGTGGAGGGGCGCTCGGAGATGGACTCTGGATCTCGTCGGAGTTGCGTCTGGCATCAGGTGGATGTTGTCGGAGTCGTTGCCGAGGTTCAGCGTCGCCCTAACACGAGCCAGGGGGTTTAGGAGATGCATAAGGCAACTGCGAATAATCTCGTGTGAAGGAAAAGGCAAGGGGCGCACGGGACTTACGGAATTTGGTCGCCGGAGTCGAGGTGGTCGTCGGTGCTTGCGGTGTCGAGCGAAAACGGCGACCTGGGGCAGTACAGGACGAACTAGTGGGGTCAGGAGGTGCGCAAAGACTCACTGAATCAGATTGCAAGAGTGAGAGGCAGAGGGGAACACGAGGCTCACCGGAATTGATCGTCGGAGTGGGCTCTGTCTGCGGTGGTGTGGGGTTGATTGAGGGCAGCCTGGTGGCGGAGTGAGCGAGGTGTTTGGGGGGAAATGCTCGCGAGGCAGAGATGATCTTATAGCCGGGGACTCAACAGGAAATGCCCGTCGATTAATGCTCAATTAAGCTCGGTATCCTGCACAGCAGCGGTCAACGGAGATCGTCTTGAGTCGGGAAGACGATGCCGGCGTGGAGGAGGCCTTCGTCACGGAAGTGCGCAAGGTGGAGGTGGGGTCTGCTCACTGCGTCGACTGGGTGCGCCATGGTGAAAGAAGAAAAGAAAATCCCCGGGTGGGCTTGTTGGGCTCGATTCACTGCTGGGCTAGATTTCAGCCGCGCGGCCTTTTTCCTTTGTTATTCCTTTTTCTTTTCTAAATCTATTTCCTGGAATGATTTTTGATATGAATTCAAATCCTTTTGAATTCAAACAAATCTGGGGATCTTTGCAGGGTTCTGTGGTTTCAAAAACCAGTTATTTAACAAGTAGTTACCCTGCAAGGGCTTGGTCAAGCTTGGGCTTAATACAAACAGAGAATTTGCCTCTGGTTTGCAAATGTTGAAAATAGGGGTTTTGAAATTATTTCCAAGTTGAAAACTTTGGTTAAATTGCTACACCTAATCTTTCCAATAATGGAGGCAAGCAAACAAGTTCCTAAACATTCAAGTCTCAAAGGGTGATGGCCAATTGAGTTGAATTTGCTCACATGAAATCATAGCACAAACTTCTGTTTCTATATGATTTTGAGAAAAACCCTAAATGAATGAAGGATGCAAAGATGATATGAATGAGTTTTGAAATATGATTTTAGGGATGTTACAAATCTAACCCCCTTAAGATGAATCTCGCCCTCGAGATTCAGATTGGCTAGCAAATAGGTGAGGGTGGTCTTTCCGAAGATCATCTTCTCTTTCCCATGTTGCTTCCTCTTCGGAGTGATGACTCCATTGCACTTTGCAGAACTTGATAGTTTTTGTCCTTGTGACTCTTTCTGCGGTCTCAAGAATTTTGACAGGCTTTTCTTCATAGGTGATATCACTTTCTAGTTGAACTTCTTCCAAAGGTATGGTATCCTTCAAAGATGATTCTTCCATTTCTGGGTGACATTTCTTGAGCTGACTCACATGAAAAACATTATGGACTGCTGATAAAGATGCTGGCAGTTCGATTTCATATGCAACTTCTCCCTTGCGACTTAGAATGTTGAATGGTCCAACATATCTTGGTGCCAACTTTCCTTTGACCCCAAATCTTTTCACTCCACGAAGTGGTGATACTCTAAGGTAAGCTCTATCCCCAACTTCGTAGGTGACTTCTCTACGCTTAGAATCTGCGTAGCTTTTCTGTCGAGACTGTGCTATCTTCAACCTGTCCCTAACCAATTTGACCTTTTCTTCGGCGTCTTTGATAAGATCTGGTCCAAACAAACTTCTTTCTCCCACACCATTCCATACCAATGGGGTGGTACACTTCCTTCCGTAGAGAAACTCAAACGGTGCCATCCCAATGCTAGATTGGTAACTGTTCTTGTAAGAAAACTCTGCGTAAGGCAGACTTTCATCCCAACTTGCTCCATAGTCTAGGGCACATTCCCTCAACATGTCTTCAAGAATTTGGTTAGTCCTTTCTGTTTGTCCATCTGTTTGAGGATGAAAAGCCGTGCTGAATTCCAACCTCGTTCCTAAAGATTCATGAAGCTGTCTCCAAAAATGAGAAGTGAACTGAGTTCCTCTATCAGACACAATACTCTTTGGCACACCGTGAAGGCATACAATTCTGCTCATGTAGATTTTGGCTAACTTGGCACTGGTATAAGTTGTCTTTACGGGTACAAAATGAGCCACTTTAGTTAGGCGATCCACTACTACCCATATGGAATCATACCCTGACCTGGTCCTTGGTAATCTGGTAATGAAATCCATACCAATATTTTCCCACTTCCATTTAGGAATAGGCATTGGTTGAAGCAAACCTGCTGGTTTCTGATGCTCCGCTTTCACTCTACTACACACATCACACAAAGCAATGTGTTCGGCGATGTCCCTTTTGAGATTGTTCCACCAAAATATTTCTTTCATATCCATGTACATTTTGGTGTTTCCCGGTGAATAGAATATGGAGAGTTATGGGCTTCTTGTAGAATCAGTTTCCGCAATTCCGGATCTTGTGGAACACAAATACGTTTCCCATGCCATAAAGTACCTTGTTCGTCTATATGGAAACTCTTAGCTTTCCCTTGGCTAATCCTTTCCTTAATCTCTTCGATTTCTTTATCCGTCTTTTGGGTTTCTTTAATCTTATCCAACAGAGTGGGTTGAACATCCAAAGACATGAGATGTCCTTCTGGCACAATCTCCAACCTGAGTTCCTTGAATTGCTTACACAAGTCATCTGGCAATTCACCTTTGGTAAGGCCATTTACAAACGCCTTACGACTTAGAGCATCTGCTACTACATTTGCTTTACCAGGATGGTATTGCAAACTCAAGTCGTAATCCTTGATAAGTTCTAGCCATCTCCTTTGTCTCATATTGATTTCCTTCTGGGTGAAGATATACTTCAAACTCTTATGATCGGTGAATACTTCACAACGTTTTCCCAAAAGGTAATGTCTCCATGTTTTGAGTGCATGGACAACAGCAGCTAACTCTAAATCATGAGTAGGATAGTTTACTTCATGAGTTTTGAGTTGTCTCGAGGCATAAGCCACAACTTTTCCGCCTTGCATAAGTACGGCACCTAATCCTTGATGATAAGCATCACAATACACTTGGAAATCCTTTTCCAAGTCGGGTAGGCACAGAACTGGTGCTGACACAAGTCTCTTTTTTAATTCTTGAAAGCTGAGTTCACAACCTTCAGACCAAGCAAATTTCTTATCTTTCTTTAACAATTCTGTCATTGGTTTGGTAACCTTTGAAAAAAATTCAATGAATCTTCTGTAGTAACCTGCTAAACCAAGGAAACTACGAACCTCTTTTACGCTCTTAGGAGATTCCCATTCGGTCACAGCTGAAACTTTAGCAGGATCAACTGCTACACCATCCTTTGTCATAATGTGACCAAGAAATCCAACTTCCTCTAACCAAAACTCACACTTGGTGAATTTGGCATAAAGCTTATGTTCCCTCAGTTTCTCAAGTATCAAGCGTAGATGTCTTTCATGCTCTTCCTTGCTCTTGGAGTAGACTAAGATGTCATCGATGAAAACGACAACGAACTTGTCGAGAAATTCCATGAACACTTTGTTCATCATATTCATGAAGTATGCTGGAGCGTTGGTTAAACCAAAAGGCATCACAGTGTACTCATACAATCCATACCTGGTGGTAAATGCTGTTTTAGGTATGTCTTGCTCTCTTATCTTGAGTTGAAAATAGCCTGACCGAAGATCAATCTTCAAGAATACACATGCTCCTTCTAGCTGATCAAACAAGTCATTGATTCTTGGCAAAGGATATTTGTTCTTGATGGTTACCTCGTTGAGAGAACGGTAATCTATGCATAATCTTTGAGTTCTATCTTTCTTTTCTACGAACAATACTGGGGCTCCCCAAGATGAAGAACTTGGCTGGATGAATCCTTTCTGTAATTGTTCTCCAAGCTGTTTCTTGAGTTCCTTAAGTTCGTCAACTGACATTTTATAAGGCCTCTTTGCTCTTGGTCCAGAACCTGGTACCAAATCTATTATAAACTCTACATCTCTATCTGGTGGCATTCCCGGTAATTCTTCCAGAAACACATCCGGATACTCACATACAATTGGCACAGTGTCCATGCTAACCCCCTTAAGAGAATTCAGCTTACTTCCTTTAGATTTAAAATTGGACTTGAATTTTATCCTCTTACCTTCAGGGGTTGTGAGTGCAACTGTACGATTGGCACAATCTAGTACACCCTCATACTTAGCCATCCAATCCATTCCCAAAATCACATCCAATCCTTGGGAATTCAGGATTATTAAGTTCACTGGAAATTTATGTTTTCCAAACTCTATGACTAAATCATGACATCCTGAGTTTACTATCATTTCTCCACCAGGAGAACTTACTCTTATAGGACACCCAATGGTTTCTACCGGTAGTTCATTTCTTTCGACAAATGCTTTTGATATGAATGAATGAGATGCACCAGTGTCAAAGAGTACAAATGCTGAGATGGGATTGAGTCTGAACTTACCAGCAACAGCATCAGGCTCTTCATAGACCTCCTCCATATTGATGTGGTTAACCTGTCCTTTCTGAAAAGGATTGGGCTTGTTAGGTCCTTCAACTTTCTTTTCAGGGCACTCATTAGCATAATGCCCCAGCTTCTTGCATTTGAAGCATTCAACCTGACTGATGTCCCTTTTAGGCTGACTTCCACTTCCACTTCCACTGTGGTGGCTCTTATGTCCACCCTTGTGATTCTTGTACTTATCATTGTCATGACTGCGATGATGCTTGCTGTCATGACGGTTGTGGTTGTGGTGCTT
The DNA here is from genome assembly GCA_023614405.1 of Avena insularis. Taxonomy (NCBI): domain Eukaryota; kingdom Viridiplantae; phylum Streptophyta; class Magnoliopsida; order Poales; family Poaceae; genus Avena; species Avena insularis. The sequence continues at coordinate 360,660,328 of CM042689.1, read as the reverse complement.
GTTAAATTTCCCATGCTTGTGGGATCTTGAGCTGACACTATCATCATAGTGAGATCGTTTATGAGACGATCCCGAGCTGTGCTTGTCGGAGTGTTTCCTCTTTCTACTCTCGACTTGCTTCATTTTATTCTCCACAATAACAACCTTGTCACATAGCGACTGATAAGTTGGAACATATGCCACAGACAGCTGTAGATTCAGCTCATCATTCAAGCCTTCCAGAAACTTTTCCTTTCTTTTGGCATCTGTGTCAACCTCATCCGGTGCATAGCGCGCCAGATTGTTGAACTCTTCAATATATTCAGCCCACTGGTGGTGGCTTCAAAGTTGTGAAATTCTTTGTTTTTCAGGCTCATCATTCCTGGTGAGATATGAGTAGTGCGAAAGCCATCTTCAAAGATAGCCCAAGTCACCTCATCAATAGGTGTGGTGATCTGGAAGTTGTCCCACCATGCTGCGGCTGGTCCTTCCAACAGATGTGCCGCGAACCTGACTTTTTCAGCATCCGTGCAGCCCACGGTCACTAAGTCTTTGTTCACAGAACGTAGCCAATCATTGGCCACCATGGGATCAGTCGTTCCTGAAAACTTAGCTGGCCTCAGACGCAGGAATCTGGTGAGCATATCAAAGCCCGGAGGGTTGTTGTTGTTGTTGTTATTATTATTGTTGTTGTTGGGGTTGTTGTTGTTCTGGTTTTGGATGAATGTCGTCATCATTTGCATAAGCTGTGTCTGCGCATTCATCATCTATTGCATTTCCGGGGTAATGTTGGGGTTGGGGTTGGGGTTTGCGCGATGGGGAGGCATATGTGGTTTATTCATATAGAGATAAGAATGAGATACCCTTACATGATTTATGCACAATACATCACACAAGCAAACACATAGCATACAACACAAGGATAAAAGCTCAACAACAAGATAACAAAAGTCTCAAAGTAAAAACACACAAGTGGCAAGCCATCCACATGTCGGATGGTCCAATAATAAGTTCACAAATAACAAGTACGGTAAATAAAGATAACTGAGTAGTCAAGTCTACTCGTCAGCATCAATCTCCTCCTCCACAAAGGTAAGACCTGCGTTCTCCATTGCGATCTTGTTCTCCTCGATAGTAGTGGTCAAAGAGTCGATCTTGGCCTTGAGAGCCCTCTTCTGGGAACGAAGCCTCTCAATCACTGTCTGCTGCTGCTCTAACTCGAAGTCCTTGGACTGCAGTTCCTCGGTCATATCCCAGATCTTCTTGTTCCTATCCTGGACACGTTTCTCTTGACTCTTGAACTTACGGTCTTGGGTCTCGAACTTCGCCTCCATCTCCTTGACTATCTCGTCCTGCTGCCTTGAAAGAGCTTGTCCTTCTCGCGAAGTCACACTGAGCTCGTCATTGCTAAGCATGACGTTGGTCCTGTCAATATCCACATGCCTAATAAGAGTCTCTAAGTCCTGGAGGTACAGGCGTATCGGCTCTGCTGTGGCCCTCGTGTCGTCCTCAAAGTCGATGGACTCTCCGTCATCATCACGCCTTCCGAAGGCGTGGAAGTGAGTGCCTCTAACCTGTCGAGAGTGACGGCCTAGCGATCCCTATCAGTCTGCATGACAACCTCCATGCCTCTCTCCTGTCATCGTGCATAAGCTTGAAGGCGATGGCCTCCGTAGTAGGCTCATGCGGCGTCTGGCTGGTTCACCTTGAAGCCCCAGAGGTCCTTCCTCTCAAACTTGGTGAGTGGGTGCACTGTAATGATGGGAAGAGGGAGATCGAGCAAGGTAGTAAGCTCTACGATACGAGGACCAAAACGGGTAACCTGGAACTCCTCAACAGTGCTGATGGCAATAGGCATCTATTTATAAGATTGAAAAAAAGTTAGAACAACACAATTTAAAATAAACAAGACAAACATTCATACATAACCATGGAACACAAAAATCACACAAGTCATGCATACATGAATCCATTACATCAACCAAGGTTCAAACTTACTTAAGGTATCATTTGGAAAATAAGGTGATAGGTGGTGGTCCAACTAACGAAGTGCGCTTACAAACCTATCTCACTGGATCTGGTGGCTAACACAATGTTCCTAGTGGCAATCAGCCTATCTTGTTCACATGCTTCTATCACTAAGTCTATAATATCTCCTCTTAAGGTTTGGTTGGTGACTTCCAACTCTTGGGTATGTTCCTTCTCCTTCTCTAAGTCTTTTTGGAGGTTGAGCATCCTGCACTTGACTCTAGCACTTAGTTCTTTGATAGTCTTCCAAGCTGCTTCTTTTGCTGACTCAAAGAATGTGGTGTGCATAAAAGTGTTGGTGTACATGCAGAAGCCTCTTTCTTTGTGGTTGTCTTCCTTGTTTTTGTACAAGTGAAGTTGCACCCACCAATACTCCACTCCTTCCTCCATCACTGGAAAGCCCTTGTACACAGCTGCACCATGTGCTCCCATTGTCTCCATGAGGTCCTTGAGAATCTTGGGAAACTCAGTCTCACACTCCAAGGTCATGGTCATGAGTGGTCCTCTCTTCACGGATTCGTTGATGGAGTTCATCTACAAATAGAGATGAGAATGAGAAGATTAGAAAAGTTTACGAGAAGAATAGACAAGTGTAGAAGTAGTTAAAAAATTTCCTTAGTGGTTTCCAATCCTAGGGTCATAATCCTACAGGCAACACAGTGCTCGATACCATTTGTCGACCCTCCTTTATAAAGGAAAGGATCCCTGTGATTGCAATGCTAGTCCCTAGATCAATGCTAGCATCCACAGTTTAAGATGAAGTACACAGATACAAAGGTCGTTTATTACAGTCATTCCAGAGATAAAACATAGTCTTTTACAACTCAGGGCCAAAGGCCTAATACAAGAGTTTATGGAATAAGTAAATAAACATAAGTCTTCATCTTCATGTGCCACAGGCAAGCATGTTGAGTGTAGACTCATGACTCCTATTCATCATCGGAGTAACCTGCAACATTACAAGTTACAGCCACAGAGGGTCAATACTTTGGAATAGTATTGGCAAGTGATACCTTAGTATATTTAAAGTGGCCTATAATACTATATTTAAAGTGGCCTATAATACTATACCTTAGTCAGGGGGAAGACGATGCTGACGTGGAGGAGGCCTTTCGTCAAGTCGCGCAAGGTGGAGGTGGGTCCATGCATGTCATTGTTCGACTGGTGCGCGCTTCAGCGTGAAAGAAGAAAAGAAAATCCCCGGGTGGGCTTGTTGGGCTCGATTCACTGCTGGGCTAGATTTCAGCCGCGCGGCATTTTTCCTTTGTTATCCCTTTTTCTTTTCTAAATCTATTTCCTGGAATGATTTTTGATATGAATTCAAATCCTTTTGAATTCAAACAAATCTGGGGATCTTTGCAGGGTTCTGTGGTTTCAAAAACCAGTTATTTAACAAGTAGTTACCCTGCAAGGGCTTGGTCAAGCTTGGGCTTAATACAAACAGAGAATTTGCCTCTGGTTTGCAAATGTTGAAAATAGGGGTTTTGAAATTATTTCCAAGTTGAAAACTTTGGTTAAATTGCTACACCTAATCTTTCCAATAATGGAGGCAAGCAAACAAGTTCCTAAACATTCAAGTCTCAAAGGGTGATGGCCAATTGAGTTGAATTTGCTCACATGAAATCATAGCACAAACTTCTGTTTCTATATGATTTTGAGAAAAACCCTAAATGAATGAAGGATGCAAAGATGATATGAATGATTTTTGAAATATGATTTTAGGGATGTTACATTAAGTTTACAAATCACACAAGTATTAATGTTTCCTTGTTAATACTATTATAGCATGAATGTAAACATTTATCATAAACACAAAGATATAATAATAACTACATTTATTATTGCCTCTAGGGCATATCTCCAACAGTCTCCCACTTGCACTAGAGTCATCTAATCTAGATTACATGGTAATATACCGAACACCCATGGCAGTTTGGTGCTGGTCATGTTTTGCCCTTGGGAGAGATTTAGTCAACGGATCCGCCACATTCAGATCTGTGTGTACTTTGCAAATCTTTATATCCCCATCTTGGATATGTTCTCGAATAGCGTTAAAACGTAGCTTGATGTGCTTCAGCTTCTTGTGTGACCTTGGTTCTTGCGCATTGGCTATGGCGCCCATGTTATCACAGTAGATAGACATTGGGTCCATCGCACTAGGAACCACACCCAGCTCTGTAATGAACTCTTTCATCCATATTGCTTCTTGTGAAGCCTCCAAAGCAGCCATGTATTCCGATTCAGTTGAAGATCTCGCCACAACGCTTTGTTTTGCACTCCTCCAGCTAACTGCTGCACCATTCAAAATAAATACGTATCCAGATTGTGATTTAGAATCATCCGGATCGGTGTTCCAACTAGCATCGGTGTAACCATTAACAATGAGCTGTTCATCACCTCCATAAGAAAGAACCATATCCTTAGTTCTTCTCAAGTACTTAAGGATGTTGAAACCCAGATCATCTTCGTGACCAAAGAACTAGTATGAATAGAGGCTACTAGGGACTTGGTTGTTTCATACCACACCTGTACCAATGTTTCTACTTGGCACAGTTATAGCACAATATGAAACTATTATAAACTAATTGAGATATGACAATAAAAACCTATTTATTATTTTACTCCAGGGCATATCTCCTTCAGTCTCCTACTTGCACTAGAGTACAAATAATCTAGCTCGCATTTTACTCATATAAACCATATACCATATGTGTTCACAGATCATGCATGCTCATGGGAAACGTCATGTCCATGTTCTGTTTTACCAGATCATTATGTCTTTTGCAAATCGTTAATGTCTTCCTAATTTTGACATTCACTCCATTATCGTATAATGGGTCGAAGTATTTGTTTGGCAACAAAGTGAGACTTTTGTTTCTAGTGTTTATGATGACAGTCGTTTTTCACTGTTGTCATCTAAACTTCGAAAAACACTTTGCTATCCTTTGTGTGTATACTATAGTCATGGCAGCAGAACGAGGCCAGATTCCAGGAGCTTATAGTGACGTTAGATCAACCTCGAGGGCTTTCTCATGGGCACTGGGCCCTGGGACACATCATTCTACGTTAAAAGCGAACTAGCCCCGCCATAACATTATACAGCACATTAGATGTAGCCTTTATACTTCTATATCTATGTAGATCCTAGTGCATGGAATGCAACTATGCCACTTGCATTGCTTCTTGCTACTTAAGTACAAACTTAATTCTGGTTTAGTGATCAATTCAGGAATCACTTAAAGACATGTTCTTACAGTTAAGAGCTAGTCCTTTCAACCAGAACCTTGGGTCACATTACGTCGAGTATACAACATGGTTTTATGGAAGAACCTATGACTGAGGCATAGGAGATGCAACACATCTCTTTCTTTCAACCATAGTTGCAATACTAACTCAATGCTTCATATAGTAAGAACTACTTTCTCACTTGTTCCATTCTGAGCTACTTCAGAATCTTGCTTAGGACATTCTGAACATCTTTCAGAATCAAGTCCAGGAAGCATTCGACATTCAGTGTTTATTAAACTCACTAATCTATCTCGATAGATCTTATTGTTTAATAACTTCAACTTCATCCTTATTTATCTAACTTAAATGTTATTAACACCAATCACATCATTCACATATGTCGTCCACATATCCCAGAATGATTTCACGCTCCCATTCAAATATGACATTCATGTTTGAGATCCAGGGATTTTACTTAGCTCCCACTCAAAATATGTCAGCTACATATTATGAATTAGCCAAGCTGATTTGCTCCCACTCAAATCCAGGTCCTCTCGATAATCTTGGATATTCCAAAATTCCTTGATCATAATCAAATCGAGAATTCCACTAACGAGATTTCAATGACCATTCATTTCTCGTACTCAGGTCCATCATGCTTCTTTGTATTTCATAGGTATGTCTTGTTCAAAACATTACAAGTGAATCAGTAATATAATTCCACAAACTTGTAGAATATATAGTTGAATCCTACTTTCTTTAGTAAAAGTATTCACTGATACTTTATGATCATTATCATCAGTTTCTCCTCTATTTGTAGAGTTTGGATTCACGAAACAAATTCCACTGCGCCACTCAACAATTCGGAGGCAAGGTCAAATACCTTGTTTTGATCTTTTACTTTCTTCCACCTGTATCTTCATCAAGACACATCAACTTTGGACAACAACATGTTTGCCCCTTTGTGGAAGATGCATTCATAGCTTCCTAAGAATGTTCTACAAAGACTTGTTTATTCGCCACGATCTCGACTTATCGAAATCTCCAGAAACTCGAACGTGCCATAACACTTATGGTGTTGTTTCCACGAATCTTTAGATGTTCCTTTGTATTTCAAATGAGTGTTTACTTATTTTGATCTTTAACTCTAAACGACAACTATAACCCCGATAAGAGATAATACTATACCATATGTATCTAATACATAATGATTATGATGTTTAGATATTTCAACATAGTTTGAATTCGTCCAATTATCATAATTTGTGAAACATCTTTCACAAGTTCCTTTTATGCTAAACTTAACTTGAATACCTTAATCATGTCGATCAAATCGAAGAGACTTGTTAATTCAGTTAATTCAATATCCCATTTAGTTATGAACTCATTTGAACAATTCAAATCATTTCAAACTTCATGTTTCATTAAGTAAATACACTTATTCACTTAAGTCCACAATAAATGATTTCCACTACTTGTTGAAAATATGATACATCATTATGTATGAGTTTCAACATTTCTTCGCATATCACCGTTTTACCAGAATGCAGAGTTTTAATCATTCTGCCCAAGAGGCATGGTTTTGCAAAGTATCTAGATTATGCATCTAGGACCCCGATCTTTCATAAAGAACCTGCAATAACCAAAATGACTTAAATTGTAGTGTCATTTCATTATTAAACTTTGGATATCTTTTAGCATTCTAATCCTTTATAAATGTTTAAACTATTATCATTAACATAGTGATGAGAATAACTTATTTATAATCGTAATGTGACCATAACGGTATTGTTCATAAGAATAGTACAAACTGGTTTGTAACTTGTTCATATGAATAATCGTCTCGCCAAAAGAAAGACACCCAAACATGGATTACAAATTTATATTCAAGTCCATTAATCCAAATGATAAACTTTGAGGGAAGAGGTGATGTCGGCCATCAACTGTTTTGCTTGCCGTCATCAAGTCCCGTTGCCTTAAAACCAGCAATTCTCAAGCATATCATCCTGTTTTCACAAAACGAGACATGTATCGAATACTTTGCAAACTGCAATGAGTTCTGCAAGAACCACATTTATAATTTGTATATCTTATATATACCGTTTCATCCATGACATTCTTTTGTAATCAAGCCCTTCTAAGAGTTCTCAACTCTAATGCAAGATTGCTAAGTGTTTTTCCAAACATTCTCTTTTCATCCATGATGGAGGAAAACCCATCCAACGGCTCATACTCTATGTGCCTTATTCTGTGGAATACAAAATGTAGCCTAACTCTCCATCGAATGGAGAATGGCTTATTGGATGATTATGGAGAAAACACAAACATTGCGGAGTCATCGAATTATCTCCTAATGCTTATTGTATCAAGAAGAGACGATCACCTTTTACGAGAATATCCCTCAGGCGTGGGTATTAATCTATGAAGTTGGACCCTTTTGCTAAGTTCCAAATTAAGCAATATATTCCCATGGTCGCAAAGGAGCTCAATGGGATAGGCTAAGGTCTACTAAGATATTTGCAAACAGACATCTAGACTAAGTTTATAATAAGAGATCAATTTATAATTGGTCTCCACTAAAATGGTCATCCCCTGGATGATTTTAGTGATCGCATGATCCCTATCCTCTGCACCTCCCCCGATCGTCACGGCCATCAGTGCATTATCAAAGGTAGACATTCACTAATGTCAATCACATCATCCATGTGACTCATGCTCGATCTTTCGATCTCTTGTGTTTCGAGGCCACGCTTCTCTAGCGTACTAGGCTCGCCAAATCTAACTTGTGTGTATTCGTTGTGCAACATGGCTTACACCCACTGTATGCGAACGTAGATATGTTTGACACCCAGGCCTGTAACCCTGGATCGCCTCATACCGAATAACTTTCTTGGTGGTGCACACACAAGGGGAACACGGAACATTGGAATTCAATAGGGATTATCTTATTTGCTACCGTTGAGTATCTAAATACTAGCACACAATAAGATGTAAAAACTGGTATCAACATCATATGTATAATGTGATATGATATGGTCTTTCTTGTGCCTTGATCTCCATCGAGTGCTCCGGCATGATCTCCATCTTGCCCTTGGTTTGTCGCCAAGTCCATGACGTCTCCACCAGGTCGTCCATCGGAACAATGACTATTACTATACTACTTAGTAACAGAAAGTAAACTACTTTACCTTCGTATCGACCAATGCCATATCATAATCACATGCCCCCTGCAAAATAAAGTTAGACGCCTCTACTTTATCTATTGCAGGTTTTACGTGGTTGTTAGGGCTTTCGCACTAGAACCGTTTCTAAACTACGAACTTTCCAACCACAACATGGATCCGACAGTCGTCTCTACTACACCCCTTTCAGGGCCCTTCGTTGTAAATGCTATATCAACTATTGAATGAGAGACAGACACCCGCTAGCCACTTATACGGTACAAGCCGTATGTTGAGCATGGAATCAGTCTCGCGTACGAATACGCGTAAGGTTGGTCTAGGCCGCTTCATCAAACAATACCGCGATATAAACAAGTACACGTTAGAGGGTAACAACTAAGGGATCAATGCCCACACAAAACTTGTGCGTACTGGCCGTACAACACTCCTACGCATAGATCGGCTCTGATACCACTGTAGGGGATCGGTGCGGAAAAGAAAAATTTCCCTACGATGAAACCCCAGAAACTGCCTAGGATCTATCTATGTAGTAATGCAGTAACGACCGATTCATAGAGAATACATACCCTTGTAGACCATAAACGGTTAACGTTCCGCGGGGAACATGGTTGATGTAGTCGTACTCGAAGCCGACCTCAAGGTCGCTAAGCTCCTCGCAGGTCACCCCTCGCTCCTTCTTGATCTTCATCATCTTCATCGTGCAACAGCTCCGACTCATGACATTCTAGCGCCCCAAGTGTTGCATCTCGTGTCTTCGTACACATTCGGTGCACGATGAGACCTCCGGCTCCCCGATCCCGCCGGGAGTGCGAAAGTTGATATCCGGCTAGGAATCCCTGCAGCGCAACGACGTACTGCAGGTGTGCCTCAATCGCACAGCCTAGACATGGGGCCATGGTCACAAGGTATAGAGAGAGGGAGGGGGAGAAAGTCAACCAAAGAACTTCTCCAATTGTGTATTTGGTGTGTTTAATTCCACCTATGGGCACCCCTTTATATAGGCTAAGGGGGTGTACCTTTCTCAAAGGCTAAGCCATGTGGGACTAATACTAAAGGAAAAAGTCAGCAGAAATTCAGACTACCAAATGAGCCAAATTAACTCAGCCCAATAGACAAAACAGAAATCAGAATAAAAATAAAAAGAGGCAAGTAGCAGCCAGCCAGGTGGGCCTGGCATGCCCCATGACCAGAAGTGACAGCTACTTGCTAAGCGCCGAGTGGGCAGCCACCCGTGGCCTAGCAGCCACCGGCCATCCCGGGTGGGCTGGATGCCCTGGCGGCCCGGCTCGGCGAGGGGAGGGGAGAGACAGCCCGGGGTGGGCCGTCCGCCCGTCTGTGACCATTGGCGACCCAGCGCTGCGGTTATCCTCCGCCAGCAGCGGCCAGTGATTCATGATGCTTGCCCTTAGTGGGCCGCCTGGCCCACAGCAGCTGTCTTTTCTTTTCCTTTTCCCTTTTTCTTTTCTGCAGTTTTATTTCTAGGCTATTTCCTTCCGAGATTTAGCCTAATATAAAAGTTGCCTATATAAATCTTAATCTAAATATTATTTATAATATATTAATTCACAATTAACATATAATAAATATATATTTAAATTCCCATTTATCTGAAAACACTTTTCGAGGCTTTTCCTTTATTCTTTCTCCGAACAACTTCGGATCTCTTCGTGGAACGATTCTGGCTTTCTCTCTTTCTCTACTATGATTCCGTCTTACAAATGATCGCTCTCATCGTACCCTTAAGTGTATCCTCTCACGGCTCGGGAATGCTCTAGACATGATCTGTATCAATGATCAACAGAGGGACCAGGGATATCCATGTGACCCCTATGCATTCCTGATGACAATGTCGTTTGAACCGTCTAAATGTAGAATCCTCTTCCTTTTGTTTCTCGATACAACTTGTCCGAGATCCGATCAATGGTATCTCATACCTTTGTTCAATCTCGTTCACAACAAGTTATGTTTTCTTGTTACCGTGATATTACATCCCCGTGACCTAGTCACATGTTGCAACATTTATGGATGTAATCTCACCAAGCCGGGCGTATGTATCTTTACCCGTCATGTGGGTGAACAAATCCCGATCTTGCAATCACATGTCATCTACTGTTCCTTCGGAATACCCAACATACACTTTTATGGCCACCGTATTACCAGATGACGGTTGATGCAGTCTAAGCAACCTAGGGAAACAGTGAGTAATATGAGCTCACGGTCTAAGGAGAAGGAGTCTAGGTATAGTTGTTGCAACAATGAACTAGATGACTTGATCGTGTTGCAATCCTTCGAGGAATGTCCAACCACATCATTCTCCAATGATATGATCTTGTTGTCAATTGGCATAAATGCCCATGATCTTGAAACCCAGATCATCTTCGTGACCAACGAACTAGTATGAATAGAGGCTACTAGGGACTTGGTTGTTTCATACCACACTTGTACCAATGTTTCTACTTGGCATAGTTATAGCACAATATGAAACTATTATAAACTAATTAAGATATGACAATAAAAACCTATTTATTATTTGCCTCTAGGGCATATCTCCTTCAGCCGATAGGTGGCGGGAACCACGATGCTGGGGCAATCGCGGGTGCCATTGGCTGGTCATGCATGCGAAGCGTGCCCAGTTGACCAACCTGAAAGCGGAAACTCCTAATTGCCAGACTGATTCCATCGCCCACGGACTCGAAAATTTGGGCAGTGGTGGCGATAATGAATGATGAAGTCGAGCATAGAAGAGTTGGCGAATCTCTGTTGTTGTAGAGTTGTAGATCGCGGTTGACGGGGCCGAAGAAGCCGCGACATCAGCACTCCCAGTTCCCACAGACGGCGCCAATTGACGAGGGTTCAACTCGTCAATGCCCATTGTTATGGACTTAGGTTTTAGAGAAGGAGGGAGCGCTGGAGGCATCAATTGGCTAGCAAACAAGCACACAGGAACGCAAGTTTTACCCAGGTTCAAGCCTCGTAGAGGTTCCTACTTCTACTTGTCTGTTCTTGGAATTAACGAAGGAATCGAAGATTACAGGGGCGCGCAGATGCAATCTGACGAGAGTTGTGGAAACTAGGGTTATGATTGTCCTCCTTGCCGCCCCCTCCTAGCCTTTATATAGATAGGCTAGGTCTCGGGTAGCAGGTCGAGTCGGTTACAGATTTTTTGAACTTTCTATCTTAAGCTTCTTCTTGTTTTGCAAACAATCGAGAGTCCGTGGGCCACTCGAATTTCTTATTGAGCCTTGGCAACGCCGTGGGATTCTGCCGTATCTAAACCGTATATGCCAAACTCGAGTACCTGTAGGGTATATCCATATCACCAGGTTTACAAACCATTTAGGAGAACGCTTTTGAACCAACATATTTTCTTTTTAATAGAATTTTTCATATACCATCTTCATTTAATAACTTGAAGAGGCATTTACTAAGTAGGACTATATTCTTGATCTCTAGATCATGAATACCCAGCCCCTGTCCTTTGGGTCGACAAACCACACTCTATTTGATTGTTTTGCACGTGCACACTTATTATATCCATTCGATCGTTAAATTATGGCTTCTTAGAATGCATTTGAATTGAATGTTAATTTATGTAGTTTTATTTTTTATACGCATGAAAATTAAAAGACCGTAGCAACGCACGGGCATTCAACTAGTCATTAATAGAAAATCAAGTTACATGAGCAAATAAACGTGGAAATTAACAGAAAAACCAGGAGAAAACAGATATCCTGAAAACTTTGTAGAAAACTATCACTAGGGTTTCCTGCACTTGCCGAAGCCACCAACCGTCGCCAAACACCAACGCCGCCTAGACGTGGGTTGGAATAGATGTCGAGCCTCCACCATTGCCAGATCCAAGGAAGCATCATCGCCAACAAGGCTTTGCGAGTCGATGAACAGACCTGCTGCAAGCAGTAAGGCACATGTCTATGTGGCACGTCGACCGGGGACGTCCCCGTCATACCTTGAACCAAGATCCGCAGACCAACATCCTCGCTCCAGAGCATCCACCTCGCCCTGGCCTCCAGCGCCATAGATAACAACGAACGCTAGCGACACGTCGAGATACAGATATCGCCAGATCTAAAGATCCGATAGAAGACCAAGCGGCCGATCTAAAGAATCGACAAGCACACGTTGTCATCAACGAGATGCCGTCATGAAGATCGTTGCCGGTGTGGGAGAAGAGTTGAGACAGATTTATTCACCCGTGCGTCGCTCCCACCACCCAACGACACACCATAGCAAAATACCCTAACCCACCCGTCGTGGATCGACGGTCCGGATTGTTATCTCTGTTGGTCACCGTGTCGGAGAGGGCCTTGCACAGTCGGCCTTTGAACATTCGGCCGGTAACTCGCAACTCCCTGGGCGGAAAGATACTTCCGGTTGGTTGCAGCTCCGGCCCACTCCAAAACCCCACTCAAAACCCGCCTCTGTCGTATGCCCGAAAGGGTTACTACGGTTCCCCGCCGCCGTTCCAGCTCACCCTCCGCATCCCAAATTAGTCTCTCCTCCCTGCGCCGCCACCTCCACCGCCACGGCGCCCGCCGGTGAATCCCTCCGGTGGCGACCATCGCGCGCGCCACCGCCCTCCCGACCGCTCGGCTCCTGCTGCGCGGGCGCACGGCCTTCTCTGCCTCCGCCGCGTCCCTCGCTGTCCTCCCCTTTCCCACCTCCTCCTCCGGCGACGACTCTGACGATGCCAAGCCCCTCCCGGCTCCACCATCGCCGGGGGAAGACTCTGATCCTCCGCAGCATCCGAAGCAGCGGCGGTGGCAGCTGGAGCGCGACTGCAACGTGGCCATGAAGGCCCTAGCGCGTGCGGGCGACGTGGACCAGGTGCTCGTCCTCTTCGCCGAGCTCAGGACCTCCGGAGCCGGCAAGGTTGATGCCTCGCCGCCCAACGTGCTCTGCTACAACACGCTCGTCAACACCCTCGCGGAAGCCGGCCGAGTGGAGGAGGCCTACGGTGCGTTCGACGAAATGCTTGCAGCGGGGGTGGCGCCCAACGCGTCGACGCTCAACATCCTTGTCAAGCTGCATTCCTGGAAGTCCACGCGGTTTGATCTGGCGTACAAGGATATCCTCCGGATGCGAGAGATCGGGGTGGAAGCTGACGTGGGCACGTACTCCACGCTTGTCACGGGGCTGTGCCGAGCAGGGAGGCTTGGTGAGGCCTGGGGCGTGCTCGAGTGGATGCTGGAAGAGGGGTGCCGTCCCATGGGCCAAACTTACACACCCATCGTACAGGGATATTGTCGCGAGGGCCGTGTCGAGGAGGCCAAGGAGCTGATGGCCACGATGGAACGTGCTGGCTGTCCTCCCAATGTTGTCACCTACAATGTTCTGATCAGGGCTCTGTGTGATGCTGCCAGATTTGATGAAGTCACCCAGGTTTTGATTGAGAGTACAACTAAGGATTGGACGCCCAGTGCTGTTACCTACAATACGTTTATGAATGGTCTCTGCAAGAAAGGTATGGCTAAGGAAGCACTTGACCTGTTGGATGTTATGCTAGGCGAAGGGCTGGATCCCACAGATTTTACTTTGAGTATTCTTCTCAATTGCCTTTGCCATGACTCAAGGATTTCAGATGCCATATGCTTGTTAGAGAGGAGCACATCGTTGAAATGGTATGCTGGTGTTGTTGCGTACAACACTGTGATGAGCAGGTTGTGTGGAGCAGGATATTGGATCGATGTTCTGAAGCTGTTGACAGTCATGATCAAGAAAGGTGTCATGCCAAACACGAGGACGTTCAACATTTTTATTCGCAGTCTTTGTGTTGGTCGAAAGTTTCGCTTAGCAAAGAGCCTGGTCTGTAACCAAGGGTTTGCTGCAAATGTTGTGGCATACAATACACTCATTTATTGGTTTTACCAGTATCAAAAGCATAGTAAGGCGGAGCATCTAATACAGCACATGATAGCACAGAACATTGCTCCAGATGAAATCACCTACACTATAATCGTTGTTAGACTATGCAAAGATGGAAATTTTGGCAAAGCCACTAATTGGTTTCTAGAATCACTTGAGATTGGACTGTCAAGGGATCTTTTTGCCGTCCTTACAAACAGGCTTTCGCACAATGACAAAATATGGGAGATGATTCGCGTATTCCAGGGAATGGAAAGCAAAGGTTTTATCCCTGATAGTTCTATATTTGACGTCACAATTAGATCATTCTGTAGGAAAGGTTATTGTCATGACAGAGATATTTGTAAGCTTAACTTTATTCTGGATACGATGTTGGGAATGCAGTGAACTGGACCCTTGTGGATCCAGGAAAGTGTCTATAATTGAAGGTGACTTACTCTTCCTTTCTATTTTCTAGCAATTTGAATTTGGACAGATTAGCATTTTCCTCACTGCTGAGTTCTTCAAGATAAAATGATAAATAACAATTGCATATTCTAGTCTGAACATGCAACTTTTATAAAATTTGGAGTAGCGTTAAAAGGTTTTGAATCTGAACCTGTAAGTGTCGCATACAAAAAAATTGTGCCCTGTAATTATCAAATGTTTCTCTATGGTCTTTGTTCCAAACAATCATCACTAGATTTGTCACTAACCATATTAGCGAGATGTGGTGTGCTTATTGATTAAGAAAGTCTGTTGCTTTTGAGCGAAACTGAAGCCTTTTCTGCCTAAAGAATGTTTTCTTTGAAGCACATAATTATTATTTAACGTCTAGTTATATCCATATGTCAGGAAAATTGTGAAGACACACCTTTAGTGATTTTCTATGATTTTATTTTAATTTATAATTTTATGTTAATATGATCATAGGTTTACTGTTGGGACTTTGAACCGATATTTTATGAAGTTATAAACACTTAGTCTGACAAATCTTAATGCCAATTCTTAGTACTCCCTCTGTCCCGAATTAGGTGTCGTAGATTTGTCTAGATTTGCATGTATACACTATAACGCGTCTAGATATATGCATATCTAAACAAATCCGCGACAAGTAATTCGGGAGAGAGGGAGTACATATTTTGGTAATTAAGATATCCTCTTATGATTGATATTCCTCCTGAGCTATTATGTTCATTTTTTTCCTCCACCACACCATGCGGTTTGATTTGGTCTTCTTATCCAAGGTTTGCAAAAATAGTAATTGTTTGACCTTGGTTACCGTCAAAGCATTTTAACTTGCAATGCTATATTTTCTGGTTTGCTTGCTAAAAAACCAAAAGAGTTCTCTTGAAAGTGAATGGCGTGGAATATTATTTTTGGTATCATTTTTGTTTTGTTCAATAGTACTATAGTTCCTTTTCTTGTACTCAGGTTTTCATATGTCCCATATTTCAGGAACCGATTTCCTCTTTTGAATTATGTTCCTCCTGCCAACAGCCATGATTGGTGTCGACATGGCTAAAGATACTGATGCACGTGATGTTTGATTATAACATTCCTTACACGTACAAACATGGCACGTGCCTTTTTGTGTAAACATATTCCAATCGGTCACTCAGCAGAAGCAATCCAATTGGTGAGTTCTGTGGAGATAGCCTGACTTAGTTGACAACATATAAAGATTTGGTAGTTGGTACAGAAGTGAAAATAATTGTATCGATTGGCAAAAATGGCAATATTTTTACATATCTGGAATTGTGAATTAGTAGTAAGATTCAGCAATAAATGTATTTAGCTGAAGCAAATCATATTTTTCTGGGACCTTTGTCTCATGTCTCTGAATTTTATACATGTTCTGTCAAGTTACACAGCTATATTAAGTTATTAACAAATATTTAGTTACTAGGACACAGGTTCTGCTACATGCCCATGAGGCCTGTCAATAGTCGTGTGTCTGCTTGTGAACATAGTGGAGATAAGTACCATTTTGGTAGTTTAAGGGATGAATCACCTTTTCAAATACCAAAGGGCTCCAATGCGATAGGACGAAGTCGTAGCTGGTTAGTGCATGTGTGTGGTCTACCCAGTATTTAGGTTAGGTCAAAAGCTAGTGGGGACCTTGGTATTTTACAGCATATGGGTCACTGTTTGATCTTTGAACCCTGGTTATATGATATATGTGCAACTCTGAACTTTCTCTCTTCTGCAAGCTTGAAATCAGCAGTGTCCTGCACAGGTCGGATTCCAGTGTAACTCACATCAGTGCTTCAGTGCACCTGTCCTTTGTGAGCGCAGTCTCCCTAGGTGTCCATGTTTCTCTGTAACTTGTGAAGCAGACACATGACTATTGACAGGACTCAGATGCAAATTAAGTTCTAAACCAATGTTCTGTGATGTTTCTATCCTGTTTGGAGGTATTGTTATTTATATTTTATAATATTTTTCCTACTTATTAACAATTTATCAGTAGTTCTAAAGGATTATTGTAAATCATTTGTACTGGCAGGATTCTTGTTATCTGGTTCATAATGAAAACAGATGAGTTGGGTGAGGTGCTGCGTTTGCTATGTGCATTCTCCTATTTCAACAATAGGTAGAGTACATGTAGCCCCAGGTGCCGTGGTTACTTTACATGGAGGTCTTCATAGAAGGCAAATTGAACTGACAGGTACGGTTATTTCCTTATTCTTACCAAATTTATATTGTCAGATGCAGCTCGAAGATGCTCCAGTGAATTGGATTTTACCATCTATATGGTAGTAGATGACAATGTAATCTGGTATTGTGGTCCTCATTAATTAAAACTAGGTTCCCCGGTGTAATTTTTATCTCTACAAGATTATCACATGCAAACCATATATTCGTTGGAAGCATGGAAACCCTTGCACGGACTTGTCATTTTCCTGCCTTTTCTAATTTTAACCAACTTCACTATCTTGTTTTAGGCCTGATTCTTGGTACTTTAATGGTTTCTGCAGTTTCGTGATGGCTAAAGCATTATTACACACAATGGAAATCTGCTCCAAAACCGCAATGGAAGGCCATGTCATTGATCATGGTCACTTCTGGTGTATATGGAAGCAGAGCAACACAGCTGGTCTTGAGCGATGAGAAACCTATCATCTCACAACCGTTGGAAACCACCGAAGATGACTGGATGAGGCTAAATTGTGGGCATATTAGCCTTTTTGCAGTTGGACCAGGGATGTCATTACCTCTGGTATATTAGCCTTTTTGCAGTCAGGTTCGTGGGAGTTCGTACTCATAGGCTTATTACGTACTACGCTTTCTGTCAGTGCATCTAGCCACAGAGTTTTTTTTTTTTGCGTTTCACTATGGTACTCCCCCTCTGTTCCACAATGTAAGCCTTTTTAGCGAACTAAAACAGCTTGCTAAAAAGGCTTATATTGTGGAACGGAGGGGAGTAAGTATTAGTGGTGTGGTGTGTTGTGTTGCTAGTTCACGCTATATAGGAAGTGTGATGCTGGTCTATCATCGCTGTTACCTTTTGGGTACGACAGTGAGGAAATGCAAGTATTGTGGCACTGATTTGATATGAATGATTGCTATGGCTCAGTTAATCTTGCCCGTTTCCTAATATGGAATAAGGTCGTTCACTTGGATGTATGCCTTGTACTGTCAGTTCTGAGGTTTGCTCCATTGGTAACGAACCGGTTTATATAGTTCCTGTAAAAAGGCAGATTACAGAGATGTTAAAAAATTCGACATGTATCCCTCCTTTAGATGTTCACAACCAATACATTGGTTAGCATGCTGTAATAACATCTTGTATTACGGGATGGATGGAGTAGTAGCTAACTCCTCAACTACATTTTGTACTCCCCCAGATTCATAATAAGTGTCACTGATTTAGTGCAAAGTTATACTAAATCAGCGACACTTATTATTGGATCGGAGTACTAATTTGATGAAAAAAAACTTGCCTACCATCTACTCCTTCCGTTTCAAAATATAAGATGTTTTAGCTTTGTGAAAGGAGTGTATTTAGCCTCCTTTAGCACGAGCCTAGCGCCGCTCACAGCTTGACAGTGACAAGGACCGAGCTGAGCAACGATGCAGCATGTGCCTGTCGTGCACATCCCTCTTAAGATATTTGTACAGCTCTTGCTGAGTACGACGTGGCTGCCAAGAAGGCAACTCTCCGTACGCTCGTACTATCGCAGTAGAGCCGGCCAAATCATCGCTTATCGACGACGACGAGGACGATGATGACTAGCCCAGCTGGATGGATCTCATGGCATGTCACCGCGGAGCGTGCCTGGGTAGCCGCGCAGTTGGCTCGCGTACGTCTCGTCCAAACTTAGAAGGGAAACTTGCATCGGTTTGGGTTAGGTTGGCCCAACTGCCATGCGAGAGCACCGTTGCGGCAAATCGGCGAACGGCCTGCGCGCTGCATGCATCAAGGAACGTGCTCGATCGATCAGGCTCACAGTAGAGTGGACGACGCCCAACAAACACATGGGTGACTGGGGCCGGCTTACCTCCGGCGAGGCGATGACAGGCGGTAGCGGCTACCGCCCCAAACACGTCTTTTAAGCATCTCCCCTCGTTGGCCCCATACCCAAATCCGGAGCTTTTTAGCGCGGGCTGGATATAATTTTTGGCTCGGCTTGGGAAGGCCGAACTTCGAGCGGCGAGCCAGCGTCGTCCCTAGGCCAAGCCGAATTCGGCAAAATTTACCCAGACTTCAGTCAAATTTTGGCATGCTTTCCGTGCATATCAGAAAACATAAAAAATAATGACAAATTTCGTCGAGTTTTGACATTATTACAACACACAAATAGTTCAATAAAGCAAATTGTTCAACAAGCACAACAACACAACAACACAACAAACACAAGAACTCTTGCTCTTGCACCCTTGAGAGACCACAAGTGCTCGATCAGATCATCCTGCAGCTCCTGGTGCACACATGAGTCTCGGATCTCCTGACGTATAGCTAGGAAGGAAGCCCATAGTGCCGGCACCTGACCATCAAGCTCTGCAAGAGGACCCTGTCTATGATATGGCTGCGGCAACTCGAGCTCAGGAACTGGATGCTTCCGCTTATTCTCTATGATCATGTTGTGCAATATCACACAACAGTTCATCACCTCCCATATCTGATCCTGCGACCAAGTCATAGCTAGGAACTGGACAACTGCAAATCTCTGCTGAGGATACCAAATGCACACTCGACGTCCTTCCCGACAACTTCTTGCTCCCTGGCAAAGTGGACATGCTTTGGCAGCTTAAGGCTTGAGATGGTCTTGAAAAATGTTGACCATCTAGGATAGATACCATCTGCAAGGTAGTATCCCTTGTTGTAGTTGCGCCCATTGATCTCATAGTTCACTGGGGGAGCATGACCCTCAACAAGCCTGGCAAAGATAGGTGAGCACTGCAAGACGTTGATGTCGTTGTTCGAGCCTGCCATGCCAAAGGAGTGCCAAATCCAGGTACCATGTGTAGCCACTGTCTCAAGTATCACACTGCATCCTCCTTTGTGGCCTTTGTACATGCCCTACCAGGGGAAGGGACAGTTCTTCCACTTCCAATGCATGCAGTCGATGCTTCCAAGCATCCCAGGAAATCCTCTAGCTGCATTCTCTGAAAGGATCCGCTGAGTGTCTTCAGCATTGGGTGATCTCAAGTATACTCCCCCAAACACCGCTATCACTGCCCTGCAAAACCTGTATAAGCAATCAATGGCGGTGCTCTCGGCCATGCGTAGATAGTCATCGACACTGTCGCCCGGAGCTCCGTATGCAAGCAAACTCATAGCGATCATGCACTTCTGGAGCGAGGAAAATCAAATCATGCTGGTGCAGTCCGGTTTGCATCAGAAGTAGGGGTCAAAGTCCCGAAGGGCATAGACAATCTTGAGAAAGAGCCCCCGGCTCATCCTGAAGCGGCATCGGAATGTTGCCTCACGGTGCAGCGGATCATAGGCAAAGTAGTCGGTGTACAACATGATGTACCCCTCCAGGCGCTGCCTCGCCTTGGACTTCCGGCGTCCCACCGCCGAGCATCTGCTCCTCCTTGTCGTCGGAGTCCATGGCCGAGGAGGCAAACCGTCGAACACCTCGCGGGCGCGGTGGGTGAGAGGTCCGCACGGTGATATTAGCGACGGTGAACAGTGGCAAACTCGACAGCTGGTGTGGGGGAGGGTTTGGTAGCGGTGGGCGGGCTTTTTATCGGCATGTACGTGACGGAGAGGAGGGCGGTGGCGAGGGGTTAACTCATCAATGCCCATCATTGATGGACTTAGGTTCGAGGAAGTGGGGAGCACTGGAGGCATCGATCGGCTAGCAAACAAGCACAAAGGTGACACGAGGTTTTACCTAGGTTCAGGCCTCGTAGAAGACCCTACTCCTGCTTGTCTGCTCTTGATTACGAGGGAGTCGAAGATTACAATGGTGCGCAGATGCAATTTGGAAATGTGTATGCGGGGGTGTATGCGTTGGTCCTCCTCGCTGCCCCCTCCTGCCTTTATATAGAGAGGCCAGGTCTCGGGGTAGCAGATCGAGTCGGTTACAAGATAGGGTTTTCCTTTAAGTTTCTATCTATACTTCGCCGCGTCCTCCAAGAAGTCGAACGTCCAGCGGGCCACCTGAATCTTTGTTGGGCTTCAATTGCACAGTGTACTCCTTCTTGGGCTGAACCGTATAGGCTAATCTCAGGTATCTGTAAGGTATGCCCACGTCAGTAGCCCCGAGTGTCCAGCCGAATCGCAGATTTGGGTGGAGACTATGAGTTTTTCGAGTGCGTGGGATATAATCTCATCCGAAGTTATTTCGGGTACTGCAGTTTATGTCATAGGGATTGTCGATAAGCGTGCCTGATTCTCCCGATGGATCAGGATCAGTTAACTGCCTTAGGGCAAAACAACGCTATCTACTCAAATTTGAGTCCCCTGACTCGAATTCGGAATAATGCTGGCGTAATTCGACTCTGGCCGCGGAGGTCTTAAAGAGTTCGAATTACAGTGTTTCAGGTGTGAGCACTCGATGCATCCATCAAGGCTTATTTCATCGTGCCTGTAGGCACGGTCCATATCTGGTAGAGCACAACAGGTGCGTTGCCAGGCCTTTTTCAGGTCTTACCTTCACGTTGTAAACACGGCATCCGAAGTTTTGGTCACCGCAGAGGTGATTCGGGTAATCTAGGAGACATAGTCTCTTTGAAGGGAGAATGTGAGGCGGAGTCGCCATTTCGAGTGTGAACGTAGTCGACACATGTTTTGACGATTAAAAAATTTCATGTGGTGCGCGGCTAGCGCTCCCTATGGGAGTAGCCCCCGAGTGCCTATTCGAGTGGTAGACTCGGGTAGGGACTTTGAATATGCTTTCGACTGTTCTCGTTTCTTGTTTTAGCCGAAAATGTTTTCAGCGCTCCCTATGGGAGTTACCCTTGAGTAAAATAATTTAAGTGTTGATTCGAAGAGGAGTGATGCTTCGATGAAGGAAATTCTTTGCCTATGAAATTCTTCGGGTGCACGGCCAGCGCTCCTGTTAGGAGTAGCCCTCGAGTGCTTGGTCGACTCACAGAGTCAAGAAAGGACTAAAGTAGTCAACTGTATCCTCTAATGAAGCAGATGATGTCAGTACTAACGAATAGATGATCTCATTTGCCCGTACAAGCGGTATTGATGGGATGTGACGAAAGTGGGGCCCATCTCTGACAGATTTGACCAGGCATGCGTAATCTTCGTTTTAACTGTGTCTCCTCGATTTTTGCGTGTGGTGGGGAAAGTGCGGCGATGATTCGGCGTTTACTTCGCCACGCGTGCGCCTTGATTTGCACCACGCGTCTGGCTGGTGTGCTTCTGGACGTTAGATTGCATCTGCTGTTGAGGTTAAGTAGGGATTCCTGTGCAGTAAATTCCCCACAGTTCATCGTCTTCCTCTTTGCGCACTTCTCTCATTGCCCACTACTGCTCTGCTGCTCCTGCCCACGCCACTGCACTGGACGGGCTCAAAGCCTTCCTAGTTACTTCCTTCGCTCCCACCATCAGCGAAAGATGGGGAAGAAGAAAGGTGCAGCTGCATCTGGATCTACCGTCATCGTTGCTGCGACCAAGAAGAAAGGCAATGCCACCGCCGGTTTTGGCACCACAATTGCGACCAGAAAGAAGAAGGGCGCGGGGATGCGCGTCACCAATGGTTCATAGCAGCGCACCACCATCAAGGAACATGAGCTCGAGCAACACCGCCAGGACGGTCTTCTTCCTGCTGATGCAAAAGACTGCAAGGTGCCTGGCCTGAAGGTAATCCCCGATCCTCCTACTGGATTTCGGGTGATGTTCCTTGTCTTTGTCCTTTGGAGCCTTTCTCTCTCCCTCCACAAGTTTGTGCGAGGGTTACTCTGTTTTTATGGGCTCTAGCTACACCAGCTGACCCCAAATTCCATTCTGCACATTGCGTGCTATATTACTCTTTGCGAGTGCTGGCTCGGAATCGAGCCGCACTTCGGCCTCTTTAAAAATCTCTTCAAGCTGAAACAGCAGTCAGGTTCTGGGTCTGTGGTCTACAATATTGGAGGCTGCGGTATCCATGTGGACACGTCAGTCCAATACTTCTCCCTCAAGAGCTCCGACTCCGTCCAGGGATGAAGGGAGAAGTGGTTTTACATCCGTGACTAGAAGGTTGAGGGCGAGCACTACGGTCTTGCTCCTTTCAACCCGAAGGCGGAATTGAAGAAGATGAGATCCTAGAAGAATGTGGTGATGCCCAGCGAGGCCGTGGAAGTCAAAGTCTTGTACAAGCGCGTCTGCGACCTCCAACTCATTTGAGGAAAGGAGATTGATGGCCCTGACCTCATCCGCACTTGGATGCGTCGTCGGGTGCATCCGCTGCAAGCTAGGGCACACCCAATGTACTGCTGCACTGGCGCTGGTGACATCACCCACGTCTCCCAGGAGAATATTTCTTCGGTAGAGGTGGACAAGAGGTTCCGGGGGTTGACCAAGTGGACCGCCAAGGAGAATCTCCCACGTGACTCAGTCGTGCTCTCGTTCTGCGCGAGTCACCCTCCACCCGAGGTAGTTTTATTATTGCTTCTTCTTTGGTTCTTCGATTGCCTACAAGGCTTCTTATGATGCCATTGTGTATGTTTGTTATAGGAATGGAGAGTGGCGACTGTCCTCCCTCCCCATCCGGAAGGGATAATTCCTCCAGAGGCAGAGGAGGAGGACGAATCTGTCTCCACTGTCCCTGTCATTGAGGAGCAAGGAGCCCCTGAGTGTAGCGGGGACGGCACTCGCAAGTGCTCCTGGAGTGAGGACTCGGATGCCTCGTAGCCGTAGACACAAAAGGGCCCCTCGATTGAGGTGGACGCCCCAATCCCTGCAGTGCCCGTGCGTGTTGTAGCTCCTCCTGCACGAAAGAAGCTGAAGTAGCAGAAGGATGAGTAGGAGGACTCCTTCGACCTTGATAACTTCGAAGGGTAAAGTTTTCAACGTTGCGATTATAATTCCATGTCTTAAGGATCTTTTTCCTGAAGTTAGCTGTGCATTTTGCTACAGCAAAACCATGTCATCATCCTCTGATGATTGTCGCTTTCTAAAAGAAACCGGAGTTGTAGACTCCAAAGGCAAGGATGTGGAGGAGCATCCGTGCTCTCACCAGGTAGCGGCCAACTCCGGCGCCAATTCTTCAAGCTCCCCCCACGCGGGGGGTCATCAGATGGTTGCCCGGACGTCCACCCAGAAGGAAGCTTTAGAGTCCCTGGATGATCATGTAAGTGTCTTCATTCTTGTCATTCAAGGTTGCTTTCGGTGCTGATGTTGCACTATCTTCTACAGTCTGTCTTGAAAGAATCTATTCGTCTCGACGAGCAGATTGCAAATTTGGGCCGGCAACATGCCTGGCTAGATAACCACACTCTCCAACTCGAAGGTGAGCCTTTATAAATTTTTGTGTTTATTATAAAAATTTGGCTGAGTCTTGACTTTTCTGTATCATTCTTGCATTTGAGAACAATGATCTCCTCCGATGTGTTACTACCCTCGAGAAGGACCTTAACATTGTGGAGATGAAAAAGGATGAGGCACTCGCAACCCTCAAGCGCTCTGAGCAGGAGTCAAAGAGGTGCGAAGATGACCTCGCGGCCACCGTGGCTGAGCGAGAGAAGGTGTTCGTAGAAAAACTTCACTCCATCATGAAAGCGCTTTCAGGTATTCTGCTGCTGTAGTTTTTTTTCTTCATAAAGAATTTACTTTTCCTCCTTTGTTTGGCATTTCATGACTTTAATCATGGGTTTTATGCAGATGCTACTGGGTGAGTTTTGACCCCCAAGTGCTTACTCGCGATGATGTGTTGGCCAGCGCCATGGCCGCAGTCGAAGATCGCATCGTCGATGTTCAGGACTCACTCAAGAAGGCCAAGGCTGCTCTTGGGTGTCTTTAGGAGGAGATGTTTCCCAAGTCCAAGCTTATTGAAGATCTTGATGGCCTCGCCGAGTCCTTCGCCGGTGGTGTTCCCATGGAATACAAGAATGCGCAGAAAGGATTCGGTGCTACCATGGCGCTTACAATGGCACATGCCCATGGTGTCAACTTAGACCCTAGCCAAGTCTCGACGATGATGCCAATTGCTGCAGATGGCCAACAGGTAGTTTTTCCCCCTTTGCCACTCATTGTCACAAATATGGGCCTAGGCTCATAGAGACACTCGCGAGGTACTCGGAGGAGCAGAAAAGGTCGAAGACGGTGAAGGCCACGTCAGGGGCTGTAGCTGAGAAGGCCACATCATCGGAGGTGGCCACAGAGTCGATGAAGCCCCCGAGTGCCAATGCGTAGTTGTAGGCATAGTCGTGTTATCCTTTTTGTAATCTTGCTGGTGCTTGCATACCTTATTGTGAATTATGGTTGTGGGGAGAGTCCCCTGTCAAAACTTGTTAAGTTTGATGCTTGGTTCTTTGGTGATTTTGTTCCTTTCAAGTGATGGCTCTTATTCCCTTATTCTGTTTCTTGGTTAGGGACCTTTGAATGATTCACCTGATGCGCCCTCTGCTGACGCGCCTGGTCCATCCTCCCCTGGTGAACCTATGGCGCAGCCACGTTCGAAGGTGGAGGAGCTATCATTGCTATCTCGACTGCACGACCACGTGAAGCATTTAGAGCGAGAGGCACCAGTCGTCCGTGGGATTGCCGATGTCTGGAAGTCGAAGGCGGAAAAAGCTTTGGAGCGGGAAGCTTATCTGCTTCGCGAGGTGGCTCAGCTTAATGACCAACTTCAATGTTAGTTTGTCCGGATCCCTTTTCTTTTCTTGTGTAACTTGTAATGGCGACTCACTCTTTCGCTGCTTGATTGTCCTTTGCAGTTGTTAGTCTTCGTCTCCCGTAGGAATAGAAGGACCATGTAAGTATTCGACGGAACTGCCTGACCCAAGAGTAGCTGGAAGCTATCGGGTACTTCTGGGTTGACCGGGATCATGCAGTCGCGTTGGCGACGCTGCAAGATCGCGTGTCTCAGGTGATGCACTACTTGAAGAAGGCGCGGTCATGCTTGAAGCAGATCTTCCGAGCGATGTTTCCCTTGGATGTAGTACCCTCAAGCCTCCTAGCCCTGATGAGGAAATTCCAAAGTGCCTATGCGATTCGCGAGTGTGTGCACTAGTACTTGGTTGCGGGTGCCAAGGCTGTGCTGGCCCTTGTGCGCCTACATCGACCCGACATGGACTTGGGTGTCGTTGTTGTAGGGCCACCACCACCTCTAGAGGGTATGGCGTGGAACATGGTGCCCCATTATCGAGTTGTCAATCAACCAGCCAAAGACATTGTCAAGCTGTTTGACCAGCGTACCAAAGTTCTTCTTTTGCGCCAGTAGAGTAGTTTTGGACCTGTACAAAGATGTATAGGTGTTGTATAGTTCGTATAGTTTTGACTGGGTGTTTTGATACCCGTATTGTATGTAAAAGCTTGCTAGCTTGTGTGTTTTTCGAGTGACTTGTGTTATGTGGTGCCTTTTCGTTAGCTTGACATGTACTTATCTCAACACCTTGCCAACCTGCCAGATGCGTTGCAGCTGGGCTGGGTTTTCTCAAGGGTTCGATTAATAGGATGTCAGCTACTCAGGCTACCGCGATGCTCGTGTGACGAGGTAAACAGGGTGGCGTAGCCCCTGAGTGCAAAATAGCAATGTAAATAAAAGCAGAACACGAGGTTGGAGGCACTTAGCTTTATTTATTTGTAGAATATCAGGGGGTACAATGTTTGGCCAAGTAGCCTAGTTGAGTAGCCATATTGAAAAATAAAAAACATCTAAGGGTATAAACGACGTAGCTACGCGATGTTCTAGGGGCTAGAGTATGCGACTCCACTCTCTACGTCCTTCGGGCGATAGGCGCCACCTGGGATTACTTTGGTAATCACATAGGGTCCCTCCCAGGGGGACTCGAGGTTGAGGTGTCCTTTCTACTTCAGTCGTAGGACAAGGTCTCCTTCGATGAAGGACCTTGGACATAGCCGCTGGCTATGGTAGTTGCGGAGGCTTTGCTGATAGATCGTGGATCGCTCCGCCGCGATCTCGCGTGCTTCGTCAAGGAGGTCGACAGAGTCTTCGAGTGCGGTCTGATACGTCGTAAACGTATCTATAATTTTTGATGTTCCATGCTTGTTTAGTATCTACTTTCTTTTGTTTTGTTCACACTTTGAGGTATTTTTATACATTTTCTGGAACTAACCTATTAACAAGATGCCATAGTGCCAGTTGCCTATTTTCTGCTATTTTTGGTTTCAGAAAAGCTAGTAAAGAAATATTCTTGGAATTGGACGGGACAAAAGCCCAAGTCAATATTTTACCCGAAGCAATATGGAGACCGAAGGGGAGACGAAGTGACGCACTGATGTCTACGCACTTCTATTCTTGTAGACAGTTGCTGGGCCTCCAAGTGCAGAGGTTTGTAGAACAGCAGCAAGTTTGCCTTAAGTGGATTACCCAAGGTTTATCGAACTCAGGGAGGAAGTGGTCAAAGGTATCCCTCTCAAGCAACCCTGCAATCAAGATACAAGAAGTCTCTTGTGTCCCCAACACACACAATACACTTGTCAGGTGTATAGGTGCACTAGTTCGGCGAAGAGATAGTGAAATACAAGTGGTATGGATAATTATAAGTGGTAACGGTGCTAGAAAAGAGCTTGGCGGGTAGGAAGAGACTAAAGGCAATCTGAAATAAAGATGGAAGCAAGCAAACATGTAACAGATCTAGTTGCAAATGGTGTTTCAATGCTTAGAAACAAGGCCTAGGGATCATACTTTCACTAGTGAACACTCTCATATAAATATCATCTCTTTATGATACTACTCTGAACTACTCTCCGGTTGGACACTCTAATCCATGGTAGGGCTATAATAACACTCCTCAAAGTTCATATTCCCCATCTAGATAACCCCACACTGTCACCTTGAGTGCTAGATGGTTCCAACAAACACCACAATTTCATAGAGACATCCAACTCCAAATATAACTCAAAATAAGTATTTATGTAACCTTAGCCAAAGTGCCACACGGTGTGCACACTGTCAACTTCACACACGTGGGGATAAGCAGAGATTCATTAAAGCACCTGAGTAGCAGAATATATCTATAGATTACAAAGCTCATGATCTCAATAAGATCACGCATAGAGAGAGATGAACACCTAGCTACCGGTAGAGCCCTTAGCCTCGAGGAAGAACTACTCCCTCATCATCATGGGAATCAGCAACAGCGATGGAGGTGGTGGTGGATATCGATGGAGATGGCTCTGGGGGCAATTCCCCATCTCGGCAGGGTGCCGAATTAGAGACTTATGTCCCCCGAATCTCCTCTTCGGTGGCGGCGGCGCTGTAGAACTTTTCATGGAAATCTGATCTGGTTCTTAGGGTTTTCGTCCCGGAGGGATTTTATAGGCGAAGGGGCGATGTAAGAGGGTGGACCAGGGGCCCACACCACCTGGTGGCGCGGCCAGGGAGAATATCATTTTGCGGCCCGAAAGTTGGGGTGCGCAGGCAACGCGGTACCCAAGTTGCCTGTAATCAGCCGCGATGACTACAGTTGGCGTGCCAAATACTCAGAGGGTCTTTTTCGACACGAATTCAACTTTACGTTTCAATACAAAATATCAGGCTAACGCCGTCAAGTTGGGTCCCCCTATCAGTTCTCGCCGTTATGTCGCTCCTGTTGCTTAGGCGGGGTGGCTGTCACGTAGGCTTGCAGCGCTGGCACAGTGGATAGGACAACGCGACCGGCCTAGTGTATTGACGTGACAAAACAAGGCACATATATCGTCGTTATAATTATTTTTTTGTTTACTCAGAAGCTGGAAGGGCCACCGCCACGCGTCTCTCCTTTGGACTTCCGTCCCCGTCGTTAACCACTACCTTAAAAGTGCATTGACGGTTCCACCGTTCGCCTGCCTCGCAGAAACCACTCTTCTTCTTCCTGTCATCTGTCTTCTTCCCGTCTTCTCCTTGTCGCCATGGAAGGTCGTCGCACTCTAGAGACAAGCTTCACTACCCATGAAAATAAGAAGATAGACGTCGTCTACACCAATAAGGAGGAGACAGTGGTGCGAGTCCTGAGGATGTACGAGGGTTGGCTTGAGAAAGACGAGGACAAGTTTGTGGGATTGGACCTCGAGTACACCCCAGAGGACCCATATGAAGGGAGTGAAGTCATCGTTGTTCAACTGGCCATGAGGAAACACGTCCTTGTCTACCACCTCCCCGGTTTGTAGATCTGCTCTCTATAGCTAACCGCTTTTACGGTTTTATCCTCTTGTTCTTTATCCATTTGCTCATCTTGCAATTACTGGATTTTATTTAGGACCAAATAAATTATGACAAGACAATATTGAGAGTCTTGATCTTGCATTTACTAAAATTTTCAAAATTATATTCAGATGATGATCTTGCACTGACAAAATATTTGTAGTTACAAATTTTGGTGACGACAAACTACATACTTTCGTGGTCGACAGAATTGTCCTGGCGCCGATTCCTTGTAGAAAAGGGAATTGTTTTCTGCACTGTCGACAATACAACTGATTTTTTGAAATTTCATCGAGAGGGAATTACAATTCCTGCGCACAACTGGATCGATATTCAGAGTCTTGTCAAGATCCTAGGGGGCTCGAGGAAGCATGGAATGGCATCACTCACAACTAGAATCCTCGATGAGTCGTATGATAGAATGAAGGCAGATTTCCCTACGGATATGCACGATTTCTGGGACGAGTGGCCATTGTCTGATATAAACCGAAGTATGCAGCCATAGATGCTTAAGTGACCTACCAGCTGTACAAGAAGATCCATTTTTTTCTACGTTACCTCGTGTTTTGCCCTATTTGCAAGAGGGAAGATGAGCTTAGGGGAGCCCTTTGTAGAAAATGAAGAATAGCCGAGTTTGAAGCTGCATATGCAAAGGAAATGGCTGCATCTAAAGCAGCTGACAGAGAGGCTGCAGAAGCAGCTGAAAGAGAGCTTGCAGCTGAAGTAGAAGCAGCTGACAGAGAGGCTGCAGCTGAAGCAGCAAACAGAGAGGCAACATCTTCTAGCGGTAACAATGAGGTCTGTGATGCACCGCTAATTGTGCCGCAGGACGCTGAAGATAGGGAAGGCAAGTCAGATCCCAGGTGGGATGAAGCATTTCGTGAGCTGTGGAGTGCCAATAATGTAAGATCCACCTGGAATGATCACAGTTCGTTGCCTAGGAACGATGGCAAGCGCCTCAAGTGGGCTGATGAGAAGTGAATTAAATTTTACTCCTTTGTGTTATGTTTCTATTTTGTGGAACTCATTTATCTTATCAAGATGTCTAGCGCCTCAAGTGAGAGTAGTAAAATAAATTTAACCCTCTTTGTGTTATGTTTGTGTATGTGTCTTGTAGCTTGTCAAGATGGTAGCTTGTTAACTGGCAGTTTGAAAGAGTACCTTTTTCCTCTCTCGCTAAACAGATAATGTTCATTTGGCCCAAATTGGTAGCAAATCTAGAGAAGATTCACTCTTTGATAATTCGTTCCCTTTTGGACCTCTTTTTGCCTCCGATCTGGTAGCAAATCTAGAGCAGCAAATCACACCAGGCAGAATACATTCATTCAGAAAATAAAACAAATGTAGATATAGCTGTGCACAGCTAAATAAGATATAGCGATAGAAAGTAGGTTGCTTAATGAAGTTCGATGCATTCAACCAGAAATAGGATGCAAGCAAAATATAGAAAATCAAAAGAAGCTGCTTAGCAGCAGCAACAGACACATTCAACCCCTCCTTGCATGCGCCTGCGCCTCCGCCTCCTCCCTCCGGCGCTTCCTCCACTTCTTGCTGCCTAGTCCCTTGATCTTGGGGGCCTTGGGCTTGATTGGAGGCATGTGACCCTCTTCGATGGCCACCCGCTGGAGGTTTCGGAGGTGAATGCCGAGAGCCTGGTGTTTAGCGATGTAGGCGTTGACGTTCATGGTCTGGCCACCACTATGGATGTCGGAGCACGGGCCATCTGCATGCTTCACTAAGGAGTTGAAGTCAGTGCCGGCGAGACTCGCCCAAGCAGAAGGCGGTCCCCTTGCAGAAGGGGCAACTATAGTCGCCGCTAGCGAAGAAGTCATCATACTGGCCGGCCTACAGCCTCCTCAGCACCTGACGAGTCTTGGTGTGCCTGGACTCTTCATCGCTGTAGACGTCGCTGCCGTAAACCTATTGGAAGAAAAGGAAAATGGGGGAGTAGATGATGTAAGAAGAACGAGCAATCGAAATGCAAACAAGCGAATCCTAATAAACCAAGATCTAGCATCCAACGATGGGAACAGTAGAAGAACCAGGGAAGGGGAGTAAACCCTAGTTACTGATGACCCACAAGTATAGGGGGTGTATCGCAGTATTTTCGATAAGTAAGAGTGTCGAACCCAACGAGGAGCAGAAGGTGCTGGCTAGTGGTATGGATCAGGAATTCTCTGCACATACTTAGCAAACGGATTTTTAGGGGTTTTTGATAAAGCAAGTAAACGAAGTATGAGTAAATAAAAGACAGTAGGAATAAATGCAGCAAGTGGCCCAATCCTTTATGCAGCAAAGGACAAGCCGGTTGTATTACTTAAGATGACCAAACGTTCTGGAGGACACATGGGAAGACTGTCAAGTGCTTTCGCTTCATATAGTTGATTAATCTTCTTTAGCTTGCTAAGTGTTGTGTGGGTGAACCTGTGCTAATGTACCGACCTTCCTAGGACTAATACATACTTGTGATTATACCCCTTGCAAGCATCCGTAAGTATAAGAAAGTAATTAAGGTAGAAACCTAACCACAACTTTAAACTCTAAGACCCTTACGTCCCTTGTGCAATGGTTTCCTAACAGGGGTTCAGGTTTCTGTCACTCTGGCAACCCCTACGATTAGTAGCCAAATACACAATGCATTCCCCTAGGCCCATATAGGTGAAGTGTCATGTAGTCGACGTTCACGTGACACCACTAGAAGAAGTAGACCACAACTTAAATATCAAACTATTGAATCTTTCTCAACACAACTCCACTACTAACAACATGACTTCTCCCATGTCCTCAAGAACAAAACGAACTACTCACAAGACATCATATGGATCATGATCAGAGATGGGATAATGATGTATAAAAATCTGAACATAAACAATAATTCAATGGTTCACTCAATAGCATCAACTACAGAGAGTAATCAACACCGGGAAAGTTTCCCCTATGAACTATGCAAGATTCAACCCGATTGTTACAACAATATGGAGATGGTGATGAGGGTGCTGATGGTGATGATGGTGATGATGATGATGATCCCGATGAAGTCTAGCTTGATGGTGGTGTTGATGGCGACGATCTCCCCTCTCTGGGAAGGAATTCCCCGCCAGAAATCTGTCTGCCGGAGAGATCTTTCTCTCTCGGTATTTTCCGCCCCGCAGAGGTGGTGGAATCTTTCTATGGTCGCTCCCCGAGTCTTAGGGTTTCGGGAGGATAATATACACCAGAGGGGAGTGCCTGGAGTGGGCCAGGGCGGCCACACCACCTGCTGGCGCGGCCTAGGGCTGCCCGCGCCAGGGGGTGGTGTGGGCCCCCTGTGGCCCATCTCCAGCCCCCCTTCTGGCTTCCTTCGTCTTCTAGAAAAATAGGATTTTCCATGTATTTTCCCGGATTTTCTGATCTTCGCGAATTTTGCCTCCAAACAGCACCTTTTCCACCAGAATCCTGACTGCAGCGGTCCATGCTCCAAAAGTCATCAACCATGCAAAAACAGATGAAATAACATAAGTATCACCTCTCAATATGAAATATATCAATGAATAATAGTGAATTATAACATAGAATAGTGATGCAAAATGGACGTATCAACTCCCCCAAGCTTAGACTTCACTTGTCCCCAAGCGAAACAGAGCTCAATAAACATGGCCTCAGGTTTATGGAGTGAAGAGTCGATAAAAGGATAT
Organism: Avena insularis; assembly: GCA_023614405.1. Classification (NCBI taxonomy): domain Eukaryota; kingdom Viridiplantae; phylum Streptophyta; class Magnoliopsida; order Poales; family Poaceae; genus Avena; species Avena insularis. Next base: position 360,627,616 of record CM042689.1, on the reverse strand, counting down.
AGACAAGAAGCATCACATTCATCAAATACATAGATCATAATAGAAGACAACTCACTATTATATAACTCAACTTGCAATGAGTAAAGGAAACACAATAAAGATACATAAAGTAAATCATAATTGGTAATGGCAAACTTAGCTCTTGGTCAAAGAATAGTTGATAATTTGCTGGAGTTCACAAATAACTGGTTTTTCAATGATAGCTTTCGAAGTAGTAAACATCAAGATAAGAGCAAAGTGCAAAACAAGGAACATAAGCAACATGATTGAATAAATCATAATATGAATGAACGAAACACAACAACTCAAAATACTTGCTGAGATAGAAGGGAGTAGGTTTACCGACTCAACTACAAAGTAAAAGAAAGGCCCTTCGCAGAGGGAAGCAGGGATTGCAAGTCTCATAAATAGCTCCCAAAAATTATGATACTTACTAGCTTTCAGCTCTCATTGCCCCTATCATAGGCATCTTTAGGTGATTAAGGTTAAAGTGATCAAATATGAGGATATGCATTGACAAGTTGTAAACTGAGAATCTCATGTCCCTTGAATACGAGGACCGCTCCTCATGCTACTCAAGTTTAGTCACCGGTAAGTTCTTGTCATCGTACGCATATGTGTATCATAGAGAACCGCCAACAGGGTACCCCTTGCCCGATGATACGGAAGAATCCCCATATCAAAATGACAAGGCAAGTAGACAACAAGCATCTCAACAATCTTCTTATTTACCATGGGAATATGGTGCTTTTTTCTCTCTTTCCTCTTTTCATAATCTCTTTTTTCTTTTTCTCTTTTTTCTCAACAACGGACTCTTTTTTTTATAAGAAGAATGCTTCATAGATGCTCGTTATGGTTACGCTGCAGGTTTCCACCATGTCAGCATGGATTAGACCAGCGACCCAGGTGTTTCTCTAACACATATGCATAACTCCATGGACTTACAAGATCCCCTTTCATTTCACACCGACGACATCCATGCACAAAAGAACATGAAATCAACTTGGTACAAAGTACCAGTGCAATGTTGAAAGCGTTCCCCATGATAGCATGGTTCTGCTAATTCACAACTTACAAAGCGCAAGCATATACGCAACATATGTGAGCACAATGGTTCAAGTTTATTAAGTGCAAGAAAGTAAAGTGTGCCATCAAGTTCGCGAGAGCTTTAATCACTACTTTTCACATAACAAGTTTAATTTGGGAGGTAGATAAAACAAGAATTTACTTGGAATAGCAATAATGTTACTAGGTAGGTATAGTGGACACAAATGGCAAATGTTTTGGTTTAAAGGAGTGGATGCACGAGAAGAATTCCCTCTCAGTACAGGTTTTTGGCTAGCAAGGTTGGGTAGCAAGTATAAGAGTTGAAGCAAACAAACAAACATACAAGTGATAAAGAAAAACATGCAATCTTGCTTGGAAGCACAAACGATCTTAACTATAGAATACTAAACTTATGAGCAAATCAAGAAAGAAAGATGATGAAATTATTTTTCTTTAGAGTACTTCTATCTTTTTCATTCAACTCTCAAAAATAGTGTTGCTACTGACCGAGCCAGGTTTGCCAAAACCAACTAAATTAACTCAATGATCCCAAAGTGATACCAATACTAACAACAAGATCAATCATATAACCATGAATTGAAAACTAAAATAAGCCATGCAAAAGAGTAAATGATAGAACTTCTCATTAATATTCCATAACGGCAACTCACACCAAGGGATACATATCTAACGAGAGAGGGGACACTTCCAAAATGCAAACCATACTACATAATAACTTCTCTATTCATGATACGACTCTACTAATAAGGTAAAAAGATAGAAGATAGTGATGTGATACCGCGGCACTCCCCCAAGCTTGGAACAAACCAAGGGGATGCCAAACCTGATGACGAATTACTCCTTCAGTGGTGGTGGTAATATCTTGATGAGCTCTTTGATCAGTTTCCCCAAGTCCTCAATCTCGCAGGCGAGATTACAAATAAGCTGTGAGTTTTGCTCAATGCGGCTCATGATCATGTCGGGTTGAGAATCCCAACTCTTGTTATTCTTTCCCCACTCTTCCTCCTTGAAGTCTTCTTTTCCTGCATGGCTAGAACGAGGCAAATCCCAATTGGAGGGTAATTTCTCCTTGGGCATATTCTGGTATTGATGCTCATGGATAAGGGTATGGAAATGATTGGTGCGTGGAGGAAGTGACCGTGGAGCCAAACTGTGACGAGGAGCCTTCCCTCCAGTCTGCATCCGTGCAGTCCTTCTAACCCTGGCAGGTTTCGTCACCACTCCAATTCTTGCAATGGTAGTGCCGGTGTGCGAATGTTGGCCTTGCTCCTCTTCACCTTCACTCTTGATCTCCTTCTCCTTCTCGGGGTCTTGGAGGTCTTCCTCCATAGGCTCCTTCCCTTTATCCTTGGCGGACACCATTGTACTTCTAAACTTTCAAAGAGTAGTTCCTGGCAGAAACAGATCGAAACAAAAACACGACGAAAACACGATATACGAACCTCAGGAGATCCGGGGGGGGGGGGGTTATATATTACGAAGTTTCATAACAAAAGAAAGGTACTGGGAGAAAACGAGTTGGAGGCAGAGTCCGGGGTGGACTCACCACCTGGTGGTGCGGCTAGGGGAGGGCCCGCGCCACAGGGTGGTGTGAGCCACCCTGGCTCCGTTTCCGTCCCTTTTTCACTTCGTAGCTTCCCTTATTGACCGAAAACTACAAAAATATAGTTCGATAGTATTTTCGCGGAACTTTTCTTACCAGAACTGTTACCTATTTGAAAGCGGACTCTGCAGGTCTCCGAATTTGGTATCTAGTAGATTCTTCCGGAGTCACCACTTGAATAACATCAACATCTTCATCTTCATACACTTATTACTTGAGTCATAAAACCCTTCTCTTCCTTATTACACCATTATCTCCACTTCCTGGAAATGTCTTTCACACAAAACTTCACACAGTTCTCATTAGCAACATTAGTATAAATGGAGTGATAAAACCTTTTGAGTCCAACTTCAACTGAAAACCATCAAAACATAAACTACTGTAGCAACTCCTTCCGAAAACCCAAAAATAATTCAAAAAGGAAATCGAATAAAGAAGCAAATGCAAGAGTGGCAAAATCTGTCAAAACAGACCAGCAGGTAAAGATCAATTTTTTAGAAAATCTTCTGTTGCTCAAATCAAAAAGTGCAAAACTAATGAAAGTTAAATAACAACCTGGGTCAGAAGCACAAAATATTACAGCTCAATCCGACTTACAGATATCTCTCACGAATTTTTATGGTGAAGCACAAAAATCTGTTTCGGGACAGCAACTTCCCCAAATATTACTTCTCTCTCATTAGAGGTCGATCTTGACACAAAAACCAAACAAAACGGATAAGGAGCGGTTATTACTGAAGTAATAGCTTCCAAGACTCAAAGAAACAAAAACAAACTGAAAGCAAAAACAAGTTGGGTTGTCTCCCAAAAAGCTCTTTCTTTATAGCCATTAAGATGGGCATGATAATTTTGAAGACGCTCTCATAGGAATATGAATTGAAGCGAAGGAGAGCATTAAGAAGAAAAAATACACACATTTAAGTCTAACCCACTTCCTATGCAAGGGAATTTTGTAAACAAACAAGTTATTGAAACCAGAGACCACTAGCATAAGAAGGCAAAAGAAGTGCAACATAAAAACTTTCAGCATAAAACGAGGAAACTTGATATTATTGAGATGCATAAGAACACTTTTCCCTCTCTCATAATAACTTTCAGTATTATGCATAAACTTAAAAATATAGCTATCACAAGGGCCTTCATAACAATGATCACTTATTCTAACATAAAACACGGGAATACTAGCTCTCATAACACTACTTTGTGAAACAATATTAGAGGTATCCTTACAAAGGATAGTGTGTCCCTCTTCTACATACTTAGTGACAAAGTCTTTCACATTTGCTATAATAGGTTCATCAACCGTTTGTTATTAGGTTCAACAGCTTTATTTGTACTTTCATTAACCATACTAGCTATCATAGAATGTTCCTTTATCTTACATGGGAATGGGATTTTCTCAATGTAATGTTTAGGTAAGACATGATTAGTAGTATAAACTTCAGTATTTCTTGCAGGAACACTCTTAGAAACATCTTTATAAGGTTCATGATACTTATTCCACTTCTTTTTAGGCACTTCAATGTAGGAAGCAAAAGCCTTGAAATAAGAAGCAATAGCTTGAGAGTCTAGACCATAAGCATTTTTAATATTTTGAAAGTCATCAGTTCCCATAAAAGATTCAATGCATTCATAATCATAATTTATACCTGACTTTCTACCTTTGTCATTCTCCCATGCTTCAGCATTATCTTGAATACGGTCCAGAAGATCCCATTTAGTTTCTTCTTCCATGCGAGTGAATGATCCAGCACACGAAGCATCCAATAAATCCTTGTCATGTAGAGGAAGCCTTGCATAAAAGTTACTGATAATAATATTGTTGGGGAGCTCATGAATGGGACATTTGAGCATTAGTAACTTCAATCTCCCCCAAGCTTGAGTTGTACTCTCTCCATCAAGAGGCCGAAAGTTGTATATTTGATTCTGATCTTTATGAATCTCACTAGGAGGATAAAACTTTGAATAAAAGAGAGGTACTATGTCCTCCCATTCCAGAGCTTGACCATTCTTTAGCAGCTTATACCATTCCCCAGCTCTTCCTTTCAGTGATAATGAGAATAACTTCTTCTTAACTTGATCTGTAGTAATACCTGCACACTTGAATAACCCGCATAATTCCTGTATAAAGAGTAAATGATCACCAAGATGGACAGTTCCATCCCCAACATAGTAGTTATCCATAACATGATCAATAATTCTTGTAGGTATTTTAAAAACATCATTCTCAGCAGGTGGTGGCTTATCTACTACCTTAGCAGTGGTAGTAGCATTGCCAAATAAGAAAATCAGCGAATTATCCATAACAAAAATAAAGCAACTAGCAGAAGTAAACAATACTCACAGTAGAAGTTTCCTTTACCAGTTCCACTCTCCAATAGCGCTTCACTCCCCGGCAACGGCGCCAGAAAATAGTCTTGATGACCCACAAGTATAGGCGGTGTATCGCAGTATTTTCGATAAGTAAGAGTGTCGAACCCAACGAGGAGCGTAGGTCTTTGGCTAGTGGTATGGATCAAGAATTCTCTGCAAATACTTAGCAAACGGATTTTAGGGGTTTTTGATAAAGCAAGTAAACAAAGTATGAGTAAATAAAAGACAGTAGGAATAAATGCAGCAAGTGGCCTAATCCTTTATGCAGCAAATGACAAGCCGGTTGTATTACTTAAGATGACCAAACGTTCTCGAGGACACATGGGAAGACTGTCAAGTGCTTTCGCTTCATATAGTTGATTAATCTTCTTTAGCTTGCTAAGTGTTGTGTGGGTGAACCTGTGCTAATGTACCGACCTTCCTAGGAATAATACATACTTGTGATTATACCCCTTGCAAACATCCGTAAGTATAAGAAAGTAATTAAGGTAGAAACCTAACCACAGTTTTAAACTCTAAGACCCTTACGTCCCTTGTGCAATGGTTTCCTAACGGGGGTTCAGGTTTCACATCCGCAACCCCTACGATTAGTAGCCAAATACACAATGCATTCCCCTAGGCCCATATAGGTGAAGTGTCATGTAGTCGACGTTCACATGACACCACTAGAAGAAGTAGACCACAACTTAAATATCAAACTATTGAATCTTTCTCAACACAACTCCACTACTAACAACATGACTTCTCCCATGTCCTCAAGAACAAAATGAACTACTCACAAGACATCATATGGATCATGATCAGAGATGGGATAATGATGTATAACAATCTGAACATAAACAATAATTCAATGGTTCGCTCAATAGCATCAACTACAAAGAGTAATCAATACCGGGAAAGTTTCCCCTATGAACTATGCAAGATTCAACCCAGTTGTTATAGCAATATGGAGATGGTGATGAGGGTGGTGATGGTGGTGGTGATGATGATGATCGCGATGAAGTCCAACTTGATGGTGGTGTTGATGGCGATGATATCCCCTCTCCGGGAAGGAATTCCCCCGACATAAATCTGTCTGCCGGAGAGATCTTTCTCTCTCAGTGTTTTTCGCCCCGCAGAGGCGGCGAAATCTTTCTATGGTCGCTCCCCGAGTCTTAGGGTTTCGGGAGGATAATATACACCAGAGGGGAGTGCCTGGAGTGGGCCAGGGCGGCCACACCACCCGCTGGCACGACCTAGGGCTGCCCGCGCCAAGGGGTGGTGTGGGCCCCCTGTGGCCCATCTCCAGCCCTCCTTCTGGCTTCCTTCGTCTTCTAGAAAAATAGGATTTTCCATGTATTTTCCCGGATTTTCTGATCTTCGCGAATTTTTCCTCCAAATAGCACCTTTTCCATCAGAATCCTGACTGCAGCGGTCCATGCTCCAAAAGTCATCAACCATGCAAAAACAGATGAAATAACATAAGTATCACCTCTCGATACAAAATATATCAATGAATAACAGTGAATTATAACATAGAATAGTGATGCAAAATGGACGTATCAGTTACCTCCGACCATGGGTCATTGATGCCAGTGTCGTAGGGGTTCAGCGGAGCGATGTACTCATCTGGACCGTAGGGGCCCCTGAAGACCTGGATCTGCTCGTGACCGGCGGGAGCCTCCTCACCGGCGGCTACGTCGGTAGAAGGGACGGGGGCCTGGACGGGAATGGCGGCTGCCATCAATGCCTCGACGGGGGCCTGGACAGGGACGGTGACTGCTTTCAACGCGTCGAGGAGGACCGACGAGGAGACGGGGGCTCCTCGCTGGCGGCCTTGGAGGCGATGATGGCTACCGTATCCTCCTCCGCCATCATCGGCATGGATGGGGTATTCTCGGGAGTTTGCACATGGTGGTGGGACAGTGGAGAGAGTTGCGTGGGGAGAGTGAGCGAGAGTGAGAGTGGGTGTGCAGAGATGGGCTCTATAGTTAAGGTGAATGGAATCAAGGAACGTTTCGTTGCACCACCGTGCAACGCGCCGCTCATTCTACTACACCGTGCACCGCGACACGCGCACGGTACGTCACGTTTTTTTCCCGGGCCATGCATGGCAGTTCTGTATTGAGCCGCATGCAAAGGGCGCATACACAATTTCTATGTATGAAGTTTGACACGGCCTTAAAATTGGCGATAATTAAAAGTGGAAATGTAGAGGGGAAGGTAGGTGGCTGTACAGCGAGATTTGTGGGGTTGTACTAGATCGGGTAGAGGGATGTGTTGATGACTATGAGTGACTCGATGAAGGAGGAGACGTTAGGTCTCGTCGATCTCAACTCTTCGGCCTCCGGCTAGCGCGTGCAAGTTTCTTACGGTGCGGCCTAGTTGGAAGTGAGATTGAGAGCCGCTGCGTAAAAAATGGGATATGTCTTATTAAAATCAAGTGGCAATAAATTGCAGCTATCCATCGACGACCGTGCACTCGATGATGCATGTGTTGTGGCATAGTAGTAGTAGTTGTAGGCTTTTTAGACTTGATTAAACATGACATGACTAGTCGACGACTTTTTCCATGGACGGCTTCGTGTTACTTCTTGTAGAAGTCTCGCTGAGGGAGACGTCCGTGCTGTCTCACGCTGTACTGTGAGGGGCATGACATGTGCAACGATCATTGTTGGATCACACAGAATCAACGGTTGGTGCACACGATCCGCGTGACAACTGTGACAACCAATCAGGGAGTAGCAGACAGAGTGAGCACAAGTTTGGGCTTCTACAAAAGATAGAGAGGGGGGCAAAACTAAGTAGTATCAAAAAACCAAGGGCAAAACTGAGTAGTATAAAAAATGGAAAGTGAGTGCCTTGTACAATGAAATACATCATGGCATACATCAAATTATGCCAAGATAGATCCACTAGAGTTCATTGGATGTGTGTTCTTCTCATAAACCACATGGACCCACTAGAGTTCATTGCATGTGTGTTATTGTCATAAACCACATGGATCCACCAGTGTCATTGCATGTGTGTTCTTTACATAAACCACATGTTGATCCACCCATGTCATTGCATGTGTGTTCTTTTCATGAACCACATATGGATCCACCAGTGTCATTGAATGTGTGTTCTTTTCATGAACCACAGCTAGAGACATTGCATCTCTGTTCTTTTCATTATCCACACCCAGTGTCATTGCATGTGTGTTCTTCTTAGAAACCACACACGGATCCATCAGTGTGATTGCATGTGTGTTCTTTTTCATGAACCACAACAAGAGTCATTGGATGTGTGTTCCTCTCACAAACCACATAAGGATCTAATAGTGCCATTGGATGTGTGTTCTTTTCATGAACCACACCTAGTGTCATTGTATGTGCGTTCTTCTCACAAACCACACATGGATCCACCAGTGTCATTGCATGTCTGTTCTTCTCACAAACCACACAGGGAACCACCAGTGTCATTGCATGTGTGTTCTTTTCATTAAACCACACATGGATTCACCAGTGTCATTGGATGTCTGTTCTTTTCATGAACCACACACAGAGTCATTGCATGTCTGTTCTTCTGACAAACCACACATGGATCCACCGGTGTGATTGCATGTGTGTCCTTTTCACAAACCACATATAGATTCATTTGCTTGCCTGTTCTTGTCACAAACCACACATGGATCCACCAGTGTCATTGCATGTGTGTTCTTTTCATGAACCACAGCTAGAGTCATTGCATGTGTGTTCCTTTTCATGAACCACAGCTAGAGTCATTGCATGTGTGTTATTTTCATTAACCACAGCTAGAGTCATTGCATGTATGTTCTTTCCACAAACCACATATGGATCCACCAGTGTCATTGCATGTTTGTTCTTTTCATTAACCACAGCTAGAGTCATTGCATGTCTGTTCTTCCCACAAATCACACATGGATCCACCAGTGTGATTGCATGTCTCTTCTTTTCACAAACCACAGCCAGTGTCATTGCATCTATGTTCTTTCCACAAACCACATATGGATCCACCAGAGCCACTGGATGGGTGTTCTTTTCACAAACCACAACTAGAGTCATTGCATGTCTATTCTTTTCATGAACCACAGCCAGAGTCATTGCATGTCTGTTCTTCTCACAAACCACACATGGATCCCTTAGTGTGATTGCATGTTTGTTCTTTTCACAAACCACATATGGATCCACTAGTGTCGTTGGATGTGTGTTCTTTTCATGAACCACACCCATAGTCATTGCATGTATGTTCTTTTCCCAAAGCACACATGGATCCACCAGTGCCATTGGATGTGTGTTATTTTCATGAACCACAGCTAGAGTAATTGCTTGTGTGTTCCTCCCACAAACCACATAAGGATACACCAATGTCATTGCATGTGTGTTCTTCTCAAAAACCATACATGGATCCACCAGTATCATTGCATGTCTGTTCTTTTCACAAACCATAGCTAGAGTCATTGCATGTCTGTTCTTTCCACAAACCACATATGGATCCACCAGTGTAATTGGATGTGTATTCTTTTCATTAACCACAGCTAGAGTCATTTCATGTGTGTTCTTTCCAGAAACGACATATGGATCCACCAGTGTCATTGGATGTGTGTTCTTTTCATGAACAACACCCAGTGTCATTGCACGTGTGTTCTTTTCATTAAACCACACATGGATCCACCTGTGTCATTGGATGTCTGTTCTTTTCATGAACCACACCTAGTGTCATTGCATGTCTGTTCTTCTCACAAACCCCACATGGATCCACCGGTGTGATTGCATGCGTGTTCTTTTCACAAACCATAGCTAGAGTCATTTGCATGCCTATTCTTGTCACAAACCACACATGGATCCATCGGTGTCATTGCATGTCCGTTCTTTTCATTAACCACAACTAGAGTCATTGCATGTCTGTTCTTCCCATAAACCACACATGGATCCACCAGTGTCATTGGATGTGTGTTCTTTTCATGAACCACACCCAGTGTCATTGCATGTGTGTTCTTTTCACAAACCACATAAGGATACACCAGTGTCATTGGATGTGTTTTCCTTTTATGAACCACACCCAGTGTCATTGCATGTGTCTTCTTCTCACAAACCACACATGGATCCACCAGTGTCATTGCATGTGTGTTCTTTTCATTAACCACAGCTAGAGTCATTGCATGTATGTTCTTTCCACAAACCACATATTGATCCACAAGTGTCATTGCATATCTGTTCTTTTCATTAACCACAACTAGAGTCATTTCATGTTTGTTCTTTCCACAAACCACACATGGATCCACCAGTGTGATTGCATGTCTGTTCTTTTCACAAACCACAGCCAGTGTCATTGCATGTATGTTCTTTCCACAAACCACATATGGATCCACCAGTGTCACTAGATGTGTCTTCTTTTCACAAACCACAGCTAGAGTCATTGCATGTCTGTTCTTTTAATGAACCACAGCTAGAGTCATTGGATGTGTGTTCTTTTTCACAAACCACATAAGGATCCACCAGTGTCATTGGATGTGTGTTCTTTTCATGAACCACACCCAATGTCATTGCATGTGTGTTCTTCTCACAAACCACATAAGGATCCACCAGTGTCATTGGATGTGTGTTCTTTTCATAAACCACACCCAGTGTCATTGCATGTGTGCTTCTCACAAACCACACATGGATCCACCACTGTCATTGCATGTCTGTTCTTTTCATTAACCACACCTAGTATCATTGCATATCTGTTCTTCCCACAAACCACACATGGATCCACCAGTGTGATTGCATGTGTGTTCTTTTCACAAATCACAGCTAGTGTCATTGCATGTATGTTCTTTCCACAAACCATATATGGATCCACCAGTGTCACTGGATGTGTGTTCTTTTCACAAACCACATAAGGATCTACTAGGGTCATTGGATGTGTGTTCTTCTCATGAACCACACGTGGATCCACCAGTGTCATTGCATGTCTGTTCCTCTAAACAAACCACATAAGGATCCACCAATGTCATTGCATGTCTGTTCTTTTCATTAACCACACCCAGTGTCATTGCATATCTGTTCTTCCCACAAACCACACATGGATCCACCAGTGTGATTGCATGTGTGTTCTTTTCACAAACCACGGCCAGTGTCATTGCATGTGTGTTCTTCTCACAAACCATATAAGGATCCACTAGTGTGATTGCATGTGTGTTCTTTTCATGAACCACACATGGATCCACCAGTGTGATTGCATGTGTGTTCTTTTTATGAACCACATATGGAGTCATTTACATGTATGTTCTTCTCACAAACCACATATGGATCCACCAGTGTCACTGGATGTGTGTTCTTTTCACAAACCACAACTAATGTCATTGCATGTCTGTTCTTTTCATGAACCACAACTAGAGTCATTGCATGTCTGTTCTTCTCACAAACAACATAAGAATCCACCAGTGTCATTAGATGTGTGTTATTCTCATGAACCACACCCAGTGTCATTGCATGTGTGTTCCTTTCACAAACCACATAAGGATCCACCAGTGTCATTGCATCTCTGTTATTTTCATGAACCATACCCAGTGTCATTGAATGTGTGTTCCTCTCACAAAAACAAATGGATCCACCAATGTTATTGGATGTGTGTTCTTTTCATGAACCACACCCAGTGTCATTGCATGTGTGTTCTTCTCACAAACCACACATGGATCCACCAGTGTCATCGTGTGTCTGTTCTTCTCACAAACCACACATGGATCCACCAGTGTGATTGCATGTCTATTCATTTCACAAACCACATATGGATCCACCAATGTCAATGGATGTGTGTTCTTTTCATGAACCACACCAGAGTCATTTGCATGTGTGTTCTTTTCACAAACCACACATGGATCCACCAGTGTCATTGGATGTGTGTTCTTTTCATGAACCACAACTAGAGTCATTGCATGTGTGTTGTTCTCACAAACCACATAAGGATACACCAGTGTCATCGCATGTGTGTTCTTCTCACAAACCACACATGGATGCACCAGTGTCATTGCATGTCTGTTCTTTTCACAAACCATAGCTAGAGTCATTGCATGTCTGTTCTTTCCACAAACCACATATGGATCCACTAGTGTAATTGGATGTGTGTTCTTTTCATTAACCACAGCTAGAGTCATTGCATGTGTGTTCTTTCCACAAACCACATATGGATCCAACTGTGTCATTGGATGTGTGTTCTTTTCATGAACCACACCCAATGTCATTGCATGTGTGTTCTTTTCATTAAACCACACATGGATCCACTAGTGTCATTGGATGTCTATTCTTTTCATGAACCACACCCAGTGTCATTGCATGCGTGTTCTTCTCACAAACAACACATGGATACACCGCTGCTATTGCATGTGTGTTCTTTTCACAAACCACAACTAGAGTCATTTGCATGCCTGTTCTTCCCACAAAACACACATGGATCCACCAGTGTCACTGGATGTGTGTTCTTTTCATGAACCACACCCAGTGTCATTACATGTGTGTTCTTTTCACAAACCACATAAGGATACACCAGTGTCATTGGATGTGTTTTCTTTTCATGAACCACACCAAGTGTCATTGCATGTGTGTTCTTCTCACAAACCGCACATGGATCCACCAGTGTCATTACATGTGTGGTCTTTTCATTAACCATAGCTAGAGTCATTGCATGTATGTTCTTCCCACAAACCACATATTGATCCACAGTGTTATTGCATGTCTATTATTTTCATTAACGATAACTAGAGTCATTACATGTCTATTCTTCCCACAAACCACACATGGATCCACCAGTGTGATTGCATGTCTGTTCTTTTCACAAACCATAGCCAGTGTCATTGCATGTATGTTCTTTATACAAGCCACATATGGATCCACCAGTGTCACTGGATGTGTGTTCTTTTCACAAACCACAGCTAGAGTCATTGCATGTCTGTTCTTTTCATGAACCACAGCTAGAGTCATTGCATGTCTGTTCTTTTTCACAAACCACATAAGGATCCACCAGTATCATTGGATGTGTATTCTTTTCATGAACCACACCCAGTGTCATTGCATGTGTGTTCTTGTCACAAACCACATAAGAATCCACCAGTGTCATTGGATGTGTGTTCTTTTCACGAACCACACCCAGTGTCATTGCATGTGTGTTCTTTTCACAAACCACACATGGATCCACTAGTGTCATTGCATGTATGTTCTTTTGATTAACCATACCCAGTGTGATTGCATGTCTGTTATTCCCACAAACCACACATGGATCCACCAGTGTGATTGCATGTGTGTTCTTTTCACAAACCACAGCCAGTGTCATTGCATGTATGTTCTTTCCACAAACCACATATGGATCCACCAGTGTCACTAGATATGTGTTCTTTTCACAAACCATAGCCAGAGTCATTGGACGTGTGTTCTTTTCATGAACCACAACTAGAGTCATTAGATGTGTGTTCTTCTCACAAACCATATAAGGATCCACCAGTGTCATTGGATGTGTGTTCTTTTCATGAACCACACCTAGTGTCATTGCATGTGTGTTCTACTCACAAACCACATAAGGATCCACCAGTGTGATTGCATGTGTGTTATTTTCATGAACCACACATGGATCCACCAGTGTGATTGCATGTGTGTTCCTTTCATGAACCACATATGGAGTCATTTGCATGTCTGTTCTTTTCATTAACCATAGTTAGAGTCATTGCATGTCTGTTCTTCCCACAAACCACACATGGATCCACCAGTGTGATTGCATGTCTGTTCTTTCCACAAACCACAGCTAGTGTCATTGCATGTATGTTCTTTCCACAAACCAAATTGGATCCACCAGTGTCACTGGATATGTGTTCTTTTCACAAACCACAACTAGAGTCATTGGATGTGTGTTCTTTTCATGAACCACAACTAGAGTCATTGGATGTGTGTTCTTCTCACAAACCACATAAGGATCCACCAGTGTCATTGGATGTGTGTTCTTTTCATGAACCACACCCAGTGTCATTGCATGTGAGTTGTTCTCACAAACCACATAAGGATCCACCAATGTGATTGCATGTGTGTTATTTTCATGAACCACACATGGATCCACTAGTGTGATTGCATGTGTGTTCTTTTCATGAACCACATATGCAGTCATTTGCATGTATGTTCTTTTCATTAACCATAGCTAGAGTCATTGCATGTCTGTTCTTCCCACAAACCACACATCGATCCACTAGTGTGATTGCATGTTTGTTCTTTTCACAAACCACAACTAGTGTCATTGCATGTATGTTCTTTCCACAAACCACATATGGATCCACCAGTGTCACTGGATGTGTCTTCTTTTCACAAACCACAACTAGAGTCATTGCATGTCTATTCTTTTCATTAACCACAACTAGAGTCATTGGATGTGTGTTCTTTTTCACAAACCACATAAGGATCCACCAGTGTCATTGGATGTGTGTTCTTTTCATGAACCACACCAAGTGTCATTGCATGTGTGTTCTTTTCACAAACCACATAAGGATACACCAGTGTCATTGGATGTGTGTTCTTTTCATGAACCACACCCAGTGTAATTGCATGTGTGTTCTTCTCACAAACCACACATGGATCCACTAGTGTCATTGCATGTCTGTTCTTTTCATTAACCACACCCAGTGTCATTGCATGTCTGTTCTTCCCACAAACCACACATGGATCTACCAGTGTGATTGCATGTGTGTTCTTTTCACAAACCACAACCAGTGTCATTGCATGTTTGTTCTTTCCACAAACCACATATGGATCCACCAATGTCACTAGATGTGTGTTCTTTTCACAAACCACAACTAGAGTCATTGGATGTGTGTTCTTTTCATGAACCACAGCTAGAGTCATTGGATGTGTGTTCTTCTCACAAACCACATAAGGATCCACCAGTGTCATTGGATCTGTGTTCTTTTCATGAACCACACCCAGTGTCATTGTATGTGTGTTCTTCTCACAAACCACATAAGGATCCATCAGTGTGATTGCATGTGTGTTATTTTCATGAACCACACATGGATCCACTAGTGTGATTGCATGTGTGTTCTTTTCATGAACCACATATGGAGTCATTTGCATGTATGTTCTTCTCACAAACCACATATGGATCCACCAGTGTCACTGCATGTCTGTTCTTTTCACAAACCACATATGGATCCACCAGTGTCATTGGATATGTGTTCTTTTCATGAACCACACCCAGAGTCATTGCATGTCTATTCTTTTCACAAACCACACATGGATCCACCAGTGTCATTGGATGTGTGTTCTTTTCATGAACCACAACTAGAGTCATTGTTGTTGGGTTCGCAGCATAGAAAACAAAAAATTTCCTACGATGAGAACTATACACCAAGATCTATCTACTAGATACAAGCAACGTGTGGATATACATCCATGGAGAACTTACCCTTGAAGACAACAAAGTTTTGTTAACGAGTAGGAACTCGTGGATGATGTAGTCGTACGCTTGCCGATCTCAAGATCGTGTGGAAGTCCTAGCGCCGCAAACCAGCAGCGCATCCGCACTCGCACACACGTTCAAGCCATCGAACAACCTCTGCCTCCTTGCTCCAGCGATGCAGCAGAAGCAGCGATCCTTCCAGACGAAATGCCACCAGGAACATGTATCTCGCTAATCCGAGACCATGGGGGAATAATTCTAGAGGGGAGAGAGATCCTTCACGAGGAGGTGTGAGAAAGAAGGGTGAGAGGGGTGGCCTTTTATAGGAGGAGGGGGGTACTCCCTCCATGGCCGGCGCTGAAGGAGTTATGCCCTAGAGGCAAATAATAAAGTGTATTGTTTGATATATCTACTATATGTTCATAGTACGTTTCATACTATGCTATAACTGTGTTAATATGAAACGTTAATACACATGTGGTATGTAAACAAACCGTGTCTCTAGTTACCTCTAGCGAACTAGTTCATTGGTCATGAGGATGATCTGGGTTTCAAGATCATGGGCATTTATGCCAATTGACAATGAGGTCACGTCATTGGTTGAATGACGTGATATACAAACATCTGATAGTTGTGTCTCAATGTGATCTAGTTACAAAGTTCACCATTGATGATAAAATGCATGAAACCTTGCAACCTGATCCTTAGACTGTGAGATAATGCAAATCACCGTTTTGGAGGGAGCTTAGATGGTTATCAAGTATCATACCATGACTGGGTGATCGAAAAGGTGCCACTCAGGTTTCCCGAAGGAGCGCGTAGAGGAGTACATATCAAGACCAAGATTTGCGAGTCCATGTAACGGATAGATACATATGTGGCCATCTTGGTGACGTTGCATTAACGAAGCTTGCAAGCGTGTGACTGGGTTACAGAATGCAATGGAATGGGAACGAGTAAACAAGTTCATCGGCAATGAGATCGAACTAAGGTATGGAGATATCGAAGATCAAGTCTCGGATGAACTAGGTATCAAGTGGAAAAGGGAACAGAAAACGACTGTTCACGGTTCGAGCGATAAGATTCGTGGAATGCACGAGGGTCATCATGGGCATCCAGGTCCCGCTGATGATCATTGATGTGAGAGGATTCTCAATCATGTCTGGAGTGTTCCCGAACCGAAGGATGTCATGCTTAAGGGTGGGGGCGCTTAGGGATAGATGAGGTACCGTAGGAGAAAAAGGGAGAGAGAAACCGGAATAGTTTCAGGTAACATCCGATGGTGATCGGAAGGGGTTCGGAAGGAGTTCCGAAGCAAAGGAATATGATAATATATGTATTTAAATGTTAATTGGAGAATTAATATTAAATATATATTTTATTTTATTATTAAAGGCTTCTTAATGCTAATGGGCCTCACCCGAAGGGAGGCCCAATAGGGCAAGGCGACTAAGGGAAGGGGGCCGGCCAGCCTTGGCTTGGTGGGCCGCCCAAGTGGGGCCCACCTAGGGCCGGCGGCAGCCCCTAGGTGGCCAGCGAGTGTGGGGTTTAGTCCCACACCGCCTAGCCCCTAGGTGGTGAGCCCCCCTCCTACTATATTTAGGGGTCTTCCCCCACCCCTTTGGAGGCATGCAATTCTCTCATTCTCTCTCATATTCCTCTGAGGACTTCTCTGTAATATTGGGGAGGACCTCGAGGGATTTGAGTTCTCCACCTTCACACTACCGTCGTGTGATCTTCGGTCCGACATCTTCTTCTTATGCTGCCCGGCTGGATCGGAGCCCGGGAGACGTCGCCTACACCGGACGTGTGTAGTACTTCGGAGGCACCACACTTGGGGTGCTGCTCGTCTTCATCAATATACGCCTTCCCGCGTAAGGCGTGCCTCTTTTTTCAAAGGTATGAATACTGTATTCCTTCTCCGTTACTTATGTCTACATAGTATAGATCCTGGTATTAGTGTTCGAGTAGATAGAAATTTTTTGTTTTCTTCTACGGAACCCATAAGTGGTATCAGAGCGGGTCTATGGGTAGACATCTCGTACGGATAGAACACATAGCAATATGTGGGCATTGATTCTCTAGTTGCTACCCTCTTTAGTGTTATTGTTCATATCGCGACACTGTTTGATGAAGCGGCCCCCAACCGACCTCACGTGGTTATTCACGAGACTGGTCCACAAATCAAAGTGGCTTAGGGGGGTGTCTATCTCTCTACAGTAGTTGATATGGCATTGACACTGGAGGGCCCTAAAAAAGGAAGAAGAATGGCAGTCATTGAATCCATGTTGTGGCTCGACGTTCATAGGTGGGAAGGGGTTCTACTGCGAAAGCCCTAAAGCCACGTAAAACATGCAATAGTTAATATAGAAGCATCTATCTTCATTATTGCATAGGGGCAAGTGTTATAACATGGCATTGACAAGTTTGTGAAACTTTAAGACTATTGATGATGATCATAAAGCTATAACCATGTCATAACACTTTACTTTTGAAGTATTACTTATTGTGCTAGTATACTTACTAGACGGTAGCATAATAAGATAATCCCTCATAGTATTATAGTTATCGTATCCCCCTTGTGTGTGCACCACCAAGAAAGTTCTTCGGTATGAGGCGATCCAGGGTTACAGGCCTAGGTGTCAGACATATCTACGTTCGCATACAGTGGGTGTAAGCCATGTTGCACTGCGAATACACACGAGTTAGAACTGGCGAGCCTAGCATGTGTAGACATGGCCTCGGAATACAAGAGACCGAAAGGTCGAGCATGAATCACATGGTTGATGTGAATGACATTGGGGAATGTCCACCTTTGAAACTGCACTGATGGCCATGACGATTGGTGGAGGTGCAGCGGATTGGGATCATGTGATCACTGAAATGAATAGAGGGATGTTCGTTTGAGTGGGAGTTCTTTTAGTTAAAACTTGAACTCATTATTATGAACATAGTATAAATACTTTGCAAATCCTTTATAGATGTCTCGCCCACCCACCTTCAACCTTAGCACTTTCCTCGAGAAGGACAAGCTAAAAACTGATGGAACCAACTTCACCGCATGGTTCCGCAATCTTAGGATCCTCCTAGTCCCCTACAAGTTGACTTATGTCATCGAGGCTGAGCTTCCGGCTAAGCCTGCAGATTCCGCCTCCTAGGACGAAAAGAATGTCTGGCAGTCCAAGGCAGATGATTTCTCCCTCATCCAGAGTGGAATGCTCTATGCCATGGAGCCGGAGCTTCAAAAGCATTTTGAGAAGATGAATGCTTTTGAGATCATTGAGGATCTCAAGGCCGTCTTTGCTCCACAGGCTCGTGCGGAGAGGTATGATGCTTCTGAGCTCTTCTTCTCTGCTAAAATGGAAGAGCACAGCAACATTAGTGAGCACGTGGTCAAAATGTCTGGCTACGTTAAGCGCTTAAACGCCCTGGATTACAAAATCCTGGAGGAGCTCGCTATAGATAGGGTGCTGCACTCGCTGCCCCTAGCTATAAGAGTTTTGTGATGAACTACAACATGCAAGGGATGACTAAGACCCTTGCTGAAGTGTTCGCCATGCTCAAAACTGCTGAGGTAGAAATCAAGAAAGAGCACACAGTGTTGATGGTCAATAAGACCATTAACTTTAAAAGGTCGGGGACAAACGGCAAGGGCAACAAGCCAAAGAAGGATGGTAAAGTAGTTGCCAACACCTCTAAGGCTACTGGGCTCAGCCCTAGGTCCGGTACCATGTGCTATTACTAGAAAGGGGATGGGCACTGGAAACACAATTTCCCCAAGTACATTGAGGACAAGAAAGCCGACAAGATTACCACCAAAGACAAAGGTATATGTGATATACATGTTATAGATGTGTTCCTTACCAACGTCAGGAGCAACACCTGGGTATTTGATACCGGTTCTGTTGCTCACATATGTAACTCCTAACAGGAGCTGTGGAGTAAGAGGCGGCTTGGAAAGGACGAGGTGACGATGCGTGTCAGAAATGGCACGAAAGTCGATGTGGTGGCCGTTGGCACGTTATCTCTACATCTGCCGTCAGGATTGATTCTAGTTTTGAATAAATGCTACTATGTACCCGCATTGAGTATGAATATTGTAAGTGGATCTTGCTTGTTGCAAGATCGTTATTCATTTAAATTTGGAACAAGTGGTTGTTCCATTTATATGGATGATATCTTTTATGTTCATGCGCCTGTGAGTAATGGTTTATTCTTCCTAGATCTTGATTGCAATACTCACATCCATAATATTGATGCTAAACGTTGTAAGCATAATGATGATAATTCCATGTTTTTGTGGCATTGCCGTCTTGGTCACATTGGCGTAAAGAGCATGAAGAAGCTTCATTCATAAGGACTTCTTGGATCATTAGATTTAGAATCTCTTGATACATGTGAGCCATGCCTTATGGGCAAGATGACCAGGACACCCTTCTCCGGCACGATGGAGAGAGCTGCAGACCTACTGGGAATCATACATATGGATGTATGTGGACCAATGAGTGTCTCAACATGCAATGGTTATCGTTATTTTGTTACCTTTACTGACGGTTTGAGTAGATATGGATATATCTAATTAATGAAACACAAGTCTGAAACCTTTGAAAAGTTCAAGGAATTTCAGAAGGAAGTAGAGAATCAACTTAACAAGAGAATCAAGCATCTTCGATCGGATCGAGGAGGCGAGTATTTGAGTTATAAGTTTAACATGCACTTAAAAGACTGTGGGATAATCCCATAACTTACGCCAGCCGGAACACCACAGCGTAATGGTGTGTCGGAATGACGTAACCGTACTCTATTAGATAGTGTGCGGTCCATGATGTCTTTGACTAATTTGTCCGTATCATTTTGGGGATATGTGTTAGAAACCACTGCTTTTATTTTGAACCGAGCACCGTCCAAATCCGTGGAGACAACCCCATATGAGATATGGTATGGCAAGAAGCCAATGTTGTCATTTCTAAAAGTTTGGGGATGTGAGGCTTACGTCAAGAAACTACAGCCTGACAAACTCGAACCTAAATCAGAAAAATGCATCTTTGTGGGATACCCAAGGGAAACAATTGGGTATACTTTCTACAACAAGGCCGAAGGCAAAACGTTTGTCACGAAAGCCGGCACCTTTCTCGAGAAAGAGTTTCTCGCCAAAGGAATTAGTGGAAGGAAAATTGAGTTAGATGAACTTGTTGACCCTTCTCTCCAAATTCCGAGTAGCGCAACGGAAGCTGTTCCGAAACCGCTCTAAACATGGAGGAAGATCCCAATGATGATGATCAAAACAACGACGTCGAGACTCTTGATGTTCGCAGGTCTACAAGAGTTCGTGCCACTCCTAATTGGTATAGTAGTCTTGTGATGTTTGTCATCCTAGATGAACAAGAAGAACCTGCAAACTACAAAGAAGCCATGGATAGTGCTGATTCCGAGAAATGGCTAGAAGCCATGAAATCCGAAATAGGATCCATGTATGAGAACCAAGTTTGGACCTTGGTAGATCTTCCCGAAGGTCGCAAGGCCGTGGAAAATAAATGGATCTTTAAGAAAAAGATAGATGCGGATGGTAATGTGACCATTCACAAAGCTCGACTTGTCGCAAAGGGGTTTCGACAAATTCAAGGAGTCGACTATGATGAGACTTACTCTCTCGTAGTGATGCTTAAGGCTGTCCGGATTTTGCTAGCAATTGCTGCCCATTTCGACTATGAAATTTGGGAGATGGATGTCAAGACCGCATTTCTCAATGGTCACATTGATGAAGAGTTGATCCTAAGGATGCTGGAAAGGTGTGCAAGCTTCAGCGGTCCATTTATGGATTGAAGCATGCATCTCGGAGCTGGAACCAACATTTTGATCAAGTGATCAAGAGTTTTGGATTTGTCCAAAATCAACAAGAGTTCTGTGTTTACAAGAAAGCGAGTGGGAGCTTAGTTGTATTCCTAGTAGTATATGTGGATGACATATTACTCATGGGAAACGACATGGATCTTATGAGAAGCGTGAAAGCATATTTGAGTAGTCAATTTTCCATGAAGGATCTAGGTGAAGCTGCGTACATATTAGGCATCAAAATCTATAGAGATAGATCAAGACGCCTAATTGCATTAAGTCAAAGTACTTACCTTGAGAAGATTTTGAAGAGGTTCAAAATGGAGGATGCCAAAATAGGCTTGGCACCTATAACCAAAGGTAGCATACTGAGTTTATCTCAATGTCCGGTAACGGACACCGATAGAGAAAGGATGTCTTACATCCCCTATGCCTCAGCCATAGGTTCTATCATGTATGCAATGCTAAGTACTCGACCTGATGTGGCATTGGCTCTCAGTTTGGCGAGCCGATACCAAAGTAATCCAGGAATGGATCATTGGACAGTTGTGAAAAATATCCTAAGGTATCTCAGGAAAACAAAGGATATGGTCCTAGTCTATGGAGGCAATGATGAAGCTCTAAACGTAACTGGTTACGTGGATGCGAGCTAGCACTCAGATCCTGATGACTCAAAGTCTCAGACAGGATTTGTGTTTTTGGTGAATGGTGGGGCGGTAAGCTGGAAGAGCAAGAAGCAACCGGTAGTTGCACAATCTACAATGGAGTCCGAATACATCATTGCTGCTGATGCGGCGAATGAGGCTGTTTGGCTAAGGAATTTCATCATTGAACTGGGAGTTGTTCCAAATGCACAAGATCCCGTGATAATCTATTGTGATAACATGGGAGCTATTGCAAATGCAAAGGAACCAAGAACTCATTCCACAGCCAAACGCATCAAGCTACGATTTCACGTCATCCGACAGAACGTTGATGAAGGTGATATCAAGATTTGCAAAGTACACAAGGATCTAAATGTGGTAGATCCGTTGACTAAAGCTCTCATACAAGCCAAGCACGAACAACACCGGGATGCCATTGGTGTTAGGTTCTTGCCTATTGTAAACTAGATTAATTTGTACTCTAGTGCAAGTGGGAGACTGAAGGAGTTATGCCCTAGAGGCAAATAATAAAGTGTATTGTTTGATATATCTCCTATATGTTCATAGTACGTTTCATCTTTGTGCTATAAGCGTATTATCTGACGTTAATACATGTGTGGTATGTAAACAAACCGTGTCTCTAGTTACCTCTAGCGAACTAGTTCATTGGTCATGAGGATGATCCGTGTTTCAAGATCATGGGAATTTATGCCAATTGACAATGAGGTCACGTCATTGGTTGAATGACGTGATAGAAAAACATCCGATAGTTGTGTCTCAATGAGATCTAGTTATAAAGTTCACCATTGATGATAAAACGCATGAAACCTCGCAACCTGATCCTTAGACTGTGAGATAATGCAAATCACCATTTTGCAGGGAGATTAGATGGTTATCAAGTATCATACCGTGACTGGGTGATCGAAAAGGTGCCACTTAGGTTTCCCGAAGGAGTGCATAGAGGAGTACATATCAAGACCAGGATTTTCCAGTCCATGTAACGGATAAATACATATGTGGCCATCTTGGTGACGTTGCATTAATGAAGCTTGCAAGCGTGTGACTGGGTCACGGAATGCAACGGCATGGGAACGAGTAAACAAGTTCATCAGCAACGAAAGGTATGGAGATATCGAAGATCAAGTCTCAGATGAACTAGGTATCAAGTGGCAAAGGGAATGGGAAACGACTATTCACGGTTCGAGCGGTAAGATTCGTGAATGCACGGGGGTCATCATGGGCATCCACGTCCCGCTGATGATCATTGATGTGAGAGGATTCTCAATCATGTCCAGAGTGTTCCCGAACACCAAGGATTTCACGCTTAAGGGTGGGGGTGCTTAGGGATAGATGAGGTACCGTAGGAGAAAAAGGGAGAGAGAAACCGGAATAGTTCCAGGTAACATCCGATGGTGATCGGAAGGGGTTCGGAAGGAGTTCTGAAGCAAAGGAATATGATAATATATGTATTTGAATGTTAATTGGAGAATTAATATTAAATATATATATTTTATTTTATTATTAAAGACTTCTTAATGCTAATGGGCCTCACCCGGAGGGAGGCCCAATAGGGCAAGGCGCATAAGGGAAGGGGGCCGGCCAGCCTTGGCTTGGTGGGCCGCCCAAGTGGGGCCCACCTAGGGCCGGCGGCAGCCCCTAGGTGGCCGGCGGCTGTGGGGTTTAGTCCCACACCGCCTAGCCCCTAGGCGGTGAGCCCCCTCCTACTATATATAGGGGTCTTCCCCCACCCCTTTGGAGGCATCCAATTCTCTCATTCTCTGTCTCATATTCCTCTGAGGACTTCTCCGTAATATTGGGGAGGACCTCGAGGGATTTGAGTTCTCCACCTTCACACTACCGTCGTGTGATCTTCGGTCCGACATCTTCTTCTTCCGCTGCTCGGCTGGATTGGAGCCCGGGAGACGCCGCCTACACCGGACGTGTGTAGTACTTTGGAGGCACCACACTTGGGGTGCTGCTCGTCTTCATCAATATACGCCTTCCCGCGTAAGGCATGCCTCTGTTTGCAAAGGTATGAATATTGTATTCCTTCTCCGTTACTTATGTCTACATAGTATAGATCCTGGTATTAGTGTTCGAGTAGATAGAATTTTTTTGGTTTCTGCTACGGAACCCTTTAGGCGCCTCATGGAGGTGACCCCTCACCTCCCCCATTCATGTGGTGGTAACTCCTTCCACATTAAAATGCCCCTTCACATTCTCTTTTAAAGTCTCCACTTTAAATGCATTAAATTTCTCCAAATTTAATGCTCTCTCATTTAATAAAACTCTCTTATTAAATTTATTCAGAATTTTGTTAATTACTTTAATTAACAAACATTCACATAAAACCCCTGCAACATTTCAATATAACATGCAGAACCAATTTCTGCAATTTCACCCGAAACAGTTTTGGTGTCTATTGAAATAATTCTAGCGCTTTGCAATTGATTCGTCTGAAACACATTTGCTCCAAATGGTGTTGGTGTCCCTTAAGTGTGTCACCCTACGGTTCGTGAATAATGCAGACATGATCGAGACCCCTCTCAGATCAATAATCAGAAGCGGGACTTGGAGATCCATACTGACTCCTACACATTCTACGATGACTTCTGTGATCGTGAGAACCTTTAACATTAGTAACTAAATCCCTTTGTCTTGCGATATATTACATGTCCGAGATTCGATCATCGGTATCTGCATACCTAGTTTGATCTCGTTACCGACATGTACTCTTTTCTTGTTCCCGTGATATAACATTCTAGTGATCACATCACTTGCTTGCAAGCTATCTTAATGTGATATCACCGAGAGGGCCTAGAGTATATCTATCCGTGATTCGGATTGACAAATTCCACTCTTGTTCCATGAGCCTCAACATGACATCTTCGGAGTATCTGAACCCACCTTTATAGTCACCCTTTTACGGTGTGACGTTTGGTGTTATCAAGTTACTCTTCGGATGTCAGCAATTAACATGATCTCATGGTCTAAGGATAAAGATTACTTCGTATGATGTTATAGCAATATAAACATAATGACATTGATCGTAATGCTATACTTCGGATGAATGTTCATCACATCATTTCACAAATGTTGTGACCTCGTTATTAACAACATCCAATGTCCATGATCAGAAAACTTTGATCATCTTGTTAATCAACGAGCTAGTCTATAAGAGAGGCATAACTAGGAACCTTTTATTTGTTTACTAAACACACATGTATTGACGTTTCCTATCAATACAATTATAGCATGCAAAATAAACATCTATCATATACAAGGAATACATAATAACAACTTTATTATTGCCTCTTAGGGCATATTTCCTTCAGTCTCCCACTTGCACTAGAGACAATAATCTTGTTCACATAGTGATAAATCTAACACCCATGGAGTTCTGGTGTTGATCATGTTTTGCCCTAGGGAGAACTTTAGTCAACGGATCCACTACATTTAGGTCCGTGTGTACTTTACAAATCTTTATATCTCAATCCTTGACATGCTCGTGGATGGAGTGAAACCGGCGCTTAATATGCTTGGAATTCTTGTGAGACCTTGGTTCCTTGGCGTTGTCTATGGCTCCATTGTTGTCACAATAGATCACCATTGGGTCCAATGCACTAGGAACCACACCTAGTTCCGTTATGAACTCCTTCATCCAAACCCCTTCCTGTGCCACTTCTGAAGTAGCAACATATTCCGCCTTTGTCGTTGATCTAGCCACCACGGGTTGTTTGGAACTCCTCCAACTAACTGCTGCTCCGTTCAAGAGAAATACATATCCGGATTGAGACTTAGAGTCATCCGGATCGGTGTCAAAGCTAGCATCAACATAACACTTAGCGACTAGCTCTTCTTCACCTCCGTATACAAGAAACATATCCTTAGTTCTTCTTAAGTACTTAAGGATATTCTTGACCGCTATCCAGTGTTCCGAACCTGGATCAGATTGGTACCTACTAGTAAAACTAATAGCATGTGCCACATCCGGTCTTGTACATAGCATGGCGTACATTATAGAGCCTATGGCTGAGGCATAGGGGATCTTATCCATTATGTCTCTTTCTTCCGCCGTAGCCGGACTTTGAGTCTTACTTAATGTCTTGCCTTGCAACATAGGTAAGAACCCCTTCTTATTCGTCCATTTTAAACTTCTTTAAAATCTTATCAAGGTATGTACTTTGCGATAGCCCTATTAGGCGTCTCGATCTATCTATATAGATCTTTATGCCTAATATATATGACGCTTCACCAAGATCTTTCATAGAAAATTTGCTGTTTAGATAACTTTTAACACTGTTTAAAAGATCTATATCATTTCCAATCAATAATATGTCATCCACATATAATATCAGAAATGCCACATTGCTCCCACTCACTTTCTTGTAAATACAAGCCTCTCCATAAGTTTGGACAAATCCAAACTCTTTGATCACCTCATCAAAGCGGAGATTCCAACTCCGGGATGCTTGCTTCAGTCCATAGATGGATCGCTGAAGTTTGCATACCTTATTTGCATCCTTAGGATCGACAAAACCCTTAGGTTGTATCATATACAACTCTTCTTCAATATTACCATTGAGGAACGCAGTTTTGACATCCATCTGCCATATTTCATAATCGAAATATGCAGCAGTTGCTAACTGAATCCTAACCGACTTAAGCATCGCTACGGGAGAGAATGTCTCATCATAGTCAACTCCTTGAATTTGTCGAAACCCCTTTGCAACAAGTCGAGCCTTATAGATGGTCACATTACCATCAACATCAGTTTTTCTTTTGAAAATCCATTTATTCTCAACGGCCTTTCGATCGTGAGGTAAGTCCACCAAGGTCCAAACCTGGTTTTCGCACATGGATTCCATCTCGGATTTCATGGCTTCTAGCCATTTGTTGGAATCCGGGCTCATCATCGCTTCTTCATACATCACAGGGTCATCTATTTCGTCAATCATAAAATTCATAACAGGATTGCCGTACAGTTCAGGAGATGCTCGTGTCCTTCTTGACCTGTGAGGTTCGGTAGTGTCCTCTTTTGGAGTTTCATGATCATTATCATTAGCTCTCTCTTCATCAGGTGAAGTCAACTCCGAAACAATTTCTGGTGCCGTGCTACTCGCCATTTGATGAAGAGAAGGTTCAATAATCTCTTCGAGTTCTACCTTCCGACTACTCACACCTTTCGCGAGAAACTCCTTCTCAAGAAAGGATCCATTCTTGGCAACAAAAACCTTGACCTCGGATCTGTGATAGAAGGTATACCCAATCGTTTCTTTAGGGTATCCTATGAAGACGCATTTTTCCGCTTTGGGTTCGAGTTTATCCGGCTGAAGTTTCTTCACATAAACATCGCATCCCCAAACTTTAAGAAATGACAACTTAGGTTTGTTTCCAAACCATAATTCATACGATGTCGTTTCAACGGATTTAGACGGTGCCAGATTTAAAGTGAATGCAGCGGTTTCCAGTGCATAACCCCAAAATGACAGTGGTAAGTCAGTCAGAGACATCATAGATCGAACCATATCCAATAGAGTACAATTACGATGTTCCGACACACCATTATGTTGTGGTGTTCCGGCAGGTGTGAGTTGTGAAACTATTCCACACTCTTTCATGTGTGTGCTAAACTCGTAACTTAGATACTCACCTCCATGGCCAGACCGCAGAAATTTGATCTTTCTATTACAATGATTTTCCACCTCTTTTTGAAATTCTTTGAACTTTTCAAAGGTTTCAGATTTGTGTTTCATCAAATATATATACCCATATCTACTCAAATCATCCATGAAAGTAACAAAATAATGATATCCACCTCGCTCCGACACACTCATTGGATTGCATACATCAGTATGTATGATTTCCAATAAATCTGTCACCCGTTCCATTGAACCGGAAAACGACATTCTAGTCATCTTGCCCATAAGGCATGGCTCACATGTATCAAATGATTCAAAATCAAGTGATTCCAAAAGTCCATCAGAATGGAGTTTCTTCATGCGTTTAACGCCAATATGACCTAGACGGCAGTGCCACATATATGCAGATATATCATTATCAAGTTTAATCCTTTTAGCATCAACATTATGAATATGCGTAATACTACTATCGAGATCCAACAGAAATAAACCATTCATCACAGGTGCATGACCCTAATAGATATCATTCATATAAATCGAACAACCATTGTTTTCAGATTTAAAGGAATAACCACTTCGCATCAAACACGATCCGGATACAATGTTCATGCTCAGTGTAGACACCAAATAACAATTATTTAGATTTATCACTAATCCCGACGGCATATGGAGAGGCAGCGTTCCGACAGCGATAACATCAACTCTTGATCCATTGCCGACCTGCATTGTGACCTCATCCCTTGCTAGCTTCCGCTTGTTCCGCAGCCCCTGAATCGAGTTACATATTTAGCAACCGATCCTGTATCAAATACCCAGGTGCTACTGCGAGTACTAGTCAAGTACACATCAATACCATGTATATCACATATACCTTTGTTTTCCTTGTTGGCCTACTTGTCCGCCAAATACTTGGGACATTTGCGCTTCCAATGGCCAGTCCCCTTGCAATAGTAGCACTCGATATCAGACTTAGGGCCAGCTCGGGATTTCTTCTCAGGTGTGGCAACAGATTTGCCGCCCTTCTGCTTGCCTTTCTTGTCTTTCTTGAAACCGATGGTTTTATTGATCATCAACACTTGATGTTCTTTCCTAATCTCCACTTCTGCAGTCGTAAGTATTGATAGAAGCTCGGGAAGAGACTTCTTCATGCCATGCATGTTATAGTTCATCACGAAGCTCTTGTAGCTAGGTGGCAGAGATTGGAGAACACGATGTATGCCTAGGTCAATGGGAATCGTTATTCCCAAGGACACAAGCTTATCGGCATACCCAGACATTTTGAGTACGTGCTCAGTAACGAAGATGTTCTCCTCCATCATGCAGCTAAAGAACTTTTCAGAAGCATTATAACTCTCTACGGTAGCATGGGTATCGAAAATCATTTTCAATTCTCCCATGGTATCAAAAGCATTGCCATTTTCGAAACGCTTTCGAAGTTCTGGCTCTAGCCCATACAGTATGCCGCAATGAACTAAGTTGTGGTCCTCCTGAGTTATATAGACATTCTTTTCCTCGTCAGGGGCATCAGGTGCTGGTGGTGGGCCTAGCGGCGCCTCTAGCACATATTGCTTTTATGCAGCAGTGAGGAGAATCCTCAAATTCATAGCCCAGTTGGTGAAGTTGCAACCACTCGCAGCAAGTTTCTCTTTCTCCATGAACACATTGAAATTAAAAGCAGGTGGTGCCATCTAC
Source organism: Avena insularis (assembly GCA_023614405.1). Lineage (NCBI taxonomy): Eukaryota > Viridiplantae > Streptophyta > Magnoliopsida > Poales > Poaceae > Avena > Avena insularis. The sequence goes on along the minus strand of CM042689.1, from coordinate 360,598,367 downwards.
AACAGAATTTGTAAATTTTATTGAGACTAAGTTTATGATAGATTGAGTTCAACTAATCCAAATTACTAATGAACTCCCACTCAAAAACAACATCCCTCGTGTCCTTTTGGTGATTACATGAACCAAATCCACTACACCAAGTCCGATCATCACGTGAGTCAGTGTAGCTTCAAAGGCGAGCATCTATATGGGCATCATATCAACTATATGACTCATGGTTAACCTTTCGGTCCGTGTTCCGAGGCCAAGTCTGTACATGCTAGGCTTGCCAAGTAAGAACCTTAGTATTTGCGTGTGTAAAACTGTCTTACACCCGTTGTATGAAAGTTGAGAGTTGAGTACACCCGATCATCACGTGATGTCTCGAAACACGATCCATAGAACGGTGCATACTTAAGGAAGAACACATTTTATCTTGATATTTAAATGAGGGATCATCTTATAACGCTACTAAAAACGCCAAACTAGCAATATAAGATGTGAACATCTAATGTGTAAAGTGGGATGATATGGTCCATGCATTTGATCTCTATCATATGCATCATGGTATGATCTTTATCATTCCTTTGTGTGTAAGGCCAAGGTCTATGGAACTTACACGTTAAGTGTGTTGTAAGAGTATCTACCATACATCTACTTACAACATTACCATATCAAGACACTAGCCCATCAACGATCTAAACTAGACGCCTCTAATTTATCAATTGCAAGTTTTACGTGGCTTAGGGCTTTCGGAGATAGAACCGGTCTTACCTACGAACATGGAACCACAACGAGGATAACCAAGTTATTAGCAACTCGTTGTAAATCAGATATTGACTATAGTAGGAGAGACAGACACCCGCTAGCCACTTATGCAAAACTAGTTACATGTCAGTCATGGAACCGGTCTCATGTGCAATGACATGTAAGGTTGGTCCGGGCCGCTTCATACCACTATGCCACCAATATCCAAAATACATGAAAGATGCAATAACATGATCATCATCGCCCACATATAAACATATGTGTACTACCCGTGCAAAGCACCTACGCATAGATCAGGCTCTGATACCACTGTTGGGTCCGTATCATAGAAAACAAAAAAAATCCTACGATGAGAACTATACGCCAAGATCTATCTACTAGATACAAGAAACGGGTGGATATACATCCATGGAGAACTTACCCTTGAAGACAACAAAGTTTTGTTAACGAGTAGGAACTCGCGGATGATGTAGTCGTACACTTGCTGATCTCAAGATTGTGTAGAAGTCCTAGCGCCACAAACCAGCAGCGCATGTGCACTCGCACACACGTTCAGGCCACCGAACAACCTCCGGCTCCTCGCTCCAGCGATGCAGCGGAAGCAGCGACTCCTTCCAGATGAAATGCCACCGGGAACATGTATCTCGCTAATCCGAGACCATGGGGGAATAATTCTAGAGCGGGAGAGAGATCCTTCATGAGGAGGTGTGAGGAAGAAGGGTGAGAGGGGTGGACTTTTATAGGAGGAGGGGGGTACTGTTGGAAATATGCCCTAGAGACAAATAGTAGTAAGGACTATTATCATATTTCATATATTTTATGATTAAGTTTTATATCATGCTATAACTGTATTGAGTGGAAACATTAATACACGTGTGATATATAAACAACCAGGGGCTTCTAGTGAAACTCTAGTCACTAGTTCATTGCTCAACAGATGATCATGTTTCCTGATCATGTGGCATTTATGCCAGTTGGAAATGAGGTCATCTCATTCTGAGAGTGATATGATGAACCAATGCCCAACGTAAACATCGTGACCCGATCATGTCACGAAGTTCAAGTTACGATGATTAGAAATGGATCCTCGTAGACTATTCCTTAGACCGTGAGGCTATATCAATCACTGTCTCTCGAGAGTGCTTAGATAGCATCAAACACCATCTGGTAATACAGTGGTTATAAAGGTGTGTTCAGGTACTCGGAGGAAACCGTAGAGGCAATATATGTCAAGAGCGGGATTTATCCGTCCATGTGACAGGAAGATACTGAAGGGCCCACTCGGAGAAGTTATATCCAATAGCTGCGCAGCGTGTGATTTGATCACAGGGATATCACTTGTCAGAACGAGTCAAGTAGCATTGTTCAGTAATGAGATTGAACGCGAAATGGGGATGTCATTGATCAGATCTCGGACAATGCAAGTATCGAGTGACAAAGGGAATAAGACATGACTGTCCCGGTTCAAACGACGAAAGATCTTCGTGGAACGCATAGGGGTCACATGGCCATCCAGGTCCCTCTGTCGATCATTGGTGCAGGAGTGTCTCGACCATGTCTGGAGTGTTCCTGAACCATGGGGTATCAATGCTTAAGGGCTTGATGATGCTTAGAGAGTGTTTATAGGATCGGTGGAATCACCGAAGAGTTGTAGAGAGAAAACCGGAAGGGTTTCGGTAAGTCCGGAGGATGTCCAGAGTGGAGGTGGAATGTGTTCCATGGCCACGGAGATTGAATAATATGCGAATGAATATTAAATGTTGATTTAATCATTTATTCATAATTATTTAATATAGAGAAAATCAATTTTAATGGTCAAAGGCTTAATGGGCCAATTTCCGGAGGGAGAGGGCCCATTAGGGGAAAGGAGAGAGGGTGAGGGGCCAATGGGGAGGCCGGCTGGGCCTATCCCCCCCGCGCGGGGCCCACTAAGGTGGCCGGTGGCCACCCCTCCCCCCTCCTCTCCTTTAGTCCCACCCCAGGACTTTGAGGGAGCTAGTACCTCCCCTCCCCCTATATATAGTGGGGGTATTTGGCCATTTTAAATACACCAATAATCAATAAAGGTCTTCTCACTTTTGGGAGGACCTCCAGTTGATATTTTATCTCTTCCCCTCTCTCTCGTGACCGTGGTCCCAAGTCTGGACTATGCGAGTGAGAGACATCTTCACCGCAGAGCACCATCGCGATGCAGGATTCGGATCCGGGAGCTCTACTTCCGCAACTGCTGCTGGATGAGGGAAGTGGGAGTCATCGTCAGGCACCTGACATGTGTAACTCCCCGCGAGGTGTCGCACTTGAGGCACTCAAGTCGTTGGAGCCAAGGAGCGCAAGGACTTCATCACGACCTTGAGGTTGGCTTCGGCTCGTCTACATCAACCATGCTCTCCTAAGCGTTGACAATGCTTTTCGGTCTTCAAGGGTAAGTTCACGAAAAGCCCCTCCCGTTACTATATTACTAATAGATAGGTCCTGGTAGCTTTAGGGGTTCAGGGGTGTAGAGTAAAATTTATTGTTTTTATATGCGGAACCCCAACAGTGGTATCAGAGCTAGATCTATGCGTAGTAATGCTAGTATGGGTAGAACACACGAGATGTAGCGTGTGGGCGTTGATCTTTTAGTTGTTACCCTCCCACGTGTACTTGTGCATACCGCAGTAATGCTTGATGAAGCGGCCCCCAACCGACTTTACGCGTTCATTCGCGAGACTGGTCCACGCTTGACATACGGCTTGTGCCGTATAAAGTGGCTTAGGGGGGTGTCTGTCTCTCTCTCGCATTAGTTGGTATGTCATTTGCAACGGAGGGCCCCGAAAGGGGTGTAGTAGATACAACTACTTGATCAGCGTTGTGCTGAAAGTTCATAGGTAAGAACGGTTCTTGTGCGAAAGCCCATTCAGCCACGTAAAACATGCAAAGATAAAGTAGAGGCGTCTAACTTTGTTTTGCAGGGGGGCGTTGCTTTGTGATATGGTTGTGGCAAAGGTAAAGTGATTACCTTTTGTTACATAGTAGTAGATAGTCACGGAGGTGACGAACTACCACGCCAGAAGACACCGGTACCCTGGTGTCTACGGCGTCGGAACCCTGGCGCCGAAACCCGGTGACGGCGGATGGAGATCACGACGTGAAGGACCATATCACATAGCATTTACATTCAATGTTATTGTTTGTATGTCTTATTGTGTGCTAGTATGAGATACTCGACGGTACCCTAATAAGATGATCCCTGTTAAAATTACCAACGATTGTGTTCCCCCTTAGTGTGCACCACCAAGAAAGTTCTTTGGTATGAGGCGATCCAGGGTCACAGGCCTAGGTGTCAGACATATCTACGTTCACATACAGTGGGTGTAAGCCATGTTGCACAGCGAATACACTAAGGTTGAGTTGGCGAGCCTAGCACGCCACAGAAGCGTGGCCTAGAACACGGATGGTCGAAAGATCGAGCACGAGTCGCATGAATGATGTGACCGATGTTTAGCATCCACCTTTGAACCCACATCGATGGCCGTGATCAATAGGGGGATATGTGGCTGATAGGGGTCGTGTTATCACTAGGAACCTTTTTGGGGATAGGTGTTTCTGAGTGGAGTTACTATTAACTCATTTAATTATAAACTTAGTCTAAATTCCTTTTGCAATTATAAATGTAGATGGCTCCTTTCGTGTTGACGATTGATTGGTTAGAAGGAGAAAAGCTCAGATTAGATGGATCAAACTTCTCCATATGGGTTGCACGTCTCCACGTTCTCCTTAACGAGAACGACGTGGTCGACTACATACTCGACAGGATGGATTTGGATCAGCCCACTGACCTAGAGACCCCAGAAGAGCGGAAAGACCGATATCTCCGTCGTTAGATGGCCTCCTTCATTTCAGTTACCATGCGCTTCGAAATGGTGGATGAGCTATGGCCTTTCGTGGGTGATGTCGACCCTCGTTTGGTGATGCTATAGCTTAGGACACATTTCGTGGAACAAGTATGCATATGGGAGCATGAGCTGATGGGAGACTTCCTATCCATTAAGATGGAGGAGAACTCGTCACTGGATGACCACTTGGAGCACATGCATGATGTGTACATGAGGCTTGCATGCTTCCTGGATAACTGGATGACGGGATCTTTCGTAAACAGTGTTGTGCTACGGTCGCTGCCACCAAGCTACCAAGCACAAGTGAGGACTTGCATAATGAGGGGTGACACGGAATCAATGGAGTTCCACCGGTTCCTAACACATCTCAGGAATGTGTTGGTTGAACCAGATGTCGCCCAGATCATCAATGACAAAGGTATATATTTGATATACAGTTTTATAAATGTTATAATCTTGCAAACACATTTGCAGTGTTAAGTATATCTGATACTTGTTCTGTTTTGATGAAAACAGGTCCTTCTGCATGAGAGGTGCTTGCTGGAGAGGAGGTGACGTTGCGTGTTTATGGTGAGCATGATGATGACGGCCGATGACACTCTCCCTCGACATTTATCATTTAGTTTATGTTTTAGGATGATTATTGTAATCAAGAGATTTTGAACTTCTTTAGTGTGTCTCACACTTCGTGAGATGGTTATTCATATGAGTTTGTAACAAACAGTTGTTCCATTTTTATGAATGATTTCTATTCGTGTTCATATCTTGTTTGATTACGTGTGAATTATCCTTGTTGTTTGAAACTAATTGATAATGCATGAACATTTGTAAAACATTAAAAATGCCTTGTTTAAAATACCCAACTTAATGATATGATCATTAATGAATGAAGAACCATTGTTTAAATTCAAAGTTATGTGATAATATGTGAACGTCATTCGATTTCTTATCACATATAAATCATGCCTAAGTTCAGCAAATTAACTTGAACACCGTGTATTACTTGAATACAAAGTGTTTAAAGAATTGTTAAAAGTAAATACATATTCGATGTATTGTGTTTTAACGAAAATGGTAATTATCATTAAATGATTGTTTAAATGTGTAAAGTAGTTTGCCAAAGGAAACATGAATATGAAACTATTTGATTTGATCAAAGTGTTTCATCAACAAAGGGTATAAATATAAAAGAGAGTCCAATTACTATGATTTGATCAATAGTAATGAAATTCAATTTTATAAGGATGGCATAAAAGAAATTGTGAAATGCAAAGCGTTTTGAAACGTCAAAATGCAAAGCATCACAATGTGATATTAGATATCAAAGGGGTTGAATAGAAGGCACCAAATAAATCGTTGTAGCGTAGATGTAGAGACCATTAGTTAGAAATAGTTAGCACTCAATTATAATTTATAGTGAACCATTTGAATTCGTAATAATTTTGGGGTTATTCGATATAACCAAAACAATAGCGAATAAGTCCTTGTAGAGTATTCATTGGAAACTTTGAATACGAAGTCCATAGCTAAAACCAAAAGAAAAGCAAAAAATTCGTATTGCTTGGATTTTGGTACATTTTTAAGAAAGCTCACTTTTAGTGATATTTCTCAATTATGGAGCAAATGGAAGATAGTGAAAAACACGATGAGGATTCAAAACCCTGCATCAGAGTGTTGAGAAGCACAACAGACAATGTTCCTGAACGACTCTCTTCACAAAAGGAAAGAATCAATGATATTGATCATTGTGTTTTCCCCACTAGTGTTTTCACTACATAAAGTAGGATTCAAAATGTAAATCCATATCTTGTATGGAGACATTTGTGAATCATTTGTCATGATTCTTGGAATGTGACATACCTATGAACTACTAAGGAAATAATGGTAAACTAGAATTATGAGAAATCCTAGAAGCAAAATTCACTTGAGATTAGAAAGCAATTCGTTGCTGAATCTCACAAGTAAAAGGGGTTACTTGGAATTTTCCCAAATGACTGCAAAGCCATAGTGGAAAAAGGGGTGAATGACAAAAGCACAATTTGTCAGGTATTGGACAAATTCAAATGAATTTGATTCAAATGTGCTGAATATCTAGAGGATTTAAAACTAGTAACAATACTAGTATCTCATAGTAAATCTCCAACTTTGATATTTGATCAAAGGATTTTGAAGTTGTTCAAAATAGTGAGTGGATATGCAATTTGCATAAAATTGAGTGGGAGCTATGAAATTCTTCCTGAAACAATATGTGATTGACATATTTTTGAGTGGGAGCAACATAAGTCTCAAATTCAAATATGTAGGAACATATTTTGAGTGGGAGATTATAGGAGTAATTCTTAAGTATGTTAAGAATGAAAGCACAAATACATATAAATAATGATCTATAAGATATAGAAGTTGATAACAACAGTATTATGATGGAGTATTCCTTAAGGGATTCTGAAAGGGGTTTTCAGAATAGAAGTTAATTAAGGAATTGGTCCTTAATAACTCAAATTAGGAATAATATTAAGTTTAACATCAATGGTTGAAAGAAAGAAAAGGATGATCGTCATCCACTATGTTGAGGCATGGGTTCTGTCTTAGTAAACCATGATGATAACTTAGCATAATATGTGATCCAAATAAGGAACGTTTAAAAGTGATTAAATTCGAATCACAGAACGTTGAGCTCAGTTTGTCCGTAGTGTCTAATAGAGAACTATAGACATGTTTTCAAATCCATAAAGGATGACATATCTTAAAGCATAAAGGGTTATGTTATAAGGGAATATGTGGGAAACTCCTGTAAATACCAATTAAAGTCAAGTAGGAAGCGAGGTGAACAAAACATCGAAAGTTGCACAGAGTGCTCTAGTATTTCGATGAATACATTTATAATAATAGATAAGGGTACCATCTAAAGTGTTGTATAATGTTATGGCGGGGCTAGTTCGCTTTTAACGTATAATGATGTGTCCCAGGGCACAGTGCCCATGAGAAAGCCCTCGAGGTTGATCTAACGTCACCGTAGGCTCCTGGAATCAGGCCTCGTTCTGCTGCCATAGCGACAATGCATACACACAGATGCTATCATGAGATGATAAAGTATTAATGTCAATCAAGGTGACATTAGTAAGTTGCAAAGGATTTGGGACTATAAAGTATAGACTCAAGACTCAACCTCTTCCATGAGCAAGCATGTTCAAGGTACCAGGTATATGGTGCCAATGATTGAGAACAAATGCAGCTAGTGTATTTGTACTCTAGTGCAAGTGGGATACTGTTGGAAATATGCCCTAGAGACAAATAGTAGTAAGGACTATTATCATATTTCATATAGTTTATAATTAAGTTTTATATCATGCTATAACTGTATTGAGTGGAAACATTAATACACGTGTGTTATATAAACAACCAGGGGTTCCTAGTGAAACTCTAGTCACTGGTTCATTGGTCAGCAGATGATCATGTTTCCTGATCATGTGGGATTTGTGCCAGTTGGAAATGAGGTCATCTCATTCTGAGAGTGAGATGATGAACCAATACCCAACCTAAACATAGTGACCCGATCATGTCACAAAGTTCAAGTTATGATGATTATAAATGGATCCTTGTAGACTATTCCTTAGACCGTGAGGCTATATCAATCACTGTCTCCCGAGAGTGCTTAGATAGCATCAAACGCCATCTGGTAATACGGTGGTTATAAAGGTGTGTTCAGGTACTCGGAGGAAACAATAGAGGCAATATATGTCAAGAGTGAGATTTGTCCATCCATGTGACGGGAAGATACTGAAGGGCCCACTCGGAGAAGTTATATCCAATAGCTGCGTAGCGTGTGATTTGATCACGGGGATATCACTTGTCGGAACGAGTCAAGTAGCATTGTTCAGTAACGAGATTGAACACGACATGGGGATGTCATTGATCAGATCTCGGACAATGCAAGTATCGAGTGACAAAGGGAATAAGACACGACTGTCCCGGTTCAAACGACGAAAGATCTTTGTGGAACGCATAGGGGTCACATGGCCATCCAGGTCCCTCTGTCGATCATTGGTGCGGGAGTGTCCCGACCATGTCTAGAGTGTTCCCAAACCATGGGGTATCACACTTAAGGGCTTGATGATGCTTAGAGAGTGTTTATAGGATCGGTGGAATCACCGAAGAGTTGTAGAGAGAAAACCGGAAGGGTTTCGGTAAGTCCGAAGGATGTCCGGAGTGGAGGTGGAAGGTGTTCCATGGCCACAGAGATTGAATAATATGTGAATGAATATTAAATGTTGATTTAATCATTTATTCTTAATTATTTAATAAAGAGAAAATCAATTTTAATGGTCAAAGGCTTAATGGGCCAATTTCCGGAGGGAGAGGGCCCATTAGGGGAAAGGAGAGAGAGAGAGAGGGGCCAAGGGGGAGGCCGGCTGGGCTTAGCCCCCCCCGCACGGGGCCCACTAGGGTGGTCGGCGGCCACCCCTCCCCCCTCCTCTCCTTTAGTCCCACCCCGGGACTTTGAGGGAGGTAGTACCTCCCCTCCCCCTATATATAATGGGGGTATATGGCCAATTTAAATACACCAATAATCAATAAATGTCTTCTCACTTTTGGGAGGACCTCTAGTTGATATTTTCTCTCTTCCCCTCTCTCTCGTGACCATGGTCCCAATTCTGGACTGCGCGAGCGAGATACATCTTCACCGCGGAGCGCCGTCGCGCTACGAGATTCGGGTCCGGGAGCTCTACTTCCGCAACTGCTGCTAGATCGGGGAAGCGGGAGTCATCGTCAGGCACCAGACGTGTGTAACTCCCCGCGAGGTGTCACACTTGAGGCACACAAGTCGTTGGAGCCACGGAGCGCAAGGACTTCATCACGACCTTGAGGTCGGCTTCAGCTCGTCTACATCAACCACGTTCTCCTGAGCGTTGACAACGCTTTTTGGTCTTCGAGGGTAAGTTCACGAAAAGCCCCTCCCGTTACTGTATTACTAATAGATAGGTCCTGGCAGCTTCAGGGGTTCAGGGGGTAGAGTAAAATTTATTGTTTTTATATGCGGAACCCCAGCAGGTACCCCCTCCATGGCCGGCGCCCCATGGAGGTGACCCCTCACCTCCCCCATTCATGTGGTGGTAACTCCCTCCACATTAAAATACCCCTTCACATTCTCTTTCAAATTCTCCACTTTAAATGCATTAAATTTCTCCAAATTTAATGCTCTCTCATTTAATAAAACTCTTTTATTAAATTTATTCAGAATTTTGTTAATTACTTCAATTAACAAACATTCACATAAAACCCCCTGCAACATTTCAATATAACATGCAGAACCAATTTCTGCAATTTCACCCGAAACAGTTTCGGTGTCTATTGAAATAATTCCAGCGCTTTGCAATTCATTCGTCTGAAACACATTTGCTCCAAATGGTGTTTGTGTCCCTTAAGTGTGTCACCCTATGGTTCGTGAATAATGCAGACATGATTGAGACCCCTCTCAGATCAATAATCAAAAGCGGGACCTGGAGATCCATACTAACTCCTACACATTCTACGATGACTTCTGTGATCATGAGAACCTTTAACATTAGTAACTAAATCCCTTTGTCTCGCGATATATTTGAAGGAAATATGCCCTGAGAGGCAATAATAAAGTTGTTATTATGTATTCCATGTATATGATAGATGTTTATTTTGCATGCTATAATTGTATTGATAGGAAACATCAATACATGTGTGTTTAATAAACAAAAAGGGTTCCTAGTTATGCCTCTCTTATAGACTAGCTTGTTGATTAACAAGATGATCAAGGTTTCCTGATCATGGACATTGGATGTTGTTAATAACAAGGTCACAACATTTGTGAAATGATGTGATGAACATTCATCCGAAGTATAGCATTACGATCAAGTCATTATGTTTATATTGCTATAACATCATACGAAGTAATCTTTATCCTTAGACCATGAGATCATGTTAATTGCTAACACCGAAAGAGTATCTTGATAACATCAAACGTCACACCGTAACAGGGTGACTATAAAGATGGGTTCAAGATTACGAATGTGTTATGTTGAGGCTCATGGATCAAGAGTGGAATTTTCAATCCGGATGACGGATAGATATACTCTGGGCTCTCGGTGATATCACATTAGGATAGCTCGCAAGCAAGTGATGTGATCACTAGAATGTTATATCAGGGAATGAGAAAAGAGTGCATGTCGGTAGGTATGGAGATACCGATGAATCTCGGACATGTAATATATCGAGAGACAAAGGATTACAAGCGTTAAAGGTTCTCACGATCAAAGGAGTCATTGTTGAATGTGTAGGAGTTAGTGGATCTCCGTGTCCATTGCTGATTATTGATCGGAGAAGGGTCTCGATCATGTCTGCATTATTCGCGAACGTAGGGTGGCACACTTAAGAGTTACGGACACCATTTTGGAGCACATATGTTTGGACAAAAAAATTGCAAAGCGAGAATTGTTTCAATAGAAACCGAAATTGTTTCGGTGAAATTGCGTAGGTGGTTCTGCATGTGATATTGAAATATTGCAAGGCTATATGTGAATGTTTGTTAATTAAAGTAATTAACAAAATTCTGTATAAATTTAATAAAGAGTTTTATTAAATGAGACATTAAATTTGGAGAAATTAATGCATTTAAAGTGGAGACTTTAAAAGGGAATGTGAAGAGGCATTTTAATGTGGAGGTTACTACCACATGAATGGGGAGGTGAGGGTCACCCCCGCGCGGCCATGGAGAGGGGGCACCCCCTCCTCCTATAAAAGGCCACCCATTCCCTCCTTCATCCTCACACCTCCTTGTGAAGGATCTCTCTGCCCCTCTAGAATTATTCCCCCATGGTCTCGGATTAGCGAGATACATGTTCCCGGTGGCATTTCGTCTGGAAGGAGTTGTTGCTTCCTCTGGATCACTGGAGCGAGGAGGTGGAGGTTGTCCGGTGGCTTGAACGTGTGTGCGAGGACGGATGCGCTGCTGATTTGCGGCGCTCGGACTTCCACACGATCTTGAGATCAGCAAGCGTATGACTACATCAACCACGAGTTCCTACTCGTTAACAAAACTCTTTGTCTTCGAGGGTAAGTTCTCCATGGATGCATGTCCACCCGTTGATCTATATCTAGTAGATAGATCTTGGCGTATAGTTCTCATCGTAGGAAATTTTTTGTTTTCTATGCTGCGGACCCAACAAAGGGTATCGAGCACGATCTATGCGTAGGTGCTTTGCACGGGTAGTACACATATGTTTATATGTGGGCGATGATGATCATGTTATTGCATCTTCTATGTACTTTGGATATTGGTGGCATAGTGGGATGAAGCAGCCCAGACCAACCTTACATGTCATCGTACATGAGACCGGTTCCATGACTGACATGCAACTAGTTTTGCATAAGTGGCTAGCTGGTGTCTGTCTCTCCTACTATAGTCAATATCTGATTTACAATGAGTTGCTAATAACTTGGTTATCCTCGTTGTGGTTCATGTTCGTAGGTTAGACCGGTTCTATCACCGAAAGCCCTAAGCCACGTAAAACTTGCAATTGATAAATTAGAGGCGTCTAGTTTAGATCATTGCTGGGCTAGTGTATTGATATGGTATTGTTGTAAGTAGATGTATGATAGATACTCTTACATCTCACTTAACGTGTAAGTTCCATAGACCTTGGCCTTACACACAAAGGAATGACAGAGATCATACCATGATGCAAATGATAGAGATCAAATGCATGGACCATATCACCTCACTTCTCACATTAGCATCTTATATTGCTAGTTTGGCGCTTTTGGTAGCATTATAAGATGATCCCTCATTTAGATATCAAGATAAAATGTGTTCTTCCTTAAGTATGCACCGTTTTGTGGATCATGTTTTGAGGCATCACGTGATGATCGGGTGTTCTCGACTCTACGCTTTCATACAACGGGTGTAAGACAGCTTTACACACGCAAATACTAAGGTTCTTACTTGACGAGCCTAGCATGTATAGACATGGCCTCGGAACACGGACCAAAAGGTTAAGCATGAGTCATATAGTTGATATGATACCCATATAGATGCTCGCCTTTGAAGCTACACCGACTCACGTGATGATCGGACTTGGTGTAGTGGATTTGGTTCATGTAATCACCAAAAGGACACGAGGGATGTCGTTTTTGAGTGGGAGTTCATTAGTAATTTGGATTAGTTGAACTCAATCTATCATAAACTTAGTCTAAATATATTTTACTAATTGTGTTGTAGATGGCACCACCTGCTTTTTAATTTCAATGTGTTCATGGAGAAAGAGAAGCTTGCTGCGAATGGTAGCAACTTCACCAACTGGGCTATGAATTTGAGGATTCTCCTCACTGCTGCACAAAAGCAATATGTGCTAGAGGCGGCGCTAGGCCCCCCACCAGCTCCTGATGCCCCCGACGAGGAAAAGAACGTCTATATAACTTGTCAGGAGGACCACAACTTAGTTCATTGCGGCATACTGTATGGGCTAGAGCCAGAACTTCGAAAATGCTTCGAAAATGGCAATGCCTTTGATACCATGGGAGAATTGAAAATGATTTTCGATACCCATGCTACCGTAGAGAGTTATAATGCTTCTGAAAAGTTCTTTAGCTGCATGATGGAAGAGAACTGCTCCGTTAGTGAGCACGTACTCAAAATGTCTGGGTACGCTGATAAGCTTGTGTCCTTGGGAATAATGATTCCCATTGACTTAGGCATACATCGTGTTCTCCAATCTCTGCCACCTAGCTACAAGAGCTTCGTGATGAACTATAATATGCAGGGCATGAAGAAGTCTCTTTCCGAGCTTCTGTCAATGCTTAAGACTGCAGAAGTGGAGATTAGGAAAGAACATCAAGTGTTGATGATCAATAAGACCACCGGTTTCAAGAAAGACAAGAAAGGCAAGCATAAGGGAAAGAAGGGCGGCAAATCTGTTGCCGCGCCTGAAAAGAAACCCCGAGCTGGCCCTAAGTCTGACACCGAGTGCTACTATTGCAAGGGGACCGCCATTGGAAGCAAGCGCCCCAAGTATTTGGCGGACAAGAAGGCCGGCAAGGCAAACAAAGGTATATGTGATATACATGTTATTGATGTGTACTTGACTAGTACTCGCAGTAGCACCTGGGTATTTGATACGGGATCGGTTGCTAATATATGTAACTTGGTTCAGGGGCTGCGGAACAAGCGACACCTAGCAAGGGATGAGGTCACGATGCGGGTCGGCAATGGATCAAGAGTTGATGTGATCGCCGTCGGAACGCTGCCTCTCCATATGCCGTCGGGATTAGTTATAAACCTGAATAATTGTTATTTGGTGCTGCCGAGCATGAACATTGTATCCGGATCGTGTTTGATGCAAAGTGGTTATTCGTTTAAGTCTGAAAACAATGGTTGTTCGATTTATATGAATAATATCTTTTATGGTCATGCACCTGTGTTGAATGGTTTATTTCTGTTGGATCTCGATAGTAGTATTATGCATATTCATAATGTTGATGCTAAAAGGATTAAACTTGATAATGATATATCTACATATATGTGGCACTGCCGTCTAGGTCATATTAGCGTTAAACACATGAAGAAACTCCATTCTGATGGAATTTTGGAATCACTTGATTTTGAATCATTTGATACATGTGAGCCATGCCTTATGGGCAAGATGACTAGAACGCCATTTTTCGGTTCAATGGAACGGGCGACATATTTATTGGAAATCATACATACTGATGTGTGTGGACCAATGAGTGTGTCGGCGCGAGGTGGATATCGTTATTTTGTTACTTTCACGGATGATTTGAGTAGATACGGGTATATCTATTTGAGGAAACATAAGTCTGAAACCTTTGAAAGGTCCAAAGAATTTCAGAATGAAGTGGAAAATCATCGTAACCGAAAGATCAAATTTCTACGGTCCGACCGTGGAGGAGAGTATCTTAGTTACGAGTTTAGCACACATATGAAAGACTGTGGAATAGTTTCACAACTCACGCTGTAGGAACACCTGGCGTAATGGTGTGTCAGAACGTCGTAATCGTACTTTATTGGATATGGTTAGATCTATGATGTCTCCGACTGACTTGCCACTGTTATTTTGGGGTTATGCACTAGAAGCCGCTGCATTCACTTTAAATAGGGCACCATCTAAATCCATTGAAAAGACATCGTATGAATTATGGTTTGGAAACAAACCTAAGTTGTCATTTCTTAAAGTTTGGGGATGCGATGTTTATGTGAAGAAACTTCAACCAGATAAACTCGAACCCAAAGCGGAAAAATGCGTCTTCATAGGATACCCTAAGGAAATGATTGGGTATACCTTCTATCACAGATCCGAGGGCAAGGTCTTTGTTGCCAAGAATGGATCCTTTCTTGAGAAGGAGTTTCTCGCGAAAGGTGTGAGTAGTCAGAAGGTAGAACTCGAAGAGGTTATTGAACCTTCTCTTCATGAAATGGCGAGTAGCGAAGCTCCAGAAGTTGTTTCGGAGTTGACTTCACCTAATGAAGAGAGCTAATGATATTGATCATGAAACTCCGAAAGAGGACACTACCGAACCTCGCAGGTCAAGCAGGACACGTGCAACTCCTGAACTGTATGGCAATCCTGTTATGAATTTCATGATTGATGAAATAGATGACCCTGCGACGTATGAAGAAGAGATGATCAGCCCTGATTCCAACAAATGGCTAGAAGCCATGAAATCCGAGATGGAATCCATGTACGAAAACCAGGTTTGGACCTTGGTGGACTTACCTCACGATCGAAAGGCCGTTGAGAATAAATGGATTTTCAAAAGAAAAGCGTCTTGATGGTAATGTAACCATCTATAAGGCTCGACTTGTCGCAAAGGGGTTTCGACAAATTCATGGAGTTGACTACGATGAGACATTCTCTCCCGTAGCGATGCATAAGTCGGTTAGGATTATGTTAGCAATTGCTGCATATTTCGATTATGAAATATGGCTGATGGATGTCAAAACTGCGTTCCTCAATGGTAATATTGAAGAAGAGTTGTATATGATACAACCTAAGGGTTTTGTCGATCCTAAGGATGCTGATAAGGTGTGCAAACTTCAGCGATCCATCTATGGACTGAAGCAAGCATCCGGAGTTGGAATCTCGCTTTGATGAGGTGATCAAAGAGTTTGGATTTGTCCAAACTTATGGAGAGGCTTGTATTTACAAGAAAGTGAGTGGGAGCAATGTGGCATTTCTGATATTATATGTGGATGACATATTATTGATTGGAAATGATATAGATCTTTTAAACAGTGTTAAAAGTTATCTAAACATCAAATTTTCGATGAAGGAGCTTGGTGAAGCATCATATATATTAGGCATTAAAATCTATAGAGATAGATCAAGACGCCTAATTGGGCTATCGCAGAGTACATACCTTGATAAGATATTAAAGAAGTTTAATATGGTCGGAAGTAAGAAGGGGTACTTACCTATGTTGCAAGGCAAGACATTGAGTAAGACTCAAAGTCCGGCTACGGCGGAAGAAAGAGATAATGGATAAGATCCCCTATGCCTCAGCCATAGGCTCTATAATGTATGCCATGCTATGTACAAGACGGATGTGGCACATGCTATTAGTTTGACTAGTAGGTACTAATCTGATCCGTGTTGAACCTTTGGATAGCGGTCAAGAATATCCTTAAGTACTTGAGAAGAACTAAGGATATGTTTCTTGTATAAGGAGGTGAAGAAGAGCTAGTCACTAAGTGTGATGTCGATGCTAGCTTTGACACTGATCCGGATGACTCTAAGTCTCAATCCGGATAAGTATTTCTCTTGAACGGACAGCGGCGATTAGTTGGAGGAGCTCCAAACAACTTGTGGTGTCTGGATCAACGACGGAGGCGGAATATGTTGTCGCTTGTAGCGAGAAGCGGTTTGGATGAAGGAGTTCATAACGGAACTAGGTGTGGTTCCTAGTGCGTTGGACCCAATGGTGATCTATTGTGACAATAATGGAGCCATAGCCAACGCCAAGGAACCAAGGTCTCACAAGAATTCCAAGCATATTAAGCGCCGGTTTCACTCCATCCGCGAGCATGTCAAGGATGGAGATATAAAGATTTGTAAAGTGCACACGGACCTGAATATAGCAGATCCGCTGACTAAAGTACTCCCTAGGGCAAAACATGATCAACACCAGAACTCCATGGGTGTTAGATTTATCACTATATAAACTAGATTATTGTCTCTAGTGCAAGTGGGAGACTGAAGGAAATATGTCCTGAGAGGCAATAATAAAGTTGTTATTATGTATTCCTTGTATATGATAGATGTTTATTTTGCATGCTATAATTGTATTGATAGGAAACATCAATACATGTGTGTTTAATAAACAAAAAGGGTTCCTAGTTATGCCTCTCTTATAGACTAGCTTGTTGATTAACAAGATGATCAAGGTTCCTGATCATGGACATTGGATGTTGTTAATAACAAGGTCACAACATTTGTGAAATGATGTGATGAACATTCATACAAAGTATAGCATTACGATCAAGTCATTATGTTTATATTTCTATAACATCATACGAAGTAATCTTTATCCTTAGACCATGAGATCATGTTAATTGCTAACACCGAAAGAGTATCTTGATAACATCAAACGTCACACCGTAACAGGGTGACTATAAAGATGGGTTCAGTACTATGAAGGTGTTATGTTGAGGCTCATGGATCAAGAGTGGAATTTGTCAATCCAGATGACGGATAGATATACTCTAGGCCCTCTCGGTGATATCACATTAGGATAGCTTGCAAGCAAGTGATGTGATCACTAGAATGTTATATCACGGGAACGAGAAAAGAGTGCATGTTGGTAACGAGATCAAACTAGGTATGGAGATACCGATGAGAGAATCTCGGACATGTAATATATTGAGAGACAAAGGGATTTAGTTACAAGCGTTAAAGGTTCTCACGATCACAGGAGTCATCGTTGAATGTGTAGGAATCAGTACGGATCTCTAGGTCCCGCTGCTGATTATTGATCGGAGAAGGGTCTCGATCATGTCTGCATTATTCGTGAACCGTAGGGTGGCACACTTAAGAGTTACCGGACACCATTTTGGAGCACATATGTTTCAGACAAAAGAATTGCAAAGCGCAGGAATTGTTTCAATAGAAACCGGAAATTGTTTCGGGTGAAATTGCAGAAGGTGGTTCTGCATGTGATATTGAAATATTGCAAGGGGCTATATGTGAATGTTTGTTAATTAAAGTAATTAACAAAATTCTGAATAAATTTAATAAAAAAGAGTTTTATTAAATGAGAGAGCAATAAATTTGGAGAAATTTAATGCATTTAAAGTGGAGACTTTAAAAGGGAATGTGAAGAGGCATTTTAATGTGGAGGGGTTACCACCACATGAATGGGGGAGGTGAGGTCACCCCCATGCCCCATGGAGAGGGCCCCTCCTCCTATAAAAGGCCACCCATTCCTCCTTCATCCTCACACCTCCTTGTGAAGGATATCTCTCCCCTCTAGAATTATTCCCCATGGTCTCAGATTAGCGAGATACATGTTCCCGGTGGCATTTAAATGCGGAAGGAGTTGCCGCTTCATTTGGATCGCTGGGCGGAGGTAGAGGTTGTCCGGTGGCTTGAACGTGTGTGCGAGGACGGATGCGCTGCTAATTTGCGGCGCTCAGACTTCCACACGATCTTGAGATCGGCAAGCGTACGACTACATCAACCACGAGTTCCTATTCGTTAACAAAACTCGTTGTCTTCGAGGGTAAGTTCTCCATGGATGTATGTCCACCTGTTGCTCTGTATCTAGTAGATAGATCTTGGCATATAGTTCTCATCGTAGGAATTTTTTTGTTTTCTATGCTGCGGACCCAACAATATTACATGTCCGAGATTCGATCATCGGTATCTCCATACCTAGTTTGATCTCGTTACCGACATGTACTCTTTTCTTGTTCCCGTGATATAACATTCTAGTGATCACATCACTTGCTTGCAAGCTATCTTAATGTGATATCACCGAGAGGGCCTAGAGTATATCTATCCGTCACCCGGATTGACAAATTCCACTCTTGATCCATGAGCCTCAACATGACATCTTCGGAGTATCTGAACCCACCTAGTGTCATTGCATGTGTGTTCTTTTCATTAAACCACACATGGATCCACCAGTGTCATTGAATGTCTGTTCTTTTCATGAACCACACCAAGTGTCATTGCATGTCTGTTCTTCTCACAAACCACACATGGATCCACCGGTGTGATTGCATGTGTGTTCTTTTCATGAACCACATATGGAGTCATTTGCATGTATGTTCTTCTCATAAAACCACATATGGATCCACTAGTGTCATTGGATGTGTGTTCTTTTCACAAACCACAGCTAGAGTCATTGCATGTCTGTTCTTTTCACAAACCACACATGGATCCACCACTGTCATTGGATGTGTGTTCTTTTCATGAACCACAGCCAGTGTCATTGCATGTGTGTTCTTTTCACAAACCACAGCTAGAGTCATTGCATGTGTGTTCTTCTCACAAACCACACAAGGATCCACCAGTGTCATTGCATGTGTGTTCTTTTCATTAACCACAGCTAGAGTCATTGCATATATGTTCTTTCCACAAACCACATATGGATCCACCAGTGTCATTGCATGTCTGTTCTTTTCATTAACCATAGCTAGAGTCATTGCATGTCTATTCTTCCCACAAACCACACATGGATCCACCAGTGTGATTGCATGTCTCTTCCAAACCACAACCAATGTCATTGCTTGTATGTTCTTTCCACAAACCACATATGGATCCACCAGTGTCACTGGATGTGTGTTCTTTTCAGAAACCACAGCTAGAGTCATCGCATGTCTGTTCTTTTCATGAACCATAGCTAGAGTCATTCCATGTGTGTTCTTTTTCACAAACCACATAAGGATCCACCAGTGTCATTGGATGTGTGTTCTTTTCATGAATCACGCTGAGTGTCATTGCATGTGTGTTCTTCTCACAAACCACATAAGGATCCACCAGTGTCATTGGAGGTGTGTTCTTTTCATGAACCACACCCAGTGTCATTGCATCTGTGTTCTTCTCACAAACCACACATGGATCCACCAGTGTCATTGCATGTCTGTTCTTTTCATTAACCACACCTAGTGTCATTGCATGTCTGTTCTTCCCACAAACCACACATAGATCCACCAGTGTGATTGCATGTGTGTTCTTTTCACAAACCACAACCAGTGTCATTGCATGTATGTTCTTTCCACAAACCACATATGGATCCACCAGTGTCACTGGATGTGTGTTCTTTTCACAAACCACAGCTAGAGTCATTGGATATGTGTTCTTTTCATGAACCATAGCTAGAGTCATTGGATGTGTGTTCTTCTCACAAACCACATAAGGATCCACCAGTGTTATTGGATGTGTGTTCTTTTCATGGACCACACCTAGTGTCATTGCATGTGTGTTCTTCTCTCAAAACGCACATGGATCTACCAGTGTCATTGCATGTCTGTTCTTTTCATTAACCACACCTAGTGTCATTGCATGTCTGTTCTTCCCGCAAACCACACATGGATCCACTAGTGTGATTGCATGTGTGTTCTTTTCACAAACCACAGCCAGTGTCATTGCATGTATGTTCTTTCCACAAACCACATATGGATCCACCAGTGTCACTGGATGTGTGTTATTTTCACAAACCATAGCTAGAGTCCTTGGATGTGTTTTCTTTTCATGAACCACAGCTAGAGTCATTGGATGGGTGTTCTTCTCACAAACCACATAAGGATCCACCAGTGTTATTGGATGTGTGTTCTTTTCATGGACCACACCTAGTGTCATTGCATGTGTGTTCTTCTCTCAAAACGCACATGGATCTACCAGTGTCATTGCATGTCTGTTCTTTTCATTAACCACACCTAGTGTCATTGCATGTCTGTTCTTCCCGCAAACCACACATGGATCCACTAGTGTGATTGCATGTGTGTTCTTTTCACAAACCACAGCCAGTGTCATTGCATGTATGTTCTTTCCACAAACCACATATGGATCCACCAGTGTCACTGGATGTGTGTTATTTTCACAAACCATAGCTAGAGTCCTTGGATGTGTTTTCTTTTCATGAACCACAGCTAGAGTCATTGGATGGGTGTTCTTCTCACAAACCACATAAGGATCCACCAGTGTCATTGGATGTGTGTTCTTTTCATGAACCACACCCAAAGTCATTGCATGTGTGTTCTTCTCACAAACCACATAAGGATCCACCAGTGTGATTGCCTGTTTGTTCTTTTCATGAACCACACATGGATCCACCAGTGTGATTGCATGTGTGTTCTTTTCATGAACCACATATGGAGTCATTTGCATGTCTGTTCTTCTCACAAACCACATATGGATCCACCAGTGTCACTAGATGTGTGTTCTTTTCACAAACCACGGCTAGAGACATTGCATGTCTGTTCTTTTCATGAACCACAACTAGAGTCATTGGATGTGTGTTCTTCTCACAAACCACATAACGATCCACTAGTGTCATTGGATGTGTGTTCTTTTCATGAACCACACCCAGTGGCATTGCATGTGTGTTCTTCTCACAAACTACATAAGGACCCACTAGTTTCATTGGATGTGTGTTCTTTTCATGAACCACACATGGATCCACCAGTGTGATTGCATGTGTGTTCTTTTCATGAACCACATATGGAGTCATTTGCATGTATGTTCTTCTCACAAACCACATATGGATCCACTAGTGTCACTGGATGTGTGTTCTTTTCACAAACCATAGCTAGAGTCATTGCATGTCTGTTCTTTTCACAAACCACAGCTAGAGTCATTGCATGTCTGTTCTTTCCACAAACCACACATGGATCCACCGGTGTCATTGGATGTGTGTTCTTTTCATGAACCAGAGCTAGAGTCATTGCATGTGTGTTATTTTTCACAAACCACATAAGGATCCACCAGTGTCATTGGATGTGTGTTCTTTTCATGAACCACACCCAGTGTCATTGCATGTGTGTTGTTTTTCACAAACCACATAAGGATCCACCAGTGTCATTGGATGTGTGTTCTTTTCATGAACCACACCCAGTGTCATTGCATGTGTGTTCTTTTCACAAACCACAGCTAGAGTCATTGCATGTGTGTTCTTCTCACAAGCCACACGAGGATACACTAGTGTCACTGGATGTGTTTTCTTTTCATGAACCGCACCAAGTGTCATTGCATGTGTGTTCTCTTCACAAACCACATATGTATCCAGCAGTGTCATTGCATGTGTTTTTTTTCACAAACCACGGCTAGAGTCATTGCATGTGTGTTCTTTTCATGAACCACACATGCATCCACCAGTGTCATTGCATGTGTGTTCTTCTCATAAACCACATATGGATCCTAACCTTAGGAGAGCCCTAACCTTAGCCCCCCAATGGTGGCAGTTAGACCGAGTCTTCTAGAAGGCACGCCCTAACATAGTTGTTCTGCTTGACGATTGTTACATACCATTCGATCGGGGCGCTTGGACGGTTGGGATGGTCTTTGTGAGAACAATCCGCGAGTAGGGTGTTTTGCGGCATGATTGGCCATGCTTGTTGTCCGCTTGCTATGGACAAACTGGCAACACCGGGCGCTCCCCTGCTGCGAGTGTCACGACTCACGAGTTCAGTGGGCCATATTCTAGTGTCACATCCCCATTACTTCTCTTCCTCCCCGTACTTCTCTTCCTTCCCCTCGAAGCCACTTTCCCCACTTCACTCCCATCCTGCCGTAGCCGCAAGCCGACGGTGCATCCAACTATCTCTTCGGCAGCCACCCCCCTCTCTCCCTCTATCTCTCACCATGGGTTCAAGGGGAGACTTTGAGGAAACACGTCGTGACGACAGGGATGGTGATTTCGATGTGAGTCGTCTCATCTCTATCTCTATCATCTGTGGCCAGTTATCTATTTTGAGCTAGATCTACTCTATTTACTCATGCGCGTATGATGTGTTAGGCCAACCATACGCTGTATGACTCCGACTATCAGTGGCGAATCTAGGATGAGAATGGAGGGTGGGCTCAAACAACAATTTATCTCCGGATAACATAAATTCATCTCATATTCCGGTCAACAAGAACAGTGTCACTATTTAATATCTAATTTTTTAGGGGGAGGTATTTCAGAACTAGTTTTGTCGATGAAATTCTTTTTTATATAAAATCATCTAGACAAGTCAAGGTTTGATAGAGTATTACTTGAGCAGAAATAGTTGTTGTTAACTTCTCCATCAGTTTGCCCGTCAAACCAGAGAAATTGATGGATCGAGTGAAAAGTCTAGAAATTACAATGGTGCTTTTGATTAATAATAGGCCTTGTTTTAGTAGCTCTTCCTACTTTGTTCTTGCATTGTGAGTTATTCTTGTACTTGCTCCTACACAATCAGAATCATCCTCAACGTATAATGTGTTTCCCCATTTAATTAGATGGGTATATGGCCATGCACTCACGACTACGACGCCCAGGTTGCCAAGGCACTCACCGTATAGTGCGTGTGTAGCGCCATTTTAGCATCTGTTTGCTCTCATGATTACTGAAAATTCGCCCTCCACCACCATCTATGGCTTGGCAACATATATTTGATGAAATTTTGCAAAAATCAGAGGGTAGGCTCGAGCCTATCAAAGCCTACCTAGTAAATTTGCCCCTGCCGAGTATCACGGTTTAGCGGATGAAGACAATCCTCTGCTACGTAAACATGGATATGTGCCCGCTAAATTTGTAGCGTTCGAAGGACAAAACGCAGGCAGGAGGTTTTTACGGTGTCAAGGACATCGTGCAATGATGCAAGGTAGAAGTTGCGGTATTGTCAAATGGGTAGATACAGAGTGGCCCAAATCGATGAAGAAATCTCTAGACAAACTATGGGATATGACTGTTGAGTTGAAAGAATCCGTAGTCAGCTCACTTCTTGACAGTGTTGAGATGAAGCTATGGGACCCAGTTGACACGACCAAGCTTAACCGAGATCTCAGGAGGGTGCAAGACAAGGTTAGCAAAGTCGAGAAGGAGAGGGACGTGGTGTTGGCCCTGAAGGCTAAAGCAGAGCAAGAACTGACTCAAGCAAGGAATGATCTTCACCAGGCCAAAGTCCCGCAGTTCACAACTACGAGTATTGACAAGTGCATGAGGAAAAATGCAGAGAAACAATTGAAGCTGTGCAAGGAAGATGCTAAAAGGAAGGAGCCGACAATTTGATCCTTGCTCTCGCAGGAAGATGCACATCGGGCTAAGATTAGGAAGATCAAGGAGATGCGTGATAACTAGTTCTATTTAGCTTGAGCTCCGTGCATTTTTAAGTTGTAATAGTAGTACTTGTTGACCTAGCGGTCTGAACTAGTGGTCCCGGAGTCCTAGGAGGAAAAAAATTGGTCTCCCGTTAATCTGTCTTAACCCTGCTTTACTTCCTTTTGTCTGATCATGGTGGTATTCTGACATTGGTGGTTTGTTTAAACGTCATCTACGTGGATTGTTCCGCATGCAAATGGCACAGCCACAATTTATAAAGTGGAAGCACGTACACCCGGTTAATGGAGATCCGGGAGCTTCGCCAGACGCAGGGGATGCAGGAGCAGGGAGGCGGTGAGATAGATGGGCTCAAGCATCTAGGCATTATCGGTTGCCATTGCTGTTTATGTTGCCATGTCGTTGTGCAGCAGCTGAAATAAGTTGCTGCTTCATAGAGTGTAGCAGCTTAAATAATTTATTTCTATGCCACTTACGTTCCATCGAATTTGGAGATATCCTGCCCCTCAAAAATCGTGGAACCGGTGCTGCGTGTTTTCAGATAGTAGTGACACAATCTCAATTTCGGATTCAACTACTGAATCGGGCGTTTCAAACCCTAAGTCGCGGCACATTTTACTCAGAGAACGTGGGTAGATTGTTTCGCCCAGCAAAGTTCCACACACAAAGCTCCAGAATTTAACCAAATTACATATGTAGGTTCAAGTTCAACATATTACTACGCATCTTCATTGCCAGCAGCCTTGTTCCGCAGCCTAGGTGCCAAGCCTTCACGTGCACTAGCTTCTTCATTTCCTGCCTTCTTCCTCTTCCTTGGTGCCAATTTTCTTAGCTTCACGTACTCTGCATCGCCGGGACAATCAACACCAGAATCGTGTCCTGCATCATCTTTCCACTCGTTTTTACCTTCTTCGGGCAGCAAAATGACTGACCCGACAGTCATGTTTCTAACCTTGCGGCGCTTCCTGTCAAAGAAACAGGACTGTTGCATAACTGCCCAATATCTACAGAGTAAATACTTGCAAAAATTACAATTCAGCACAAACATGCGAACCCCAAGAGACTTTTGCTTACCAGGAGCTAATTGGGTTCGAGCGACCACCCTGTCCAAGAATAGAAGGGCGACTCCCAGTTGCAGCAGGTTCCACATCCAGTACATCACAGTTCAGCTCAAACATGCAAGCCGAAGCATACCTTTTCATCAACCCAATTAGCTGACTGTCACACGTTAGAGGAACCATGATGCCACGTTCATCCATGAAGCTGAACTTTGCAGTCTACTTCGGCCATAATTCATCATGATTACGCAGAGCAACAACCATACTAGATATAGTGCAGATCTACGCAGACGCTTCTTCCATCATGATACAATGGTATCCATACCACTTGCCCTTCACCCTTGCTGATTTAGAGTCGTACCTGAAGAGGACTACCGTAACCAGGTAAGGGTGGTCCACGGAGATCCCACTTGACAGAAAACTATGGACAAAATATGTTTGTCAGTGTTGGGCTAACAAACAATGGTAGGTTCAGTAGCCAGCTAGCAGTTATAATTATTGCGAATAGCAAAGAGAAGGGTAGCTCACCCGCATGTAGCCAGAACTTCTTCTTCCTTGGTAGTAGGATCTACCATCCCCCGAGCTGCTCGGCTCGTCGGGGGCGGAGGCGGGCTAGAGCCTCGCAATGGCGGCTACGACATGCAGCATTGGAGCTCAGGATCAGCGACTAGGCGCAGCAACTTGGCACCGGAAGTCAAATGTCCGAAGGGATCGTCCTTCTTAGAGGGTGGATTTCGACACCGCCGGTGCTAAGGGAAAGGAGGGAATGGATTTGTGAAATTGGTCAATGCATCCAATCCACTTAGTTCCTCGATTTGCCTAAGAGGTTGCCGCGTTGGCGCTTGCATCACGGACAGATGACCGACATGTGGGTCCCGACCATCTACTTCACGGGGCAGTTTAACGGAATGTTTGTATTTGGCAGGGGTGAAATGAGTTTGCCTCGAAATGGCACCTCTGAGTAGTTGGCAGCCCAACTTTACGAAACGCGGCAATTATAGGGAACTTGGGTACCGCCATGCACTCTCCCATGAACTTTTGGGCCGCAAACAAACAATCCTGCGGCCAGGGGGACCCGCGCCACCACATGGTGTGGCTAGCCCCTGGCCCCTCTCTATCTCTTCTTCTGGCTCCGAGAGTCTTCTGGTAAAATATCGACTTTGGCTTTTGTCCGGTCCAATTTCGAGAATATTTCTTTTCCGGCTTTTCTGAAACCAAAAACAGCAGAAAACAAGCAACTGGCACTATGTCATCTTGTTAATAGGTTAGTTCTAGAAAATGTGTAAAAATACTCCAAAGTGTGGACAAAACATAAGAAAGTAGATATAAAACAATCATGGAACATCAAAAATTATAGATACGTTTACGACGTATCAACATCCCCAAGCTTAACTCCTGCTCATCCTCGAGTAGGTAAGTGATAAAAGAAAGAATAATTTTTGAGGTGACATGCACCATTATAATCTTGATGAAGGTATTTGTAAAACATTGATAGCTGGGATCATAGTACTTTAACATAGCATGAAAGATATAGTTCTAACAATAAGACATAGCAACTATGTTGTAACATGAAAAGGTAAAAACAAAAGATTCATGAATAACAATTCTTTGAAATACGTTTGTTTGTTTCATATATAGAAAACATAATGAGAATGATATTCAGCTTGTCCCTCATAGTGTAGCAAAACATAAATGCATATGACACCTTCAAAGTTCATAAGGGTGACTAGATAGAAATAGTTTAAGAATAAGCAATATCAAAGTTATGAATCAATCAACAAGTTTTGGGACAATGCACATTAAACTAAGAATGGCCACTATGCTCTCTCAATAGGTGCATAAAGATATAAGATGGAGACTCAACATAAAAGTAAAAGAAAGGCCTTCATAGAAGGAAGCAGGGATTCAAGTCTCATAAAGAGATTCTAAAAATTATGGTACGTATTAGCTTTCAGCTCTCATTTCCCCTATCATAAGCATCTTGAAGTGATTAAGGTTAAAGTGAACAAACTATGGAGTATATGCTTGACAAAGTATGAGCTGGCAATCTCATGTCCCTTGAATACGAGGGTCGCTCCTCATGCTACTCAAGTTTAGTTACCGGTAAGTTCTTGTCATAGTAAATACATGTGTATCATAGAGAACCGCCAACGGGGTACCCCTTGCACATGATACATGAGCTATCCCATAATCAAAATGACAAGGCAAGCAGACAATGAGCATCTCAGCAATCTTCTTATTTACCATGGGAAAATGGTGCTTTTTTCTCTCTTTCCTATTTTCTCATCTTTTTTCTCTTTTTCTCAATCTCCATCTCTTTTTTTATAAGAAGAATGCTTCATAGATGGCTCACTATGGTGATGCTGCAAGTTTCCACCATGATTAGGCATGGCGTAGGCTAGCGGCCCAAGCGTTTCTCTAACACACATACATAACTCCATGGACTTACAAGCTCCCCTTTCATTTCACACCGACGACATCCATAAACAAAAGAGCATGATATCAACTGGGTATAATGTACAAGTGCAATGTTGAAAGCCCTCCCCATGATAGCATGGTTCTGCTAATCCCAACATATAAGTGCAAGCATATACAACATAGATGACACAATGGTTCAAGTTTATTAGGGGCAAGAAAAGTAAAGTGTGCCATCAAGTTCATGAGAGCTTTAATCACTAATTTTCACATAACAAGTTTAATTCAGAAGGTAGATAAAAACATGAATATACTTGGAATAGCAAATGCTAATAGGTAGGTATGGTGGACTCTTTGGAATAACTCGGTTTTATTTGGAGTTGGATGCATGAGTGGAACTCATACTTAGTATGGAGGCTAGCAAAAGACTGGGAGCGACCAACTAAGAGAGCAATAATGTCCATAATCATGCAAAGCGACAAAACATTATTAATTAAAGCATAAAGTGATATTACAAGTAGAAAACTAAATGATCATAGAGGCTATGGTGACTTGGTATAGTCTTAACATGGTGTGAGCATGCGCCAAGTCAACCCAAATAAAGCATTTAAAGGAGAATACCACAATATTATGCTTTTAATATGCTAAAACAACACATGATTCTTTCAAGGCACATTAAGCAATCTCAATTGTTTATAACATGTCATGCTACAGCAAAAATCACTAAGCATAAAGCCAAAACAATATCAAGCATGACATGATAAAGTCTAAGTCACAGTAAAAACAAGCTCCTTTTATACCACTTAAGCATGAACTTTCCTACTCTTTTCCAATCCAAATCAACTTTATTTGAATGCATGAATGAGGGGGTCCAACCAATTTATTCAAGCAAACTAAGCGAAACAAAACTAAAAACAAAAACAAATATGCTCCAAGAACAACACAACAGTGCATGAAACAATAAAAACGAAGTGTCTAGAAAGACCTGAGATTTTTATTGACGAAGAAGGGGATGCCTTGGGCATCCCCAAGCTTTGACGCTTGTACCTCTTGAATATTTCTTGGGGTGACACGGGGTGGCATCTCCAAGCTTGAGCTTTTTGTCCATTATTCATCTCATTACATCATCCATTCCCTACACCTGAAAATTTCCTTCATACAAAACTTCACACAATCTTCATTACCAACATTAGTGCATTCAAAAGATAATAAACCTTTGGGGTTTATTTTTAAAACAGCAAAACTTTCATTAAAAACACAAGCTACTGTAGCAATTCCCTCAAAAATCTCAATTCACCAAAAAGAACCCAAAAATAAATCGATAAAGAGACAAATACAAATAATGGCAGAAATCTGTCAAAACAGACCAGCAGGTGAAAACCGATTTTTTCGAAGACCTTATATTGCTCAAATCAAAAAGTGTTGAACTAAAGAAAGTTAGCTAACAACCTGGGGGATTTATTTAGAAAATTACAGATCAATCCGACATAAAAAGAGTTTTCACGAATTTTTACAGTGAAGCACAAAAATCTGTTTCGGGACAGCACTTCCCCAAATCTTACTTCCCTCTCATTAGAGGTTATTCTTGGCACAAAAATCAAATAAGAAAAATATAAGGAGAGGTTATTACAGAAGTAATAACTTCCAAGACTCAATAAAACTATTGGATTATCTCCCAAGAAGTACTTTTCTTTAATGCCTTTGAGCTAGGCACGATAATTTTGATGATGCTCACATAAGAAATATGAATTGAAGTAAAAGAGAGCATCAAGAAGCAAATATGGAACAAATTTAAGTCTAACCCACTTCCTATGAAAAATAATCTTGTAAAGAAACAAGTCATGAAAGCACAAAGCAACAAGCATAGGAAAGCAAAACAAGTGCAACTTCAAAATTTTCAACATAAAGAAGAGCAAAGGGCAAAGGGGCGCAGTAAGGGGAAAAAACCTAAGGGACGCGCCCCTCCCCTATTTAACCACTCCCTCAAGGGGAAAATGGGATCGCGTCCTGCGAATATGCCACACGGTGTGGCCGTGTATAGCCCACCTCGGCCAATCAGCAGGGAGCCACACGGAAGGCCACAGGGTGGGGATGATCCCATGACGCGTTGATGCGGTAAACGAGGAGGCAGGCGTGACGTGACCCGCGCACAGGGATAACTGATGATTACTGCACGGTTACAATGCTGGCCCTTAAAATGAGACAACATAATGATTGGCCTCCACATGGGTTGGCGTACGAGAGAAGGAAGCAAGACCCGGATAGGACCGTGGTAACCCGGCCAGCAAGAGAAAACCTGAAATGTGCAGAGGGAAAGTAAAACCATGAGATCCGAGTTGAAGTGGTAACCCGGCCACCAAGTGAAATCTTGGAATGGGCAAAGGGAAAGTAAAACCATGAGGTACGAGTTAAGGTGGTAACTCAGCCAGCAAGTGAAAACTTGAAACGCGCCAAGGGAATGTAAAACCATACGATCCGAGATAAGGAGGTAACTCGGAATTAGCGTCCAAAGCTCAAACATAATTGAACCTGATGTGGCCTTAGCAGCCAAGGCAGCTAAGACCGCATCAGCTTCGTGGACTAATGTTGGGGGGATACCCCCGGGTAGGGTCACGCCGGGGTATAGAGGCCGAGTTAGCCGAGGTTCGGCAAGGCCAAAGCGAATGCTGGCCGGGTCACCTCAAGGCAGGCCGAATCACGGGGTAACCCGGACCAGGGGACGTCTGCCTAACTAAGTCTCAACCGACTTAAGCAGTAAGTCGGAAATGCCTATTTAACTTGTATGCAGGAACGGGTGTGGCCGGACCAGCTATGATCCGGGTCACATATAGCTTCTAGGAGAAGGAAGGAATCTCGCTCGTCAAAATAAGCCTCGGTACGCACTGCCTGAGCGAAGCAAACAAGGGTAGGACCACCGAGGCGTGGCCGACAAGGGTGACGACGCCCATGTCGGCTGACGCGGGCGCCGCAGAGGCTCACGTAGCCTCTGCATGTGTGACGTGGGGGAAAAGCACCCCGGTCGGCTTACTACTTTGGGAGAAGGCATATTCTTAGGAATATGCCTCCACGTATGCCCTATGTGGAGACCTAGCTCCCCCTATATAAGGAGGGCTAGGGCCTCTGTAGAAGGGGTTCCGCTATTCTGATTTGGTGAGGGTTTTAGGAGTGATTTGTGTGTGAGAGTAAGAGAGCTTCTTCTTCCTCCTCTTGCCAATACAGCTCTAGGAGTACTTGTAATCTTGGAAGCAAAGCGAGTATAAACTTCTGTGTGGAGAATCACTTCACTATCCCTCCCTGGATTCCCCTAGCGTGTATTAATCCCCACCTTTAGCCTATCCATGGCATCTGCCGTGACACCACCACGACAGTTGGCGCCCACCGGGGGCTGGCGGCGCTAGCAGGGGTGAAGATCCGGACGGGAAATCTCATCGGCACCGGCGAACGCATCGTCTCCGGGCTCGTTCAGCGCTTTGGAGCGCTGGACTTCGTCAGCGACAACGCTGGCTGCTTCGGCACGCGCCCACTTTTGCGCAACGACCTCTTTGTCAAGTTGGGTGCGCACAAGGTCTACGTTGCTGTGGACGTATCATGCGTTCATCCATGGCACGTCGTCGAGGCAGGGGAGCCACCCCTTAGCGTGGTTCATGGGGCGCGTATCACTTGGTCCCCAGACCGTGCTGAGGTGATGATGACTGCGCCAGGTGCAGGCGCAAGCAAGGATCCAGCACCAGATCCGGAGGTAACACCTAAGGCACCGAGGAAAGGTAGAGGACCTCCACTAGAGAGGCCTGAAAATGTACTGAGAGAAGCTATGGATAGCTTGGCAAACCCGGTAGAAGCAGTGGTAGATCCGGCTCAGGCACAGGCCGAGCTAGAGGAAACTAGGCAGAAAATTCTAGAGGGAGCAAAAAGGATTGTTGCGGCTCAACAGTCGTTGAACATGACGCTGCGTGAGTATGCAAAGGCAAATAAAGTAGATGCTGTAAAAGTGAAGGGGAGAAATCTCATGAGTGAAATGAACAAAGAGGGTGACACTCGGATTGAGGAGTCAGAAAACTGTTTGTCCGTGGGGCTGCCGAAGTACAGTACCCCGGCGAAAAACCTCAGAGCAGCGGATGCAGCTGCATCCGAGCTAGACGGTCTGACGGGTGAAGCACGTCAGAGACAGCAAGATCGGGTCAATGAGTTGGTTCGGATCGCGAACAGGCAAAATGAGGAACTGCTCAGGGCAAACCAGGAGAGAGCTGGGGCCTCCAGGATCATTCATTCGGCGGTGGGTAATCCGAAGAAATCCGCTGGAGCCGCATCGTCTCCCCATGGTGGTCCTAGGAGAGAGGAGGCAGTAACCTCGGCCAGGAGAAACAAGCAGATTGTTCCGTATGACCCGACAAGGGAAGGAAAAGCAAAAAAAGGTACAAACAAACGACGATCGACGAAGTGTAAGCTGAGGTAAAGCTGGCCGAGGTAACCGTGACCAAGGCAATGCCGATCAAGGAAACGCTGTTAACGGCAATGCCGGACAGCACAACTCTGCAGGACAACCGCAACAGCGGAATATACCAAGGCAAGAGCAAAGTGTCGGCCAAGGTATGCAACAGAGAGATGTGCCATGAGAGCGAGACCGGTATAACGATGGAGATTCAGAAATGGTAAATGCAGGATACCCAAGGTCGGACTATCATGTGATAGGGTCGAGATTGGGAAGCAGGGATTTGATGTCGGATGATGCCAGGTTGAAACTGGATCGACTGTATAGGTCGGAGCAGATTGAAAGTCAAGGTCCTCCGGGTCCTGCGTGTTTTGGACCCCGGATCATGAAAGAGCCACCAGTACCTAACTTCCAGTTACCCAGAGGCACGAAGACATATGACGACAGCACTAAGCCGGAGGATTGGTTGATAAATTATGCTATTGCTGTGGAAATTGCTACAGGTAACTTGCGATGGGCTGTGAGATACGTACCCCAGATGTTGGAGGGGCCAGCAAGGGTGTGGTTGAACAATTTGCCGCATGGAAGTATTAACTGCTGGATCGATTTTGAGGAAATGTTCATCAGCAATTTCTCGAGTATGTATCAGAGGCCAAATAGGCCACAGACCCTAGCTATGTGCAAGCAAAGACCGAATGAGACGGACCGGGAGTTTTTGACCCGGTGGTGTACCGTGAGAAACTCGTGTGAGGGTGTGATAGAGTCACAGGCCATAGCATGGTTTGCGCAAGGATGCAGATATGCAAGTGAGCTGTGGCAACAGTTGCAAAGGAAAATGCCAACTACGTTGGCAGAGATGATCCGGATTGCTGATTCGTATGCTTTGGGTGATCCGACTCAACCTAGGCTCGTGTCCAACGAATCGAATGAGGAGTACTACCAGAGAGACGAAGCCGGATCATCCCGGAGGAAGGATTACAAAGGTAAAAGGAGAGATGATAGACCGGATCACCGGTACAGTTCGCAACAAGTTACAGCTGTGAATCAAGATCAGCCAGGAACAGGGAGCAATCAGCGTCAGAAAACTGGAGGGCAATAATGGACACCAAGGAATGATGGCAAGAAAACTTGGACGCCAGAACAGAAGAAACAGTGGCAAGAAAAGAAGGACCGTCCGAGATATACTTACGAATTGATGTTGGATCAGCCGTGTAAGTTTCACACGCCAAATCCGAGTAACCCAGCGGGTCATACAACGAGGCAATGTGAATGGATGTGTAAGATAGAACAAGGTGGTTCGGCGAATGCTCAGGCACCCCGGAATGATCAACCTCGGCAGGAGTTACCCCGGCAGCAATTGCTCTCCGGAGCAAACACGCAACAGCTACTGTTGCCTCCCCCTCCGCCGAGGTATGATAACCATGAGAGAAGGGATGCGGTGCATCAAGTAGAAAACCAGCATCAACCGGATCAGAGATACCCCGGAAATGAGGGGAGAAATGAGTACAGGGAGCATCATCAGAGTTACTATGTGTTTACCACCGAGGAAACAGATAGAAAGAGCTTGCAGCGCCGACATATGGAGGTCAATGCGGTAATGCCAGCGGTGACGAGGTATATGCCTTGGTCGGACCAAGAAATTACTTGGAACATCAAAGATCATCCCAAGCTTATGCCGAGTCCTGGTTCGTATGCATTAGTGCTGGACCCGACATTCATTGGGCCTAACATCAATGTGAGGTTCTCCAAGGTACTGATTGACAATGGCAGTAGCATTAACATCATGTATGCGGATACAATGCGCAAGTTGGGTATCTCGGAGAACATGCTCCAGGCTACAAGGACAACTTTCCATGGTATTGTACCAGACATTTCTTGTGAGCCCATAGGCAAAGTATGGGTTGACATGTTATTCGGCACGAGAGATAATTGCCGAACTAAGAATCTGGAGTTCATAAGTGCTAAGCCAATCCCGGAAGAAGTCGCTGACCGGCAAACCGAACCCCCACTGGAAGTGGGACAAGAACACGACGTACTCACCCGGATTGGGTGAGGGGGCCAGTTCGGCGGAGGCGAGGGGAGCAGCGACGCCGGCGGGGATGCGTCTGGTGCGGTAGAGCCAATCTAGGTCGTCTTGGCAGACCCAGGACCCGGCCCACGCACCACGGTCCACCACCCCGGTGTCCTCCTCCATCTCTTGCTCGGCGACGACGAGCTCCTCCTCAAACGGTGCTCGCTTCCCTCGGGCGCTTAGCGGCGAAGAGGCCTAGGCAGCGACCCGTGGTGAGGGAGGTGCGTAGCGGTGGCAGCAACGCAGAGGTGTGGGGAAGCAGTGCGGCAGCGGCACTATTGCTTAGAAGAACTGGCGGCAGCGCAGTTGCGAGGAAGACGAAGAAGAAGAGCAAAGGGCAAAGGGGCGCAGTAAGGGGAAAAAACCTAAGGGATGCGCCCCTCCCCTATTTAACCACTCCCTCAAGGGGAAAATGGGATCGCGTCCTGCGAATATGCCACACGGTGTGGCCATGTATAGCCCACCTCGGCCAATCAGCAGGGAGCCACACGGAAGGCCACAGGGTGGGGATGATCCCATGACGCGTTGATGCGGTAAACGAGGAGGCAGGCGTGACGTGACCCGTGCACAGGGATAACTGACGATTACTGCACGGTTACAATGCTGGCCCTTAAAATGAGACAACATAATGATTGGCCTCCACGTGGGTTGGCGTACGAGAGAAGGAAGCAAGACCCGGATAGGACCGTGGTAACCCGGCCAGCAAGAGAAAACTTGAAATGTGCAGAGGGAAAGTAAAACCATGAGATCCGAGTTGAAGTGGTAACCCGGCCACCAAGTGAAATCTTGGAATGGGCAAAGGGAAAGTAAAACCATGAGGTCCGAGTTAAGGTGGTAACTCAGCCAGCAAGTGAAAACTTGAAACGCGCCAAGGGAACGTAAAACCATACGATCCGAGATAAGGAGGTAACTTGGAATTAGCGTCCAAAGCTCAAACATAATTGAACCTGATGTGGCCTTAGCAGCCAAGGCAGCTAAGGCCGCATCAGCTTCGGGGACTAATGTTGGGGGGATACCCCCGGGTAGGGTCACGCCGGGGTATAGAGGCCGAGTTAGCCGAGGTTCGGCAAGGCCAAAGCAAATGCTGGCCGGGTCACCTCAAGGCAGGCCGAATCACGGGGTAACCCGGACCAAGGGACGTCTGCCTAACTAAGTCTCAACCGACTTAAGCAGTAAGTCGGAAATGCCTATTTAACTTGTATGCAGGAACGGGTGTGGCCGGACAAGCTATGATCCGGGTCACATATAGCTTCTAGGAGAAGGAAGGAATCTCGCTCGTCAAAAGAAGCCTCGGTACGCACTGCCTGAGCGAAGCAAACAAGGGCAGGACCACCGAGGCGTGGCTGACAAGGGTGACGACGCCCATGTCGGCTGACGCGGGCGCCGCAGAGGCTCACGTAGCCTCTGCATGTGTGACGCGGGGGAAAAGCACCCCGGTCGGCTTACTACTTTGGGAGAAGGCATATTCTTAGGAATATGCCTCCACGTATGCCCTAAGTGGAGACCTAGCTCCCCCTATATAAGGAGGGCTAGGGCCTCTATAGAAGGGGTTCCGCTATTCTGATTTGGTGAGGGTTTTAGGAGTGATCTATGTGTGAGAGTAAGAGAGCTTCTTCTTCCTCCTCTCGCCAATACATCTCTAGGAGCACTTGTAATCTTGGAAGCAAAGCGAGTATAAACTTCTGTGTGGAGAATCACTTCACTATCCCTCCCTGGATTCCCCTAGCGTGTATTAGTCCCCACCTTTAGCCTATCCATGGCATCTGCCGTGACACCACCACGACAAAACTAAAAGTTATTCATAACACGTTCAACAATTTTTATAGGTACTTTAAAAGGGATTACTTCGGTAATCACATAGGGTCCCTCCCAGGGGGACTTGAGCTTGAGGTGTCCTTTCTACTTCAGTCGCAGGACGATGTCTCCTTCGATGAAGGACCTTGGACGTAGCCGTCGGCTGTGGTAGTTGCGGAGGCTCTGCTAATAGATCGTGGATCGCTCCGCCGTGATCTTGCGTGCTTCGTCAAGGAGGTCGACAGAGTCTTCGAGTGCCGTCTGATACGTCATAAACGTATCTATAATTTTTGATGTGCCATGCTTGTTTAGTATCTACTTTCTTATGTTTTGTTCACACTTTGAGGTATTTTTATAGATTTTCTGGAACTAACCTATTAACAAGATGCCATAGTGCGAGTTGCCTGTTTTCTGTTGTTTTTGGTTTCAGAAAAGCTAGTAAAGAAATATTCTCGGAATTGGACGGGACAAAAGCCCAAGTCAATATGTTACCCGAAGCAATATTCAGACCGAAGGGGAGACGAAGTGGCACACTGATGTCTACACACTTCTATTCTTGTAGATAGTTGTTGGGCCTCCAAGTGCAGAGGTTTGTAGAACAGCAGCAAGTTTCCCTTAAGTGGATTACCCAAGGTTTATCGAACTCAGGGAGGAAGTGGTCAAAGGTATCCCTCTCAAGCAATCCTGCAATCAAGATACAATAAGTCTCTTGTGTCCCCAACACACCCAATACACTTGTGAGGTGTATAGGTGCACTAGTTCGGTGAAGAGATAGTGAAATACAAGTGGTATGGATAATTATAAGTGGTAACGGTGCCAGAAAAGAGCTTGACGGGTAGGAAGAGACTAAAGGCAATCTGACATAAAGATGGAAGCAAGCAAACATGTAATAGATCTAGTTGCAAACGGTGTTTCAATGCTTAGAAACAAGGCCTAGGGATCATACTTTCACTAGTGAACACTCTCATATAAATATCATCTCTTTACGATACTACTCTAAACTACTCTCCGGTTGGACACTCTAATCCATAGTAGGGCTATAACAACACTCCTCAAAGTTTGTATTCCCCATCTAGATAACCCCACACTGTCACCTTGAGCGCTAGATGGTTCCAACAAACATCATAATTTCATAGAGACATCCAACTCCAAATATAACTCATAACAAGTATTTATGTAACCTTAGCCAAAGTGCCACACGGTGTGCACACTGTCAACTTCACACACATGGGGATAAGCAGAGATTCATTAAAGCACTTGAGTAGCAGAATAGATCTATAGATTACAAAGCTCATGATCTCAATAATATCATGCATAGAGAGAGAGAGATGAACACATAGCTACCGATAGAGCCCTTAGGCTCGAGGAAGAACTACTCCCTCATCATCATGGGAATCAGCAACGGCAATGGAGATGGTGGTGGATATCGATGGAGATGGCTCCGGGGGCAATTCCCCATCCCGGCAGGGTGCCGGAACAGAGACTTCTGTCCCTCGAATCTCCTCTTCGGTGGTGGCGGCGCTGTAGAACTTTTCAGGGAAATCTGATCTCGTTCTTAGGGTTTTCGTCCTGGGGGGATTTTATAGGCGAAGGGGCGATGTCAGAGGGTGGACCAGGGGCCCACACCACCTGGTGGCGCGGACAGGGGGACCCACGCCACCACATGGTGTGGCTAGCTCCTGGCCCCCCTCTGTCTCGTCTTCTGGCTCCGTGAGTCTTCCGGTAAAATATCGACTTTGGCTTTTGTCCGATCCAATTCCGAGAATATTTCTTTTCCAGCTTTTCTGAAAGAAAAAACAGTAGAAAACAGGCAACTGGCACTGTGACATCTTGTTAATAGGTTAGTTCCAGAAAATGTGTAAAAATACTCCAAAGTGTGGAAAAAACATAAGAAAGTTGATATAAAACAAGCATGGAACATCAAAACTTATAGATACGTTTACGATGTATCACGCACCAGGGCGGCCACACCTGGTGGCCACATGGCCAGGTGGGGGCACGCCACCAGGGGGTGTGGGCCCCTGGTGCTCCATCGACCTTGCCCCTTCGTCTATAAAAGCCTCCCGGGATGAAAACCCTAAGGACCCGATCAGAAATCCACGAAAGAGTCTGTAGCCGCCACCATCTCCATCCCTAGATTGGGGGGATCCGAAGCTCTTCCCGACACCCTTCTAGAGGGGAGAGATCTTCCTGGAGGCCTTCTTCATCACCATTCAAGCCTCCGGAGTGATGCGTGAGTAGTTCACCCTTGGACTATGGGTCCATGTTGTAGCTAGATGGTTGGTTCTCCTCCTTTATGCTATCATGTTTAGATCTTGTGAGCTCCGTTCATGATCAAGATCATCTATTTGTAATCTTACATGTTGTCTTTGCGGGGATCCGATGGATATTGAGATACTATTTTAGATTGATTATTGATTCTATCATGTCTATGTTATTTTTGATCTTGCATGCTTTCCATTGTTAGTAGCTATCTTGGCCAAGTAGATGCTTGCAACTCCAAGAGGGAGTATTTATGCTCGATAGTGGGTTCATGCCTCTAGTAATCTGGGGAAGTGATAGGAATCTCTAAGGTTGTAGATGTGCTATTGCTACTAGGGAGAAAACAACAATACTTTGGCCATGGGGCGATCGTATTGTTTACTTTACACACTTTGCTTAATGCAATTATCTGTTGCTTGCAACTTAATACTGGAAGGGGTTCGGATGATAACTTGAAGGTGGATTATTAGTCATAGATGCAGTTGGTTTACGGTCTATGTATAATGTTGTAATGCCCAATCAAATCTCATAGGAATCAAGATGTCTAGTATATGCATTGTTATGCTTTCTCAAATCTATCAATTACCCGCTGTAATTTGTTCACCTAGTATGCTATTTATCTTAAGTAGAAACACCTCTAGTGAACTATGGACCCCAGTCCATTCCTTTACCATTGATATACCATCTATTGTTTACCGTTTACTATTTACTTTCTGCAAGCAATTACTATCTTCCATACAATACATTTAATCCTTTGTTTTCAGCAAAACCAGTGAGATTGACAACCTCACTGTAAGTTGGGGCAAAGTTCTGTGGTTGTGTTGTGCAGGATTCCATGTTGCTAGCAACACCTTGGAATTGTTTCCTTACTCCTACTGGTTCAATAACCTTGGTTTCATAACTGAGGGAAAACTTGCTGCTGTGCTCATCATACCTTCCTCTTGGGGTTCCCAATGAGCTCGACATATTTTGAGCCATCAAGCCTTTTTTCTGGCATTGTTGCCGGGGAGTTAAGAACAGCTTCACAAGGGGAGTCCCTCACAACCTATCTCTTTACTTTGTTTTTTGTTTTTCTTAGTTTATTTTTTCTTTGTTTGCTTGTTTCTTTTTTATCAAAAAACACAAAAAAATAGTTGTACTTGTTTGCTTCTTTTTATCAAAAACACAAAAAAAATTAGTTCTTCCTATAGTTGTCACCTCGTTCTTAGCTCACCATGTTGATCCCTAAGTTCACCCTGAAAGACCTTTCAATAGGTAATGGCTCTATAATTGGGAAAGATAATATTGAAGAATTCTTTAATCATGTTAGCAAGCATGAAGATATTGTGAATAGATCCTTAGTAGAACTTGCTCCAAATTATGAAATTGCTGCAGCCTCTTTAGTTCACATGTTGGAGGCTAGGTTTGTTAACCTTAACCCCATGATTCAAGTAATGTTTCTTAAACTTAAAGATATTGAGAATACTGAAAAGAGAGATTTTATTCTAAAAACTTTGCTTAAAGAATTCTATGATATTGTTAAGGAAGCTAGAAAGGTATTCGATCGTTTTAATATGCTAGGCTCATGTGTAGATGTACACAAGAAAAGATGGACAAAACCAAACCCAAAAATGGAGAGGAAATTAAAATACGAATACCTTTTAAACTTGTAGGAATGCATGAAGCTTTAGAAAAGAATTTTGATTGGATTGTTCCTGAAAACCCGTTTGATGAAAATAGTGAACCCAAGAGTATTGAGAGAGGATCCTCTATAACTTATTTGGATGATATATTTTGCCTTGTTGAAGATATTTATGGTATTGTTCTTAATGCTTCTTCATTTGAAAATACTTGAATCTTGCTCTTATGCCTAGCTGCAAGGCGTTAATGAAAAGCACTATTGAAAATACTTGAATCTTGCTCTTAATGCTTCTTCATTTTTATTCAGTAAGTTTTTATTTTGTTGAGTCTTGGAAGTTATTGCTTCAGTAATAACCTCTCCTTATCCTTTTTGTGTGGTTTTTGTGCCAAGAATAACCTCTAATGAGAGAGAAGTAAGACTTGGGAAAGTTGCTGTCCCGAAATAGATTTGTTGTGCTTCACTGTAAAAAATCATGAAAAATCTCTGTACGTCAGATTGAGATGTAATTTTTCATGCTTATGCCCAAGGATTTTATATAACTTTCGTTAGTTTATCACTTTTCAATTTGAGCAACATAAGGTCTTCGAAAAAATTGGTTTTTACTTGTTGGTCTATTTTGATAGATTTCTGCCATTATTTGCATTTATCTCTTAATCTCTTTCTCTTTGAGTTCTCTTTGATCACTTGAGATTTTAGAAAGAACTGATACAGTAGCTTGTGTTTTAATGGAAGTTTTACTTGTGTTGAAACTAAACTCAAAGACTTATTATCTTGAATACACTAATATTGCTAATGAAGATTGTGTGATGTTTTGTATGAAGGAAATTTTAAAGTGTAGGGAAGAATAATGTGATGAGATGAATTATGGACAAAATCTCAAGCTTGGGGATGCCACCCGTGTCACCCTAAAAATATTCAAGAAGTACAAGCGTCAAAGCTTGGGGATGCCCAGGGCATCCCCTTCTTCATCAATAAAAATCTCAGGTTTTCTTCCAAACACTTCATTTTTATTGTTTCATACACAATTGTGTTGTTCTTGGAGCGTATTTGTTTTTTTCTTAGTTTTATTTTATTTGGTTTGCTTAAATAAATTAGTTGGACCCCCGCATTCATATGTGGTTTCAAATAAGTTGATTGGTGTTGGAAAACAGTAGGAAGCTTCATGCGTATAAGTGGTGCATAAGGAGCTTGTTTAAACTGTGGCCTAGACTTTATCATGACATGTTTGATATTGCTTTGACTTTATGCTTATTGATTATTGGTGTAGCATGACTTGTTCCAAACAACTGAGATTGCTTAATGTTCCTTGAAATAATCATGCGTTGTTTTAGCATACAAAAGCATAATATTGTGGTATTCTCCTTTGATGCTTTATTTGGGTTGCCTTGGCACATGCTTACACCATGTTAAGACTATGTACCAATCACCTTAGCCTCTATGATCATTTAGTTTATGACTTGTAATATCACTTTATGCTTTAATTAATAATGTTTTATCGCTTTGCATGATTATGGCCATTATTGCTCTCTTAGTTGGTCGCTCCCAGTCTTTTGCTAGCCTCCACCTATACCAAGTAGGAGTTCTACTCATCCATCCAACTCCCAATAAAACCAAGTTATTCCAAAGATTCCACTATAAATTGCTATACATGGTGTGTTACACCATTCCAAGTATATTCATGCTTTTATCTACCTTCTAAATTAAACTTGTTATGTGAAAATTAGTGATTACAGCTCTCACAAACTTGATGGCACACTTTACTTTCTTGCACTTATTAAACTTGAACCATTGTGTCCATCTATGTTGCTTATATGCTTGCACTTTATAATTTGTGAATTAGCAGAACCATGTTGTCATGGGGAACGCTTTCAACATTGCACTTATTATTCAGTTGATATCATGATTCTTTTGCCTATGGATCCCGGCGGTGTGAAATAAAAGGGGAACTTGTAAGATCATGGAGTTCATATGTGTGTTAGAGAAACGCCTGGGCCGCTAGCCTAAGCCATGCCTAATCATGTTGGAAACTTGCAGCATAACCATAGTGAGCATTCTATGAAGCATCCTCAATAAAAACCTATGCAAATAGCAAATAAAAAGATCGCTGAGATGCTCATTGTCTGTTGCCTTGTCATTTTGATATGGGATAGCTCCTGTATCATGGGGCAAGGGGTACCCCGTTGGCAGTTCTCTATGATACACATGTACTTACAATGACAAGAACTTACTTGTGACTGAAGTTGAGTAGCATGAGGTTCGGTACTCGTAAGCACGGGGCATGATATTTTCAACTTATAACTTGTCAATCATATCTTCATATTTGTGTCACTTTAACCTTAATCACTTCAAGTTTCTTATGATAGGGGCAATGAGAGCTGAAAGCTAATAAGTACCATAATTTTTGGAAGCTCTTTATGAAACTTGAATCTCTGCTTCCCTTTGTGAAGGGCCTTTCTTTTTTACTTTTATGTTGAGTCTCCATCTTCTATCTTTATGCACCAATTGAGAGAGCATAGTGGTCATTCTTAGTTTAATGTGCATTGTCCCAAAACTTGTTGATTGATTCATAACTTTGGTATTGCTTGTTCTTAAATTATTTGTATCTAGTCACCCTTATGAACTTTGAAGGTGTCCTATGCATTTATGTTTTGTTATACCATGAAGGACAAGCTGAATAACACTTTTATTATGTTTTATATATGTGAAACAAACAAATGTCTTCCAATGCATTGATATTCATGATCTTTTGTTTGTACCTTTCCATATTACAACATAGTTGATTAGTTGCTATGTCTTATTGTTAGAACTCTATCTTTCATGCTTATGTTTAGAGTACTTTGATCCTAGATATCAATGTTTTACGAATACCTTGATCAAGATTGTGATGGTGCGTGTCACCTAAAAAATTATTCTTTTTATCACTTACCTACTCAAGGACGAGCAGGAGTTAAGCTTGGGGATGCTTGATATGTCGTAAAGGTATCTATAATTTTTGATCTTCCATGCTTGTTTAGTATCTACTTTCTTATGTTTTGTTCACACTTTGAGGCATTTTTATACATTTTCTAGAACTAACCTATTAACAAGATGCCACAGTGCCAGTTGCCTGTTTTCTGTTGTTTTTGGTTTCAGAAAAGCAATTAAAGAAATATTCTCGGAATTGGACAGGACAAAAGCCCGAGTCAATATTTTACCCGAAGCAATACGGAGACCGAAGGGGACACGAAGTGGCGCACCAGGGCGGCCACACTTGGTGGCCGCGCGGCCAGATGGGGGCGTGCCACCAGGGGGTGTGGGACCCCTGGTGCTCCATCGACCTTGCCCCTTCGCCTATAAAAGCCTCCCAGGATGAAAACCCTAAGGACCTGATCAGAAATCCACGAAAGAGCCTGTAGCCGCCATCTCCATCCCTAGATTGGGGGGATCCGAAGCTCTTCCCGGCACCCTGCTAGAGGGGAGAGATCGCCCTGGAGGCCTTCTTCATCACCATGCAAGCCTCTAGAGTGATGTGTGAGTAGTTCACCCTTGGACTATGGGTCCATGTAGTAGATAGATGGTTGGTTCTCCTCCTTTGTGCTATCATGTTTAGATCTTGTGAGCTCCGTTCATGATCAAGATCATCTATTTGTAATCTTACATGT
Organism: Avena insularis; assembly: GCA_023614405.1. Classification (NCBI taxonomy): domain Eukaryota; kingdom Viridiplantae; phylum Streptophyta; class Magnoliopsida; order Poales; family Poaceae; genus Avena; species Avena insularis. The sequence goes on along the minus strand of CM042689.1, from coordinate 360,555,164 downwards.
TGTGTTTGTGGGGATCCGATGGATATTGAGATACTATTTCAGATTGATTATTTATTATATCATGTCTATGTTATTTGTGATCTTGCATGCTTTCCGTTGTTAGTACCTATATTGGCCAAGTAGATGCTTGCAACTCCAAGAGGGAGTATTTATGCTCGATAGTGGGTTTATGCCTCTAGTAATCTGGGGAAGTGATAGGAATCTCTAAGGTTGTAGATGTGTTGTTGCTACTAGGGAGAAAACAACAATCCTTTGGGTTGGGTCTGCAGCATAGAAAACAAAAAAATTCCTATGGTGTGAACTACACGCCAAGATCTATCTACTAGGTACAAAGCAACGGGTGGACATACATCCAACAAGAACTTACCATCGTAGACAACGAGCTTTGTTAACAAGTAGGAACTCGTGGTTGATGTAGTCGTACACTTGTCGATCTCAAGATCGTGAGGAAGTCCGAGCGCCGCAACTCAGCAGCGCATCCGCACTCGCACACACGTTCAAGCCACCGGACAACCTCCACCTCCTTGCTCCAGCGATCCAGCGGAAGCAGCAACTCCTTCCAGGTGAAATGCCACCGGGAACATGTATCTCGCTAATCCGAGACCATGGGGAAATAGTTCTAGAGGGGGAGAGAGATCCTTTACAAGGAGGTGTGAGGATGAAGGAGGGAATGGGTGGCCTTTTATAGGAGGAGGGGGTGCCCCCTCTCTCCATGGCCGGCGCATGGGGGGGTGACCCCTCACCTCCCCCATTCATGTGGTGGTAACCCCTCCACATTAAAATGCCTCTTCACATTCCCTTTTAAAGTCTCCACTTTAAATGCATTAAATTTCTCCACATTTAATGCTCTCTCATTTAATAAAACTCTTTTTATTAAATTTATTCAGAATTTTGCTAATTACTTTAATTAACAAACATTCACATATAGCCCCTTGCAATATTTCAATATCACATGCAGAACCACCTTCTGCAATTTCACCCGAAACAATTTCCGGTTTCTATTGAAACAATTCCTGCGCTTTGCAATTCTTTCGTCTGAAACATATGTGCTCCAAAATGGTGTCCGGTAACTCTTAAGTGTGCCACCCTACGGTTCATGAATAATGCAGACATGATCGAGACCCTTCTCCGATCAATAATCAGCAGCGGGACCTGGAGATCCGTACTGACTCCTACACATTCAATGATGACTCCTGTGATCGTGAGAACCTTTAATGCTTGTAACTAAATCCCTTTGTCTCTCGATATATTACATGTCCGAGATTCGATCATCGGTATCTCCATACCTAGTTTGACCTCGTTACCGACATGCACTCTTTTCTCGTTCCCGTGATATAACATTCTAGTGATCACATCACTTGCTTGCAAGCTATCCTAATGTGATATCACCGAGAGGGCCCAGAGTATATCTATCCGACATCTGGATTGACAAATTCCACTCTTGATCCATGAGCCTCAACATAACACCTTCGTAGTACTGAACCCATCTTTATAGTCACCCTGTTACGGCGTGACGTTTGATGTTATCAAGATACTCTTCCGGTGTTAGCAATTAACATGATCTCATGGTCTAGGGATAAAGATGACTTCGTATGATGTTATAGCAATATAAACATAATGACTTGATCGTAATGCTATACTTCGGATGAATGTTCATCACATCATTCCACCAATGGTGTTACCTTGTTATTAACAACATCCAATGTCCATGATCAGGAAACCTTGATCATCCTGTTAATCAACAAGCTAGTCTATAAGAGAGGCATGACTAGGAACCCTTTTTGTTTATTAAACACACATGTATTGATGTTTCCGAATCAATACATTTCTAGCATGTAAAATAAACATCTATCATATATAAGGAATGTATAATAACAACTTTATTATTGCCTCTCAGGGCATATTTCCTTCAGTCTCCCACTTGCACTAGAGACAATAATCTAGTTCACATAGTGATAAATCTAACACCCATGGAGTTCTGGTGTTGATCATGTTTTGCCCTAGGGAGAACTTTAGTCAACGGATCTGCTACATTCAGGTCCGTGTGTACTTTACAAATCTTTATATCTCCATCCTTGACATGCTCGCGGATGGAGTGAAACCGGCGCTTAATATATTTGGAATTCTTGTGAGACCTTGGTTCCTTTGCGTTGGATATGGCTCCATTGTTGTCACAATAGATCACCATCGGGTCCAACGCACTGGGAACCACACCCAGTTCCGTAATGAACTCTTTCATCCAAACTGCTTCTGCCGCTTACAAGCAGCAACATATTCCGCCTCCGTTGTTGATCCAGCCACCACAGGTTGTTTGGAACTCCTCCAACTAACTGCTGCTCCGTTCAAGAGAAATATGTATCCGGATTGAGACTTAGAGTCATCCGGATCAGTGTCAAAGCTAGCATCGACATAACACTTAGCAACTAGCTCTTCTTCACCTCCGTATATGAGAAACATATCCTTAGTTCTTCTCAAGTATTTGAGGCGGTTCTTTACCGCTATCCAGTGTTCCGAACCTGGATCAGATTGGTACCTACTAGTCAAACTAATAGCATGTGCCACATCCGGTCTTGTACATAGCATGGCATACATAATAGAGCCTATGGCCGAGGCATAGGGGATCTTATCCATCATCTCTCTTTCTTCCGCCGTAGCCAGACTTTGAGTCTTACTCAATGTCTTGCCTTGCAACATAGGTAAGAACCCCTTCTTACTTTCGTCCATATTAAACTTCTTTAATATCTTATCAAGGTATGTACTCTGTGATAGCCCAATTAGGCGCCTTGATCTATCTCTATAGATTTTAATGCCTAATATATATGATGCTTCACCAAGGTCTTTCATCGAAAATTTGCTGTTTAGATAACTTTTAACACTGTTTAAAAGATCTATATCATTTCCAATCAATAATATGTCATCCACATATAATATCAGAAATGCCACATTGCTCCCACTCACTTTCTTGTAAATACAAGCCTCTCCATAAGTTTGGACAAATCCAAACTCTTTGATCACCTCATCAAAGCGGAGATTCCAACTTCGTGATGCTTGCTTCAGTCCATAGATGGATCGCTGAAGTTTGCACACCTTATTAGCATCCTTAGGATCGACAAAACCCTTAGGTTGTATCATATACAACTCTTCTTCAATCTTACCATTGAGGAACGCAGTTTTGACATCCATCTGCCATATTTCATAATCGAAATATGCAGCAATTGCTAACATAATCCTAACCGATTTAAGCATCACTACGGGAGAGAATGTCTCATCGTAGTCAACTCCTTGAATTTGTCGAAACCCCTTTGCGACAAGTCAAGCCTTATAGATGGTCACATTACCATCAGCATCAGTTTTCCTTTTGAAAATCCATTTATTCTCAACGGCCTTTTGGTCGTGAGGTAAGTCCACCAAGTTATAAACTTGGTTCTCGTACATGGATTCCATCTCATATTTCATGGCTTCTAGCCATTTGTTGGAATCCGGGCTCATCATTGCTTCTTCATACGTCGCAGGGTCATCCATTTCATCAACCATGAAATTCACAAGAGGATTGTCGTACAGTTTAGGAGCTGCACGTGTCCTGCTTGACCTGTGAGGTTTGGTAGTGTCCTCTTTCGGATTTTCATGATCATTATCATTAGCTCTCTCTTCATCAGGTGAAGTCAACTCTGAAACAACTTCCGGTGATGTGCCACTCGCCATTCCATGAAGAGAAGGTTCAATAACCTCTTTGAGTTCTACCTTCCGACTACTCACACCTTTCGCGAGAAACTCCTTCTCAAGAAAGGATCCATTCTTGGCAACAAAAACCTTGACCTCGGATCTGTGATAGAAGGTATACCCAATTGTTTCCTTAGGGTATCCTATGAAGACGCATTTTTCCGCTTTGGGTTCGAGTTTATCCGATTGAAGTTTCTTCGCATAAACATCGCATCCCCAAACCTTAAGAAATGACAGCTTAGGTTTGTTTCCAAACCATAATTCATATGGTGTCGTTTCAACGGATTTAGATGGTGCCCGATTTAAAGTGAATTCCAGTGCATAACCCCAAATGACAGAGGTAAGTCAGCCAGAGACATCATAGATCAAACCATATCCAATAAGGTACGATTACGACATTCTGACACACCATTACGTTGTGGTGTTCCGGCAGGCGTGAGTTGTGAAACTATTCCACACTCTTTCATGTGTGTGCTAAACTCGTAACTTAGATACTCTCCTCCATGGTCAGACCATAGAAACTTGATCTTTCTATTATGATGATTTTCCACTTCATTCTGAAATTCCTTGAACTTTTCAAAAGTTTCAGACTTGTGTTTCATCAAATAGATATACCCGTATCTACTCAAATCATCCGTGAAAGTAACAAAATAACGATATCCACCTCGCGCCGACACACTCATTGGTCCACACACATCAGTATGTATGATCTCCAATAGATTTGTCGCCCGTTCCATTGAACCGGAAAACGGCGTTCTAGTCATCTTACCCATAAGGCATGGCTCACATGTATCAAATGATTCAAAATCAAGTGATTCCAAAAGTCCATCAGAATGGAGTTTCTTCATGCGTTTAACGCTAATATGACCTAGATGGCAGTGCCACATATATGTAGACATATCACCATCAAGTTTAATGTTTTTAGCATTAACATTATGAATGTGCGTAATATTACTATTGAGATCCAATAGAAATAAACCATTCAACGTAGGTGCATGACCATAAAAGATATCTTTCTTATAAATTGAATAACCATTGTTTTTAGATTTAAAGGAATGACCACTTTGCATCAAACACGATCCAGATACAATGTTCATGCTCAGTGCAGGCACCAAATAACAATTATTTAGGTTTATAACTAATCCCGGTGGCAAATGGAGAGGTAGTGTCCCGACGGCGATCACATCAACTGTTGATCCATTGCCGACCCTCATCCTGACCTCATCCCTTGCTAGTCGTCGCATTGTTCCAGCCCTGAACCGAGTTACATATATTAGCAACCGATCCGTATCAAATACCCGTGTGCTCTGCAGTACTAGTCAAGTACACATCAATAACATGTATATCACATATACCTTTTTTGCCTTGCTGGACTTCTTGTCCGCCAAATACTTAGGGCGATTATGCTTCAATGGCGATCCTTGCAATAGTAGCACTCGGTGTCATACTTAGGGCCAGCTCGGGGTTTCTTTTCAGGCGTGGCAACAGACTTGCCACCCTTCTTTCCCTTGTGCTTGCCTTTCTTGTCCTTCTTGAAACCGGTGGTCCTATTGATCATCAACACTTGATGTTCTTTCCTAATCTCCACTTCTGCAGTCTTAAGCATTGACAGAAGCTCGGGAAGAGACTTCTTCATGCCCTGCATATTATAGTTCATCACGAAGCTCTTGTAGCTAGGTGGCAGAGATTGGAGAACACGATGTATGCCTAAGTCAATGGAAATCGTTATTCCCAAGGACACAAGATTATCGGCGTACCCAGACATTTTGAGTACGTGCTCACTAATGGAGCTGTTTTCCTCTATCATGCAGCTAAAGAACTTTTATGTAGCATTATAACTCTGTACGGCGGCATGGGTATCAAAAATCATTTTCAATTCTCCCATGGTATCAAAGGCATTGCCATTTTCGAAACGCTTTCGAAGTTCTGGCTCTAGCCCATACAGTATGCCGCAATGAACTAAGTTGTGGTCCTCCTGATGAGTCACATAGACATTCTTTTCCTCGTCAGGGGCATCAGGAGCTGGTGGGGGGCCTAGCGGCGCATCTAGCACATATTGCTTTTGTGCAGCAGTGAGGAGAATCCTCAAATTCATAGCCCAGTTGGTGAAGTTGCTACCATTCGCAGCAAGTTTCTCTTTCTCCATGAACACATTGAAATTAAAAGCAGGTGGTGCCGTCTACAACAGAATTTGTAAAGTTTATTTAGACTAAGTTTATGATAGATTGAGTTCAACTAATCTAAATTACTAATGAACTCCCACTCAAAAACGACATCCCTCGTGTCCTTTTGGTGATTACATGAACCAAATCAACTATACCAAGTCTGATCATCACGTGAGTTGATATAGCTTCAAAGATGAGCATCTATGTGGGAATCATATCAACAATATGACTCATGCTTAACCTTTCGGTCCGTGTTCCGAGGCCATGTCTGTACATGCTAGGCTCTCCAAGTAAGAACCTTAGTATTCGCATGTGTAAAACTATCTTACACCCGTTCCTATGAAAGCGTAGATTCAAGTACACCTGATCATCATGTGATGTCTCGAAACACGATCCATAGAACGGTGCATACTCAAGGAAGAACACATTTTTATCTTGATATCTAAATGAGGGATCATCTTATAATGCTACCAAACGCGCCAAACTAGCAGTATAAGATGCTAACATCTAATGTGTAAAGTGAGATGATTTGGTCCATGCATTTGATCTCTATCACTTGCATCGTGGTATGATCTTTATCATTCCTTTGTGTGTAAGGCCAAGGTCTATGGAACTTACACGTTGAGTGTGTTGTAAGAGTATCCACCATACATCTACTTACAACAATACCATATCAACACACTAGCCCAGCAACGATCTAAACTAGACGCCTCTAATTTATCAATTGCAAGTTTTACGTGGCTTAGGGCTTTCGGAGATAGAACCGTTCTTACCTACGAACATGAACCACAACGAGGATAACTAAGTTATTAGCAACTCGTTGTAAATCAGATATTGACTATAGTAGGAGAGACAGGCACCCGCCAGCCACTTATGCAAAACAAGTTGCATGTCAGTCGTGGAACCAGTCTTATGTACGATGACATGTAAGGTTGGTCCGGGCCGCTTCATCCCACTATGCCACCAATATCCAAAATACATAGAAGATGCAATAACATGATCATCATCGCCCACATATCAACCATATGTGTACTACCCGTGATAAGCACCTACGCATAGATCATGCTCTGATACCACTGTTGGGTCCGCAGCATAGAAAACAAAAAAATTCCTACGGTATGAACTACACGCCAAGATCTATCTACTAGGTACAAAGCAACAGGTGGACATACATCCAACGAGAACTTACCCTCGTAGACAACGAGCTTTGTTAACGAGTAAGAACTCGTGGTTGATGTAGTCGTACACTTGTCGATCTCAAGATCATGAGGAAGTCCGAGCGCCGCAACTCAGCAACGCATCCGCACTCGCACATAAGTTCAAGCCACCCGACAACCTCCACCTCCTTGCTCCAGCGATCCAGCGGAAGCAGCAACTCCTTCCAGACGAAATGCCACCGGGAACATGTATCTCACTAATCCGAGACCATGGGGGAATAATTCTAGAGGGGGGGAGAGATCCTTCACAAGGAGGTGTGAGGATGAAGGAGGGAATGGGTGGCCTTTTATAGGAGGAGGGGGGGTGCCCCCTCTCTCCATGGCCGGCGCATGGGGGGTGACCCCTCACCTCCCCCATTCATGTGGTGGTAACCCCTCCACATTAAAATGCCTCTTCACATTCCCTTTTAAAGTCTACACTTTAAATGCATTAAATTTCTCCAAATTTAATGCTCTCTCATTTAATAAAAATCTTTCTATTAAATTTATTCAGAATTTTGTTAATTACTTTAATTAACAAACATTCACATATAGCCCCTTGCAATATTTCAATATCACATGCAGAACCACCTTCTGCAATTTCACCCGAAACAATTTCCGGTTTCTATTGAAACAATTCCTGCGCTTTGCAATTCTTTCGTATGACACATATGTGATCCAAAATGGTGTCTGGTAACTCTTAAGTGTGCCAACCTATGGTTCGCGAATAATGCAGACATGATCGAGACCCTTCTCCGATCAATAATCAGCAGCGGGACCTAGAGATCCGTACTGACTCCTACACATTCAACGATGACTCCTGTGATCGTGAGAACCTTTAATGCTTGTAACTAAATCCCTTTGTCTCTCGATATATTACATGTCCGAGATTCGATCATCGGTATCTCCATACCTAGTTTGATCTCGTTACCGACATGCACTCTTTTCTTGTTCCCGTGATATAACATTCTAGTGATCACATCACTTGCTTGCAAGCTATCCTAATGTGATATCACCGAGAGGGCCCAGAGTATATCTATCCGTTATCTGGATTGACAAATTCCAGTCTTGATACATGAGCCTCAACATAACACCTTCGTAGTACTGAACCCATCTTTATAGTCACCCTGTTACGGTGTGACATTTGATGTTATCAAGATACTCTTCCGGTGTTAGCAATTAACATGATCTCATGGTCTAAGGATAAAGATTACTTCGTATGATGTTATAGCAATATAAACATAATGACTTGATCGTAATGCTATACTTCGGATGAATGTTCATCACATCATTCCACCAATGGTGTGACCTTGTTATTAACAACATCCAATGTCCATGATCAGGAAACCTTGATCATCCTGTTAATCAACAAGCTAGTCTATAAGAGAGGCATGACTAGGAACCCTTTTTGTTTATTAAACACACATGTATTGATGTTTCCGAATCAATACATTTCTAGCATGTAAAATAAACATCTATAATATATAAGGAATATATAATAACAACTTTATTATTGCCTCTCAGGGCATATTTCTTTCACTTTGTCCATGGGACGATCGTATTGTTTACTTTACACACTTTGCTTAATGCAATTATCTGTTGCTTGCAACTTAATACTGGAAGGGGTTCAGATGATAACTTGAAGGTGGATTATTAGTCATAGATGCAGTTGGATTAAGGTCTATGGATAATGTTGTAATGCCCAATCAAATCTCACAGGAATCAAGATGTCTAGTATATGCATTGTTATGCTTTCTCAAATCTGTCCATTGACCCGCTGTAATTTGTTCACCCAGAATGCTATTTATCTTAAGGAGAAACACCTCTAGTGAACTATGGACCCCAGTCCATTCCTTTACCATCGATATACCATCTACTATTTACCGTTTACTGTTTACTTTCTACAAGCAATTACTATCTTTCACACTATATGTTTAATCCTTTGTTTTTAGCAAAACCTGTGAGATTGACAACCTCACTGTAAGTTGGGGCAAAGTTCTGTGGTTGTGTTGTGTAGGATTCCAAGTTGCTAGCAACACCTTGGAGTTATTTCCTTGCTCCTACTAGTTCGATAACCTTGGTTTCATAACTGAGGGAAAACTTGCTGTTGTGCTCATCATACCTTCCTCTTGGGGTTCCCAACGAGCTCGACATATTTTGAGCCATCACGGTCATTGACCCGGCCTCTCTATATGCCACGACCCTTGGGGCTTTATAGCGTACTTCTGAAGGTAGCACTGCCTCAGCACCATGTACCATGAAGAATGGAGTGTAGCCTATGGCGCTGTTTGGAGTTGTGCGTAGGCTCCATAGTACTGATGGTAGCTCCTTAGGATAGCACCCAGCCGCTCGTTCGAGTGGCCTGAGGAGCCTTTTCTTGATGCCATTGTAGACGAGGTCATTGGCTTTCTTGACTTGATCATTGGTCTGGGGGTGTGCTACCGAAGCATAGCTGATGTTGATTCCTAGGTTTTCACAAAAATCCTAGAACTCAACCAAAGTGAAGTTCGTCCCGTTGTCGGTGATGATGTTGTGTGGCACCCTAAACCTGTAGACGATGGACTCAAAGAATTTGACGGTGGTGACGCCTGTCTAACTTTTCACCTGCATGGCCTCGATCCACTTGATGAACTTGTCGACTATGACGAGGAGGAAAGTGTAACCTCCTGGTGATGACTTTTGCATCTTGCCAACCATGTCAAGTCCCCATTGCACGAAGGGCTAGGCCATAGGTATTGTCCTAAGCTTCGTGCCAGGTGCGTGCGGTTTGTCCGCAATCCTTTGGCAGGCATTGCACTTTTGAATGATGTCCTTGGCATTGCACATTACCGTTGGCCAGTAGAAACCAGCTCGTAGAGCCTTGGCGACAAGGGCACGGATCCTAGTGTGATGGCCGCAGGTGCCTTCATGTATCTCAAGGAGGACGGCTCTTCCGTCTCGGTTGGAGACGCATCGTTGAAGGACCCCTGTGATGCTACACTTGTACAACTCGTCGCTGATGATCGTGAAGGCTTTTGAGTGCCGCGCTATAAGTCGTGCATCTGTCGGATCATCTGCGGCCTTTTGCTAAGCTAGTATGGGATGTACGGCTGCATCCAGGCTGGCTCGATGAGCATGATCTCCATGGGGCCTTAGAGTCCTCCACGCTCTTGTTCTTCATCGTCTGTTTTTTCGAGTCCTCTAGGTGGCGCAGCCCCTGAGTCCTTCGATGTGCTACCTGGTTGCTCTGGAGCCTTTGGCTTGATGGAGCGCTCGCAGATCTACTCCAGGAAGACTCCTGGTGGTATCAGAGTGCAGGTAGAGCCTATGTTGGCGAGTGTATCTGCCTCCTCGTTGCTTTTGCAGCCTATGTGCCACAGCTCACAGCCGTCGAAATCTCCTTCGAGTGTGTCGTAGAGGTTGCGGTAGGCGATCATGTTGTCGCTCAGGGCGTCGCACTGGTTCATGGTTTGATCCACCACGAGTTTGGAGTCACTGTAGATGATGAGTTGCGTGGTGCCGCAAGCCTTGGCCATCCGCATCCCATGGAGCAGGGCCTCGTATTTAGCTTCATTGTTGGAGCCGCGGAACTGCATTCACAGAACATACCTCATCTTGTCGTCCTATGGCGACGTCAGGATGACACCGGCGCCAGCTCCTTCTCGATGTTTTGATCCATCGAAGTGCATTGTCCATAGGCAGGACATATCTGGTGTGTCAGGGAGCTGGTTTTCCATCCAATGGACCAGGAAATCTGGGAGCACTTGCGATTTAATCGCGTCTCGCTTCTCGTATGTGATGTCTCGTGGAGACAGCTCGATCACCCAAAGTGTGACCCGTCCAGTGGCGTCGAGGTTGTTGAGGATGTGCCCCAGTGGAGCGTCGTTCACCATAATGATGGGGTGCTCCTAGAAGTAGTGGAGCAGTCGCCGGGCAATCATGAAAATGCCATATGATAGCTTCTGATAGTGTGCGTACCGCTGCTTCATCAGTGTGAGCACCTCGCTGAGGTAGTAGACTGGGCGTTGCACCCCGTGGACTTTGTTCTCCTCGGCTTGTTCTACTACTAGTACAGTACTGACCAACTGGTTGGTGGCAGAGATGTATAGCAACATGGGCTCCTTTTCTCTGGGTGTCACCAGTACTGGCGAGGTGGAGAGTAGACGTTTGAGGTCTTCGAATGCTTCTTGTGCTTCTTCTGTCCACTCGAACTTCTTAGCTTCACAGAGGAGTTGGTAAAACGGCATCACCTTCTCGACCATTCGACTGATGAATCGACTTAGCACCACGATTCACCCAGCTAGCTGTTGGACGCCTTTTACGTTCTTCGGCTTTTCCATGGCCAGTATGGCCTATATCTTCTTCGGGTTTGCCTCGATTCCCCTCGCAGAGATAAGGTAACCGAGCAGTTTCCTAGATGGTACGTTGAACGCGCATTTTTCCGGATTTAGCTTGATCCGGTAGCGGTCGAGGTTGTCAAAGGTCTCACGGAGATCGTCGAGTAATGAGGCCTCCTCCTTAGTTTTGACAACAATGTCGTCGACGTAGACTTGGATATTTCAGCCAAGTTGGCTCTTGAGGCAGACCTGCATACACTGCTGATAGGTAGCTCCTGCGTTCTTCAACCCGAATGGCATTGTTGTGTAGCAGAAGACGCCGAAAGGCGTGATGAAGGCTATTTTCTCCTGGTCCTCCTCCTTCATTCGAATCTAGTGATAGCCTGAGTAGGCGTCGAGGAAGAATAGGTGCTCGCATCCCGCGGTGGAATCGATTATTTGGTTGATCCGTGGTAATGGGAAGTGATCCTTCGGGCAATGCTTATTTAGGGAAGTGAAGTCCATGCACATCCGTAGGATATCCCATGTCCTTTTTAGGAACAAGCACAGGGTTTGCTACCCATGTGCTCTCCTTGATCTCTCGTATGAAGTTAGCGTCGAGGAGTCTGTTGACTTCCATACTGACCGCTTTTGCCCTTGGCTCTGTCAGTCGATGTATCTTCTGCTTCACTGGTCTAGCTTCGGGATTCACGTTGAGTGAGTGCTCGGAGAACTCCCTAGGAACTCCTGGCGTTTCTGTTGGACACCATACGAAGATTTCCCAGCACTCATGGAGGAATTTGACGAGCGCGAGTTCCTATGTGGGACTCAGGTTGTTGGCGATGAGGGTCGTCTTGGTCGGGTCCGTTGGATGGACCTGGACCGCCTTGGTGTGTACCGAGTACCGACGAGTCGAAGGATTGATCAGCTGCATTTGGCTTACTAGGAGGAGGAATACTATTGTCTGTCGACTCCTTTAGCCTTGCCAACTCCTCCTGTATTCTGAAGGATTGGGAGATTCTGTTGAATTCCCTGTCGTAGCTGTCCGACTTGGCAAAGTTTCCGCTGATGGTGATGATGTTGTTCGGTCCTGGCATTTTCATCTGCAGGTAGGCATAGTGTGGCACTGCCTTGAACCTCGTAAACACGACACGTCCGAGGATGCAATGGTACTGCGAAGTCCAGTCGGCGACTTCAAATTCCAGGCGTTCTCGCCTGAAGTTAGTTGGTGTGTCGAAGACGATGTCCAGGTTATTCTTGCCCAAGGGGTATACACCTTTCCCTGGGACGATGCCATGGAACGTTGTGTCCGAGGCCTCTAGACAAGAGGGTGGGATCCGCATGGCGCACAAGGTGCTAGCGAACATCAGGTTAATGTCGTTGCCGCCGTCCATGAAGACGTGGCTCATCTCAAAGCCTCCAATTTGCGCCTCAAGCACCAGGGGAGAGTGACATGGGCGAGGTACTTGGCGCGGATGATCACGCTTGTCGAAGGTGATGCAAGAATCGCACCTACTAAGGTACTTAGTGGTTGAGGGTGGAGAGTTGATCGCCAAATTGACTTGGCGAGTGATTGATTTTTGCACTCGATTTGATGGGCATCCTTTTTGGATCATGCCCATATTCCCCAGCGCTCGTGGGTATTGCTCGCCTCCATTGTTCTGTGTTGGTGCAACCGCATGCGGTGGCGGCCCGGGTGGTGGTGCTCCATGAGCCACAACGCCCGACGCAGCTCGGTAGCCCTCGTCGCGATTCATCTGGGCGAGGCCTTCGTGCAGCTTAAGGAACTCGCGGCAGTCCTTTAGGAGGTGGCTAGACTTTTCATGTTTGTCGATGTAGAAGTGGATGTTGCAAGATCCAGATAGTTTGTCCTAGATAGAAGTTCCAAGTGCTTCATCATAGGTAAGGTGTTGCCATACCTGCGTGGTCTTCCCGCTTTCGTGGTATCCACCGCTGCAATATTCGTTGCTGCGGTTGCCATCATCGCGTCTATCAGCATAGCCAGCCACGACCATATTGACTTCTTCGTGGTCTTCGTAACCACGCATCTGATGTTTTCCTCGATGGTCACGTCTGCGGCCGAGGTCATCGTTGTCGTCTGAGTGGACACGGTTGTTTTTCACCGAGTCCTCTCCATCAACCCACCTATTCGCGATCTCCATCAGGTGGTCAATTGTTTTGGGCTTCGAGCGGCCTAGATCCTCCCTGAGCTCTCTGCGGCGTATGCCGCGGTTGAATGCGTCGATTGCGTGGTCCTCAGAGATGTCCACTGTGGAGTTTTTAATGATGGACCACCTCTGAATGTAAGAGCACAGTGACTCGCCGGGCTTTTGGTAGCAGCCCCTTAGCTCTTCGATTGATGCGAGCCTTTTGTAAGTTCCCTTGAAGTTTTGCACGAAGCTGTATACTAGCTCATCCCAGCTGCAGACTGACCCGCGGGGGAGGTTGTTAAGCCACACGTGGGCATCGCCCTGCAGGTGCAGCTGGAGGCATTGCATAGCTGTGCTCGTGGTTCCGCCGTGCAGCCTGATGGAGGAGATGTGATCCTCCAGCCGGATCTTTGGATCCTGGAGGCCGTCAAACTTCGGGTTATCTGATGGGAGTTTGAACCCCTTCGGCATTTGCTTTTGCCATATGGCTTTGCTGAAGCAGCTGGCACCATAGAGCTCTATTCCGTCGTCCTCCGAGTCCATCGAGCGAGCGCGCCTTGCTCGCATCTTGTTGACCTTGTGCTGCATGATGTCATCACGTGCGTCATAGTTGTGGTCATGTCGACATGAGCGGTGTCACCGTGACAAGTCATGTTCGTCATTGCTGGAGGAGGAGGGAGAGTAATATTTGGTCAGAGCCTTACTTTTCTTCGGCTCTGGCGCTGGATCCTTGGTAAGCATAGCTTCGACCAATCCCAGACCTGCGATCATAGATTTGTGCATGGCGGATCATGGATCCCCAGCTGGTGGCTGGTTGTTGAGCAGGTACATGGTGGCTGCCGTCAACGCTGCGTGTGGTGTTTTGGGGAGCATGTTACCCCTTGAATCCACCATCACGGATGAGAAGTCGAGGACTCGAGTGGCCTCTCCTCGCTTCCTGTCGGTGAGGTGAGCCAGTCGAGAGTGTCTTCTGGCAGCTACATGATCATTGACCCTAGAGGAGGATCCTCCGATGGAAGAGAGCGCAGCTCCTCAGAGGCTCGATTCTTCCGCCACCCTTCTACGCTCGTCGAGATGGGTGATCACTTGTTGCTGGCACTTGAATTCCTCCATGAGCAGTCAGTGATAACCAATCAGCATTTGTTGCGATGAGTTCGGTGGTAGGGGTTGCCTCGTAGGGCCTCTCTACAGTGGGCCCACTCAGCATCTCTAAGCTCGATCAGTTGTCGTGGGACATTCACCCGTGGGGAGGTGCGGCTGATCTTCTTGGATGGGATCAAGGACGGGGGGTCGGTTTGTTGGCCTGTTGTTGGTGGGGGAGCCGTTGGAGGGGGCGTGATACGTCCTAAACATATCTATAATTTTTGATGCTCGATGCTTGTTTTGTATCAGCTATCTTATGTTTTGTCTACACTTTGAGGCATTTTTATACATTTTCTAGAACTAACCTATTGATAAGATGCCACAGTGCTAGTTGCCTGTTTTCTGCTATTTTTGGTTTCAGAAAATCCAGAAAAGAAATATTCTCGGAATTAGACAAAATGAAAGCTGAAGTTCCTATTTTTCCTGACACGACATGGAGTCCACAGGGGAGACGGAGGGGAGCCAGGGGCAGGCACACCCTAGGGTGGCGCGGGTCACCCTGGCCACGCCACCAGGTGGTGTGGCCACCCTGGCCCACCTCTGGCATCGCCTCTTCGCCTATATATTCCCCCTGAGACGAAAACCCTAAGTACGAGATCAGAAATCCACGAAAAGTTCCGCAGTGCTGCCGCCACCAAAGAGGAGATTTAGGGGACAGAAGTCTCTATTCCGGCACCCTGCCGGGACAGGGAAGTGCCCCCATATCCATCTCCATCGACTCCACCGCCATCGCCATCATCGTTGCTGACTCCCATGATGAGGAGGGAGTAGTTCTCTCTCGAGGCTAAGGGCTCTACAAGTAGCTATGTGTTCATCTCTCTCTATGTGTGATCTTATTGAGATCATGAGCTTTGTAATCTAGGATCTATTCTGCTACTCAAGTGATTTAATTAATCTCTGCTTATCCCCACGTTTGTGAAGTTGACAGTGTGCACACCGTGTGGCACTTTGGCTAAGGTTACATAAATACTTATCATGAGTATAATTTGAGTTGGATGTCTCTATGAGATTGTGGTGTTTGTTTGAACCATCTAGCGCTCAAGGTGATAGTGAGGGGTTATCTAGATGGGGAATGCGAACTTTAAGGTGTGCTGTTATAGCCCTACATCGTCCAACCGGAGAGTAGTTTAGGATAGAATAATGAAGAGAAGATATTTATATGAGAGTGTCCACTAGTGAAAGTATGATCCCTAGGCCTTGTTTGTAAGCATTGAAACACCATTTACAATCAGTCATGTTACATGTTTGCTTGCTGCCACTCTTATTTCCGATTGCAATTACCACTTATAATCACCCATATTACTTGTATTTCACTATCTCTTTGCCGAACTAGTGCACCTATACACCTGACAAGTGTATTAGGCGTGTTGGGGACACAAGAGACATCTTGTATCTTGATTGCAGGGTTGCTTCAGAAGGATACCTTTGAACACTTCCTCCCCGAGTTTGATAAACCTTGGGTGATCCACTTAAGGGAAACTTGCTGCTGTTCTACAAACCTCTGCACTTGGAGGCCCAACACTGTCTACAAGACTAGAAGCGTGCGTAGACATCAAGCTATTTTCTGGCGCTGTTGCCAGGGAGGTAAGGTAAAAGGTACTCACATCCTCTGGCTACTAAGCTATCTTCTATTACTGTTGTTGGTGTGTGAGTGCTCGAAGTTATTTCCTTTAGATTCTGCAATTATATCTTTTTGTTTCTTGTTTTTATTTTCACTAGTTAGGCTTAATGGAAAACAACAACAAAATTAGAGAGCTTTTTAGTATTTTTCCTAAGGTAGAACATAAATGGTTTAAAAACAAAATTAAAAAACCCATGGAACTTTCTTTGCATGCTAATAGCAATGTTATTAGTATGAATTTTTTGAACACCTTTGCTACTAATGCTATGGAAATGTTTAAGCTTGGGGAAGTTAGTTTTTATGAAAATGATCTTTTTAGTTCCCCAGCTTTAAAGAAGAAAATTTGCTCTGATGATACTTTATCTTCCATATGTGGTAATTCTAATGATACTTGTGATATTTTAAATCCACATACTGAAAGCATCCCTTTTAAAATACCTATGGAAATTGTTGAACGTGTTATGAATAACTGTTATTTTGGAGATGGAACTGTCCATCCTGGTGATCATTTACACTTTATACATGAATTATGCGAGTTGTTCAAGTGTGCAGGTATTTCAATGAAGCAAGTTAAGAGGAAGCTATTCCCTTTATCACTTAAGGGCAAAGCAAGGGAGTGGTATGATCTACTAGACGATCCTCATCATTCGGAGTGGAAGGAACTTGAATCTCTCTTTTACTCTAAATTTTATCCTCCTCATGAAATTCATAAAGATAGGAATTACATTTATAATTTTCATCCTCATGATGGAGAAAGTATTGCCCAAGCATGGGGGAGATTGAAGTCACTAATGCTCAAATGTCCCATTCATGAGCTCCCCAGTAATATTATTATTTATATTTTTTATGCAAGGCTTTCAGGACATTACAAGGACTATCTAGATACCTGTTTAGAGGGATCCTTCACAAGTAAGGAGGTAAAATCTAAGTGGGATCTTCTTGAAACAATTCAAAGCAATACCGAAGATTGGGATAATGACAAAGGTAAAGAACCAGGTATAAACTATGAGTATGATTGCATTAAGTCTTTCGCTGAAACGGATGATTTTCAAGAGATAGTGCTAAATATGGTCTTGATCCTCAAGTTCTTGTTGATTGTTGTAGAGCCTTTGCTTCTCATATTAATGCTCCTAAATAAAAATGGGACATGTATCATGAGCCTTTTAAAGACACTTGCATGAAAAATGAAATTGTTATTAATGATAGCAATAAACATGCTCAAACCTCTGAAAGTACTATTTCTTATAAGCATGTTAATTTTTATGGAATACATAGACCTTGTGAAAAGAATCAAATTGAAGAAGAATATTGTATCACCCATAGGAATGAAAAAACTAGAACGTGGTATAGGGCTCTAAATGATCTTGGTAAAAAATTATGTGCCCTCTATCCTTTTATTTGTGAACTTTTCTTTGAAGTGGGTCGTTTCAATTTTCAATGCTCAGGCCATAATAATATCCCTTCTAATCAAATGAGTACTGCAAGTTTGTATTGTGATGACATGATCACCCCGAATCAGCATGATGAACTTACATTATTTTGGGGGTGTGAAGAGCTATCAAGAAAAACCTCTTTGGTAGATATGAGTGCTTCTGATATGAATAGCGTCCTGCAAGGTTTTCATCATTATTGTGTTGATAATTGCCACACAAATACTTACATACTAAATATTATAAAAGATGAGGTTTTACCAAAATATGACAGGACTAATATGTGTTTTGTTCTTATTAATGAAAAGGAGGATCATCCAAAGTTTCTTCTATTGTCTCTAACAATAAAGCAGGGTATATGGAGAAGCTTCCTTTCAAGCCTCTCCCTCCTAAAGAGAATAAGAAAATAAGAGGAGGAGTAAAAGGAGGGAGGAAATGGTATTTTCCCCTAAGCATGTTTCTCCTATTATGGTTTTTGATGAGTCTGAACTCGATGATGTTCCTATGACTATTACCTATAGTAGTGATCATGATTGGGAAAATCACACTACTTTTGATATTGAAAATCTCTTCGGTACCAATTCTGAAAATGATGATGTTAATAATTGCTGCACTATTAGTACTATCCATGTTCCTTCCAATGATGATATGTTTACAAATGAACACACTTTGGAAGATAACTATTCTATTGCTTATGATGATACTATACCTCCAATATATGATGATTACAATAATGAATATGATATTTTCAGTCCACCTACTATTGAGGAGAAAATTAATTATGATTACAATATGCCTCCTATATTTGATGATTATGGTGATTAGAATAATAATGATAGCTATTTTTTTGAATTTGCACCCACTATAATTAATAAGAATGACTATGTTTATGTGGGGAGTATTAATTCTTTTATGCATGTGGCTCATGATAAGAATGTTTTATGTGATAGTTATATTGTTAATTTTATTCATGATGCTACTGAAAGTTATTATGAGAGAGGGAAACATGGTTTTATGTGTCTCAACAGTATTAAGTTTCCCCTCTTTATGTTAAATTTTTTGATGTTGCACTTGTTTTGCTTTCCTATGCTTGTTGCTTTGTGCTTTCATGACTTATTTCTTTACAAGATTATTTTTCATAGAAAGTGGGTTAGACTTAAATTTGTTCCATATTTGCTTCTTGATGCTCTCTTTTACTTCAATTCATATTTCTTATGTGAGCATCATCGAAATTATCATGCCTATCTTAATGGCTATAAAGAAAGAGCTTTTGGGAGGCAACCCGTTATATTTTTACTTCTAGTTTATTTTTGTTTTGTTGAGTCTTGGAAGTTAATGCCTCAGTAATAACCTCTCCTTATCCTTTTTATGTGGTCTTTGTGCCAAGAATAACCTCTAATGAGAGAGAACTAAGACTTGGGAAAGTTGCTGTCCTCAAACAGATTTTTGTGCGTCACCGTAAAAACTCGTGAAAAATCTCAATACGTCGGTTTGAGCTGTAAAGTTTTGTTCTTATGCCCCAGGTTATTACCCAACTTTCGTTAGTTTAGCACTTTTAGATTTGAGCAACATAAGGTGTTTGAAAAAATAGGTTTTACCTGCTGGTGTGTTCTGACAGATTTCTGCTATTATTTCATTTGCCTCTAAATCTCTTTCTCTTTGAGTTCTCTTTGATCACTTGAGTTTTTAGAAGGAATTGCTACAGTAGCTTGTGTTTTAATGGAATTTTTACTTGTGTTGAAACTAAACCCAAAGGCTTATTATCTTGAATACACTAATGTTGCTAATGAAGATTGTGTGAAGTTTTGTATGAAGGAAACTTTCAAGAATAGGGAAGAATAATGTGATGAGACGAAGTATGGACAAAATCTCAAGCTTGGGAATGCCACCCGTGTCACCCCAAGAAATATTCAAGAAGTACAAGCGTCAAATCTTGGGGATGCCCAAGGCATCCCCTTCTTCATCAATAATCTCAGGTCTTCTTTCAAGACATTTTATTTTTATTACCTTATGCACTATGCGTTTTTCTTGGAGCGTATTTGTTTTTAGTTTTCTTTTGCTTTCTTTGCTGCAATAAGTTGGTTGGATCCCAACACACTTCTTTTGGAGAGAGACACACCCTGTTATTCATTGCCTAGAACACTCTAGTTTTCACTCTTATTGTTCTGTGAGTGTTCTCCTTGCTAGCACTATGTTTAGCTTTAGTTTTCGATTGGTGTTGGAAAAGAGTAGGAAGCTTCATGCTTATAAGTGGTACAAAAGGAGCTTGTTTAGACTATGGCCTAGAATTTATCATGTCATGTTTGATATTGCTTTGGCTTTATGCTTAGTGACTATTGTTGTAGCATGACTTGTTCCAAACAATTGAGATTGCTTAATGTGCCTTGAAAGAATCATGCGTTGTTTTAGCATTCAAAAGAATAATATTGTGGTGTTCTCCTTTGATGCTTTATTTGGGTTGACTTGGCACATGCTTACACCATGTTAAGACTATGTACCAATCACCTTAGCCTCTATGATCATTTAGTTTTTTGACTTATAATATCACTTCATGCTTTAATTAATAATGTTTTGTCACTTTGCATGATTATGGCCATTAGTGCTCTCTTAGTTGGTCGCTCCTGGTCTTTTGCTAGACTCCACATGTACCAAGTATGAGTTCCATGCATGCATCCAACCCCCAAGAAAACCAAGTTATTCCAAAGATTCCACTATAAATTCCTATGCATGGTGTGTTACACCGTTCCAAGTATATTCATGCTTTTATCTACCTTCCAAATTAAACTTGATGTGAAAATTAGTGATTAAAGCTCTCACGAACTTGATGGCACACTTTATGTAACTACCTCGGTGAATTACGCTCCTAGTTACAAGCCTGGATGAGCGGAAATGGTTAAAATAGTACGGTGGGGCCCAAATGCCACTCACAGGTAGACCTTTCGGCCGTCCTAACCATTTCCAAACATCAGGACAAGAACGGGCGGCGTAATCGGCAGGCGAAGGGATCAACTACATACACAAATGAGTATGTATGCAAGCCACCATACAACAGTCCTCAGAGCCATTCCATCTAAAAGAAATAGAAATATTGCAACGCCATACGGCAAGATCCAAATATCCTAGATAGATATAATAGTTTAGGATATCTCCTCATACATCAAACATCAGTATCGGTAGGAGCGGCAAACAAGATCCGATGCGGATAAGAAGCAAATCGGCATAAGATGCCCCATAAATAAACACATCCCCACAGATCTCACGGATCCCGTTCCGGAATCTCTACACGAATGATCGTTGCCCACATCGTCTGTCTCCTCCACCCAGTATCCATCTTGCGAGCTTACATTCATCTGAATCAAACAATTTATCGTGTGAGACCCTAGAAATTTTCAGCAAGTCTTTATGCCTCTAAAGGGACACAACAGGGTGGCCGAATTGCAGCAAAAGATAGTACTAACAATTCTATAGATACTCGCTAACCATCCGCCTAACCATAGATGAGCGGATGTCCGTGAATTAATAACAACAGTTATAACAGTAATATTAACAGATCCATCCTCCTCCTCGCTTACCGACGAGGAAGCGGACGAACAACCCCCCCCATCCGTTGGCAGTTTTATTATCCATTCCATTAGTGTTGCACTATTTACTAGTCAGGTACTTAGTCAAATTAAAAGCGGTACTTTAGTTATACTTGTCTATGATCGAGAAACTATGCTCCAAGTCGTCCATAACCGCGGATATGGCTTTCAGAAAGTTTTACCACAGCAAGGGTGCACAAATAGCAACACACACTCGATCAACCTCGGAAAAACCAAATCAAAACCCAACGAGGCGTCATGACAAAGCAATCACAGGATTCAGAAATATTTGGGGCCACCCCATTAAGCTACCAGCGACGAAGCTGGCGGCTCAGAGCGGACTCAAGGTTTAATGTGGACGGTATGAACGACTGGAACCGAAAGTGTGGTGGGCTTGTCGATACTGACAGCGATCTGGTGCCCTATGAGTGCTCCACGCACAATCTTAAATAAAGCAGTAAAGCATGGCATAAGTATAGGATAGTAATAAAACCTCAAACTAGTTTGTGGCCCCAAGAAATAAGAATGAATCAAGCTCTGGCTCAGGGGGGTTCATAAGCCTCCCGGATGTGGATAGCGCGAATATTCAAGGAACAGGAATCAAGTACTCGGGGTCCTACGGGACACAAGTGAGCATGAAAAACCAAATAGCGGATATTGCTCACCGGTGCCACTTTCATTAGTTATCCCATTACTACTCAGGTTAAGTTGTTTAGGTACCTCGTTGTCCATCAGACACTCACATACCCTACACATGTTGTTCTACGACTCGCATGGCTCAAACAACTCCTGTAGTAATGGCTCATGGGATGGAGGAACAAGCTTCGGTGGGGTTTAAAAGTAAAGGCTATGCAGTACTTGGGATTCAGATTAATGCAATCCCGACTCAATGATGCAAGAATAAGATAGAGGCAATAGGTACTATATGTATGCAAGCATGTGGTAGTGCTTGCTGGCAGCGATTGAAGCGAGAGAAGGATCTGGGTAGTGCTCCTGGGTCTCTTGATATATCCCCTGCTCAGCGTCTATTCGAAGAAGAACCAAACAAACAAGGGCCAACATAAATAAAGTGCACAAGCATATGAATTAAAATGCGACAAGCAACAATCATGCCATGATGAATGATGCACAATTTGCATGGCAATAAGGTAGCATGGCATGGGTGAGGTGTGGAATACAAGAATTAATCATTTTATGGGGTTTTAATCATATTTTAAACTCAATTAAGTTGCTGTATACATTATATTTTGATGATGCATGCTGCAAAACAGATAATGGAATGCATAAACAGAAAGGTCTCGTCGAGCTAATCATTTTAGACATATTATTTGTCAAATTTGGAGTTATAAATCAAAAGTTATTAATTAATTAAGGCAAAAGGGCATTTTATTGTAGTTTAAATCAACTTGAAATTTTAAGTGTTCAAAAATATATTTTGAATGACATATTTGAATTCCTCACATTTTTCTGATCCAAAAACATATATTACAAGTTTAATTTGGAATTATAATTTAAAAGTTATTTGAAAACAGATTTGAAATTTGAATTTAAATTAATTTTGAATAGTTTGAATTAAAACAGAAATACAGAAAGTCTTTTGTCACTCAGCCCAGTCCTAGCCACAGTCACAGACAAGTGGGGCCAAGGCTGACTAGGACACACGCGTCCAGAAAATACTTTTCTCACCGCGACGCTTCCTAGCCACAGAGAGTGACCGATGGGCCCGGCAGCCTCGCGGGTCCACGACGCGCGCAGCCAGCGGGGACGCGACACGTGTGGAATCCGGGGGACTGCGGGTTGAGGGTTGGAGAGCTGGGGGGTTTCTGCAAGACTGACTGGGAGGCTGACTAGCGGGCCACGCGGTACCGCGGGTTAGGAATAAAAAGCTAGGGGGGTTTTATGCAAAAAGGCGACGCGACACTGTCCTTCTTCACTGCGCCTGACGAGCGATCGGTGCGCAACAGCGGACGGCGCGGCGCGCAGGGTTCGAACCTGGGTCGCCGTTGCGTGCGCTGCGGGGGCTAGCCAGCGCGGTGGGCTGGGGTTGTTGTCAGGTGGGAGGATGAGGGCTAGGTGTAACTTCCGCGGCGCGCAACGGGCAGACGCGCGTGCACGCCGACGCACAGAAGCCGCTCGACGAAAGGACCGGCGGATCTAGGCGACGATGGCGAGGCGGAGCACGTCAGAGAGGTCGAGGCGCTCACCAGGAGTGGGTCGGTGGGGTCGGATCGCAGGGAAACGGCGAGGACGCAGACGGACCGGAGCTAGGGTTTGCGTCGGGCGACGTGGTACAGCGGCAGACGTGGCCTTCTCCTCCTCGCTGGCGCGGTCCAGGGTGAAGCAGGGGTTACTCCACGGTCTCCTCGATCACCTCCACGACGTGGCCACCGGCTGGAGCGACGGGGGCGACGTGGTGCTGGCGGTGGCCGGCGAGAAAGGTGGCGTCGGTGGAGAGTGATGGAAGGAGCGGCAGGCGCCCTGGGTGGATCTGGGACGGAGGAGAGACGGAAGGGAGTAGCTAGCAGAGAGGGAGAGGGGAGAGGTGGCGTGGGGGATCGGTGGAGAGTAAAAGGTGGCTCGGCCACCTTTTCCCTACCCTCCTCCTCACGTGCTAGGCACGGCGTGGCAGAGAGAGGGGCTACAGCTGGACAGGGAGAGGAAAAAGGGGTGGCCTAGCTCGGGTGGGGGCTTTGCTGGTAGAGAGAAAAAGGAGAGAGGAGGGGAGGCTCGGGTAGCTAGGGTTGGAGGGTTAGCTTGGCTCGGTCTAGGGGTGGTTAGGGTTAGAGAGGGAGGGTTGCCTCGGCATGGTGAGAGGGTGGGGTGTGGCCGAAGCTAGGGGCCAGGGTGGCCGGGTGGGACCAGCAAGGTGGAGAGAAGAGAGAGGCCGAGAGAGAGGGTGGGAACTAGGGTTAGCTAGTGAGGGGGTTCGGGTTAAGTTAGAGAGGGAGCTAGGGTTTAGAAGAGAGGATAAAGAGAGAGGGTGAGAGAGAGAGATGAGGTAGGGTGCTTAGGGTTTAGAGTTTTAGATGCTTGCATGCACCAAACTAGATCAAACAAGAATATGTGGAATTGGTGTAGGGTTTAGCAAACTCGAACAGGATCAACAAAAAGGAGTGAAAGAGAGGGATAGATGTGTGGTGGTGGATTTAGCAAGACAATCTAGAGCAAGCCAAAAGAGAGGTAGAGAGGGAGATGGATGATTCACCCAAAAACCAAAGAGAAACCCAAAGGAGAAAGAATGGTGATGCTTTGCATGGCCCATGCATAAATAGTAAATGCCTCCTCTGGTAGTGAAAACCACTAGATTATCTCATGGCATTTGTTTAAGCAAGCTTCCCAAATTTTGGAATAAGGCCCAACAAAAAAAAAGAGCTTGTTTACCACATGGACTAAATAAAAGATCATGCATGAATATAAGGTGGCCAAGCTTGTGTGTATGTGCCACTAGCCAACATGAACCACAATGATATTCCTACATGAGCTTATAATCATAGTTAAACCATATGAAAGCTTGACAAGGGGTTCCACTCACATAGCATGCAAAGGTGGCCATGTGGCTCTCATATACCAATAATGTGAAAACAACATGGTGCATATATGGGAGCATGTGGAATTGTAAGTGGATCCATCCCAACCCACATGAGCTAGAGGTAAACCCAAATAAAGTGCAAAGCTCATATTTAGTTGGATGGTGGAATTATAAGGTGGTGACAGAGAAAGGTGATGGAGTTGAATAAAAGATATGCCCCCAACTCAACTTGGGCATTTAAACAATATATCAATAACCAAATACAATATCAAGAGGCAAATACAATTTACAATGCATATGAGAGAAGAACCAAATCAAAAAGGGTTTTATATGATGCTCAAATGCAAGGTGGCATGATGACATGAGCATGATATAATTATGATGCAACAATTATATATAGGAAGTAGCCATTATATTACTAGACCAAGTAGCATTACAATTGTTAGACAATTGGGATGCTACAACTCTCCCCCACTAAACAGGAATCTCGCCCCGAGATTCTAGGAAGAAGAAGAAGACACAAAGAGGGTAGGATACTTGACACGGAGCTCATCTTCACGTTCCCAAGTGGCTTCATCAACAGAATGGTGCGACCACTGCACCTTGCAGAACTTGATGGACTTGTTGTGAGTCCTTCTTTCTGCGACTTCAAGGATTTTTGTGGGGTGTTCTTGATAAGACAGGTCTTCTTGGAGATTGATAAGCTCATGGTCCACGGTCCTGCCGGGATCCTTGAAGCACTTCTTGAGTTGAGAGATGTGGAAAACATCATGGACCTTGAGTTTTTCCGGGAGCTCAAGAGCATAAGCAACTTCTCCTCTTCTTCCACGAATTTTGAAAGGACCGATGTATCTAGGAGCCATCTTTCCTTTGATACCAAAGCGGTGCGTGCCTCTCATGGGAGTGACACGAAGGTAAACGAGATCATCAGGGACATACTCCATGTTCGTGTGCTTTCTGTCATAATTGCTCTTCTGGCGACTTTGAGCAATTTTCAGATTTTCAAGAATGACATGAACTTTCTCCTCCGCTTGAGTTACAATGTCAGGGCCAAACAATATTCTTTCTCCTGCACCTGACCAACCAATCGGAGTTCTGCATTTGCGACCATAGAGAGCCTCAAATGGTGCCATCTTTAGACTTTTCTGGAAGCTATTGTTGTAAGAGAATTCAGCATAAGAAAGACATTCTTCCCACTTCATGCCAAAAGAGATGACGCAAGCACGGAGCATATCCTCCAGAATCTGATTGATCCTTTCAACTTGTCCTTGCGACTGAGGGTGGTAAGCTGTGCTGAAGTTCAATTTTGTTCCCAAAGCATTTTGGAAACTTTCCCAGAACTTGGAAGTGAAGATGCTTCCACGGTCTGAACTGATCTCAAGCGGAACCCCATACAGAGAGACAATTCTGTTGATATAGAGCTCAGCCAACTGAATTGCAGAAATTGTTTCCTTGACGGGGAAGAAGTGAGCCACTTTAGAAAGCCTGTCAATGACAACAAAGATTGCATTGTTGCCCTTCTGTGACCTTGGAAAACCAGTGATGAAGTCCATCTCTACTTTCTCCCATTTCCATTCCGGGGGTTTCAATGGCTGTAGAAGACCGGACGGTTTCTGATGGACAGCTTTAACTCTGCGGCGGACATCACACTCCGAGACATACTTGGCACAATATCGTTTCAATCCTGGCCACCAATATTGTGTTTTCAAGTCCATGTACATCTTTGTGCTGCCAGGGTGGATAGAAAGAACAGAATCATGCTCCTCCTTGAGAACTTGCTCTCTCAAACCCGGGTAGTTCGGAACAAACATCCGGTGTTCAAAGAAAAGCGTGCCTTGGTCATCGACGTGGAAGGACTCATACTTCGGAAGCTGGATGTTGGAGATGACCTTTCTGGTGTACGGATCACCAAGCTGAGAAGAGCGAACCTTTTCTTCCAAGAGAGGGGTTGCTAGAAGGTTCAGAAGATACCCTTGTTCCACAATTTCAAGGTTGAGCTGACGGAATTCCTCGCACAAGAGAGGCTGTTGTTCTTCCATCATGAGGTTATTGACATAAGCTTTGCGGCTGAGAGCATCGGCCATGACATTAGCTTTGCCCGGAGTGTAGTTGATGGTCAGATCGAAGTCATTGATTGCTTCAATCCACCTCCTCTGCCGAAGGTTGAGATCAGGCTGAGTGAAGATATACTTTAGACTCTTGTGATCAGAAAAGATTTCTAGCAGTTTGCCCAGCAAGTAATGCCTCCATACTTTCAAAGCAAAGACAACTGCTGCTAGCTCGAGGTCATGTGTAGGATAGTTGATCTCATGCGTCTTCAACTGTCGAGAGGCATAAGCAACAACTTGTTTTTCTTGCATAAGGACCGCACCCAATCCTTGCAAAGAGGCGTCACGGAATATCTGTAAAGGCTTGGATGTATCCGGAGGAACCAAGACTGGTGTGGAAGTGAGCTTCTCTTTGAGTGTCTCAAAGCTTGCTTGACATGCAGGAGTCCAAAGGTATTTCTTGCCTTTCTTGAGGAGATCGGTAAGAGGCTTCGCTATCTTCAAAAGTTACGAGCAGGCGGCAATAACTAGCCAAACCAAGGAAACTCCGCACTTCTTTGACATTTACCGGAGGAAGCCATTCAACAATTGTCTTCACAGTTTCCGGGTTTACGGCAATGCCCTTGGAAGAGATGGCGTGACCAAGATAGATTACTTGAGGCAGCCAAAACTCACACTTTGAGAACTTTGCATACAGGCGGTTCTCACGAAGCTTGTTTAGGACACACCGAAGGTGTTCTTCATGTTCTTCCTTAGACTTAGAATAGACTAGGATGTCATCCAGGTAGACCACAACGAACTTATCAAGATACTCCATGAAAACCGAGTTCATGAGCCTCGAGAAGGTGTCAGGTGCGTTGGTGAGACTGAAAGACATGACCGTGTACTCATACAGGCCATAGCGGGTGGTGAAAGCTGTTTTAGGAACATCTTCCTTGCGAATCTTGATTTGGTGATAACCACTTCTCAAGTCAAGCTTAGAGAATACCACAGCTCCAGCTAGCTGATCGAAGAGATCATTAATCCGCGGAAGGGGATATTTATTCTTGATGGTTTTAGCATTGAGAGCACGATAGTCAACACTAAGTCTATCTTTATTGTCTCGCTTCTTCACAAAGATTGTTGTTCTACCCCAAGAAGAAATCTTGTGTTGAATGAAACCCAACTTCTCTTGTTCATCAAGTCGACGTTTGAGTTCACCAACTCAGCAGGACCCATTTTATAAGGCCGCTTGGAGATAGGAGCGGTACCAGGTTCAAGCTCAATTACAAACTCAACCTCATGATCCGGAGGCATACCTGGCAACTCTTCAGGAAAGACATCTGGGAACTCACAGACCACCGGAACACTCTGAATAGCTTCCATAGCATCATCATTGAGCCGCCAAGAGAAAAGCTGGATAGCGAGTCGACTTGGAGAATAGACTATATGGCCTTGAGGAATCTTGAGAGAAACCGGCGTTCAGCACAATCAATCACAGCTGCATTTCTTTCAACCAATCCATGCCCAAGATGACATCAATGTCGAATTGCCCAGAATGATTAAGGGCGCCGAGCGAAGAGCCACCAATCTCAATTTGATTGCCACGGCTGATATGAGCAGCCCTCATGTTTGAACCGGAGATTGTACCACGAACGATGTGATAAAGGAACCATATCAGATCATGCTCATGCAAACTTATGAGAAACAAAAGAATCTGAAGCACGAGAATCAAACAAAACTTCGTCGGGGACTGAGTTAACGGGAAGCATACCCATCACAACTCCGGTGCATGCTCAGCTTGAGCGGCGTTGACACGCTTGGCACGAGCAGATGACCGGGCTTGGTGTTGATGTTTAGAGCCCGAGGTGGTGGTGCACGAACCAAAGGAGAGCTTGCCGCAGATCTTGGAGGTGGTGGAGGAAGAGCTTTGTTTTTCATCGGACAGTTCCAGTATTGATGCCCAGTGTTTCCACACGTGTAACAAGCACCAGGTGGACGTGGAGCAACGTGGCGGGGACTCCGCCAGCGCCTGGGGTAGTGGTGGTTGTAGCCCCAGGAGCAGGATGAGGAAGTTTGGTGGCCTTGCCGCGAAGCTTGAAGGTCTTGGTGGAGCCGGGAGCGACGGTGGGGTGTTAGGAACCCAGACACGACACTTAGAAGGAGTTGCCATAGCTGAAGAGCTTGCTGCATCACGGTTGTGTTTCTTTGACTCCTCAAACACTTGCCTACTTGCTTCTTCCTGCAGAGCTGTATGCTGAAGTTCCAGAAAAGACGCCGGCCTTGCATGTGTGATTGCATATTTAATCGATGCATTGAGCCCTTGCGAACCTCTTTTGCTTCTTCTTGTCATCAGAGATCTCATCGCCACCATAACGGGATAGGTTCATGAAGTTTCTGATGTAGGTATTGACATTGTCATTGCCCTGCTTGAGGTTGAGAAACACTTCCTTCATCCTCTCCATGACAATTTCTGACAGATACTGCTCTTTGAAAGCTCCAGTGAACTATCCCCAAGTAGGCTGAAAACCGGTCGATTTGCCTTCGTAATTCTCCCACCACAGAGCTGCATCTCCCTTGAAGGTGAGTAGCACATTTTACCCATTCTTGCTCAGAACATCAGCGGTCACCATAGCCTTGACATCTCACGCAACCAATCATCAGCATCAAGTGGTTGATCGAAACATCAAATTAGGCGTGGGTTGAACTTCAGAAGCTCTTGATGTCTCCTCGCTTGGGAGGTGGAGGTAGCGGAACAAACTCATTCCTCGACACTTTCTTGAAACGCTGCTGGATTCTTTGCATTGCTGCCAAGGCATTGGCGATGCTTGACAACGCGGCCCCCAGTTCAGGTTGTATGTCCTCCTCAGAACGGCGTGGTGGTGCCATCCTGTGATTGATATAAAACACAAGTCAGTACTATAATGGAGAATAATAATAATCCAAAATAGTACCAAGATGGAATTAACCAAGATTAAAGGATACAATTTACTAAGATGATATGAAAATATCAACAAAGTTCAAAGCACCTAGAAGATATTAAGCATATCGCACACGACTGAAAAGGAGTGTGGTACACAACTATCAAAGAAAAAATTTCCGCAAATTTCGGCATTTAAATACCAATAGATGCGCAAAATCACTTAACGAATCAAGATTAGTGACTCTACCAATTCAATATACAAGAGCGAATGATAAAAGTAGTGGTATGGTCGCGACTCCATCCCGCACTCAAATCATTACTCCGCACATGAATAAGTAGAACACGTATCTTAACACCTTCTTCTCAAGATGAACCTAAAGATTAATAACTACGGGAACGAACACCCCAAACAAGATAACGTCGGGTAACAAAGAGTAAGACAGATCGCGGCGGTATACAACGAATCAGATAGATCGCGTCGGTTGCAAAAGCCTGTCAGGATGGAATGTACCAACAGTTGATAACCAAAGGCAGATTGTGATAACAACTTGGATGCAACAGATAGACAAAGAATTCACACACACACACACACACACACACACACTTCCTATGGTACTACGGAAACCCAGAACACGTGAATCCTAGTTTGAATTTTTAAGAAGAGGATTGAAAACGTTACACTTCCTTACCAGAAAAGGGTGGGTGGCTGGGTAAGAAGAAAAGTGGAAGCAGTCCTACTCTCGCGTTTTGTTTTTCCCTAGTATGCATAGCTACCAAAATATTTGCTAGACTGACAACGACCATTTGGCTGAGACCCTGAAGGGCGGGATGGCTCTGATACCAATTGTAACTACCTCGGTGAATTACGCTCCAAGTTACAAGCCTGGATGAGCGGAAATGGTTAAAATAGTATGGTGGGGCCCAAATGCCACTCACAGGTAGACCTTTCGGCCGTCCTAACCATTTCCAAACATCGGGACAAGAACGGGCAGCGTAATCGGCAGGCGAATGGATCAACTACATACACAAATGAGTATGTATGCAAGCCACCATACAACAGTCCTCAGAGCCATTCCATCTAAAAGAAATAGAAATATTGCAACGCCATACGGCAAGATCCAAATATCCTAGATAGATATAATAGTTTAGGATATCTCCTCATACATCAAACATCAGAGTATCAGGCGGAAGCGGCAAACAAGATCCGAGTACGGATAAGAAGCAAATCGGTATAAGATGCCCCATAAATAAACGCATCCCGCCCACAGATCTCACGGATCCCCGTTCCCGGAATCTCTACACCGAATGATCGTTGCCCACATCGTCCGTCTCCTCCACCCAATATCCATCTTGCGAGCTTACCTGTTCATCTGAATCAAACAATTTATCGTGTGAGACCCTAGGGGAACTCAGCAAGTCTTTATGCCTCTAAAGGGGACACAACCTGGGGTGACGCAATTGCAGCAAAAGATAGTACTAACAATTCTATAGATACTCGCTAACCATCCGCCTAACCATAGATAGACGGATGTCCGTGAATTAATAACAACAGTTATAACAGTAATATTAACAGATCCATCCTCCTCCTCACTTACCGACGAGGAAGCGGACGAACAACCCCCCCCCCCCATCCGTTGGCAGTTTTATTATCCATTCCATGAGTGTTGCACTATTTACTAGTTAGGTACTTAGTCAAATTAAAAGCGGTACTTTAGTTATACTTGTCTATGATCGAGAAACTGTGCTCCAAGTCGTCCATAACATGACACGGCTTTGAAAGTTTTACACAGGGTGCACAAATAGCAACACACACTCGATCAACCTCGAAAAACCAAATCAAAACCCAACGATCCACGACAAAGCAATCACAGGATTCAGAAATATTTCAGGGGCCACCCCATTAAGCTACCGCATGAAGCTGGCCGGCTCAAGAGATAGACTCAAGGTTTGTTGTGACGGTAAGCAACGAGGAACCCGAAGTGTGACTGGGCTTGTCGACATAAATAAACGTGTCACGGCCCTAAACAGTACAGGTGCTCCACGCACAATCTTAAATAAAGCAGTAAAGCATGGCATAAGTACACGATAGTAATAAAACCTCAAACTAGTTTGTGGCCCCAAGAAATAAGAATGAATCAAGCTCTGGCTCAGGGGGGTTCATAAGCCTCCCGGATGTGGATAGCGCGAATATTCAAGGAACAGGAATCAAGTACTCGGGGTCCTACGGGACAAAAGTGAGCATGAAAAACCAAATAGCGGATATTGCTCACCGGTGCCACTTTCATTAGTTATCCCATTACTACTCAGGTTAAGTTGTTTAGGTACCTCGTTGTCCATCAGACACTCACATACCCTACACATGCTGTTCTACGACTCGCATGGCTCAAACAACTCCTGTAGTAATGGCTCATGGGATGGAGGAACAAGCTTCGGTGGGGTTTAAAAGTAAAGGCTATGCAGTACTTGGGATTCACATTAATGCAATCCCGACTCAATGATGCAAGAATAATATAGAGGCAATAGGTACTATATGTATGCAAGCATGTGGTAGTGCTTGCCTGGCAGCTCAGTTGAAGCGAGAGAAGGATCGTAGTGCTCACAGGTCTCTTGATATATCCCCTTTCGCGTCTATTCAAGAAGAACCAAACAAACAAGGGCCAACATAAATAAAGTGCACAAGCATATGAATTAAAATGCGACAAGCAACAATCATGCCATGATGAATGATGCACAATTTGCATGGCAATAAGGTAGCATGGCATGGGTGAGGTGTGGAATACAAGAATTAATCATTTTATGGGGTTTTAATCATATTTTAAACTCAATTAAGTTGCTGTATACATTATATTTTGATGATGCATGCTGCAAAACAGATAATGGAATGCATAAACAGAAAGGTCTCGTCGAGCTAATCATTTTAGACATATTATTTGTCAAATTTGGAGTTATAAATCAAAAGTTATTAATTAATTAAGGCAAAAGGGCATTTTATTGTAGTTTAAATCAACTTGAAATTTTAAGTGTTCAAAAATATATTTTGAATGACATATTTGAATTCCTCACATTTTTCTGATCCAAAAACATATATTACAAGTTTAATTTGGAATTATAATTTAAAAGTTATTTGAAAACAGATTTGAAATTTGAATTTAAATTAATTTTGAATAGTTTGAATTAAAACAGAAATACAGAAAGTCTTTTGTCACTCAGCCCAGTCCTAGCCACGATCAGACAAGTGGGGCCAAGGCTGACTAGGACACACGCGTCCAGAAAATACTTTTCTCACCGCGACGCTTCCTAGCCACAGTGGCCGATGGGCCAGCGCCTCATGGGTCCACGCCTTGACCAGCTGAGGGACGCGACACGTGTGGAATCCGGGACTGCGGGTTGAGGTTGGAGCTGGGGGTTTTTGCAAGACCCAGGGAGGCTGACTAGCGGGCCCTTGATGCAGCGAGTTAGGAATAAAAAGCTAGGGGTTTATGCAAAAGCGGCCGACCATCGTCCTTCTTCATCGCTGACGAGCGATCGGTGCGTGAACATGGACGGCCTTGCGAGGTTCGAACTGGTCGCCGTTAAATGCGGCGCTAGGCTAGCTAGCCTTGATGGGCTGGGTTGTTGTCGGTGGGAGGATGAGGCTAGGTGTAACTTCATGGCGGCGCGCAGCAGGCAGCGTGCCGACGCCTTACGAAGCCGCTTCGGCGAAAGGACGGCGGATCTAAGCGGCGATGGCGGCGAACACGTCGGAGAGGTCGGCGCTCACCGAGAGTGGGTCGGTGGGGTCGGATCGCGTCGAACCTGAGAAGCAGCGAGGCAGCGGACGGAGCTAGGGTTTCGTCGTCAGGCGGCCGGGTACAAGCGAGGCGTGGCCTTCTCCTCCTCTGGCCAGCAGTCGAGGTGAAGCAGGGGTTACTCCACGGTCTCCTCGATCACCTCCACGTAGCCACCGGGCTGGCGGCGGCGATGGTCTTGGCGGTGGCGAGAAAGGTGGCGTCGGTGGAAGTGATGGAAGGAGGCGGCGCCAGGTGGATCTGGGGACGGAGGAGAGCGGAAGGAGTAGCTAGCGAGGGAGAGGG
Source organism: Avena insularis (assembly GCA_023614405.1). Lineage (NCBI taxonomy): Eukaryota > Viridiplantae > Streptophyta > Magnoliopsida > Poales > Poaceae > Avena > Avena insularis. Next base: position 360,521,311 of record CM042689.1, on the reverse strand, counting down.
AGAGGGTGGCGTGGGGATCGGTGGAGAGTAAAGGTGGCCACCTTTTCCTACCCTCCTCCTCACGTGCTAGGCAGCGTGGCGAGAGAGAGAATTCTGGGGACAGGGAGAGGAAAAAAGGGGCCCTAGCTTCGGGTGGGGGGGGCTTTCTTTAGAGAGAAAAGGAGAGAGGAGGGGAGGCTCGGGTAGCTAGGGTTGGAGGGTTAGCTTGGCTCGGTCTAGGGGTGGTTAGGGTTAGAGAGGGAGGGTTGCCTCGGCATGGTGAGAGGGTGGGGTGTGGCCGAAGCTAGGGTCCAGGGTTGACGGGTGGTACCAGCAAGGTTGAGAGAAGAGAGAGGCCGAGAGAGAGGGTGGGAACTAGGGTTAGCTAGTGAGGGGGTTCGGGTTAAGTTAGAGAGGGAGCTAGGGTTTAGAAGAGAGGAAAAAGAGAGAGGGTGAGAGAGAGAGAGATGAGGTAGGGTGCTTAGGGTTTAGAGTTTTAGATGCTTGCATGCACCAAACTAGATCAAACAAGAATATGTGGAATTGGTGTAGGGTTTAGCAAACTCGAACAGGATCAACAAAAAGGAGTGAAAGAGAGGGATAGATGTGTGGTGGTGGATTTAGCAAGACAATCTAGAGCAAGCCAAAAGAGAGGTAGAGAGGGAGATGGATGATTCACCCAAAAACCAAAGAGAAACCCAAAGGAGAAAGAATGGTGATGCTTTGCATGGCCCATGCATAAATAGTAAATGCCTCCTCTGGTAGTGAAAACCACTAGATTATCTCATGCCATTTGTTTAAGCAAGCTTCCCAAATTTTGGAATAAGGCCCAACAAAAAAAAAGAGAGCTTGTTTACCACATGGACTAAATAAAAGATCATGCATGAATATAAGGTGGCCAAGCTTGTGTGTATGTGCCACTAGCCAACATGAACCACAATGATATTCCTACATGAGCTTATAATCATAGTTAAACCATATGAAAGCTTGACAAGGGGTTCCACTCACATAGCATGCAAAGGTGGCCATGTGGCTCTCATATACCAATAATGTGAAAACAACATGGTGCATATATGGGAGCATGTGGAATTGTAAGTGGATCCATCCCAACCCACATGAGCTAGAGGTAAACCCAAATAAAGTGCAAAGCTCATATTTAGTTGGATGGTGGAATTATAAGGTGGTGACAGAGAAAGGTGATGGAGTTGAATAAAAGATATGCCCCCAACTCAACTTGGGCATTTAAACAATATATCAATAACCAAATACAATATCAAGAGGCAAATACAATTTACAATGCATATGAGAGAAGAACCAAATCAAAAAGGGTTTTATATGATGCTCAAATGCAAGGTGGCATGATGACATGAGCATGATATAATTATGATGCAACAATTATATATAGGAAGTAGCCATTATATTACTAGACCAAGTAGCATTACAATTGTTAGACAATTGGGATGCTACACTTTACTTTCTTGTACTTAATAAACTTGAACCATTGCATCCATCTATGTTGTGTATATGCTTGCACTTTATAATTTGAGAATTAGCAAAACCATGCTATCATGGGGAACGCTTTCAACATTGGACTTATTATTCAGTTGATATCATGTTCTTTTGTTTATGGATCCCAGCAGTGTGAAATAAAAGGGGAACTTGTAAGCTCATGGAGTTTGTATATGTGTTAGAGAAATGCCTGGGCGGCTAGCCTAAGCCATGCCTAATCATGGTGGAAACTTGCAGCATAACCATAGTGAGAATTCTGTGAAGCATCCTCAATAAAAACCTATGCCAATAGCAAATAAAAAGATCGTTGATATGCTCATTGTCTATTGCCTTGTCATTTTGATATGGGATAACTCTTGTACCATGGGGCAAGGGGTACCCCGTTGGCGGTTCTCCATGATACACATGTACTTACAATGACAAGAACTTTATTGTGACTAAAGTTGAGTAGCATGAGGTTTGGTACTCGTAGGCAAGGGGCATGAGATTTTTGACTTATAACTTGTCAACCATATCCTCATATTTGTTCACTTTAACCTTAATCACCTAAAGATGTGTATGATAGGGGCAATGAGAGCTGAAAGATAATAAGTACCATAATTTTTGGAAGCTCTTTATGAAACTTGAAATCCCTGCTTCCCTCTTATGAAGGGCCTTTGTTTTTACTTTTATGTTGAGTCTCCATCTTCTATCTTTATGCACCAATCAAAAGAGCATAGTGACCATTCTTAGTTTAATGTGCATTGTCCCAAAACTTGTTGATTGATTCATAACTGTGATATTGCTTGTTCTTAAATTATTTGTATCTGGTCACCCTTATGAACGTTGAAGGTGTCCTATGCAGTTATGTTTGGCTATACCATGAGGGACAAGCTGAATACCATTCTTATTATGTTTTCTATATGTGAAACAAACAAACATCTTTTAATGCATTGTTATTCATGAATCTTTTATTTGTACCTTTTTCATGTTACAACATAGTTTCTATGTCTTATTGTTAGAACTCTGTCTTTCATGTTCATGTTAGAGTACTTTGATCCCAGCCATCAATGATTTACAAATAGCTTGATCAAGATTATGATGGTGCATGTCACCTCAAAAATTATTCTTTTTATCACTTACCTACTCGAGGATGAGCAGGAGTTAAGCTTGGGGATGTTGATACATCGTAAACGTATCTATAATTTTTTATGCTCCATGCTTGTTTTGTATCAGCTATCTTATGTTTTGTCTACACTTTGAGGCATTTTTATACATTTTCTGGAACTAACCTATTGACAAGATACCACAGTGCCAGTTGTCTGTTTTCTGTTGTTTTTGGTTTCAGAAAAGCCAGAAAAGAAATATTCTCGGAATTGGACGAAACGAAAGCTGAAGTTCCTATTTTTCCGACACGACAAGACGTCCAAAGGGGAGACGGAGGGGAGCCAGGGGGCAGGCACACCCTAGGGTGGCGCGGGTCACCCCTAGCCGCGCCACCAAGTGGTGTGGCCACCCTGGCCTACCTCTAGCATTGCCTCTTCGCCTATATATTCCCCCTGGGACGAAAACCCCAAGTACAAGATCAGAAGTCCATGAAAAGTTCCGTAGCGCCGCCGCCACCAAATAGGAGATTCGGGGGACAGAAGTCTATATTCCGGAACCTTGCCAGGACGGGGAAGTGCCCCCAGATACATCTCCATCGACTCCACCGCCATCTCCATTGTCGTTGCTGACTCCCATGATCAGGAGGGAGTAGTTCTCTCTCGAGGCTAAGGGCTCTACAAGTAGCTATGTGTTCATCTCTCTCTATGCGTGATATTATTGAGATCACGAGCTTTGTAATCTAGGATTTATTCTGCTACTCAAGTTGTTTAATTAATCTATGCTTATCCCACGTGTGTGAAGTTGATAGTGTGCACACTGTGTGGCACTTTAGCTAAGGTTACTGACGAGGGGTAACCTCGGCAATGCCCATGGTTATGGACTTGGGGTTTCATGGAAAAGAGAAAGTTGGGGATTTCATCGGATGTCAGGAGAACAATGAAGACAAAGTCACCTGAATATTGGAAAACACTCTATTACAAGGTGTCCTCTAGATTTCGGTGTCTATTGTCTAGATCTAATGCTGGGTGTAACGTCTATTGTATTGTGTGTCTCCTCGTTGGCCCCTCCTAGCCTTTATATATGGGGAGGCTAGGTCTCGGGTACCAATACGAGTTGGTTTACAAGTTAAAGTTCGTATCTAGTCTAGTCTTGGACTTTCCTTGTCAAGTCTCACAGGAGTCTGTGTCCTTGTAGGCTTCGTATCAGCCAACCCGTCGTGGGCTTCATGGATCTTGGCAAATCTTCGGGTGAGGCTTTCGTTGGGCCGCCCCATATATACCAATAATAGGCACCCGCAGGGTCATGCCCATGTCAGTAGCCCCCGAGGCTATGTTCGGATGCTTGTATCCAAGCATAGGCTCAAAGTCCTTTTTAATATGCTCGGAAGGTGAACTTGAAGATTTCGTCGGATGCGTGGACTTGTCGATGTCTTGTTTGGCTGATGCAATGGATGACGTTATCTTGTTCTTGAAGTGGTATCAGCATTTTCATCGGAGCGCTCCTGATGGGAGTAACCTTTGAGGCTATACTTGGGTAGACTCAAAGTTATGCTTCTTCACTATAGATATTCTTCCATCAACTCCTGTTTGGAGGATTTCTATTTTTTCTATCGGGTGTGCGACCAGCACTCCTGATGGGAGTAGCCCCCGAGGCTATGTTCGGGTGTTTGCACCAGAGCATAGGCTTAGAGATCTTCTGCATCCGAGAATTTCTCTGTGTAGATAAAATAGGGACCATAGAAAAAGACATGTAGATTATGTAAAGTCAGCCGAAAATATAGGTTGTTGTAATTTCTTTCGGATGTGTGAATTTGGAACTTGATATATTTGAAACTTTATATATTTTTGCCGATGGCTATGGCGTTTGCGCCCCTCGCAAGACATTTTCGTTAGCCTGATTCCCATTGGGCTGGATCAGCTACTCGGGTCAAAGCGTGTTTTTTGACGTATTTCATGGCGGAGCCGAAGAATTTTTAATTTGCGCTGAGTAGTGAAGCCCCCGAGTATCGGAGTATGATAATATAATAATTTATTCGACTGAGCCCCCGAGTATTGCAGGGTTCCGTAGCAGAAAACAAAAAAATTCTATCTACTCGAACACTAATACCAGGATCTATACTATGTAGGCATAAGTAACAGAGGAGAGAGACGGTATTCATACCTTTGAAGACCGAGGCACGCCTTATGCAGGAAGGCGTATATTGATGAAGACGAGCAGCACCCCAAGTGTGGTGCCTCTGAAGTTCGTCACATGTCTGGTGTAAGAGACGTCAACCGGACTCCGATCCAGCCGAGCAGTGGAATAAGTAGATGTAGGATCGCTGATCACACTACGGTGGTGTGAAAGTAGAGAACTCACCCACGAGGTCCTCTCCAATATTACGGAGAAGTCCTCAATGGATGAGAGATAGAGAATGAGAGGGAATGGGATGATTCCAAAGGGGGAGGGAGACCCCTATATATAGTGGGAAGGGGGCACACCACCCAGGGGCCAGGCTGTGTGGGACTAAAACCCACACCCGCCGGACACCTAGGGGCAACCGCTAGCCCTAGGTGGGCCCCACTGGGCGGCCCATCAAGCCTAGGCCGGCTGGCCCCCTCTCCCTAGGCGCCATGCCCTATTGGGCCTCCCTTCGGGTGAGACCCATTAGCATTATGAAGCCTTTAATAATAAAATAAAATATATATTTAATATTAATTCTCTAATTAACATTCAAATACACATATTATATTATTCCTTCACTCCAGAACACCTTCCGGACCCCTTTCGATCTCCATCGGATGTTGCCCGGAATTATTCCAGTTTCTCTTTCTCTATTTCTCCTACAACACCTCATCTACCCTAAGCGTCCCTACCCTTAAGCGTGATATCCCTCGGTTCAGAAACACTCCGGACATGATCGAGACTACTCTCACATCAATGATCAACATAGGGACCTAGATGGCCATGTGACCCCCGTGCGTTTCATGAATAATCGCTCGAATCATGAGATAGTCGTTTCCCGTTCCCTTTGTCATACAATACCTAATTCATTCGAGACTTGATCTTCGTTATCCCCATACCTTAGTTCGGTCTCATTACCAATGAACTTGTTTACTCGTTCTCATGTCGTTGCATTCCGTGACCAAGTCACATGCTTGCAAGCTTCATTAATGCAACGTCGCCGAGATGGCCACATGTATCTATCCGTTACATGGATTAGACAAATCCTGGTCTTGATATGTACTCCTCTACGCATCCCTTTGGAAAACCTGAGTGGCACCTTTTTGATCACCCTGTTACAAGATGATTCTTGATAACCATCTAAGCTTCCTCCGGAATGGTGATTTGCATTACCTCACAGTCAAAGGATCAGGTTGCGAGGTTCTCTGTGTTTTATCATCAATGGTGAACTTTGTAACTAGATATCATTAAAGATATAACGGTCGGATGTTTGTCTATCATGTTATTCAACTAATAGCATGACCCCATTGTCAATTGGAATAAATGCCCATCATCTTGAAACCCACACCATCCTCATGACCAATGAACTAGTTTGCTAGAGGTAACTAGAGACACGGTTTGTTTACACACCACACGTGTATTAATGTTTCGATTTAACACAGTTATAGCACATTATGAAACGTATTATGAACATATAGGAGATATATCAAATAATACACTTTATTATTTGCCTCTAGGGCATAACTCCTTTAGTCTCCCACTTGCACTAGAGTACAAATAAAACTAGCTTACAATAGGCAGGAACCTAACACCAATGGAATCTCGGTGTTGTTCGTGCTTTTCCTGATGGAGAGCTTTGGTCAAAGGATCTGCCACATTCAGTTCCGTATCTACTTTGCAAATCTTGACTTCACCTTCATTAACATTCTGCCGGATGACGTGAAATCTAAGCTTGATGTGTTTGGCTGCGGAATGAGTCCTTGGTTCCTTTGCATTTGCAATAGCTCCCGTGTTATCACAATAGATCGTCACGGGGTCTTACGCATTTGGAAAAACTCCTAGTTCGATGACGAAATTCCTTAGCCAAATAGCTTCATTCGTTGCATCAGCCGCAGCAATGTATTTAGACTCCATTGAAGATTGCACCACCACTGGCTGCTTCTTACTCTTCCAGCTTACCGCCCACCATTCACTAGGAACACAAATCCTGTTTGAGACTTCGAGTCATCATGATCTGAGTTCCAGCTCGCATCCATCTAACCCGTTACGTTTAGAGCTTCATCACTTCCTCCATAGAGTAGGAACATATCCTTTGTTCTTTTCAGATACTTTAGGATATTATTCACAGCTATCCAGTGATCCGGTCCTGGATTACTTTGGTATCAGCTCGTCAAACTAAGAGCCAATGCCACATCAGGTCGCGTACTTAACATTGCATACATGATAGATCCTATGGCTAAGGCATAGGAGATGTTAGACATCTTTTCTCTATCATCATCTGTTACCGGACATTGAGTCATACTCATTTTGCAATTCTTCATCATTGGTACAAAGCCCCTTTTGGTATTGTCCATTTTGAACCTCTTCAAAATCTTTTCGATGTAAGTACTCTGACTTAATGCAATTAGTCGCCTTGATCTATCTCTATAGATCTTGATTCCTAATATGTATGCAGCTTCACCTAGATCCTTCATGGAAAATTGATTACTCAAATATGCTTTCACGCTTCTCATAAGATCCACATCGTTTCACATGTGTAATATGTCATCCACATATACTACTAAGAAAACAATTGAGCTCCCACTCGCTTCCTTGTAAACACAGAACTCTTGTTGATTTTGGACAAATCCAAAACTCTTGATCACTTGATCAAAATGTTGGTTCCATCTCCGAGATGCTTGCTTCAATCCATAAATGGACTGCTGAAGCTTGCACACCTTTCCAGCATCCTTAGGATCAACAAAACCTTTCGGTTGCATCATATACAACTCTTCATCAATGTGACCATTGAGGAATGCAGTCTTGACATCCATCTGCCAAATTTCATAGTCAAAATGTGCAACAATTGCTATTAAAATCCGGACAGCCTTAAGCATCACTACGGTAGAATAAGTCTCATCGTAATCAACTCCTTGAATTAGTCGAAACCCCTTTGTGACAAGTAGAGTTTGTGAACGATCACATTACCATTCGCATCTGTCTTTTTCTTAAAAATCCATTTGTTTTCCACGGCCTTGTGGCCTTCTAGAAGATCTACCAAGGTCCAAACTTGGTTCTCATACATGGATCCTATTTCGGATTTCATGGCTTCTAGCCATTTCTCAGAGTCAGCACTATCCATAGCTTCTTTGTAGTTTGCAGGTTCCTCCTGTTCATCTAGGATGACAGACATCACAAGGCTACTGTACCAATCAGGAGTGGCACGAACTCTTGTAGACCTACGAACCTCAGGAGTCTCGACGTTGTTTTTTTGATCATCATCATTGGGATCTTCCTCCATGTTGGAGAGCAGTTTCGGAACAGCTTCTGTTGCGCTACTCGAAATTTGGAGAGAAGGGTCAACAACTTCATCTAACTCAATTTTCCTTCCACTAACTCCTTTAGCGAGAAACTCTTTCTTGAGAAAGGTGCCGGCTTTCGTGATAAATGTTTTTCCTTCAGCCTGGTTGTAGAAAGTATACCCAATTGTTTCCCTTGGGTATCCCACAAAGATGCTTTTTTCTGATTTGGGTTCGAGTTTATCAAGCTGTAGTTTCTTGACGTAAGCCTCACATCCCCAAAATTTTAGAAATGACAACACTGGCTTCTTCCCATACCATATCTCATATGGGGTTGTCTCCACGGATTTGGATGGTGCTCGGTTTAAAATAAAAGCAGCGTTTCTAATGCGTATACCCAAAAAGACACAGACAAATCAGTTAAAGACATCATGGACCGCACACTATCTAATAGGGTTCGGTTATGACGTTCTGACACACCATTACATTGTGGTGTTCCGGCTGGCGTAAGCTGTGGGATAATCCCACAGTCCTTCAAGTGCATGTTAAACTCATAACTCAAATACTCGCCTCCTCGATCCGATCGAAGATTCTTGATTCTCTTGTTAAGTTGATTCTCTACTTCTTTCTAAAATTCTTTGAACTTTTCAAAGGTTTCAGACTTGTGCTTCATTAAGTAGATATATCCATATATGCTTATGTCATCAGTAAAGGTAACAAAGTAACGATAACCATTGCATGTTGAGACACTCATTAGTCCACATACATCCGTATGTATGATTCACAGTAGGTCTACAGCTCTCTCCATTGTCCCGGATAATGGTGTCCTAGTCATATTGCCCATGAGGCATGGCTCACATGTATCAAGGGATTCGAAATCCAATGATCCAAGAAGCCCTTCTGAATGAAGCTTCTTCATGCGTTTTATGCCAATGTGACCAAGACGACAATGCCACATAAACATGGAATTATCATCATTATGCTTACAACATTTAGCATCAACACTATGGATGTGTGTATTACAATCAAGATCGAGTAAGAATAAACCATCACACACACAGGGGCATGAACATAGAAAATATCATTCATATAAATTGAATAACCATTTGTTCCTAATTTAAACGAATAACGATCTTGCAACAAGCAAGACCCACTCACAATATTCATACTCAATGCGGGTACATAGTAGCATTTATTCAAAACCAAAAATAATCCTGACGGCAGACGAAGATGCAGGGTGCCGACGTCCATCACTTTGACTCTCGAACCATTGCCGACGTGCATCGTCACCTCGTCCTTCCTCAGGCGCCTCCTACTCTGCAGATCCTGCTGAGAGTTACAAATGTGAGCAACAGAACCGATATCACATACCTAGGTGTTACTCCTGGCACTTGTAAGGAACACATCAATAACATGTATATCACATATACCTTTGTCCTTGGTGGCTATCTTACCGCCTCGCTTGTCTTCAAGGTACTTGGGGAAATTGTGTTTCCAGTGCCCATCCCCTTTGCAGTAGTAGCACGTAGTGTCGGGCTTAGGCCAGGCTTGGTAGTCTTTGAGGTATTGGCAATGATCTTGCATCCTTCTTGGACTTCTTGCCCTTGCCTTTTCCCTTTTGCCCCGGCTTCTTAAAATTGCTGGTCTTATTGACCATCAACACTGTGTGCTCCTTCTTGATTTCAACCTCAGCAGTTTTGAGCATGGCGAATACCTCAGCAAGTGTCTTAGTCATCCCTTGCATGTTGTAGTTCATCACAAAGCCCTTATAGCTAGGGGCAACGAGTGCAACACCCTATCAATTGCGAGCTCCTCTGGGATTTTGCAATCCAGGGCGTTCAAACGCTTGGCGTAGCCAGACATTTTGACCACGTGCTCACTAATATTGCTATGCTCTTCCATTTTAGCAGAGAAGAAGAGCTCAGAAGCATCATACCTCTCTGCACGGGCATGTGGAGCAAAGACAACCTTGAGATCCTCAATGATCTCAAAAGCATTCATCTTCTCTAAACGCTTTTGAAGCTCCGGCTCCATGGCATAGAGCATCCCACTCTGGATGAGGGAGAAATCGTCCGCCTTGGACTGCCAGACATTCTTTTCATCCTGGGAGGCAGAATCTGCAGGCTTAGCCGGAAGCTCAGCCTCGATGACATAAGTCAACTTGTAGGGGACTAGGAGGATCCTAAGATTGCAGAACCATGCAGTGAAGTTGGTTCCATCAGTTTTCAGCTTGTCCTTCTCAAGGAAAGTGCTAAGGTTAAAGGTGGGTGGGCGAGACATCTACAATAGATTTGCAAAGTGTTTAGACCATGTTCATAATAACGAGTTCAAGTTTTAATTATGTTATCGAACTTTAAAACAAAAGAACTCCCACTCAAATGAACATCCCTCCACTCGTTTAGTGATCACATGATCCCAATCCCCTGCACCTCCCCCGATCATCACGGCCATCAGTGCAGTATAAAAGGTGGACATTCCCTAATGTCGATCACATCAACTATGTGATTCATGCTCGACCTTTCGGTCTCCTGTATTCCGAGGCCAGTCTACACATGCTAGGCTCGCTAGTTCTAACTTGTGTGTATCTACAGTGCAACATGGCTTGCACCCACTGCGAACGTAGATATGTCTGACCCCCGATCATCACGGTCGGCCTCATAACGAAGATCTTTCTTGGTGGTGCACACACAAGGGGAATACAATAACTAGAATACTGTGAGGGATTATCTTATTATGCTACCGTCGAATATATAATTATACCAGCACAATAAGTAATACTTCAAAAAGTAACGTGTTATGATGTGGTTATAGCATTTTGATCATCATCAATAGCTTCAATGAAAGTTTCATAAACTTGTCATTTCCACTTTATAATACATGCCCCTATGCAATAATAAAATAGACGCTTCTATATTATCTGTTGTAAGTTTTACGTGGCTTTAGGGCTTTCACAGTAGAACCCCTTCCCACCTACGAACGTGGAGCCACAACATGGATTCAATGATTGCCGTTCTTCTTCCCTTTTAAGGGCCCTCCAATGTCGATGCCATATCAACTACTACAGAGAGACAAACACCCCCTAAGCCACTTTGATTCATGGACCAGTCTCGTGAATCACCATGTGAGGTCGGTTGGGGGCCGCTTCATCAAACAGTGTCGCGATATGAACAAGAACATTAAAAGAGGGTAGCAACTAGAGAATCAATGCCCACATATTGCTATGTGTTCTATCCGTACGACATGTCTACCCATAGACCCGCTCTGATACCACTAAAGGGTTCCATAGCAAAAAACAAAAAAAATCTATCTACTCGAACACTAGTACCAGGATCTATACTATGTAGACATAAGTAACGGAGGAGAGAGACGGTATTCATACCTTTGAAGACCGAGGCACGCCTTACGCAGGAAGGCGTATATTGATGAAGACGAGTAGCACCCCAAGTGTGGTGCCTCCGAAGTTCGTCACACGTCCGGTGTAGGAGACGTCAACCGGACTCTGATCCAGCCGAGCAGCGGAAGAAGTAGATGCCGGATCGCTGATCACATGACGGTGGTGTGAAGGTGGAGAACTCACCGACGAGGTCCTCTCCAATATTACGGAGAAGTCCTCAATGGATGAGAGAGAGAGAATCAGAGGGAATGGGATGATTCTAAAGGGGGAGGGGAGACCCCTATATAGAGTGGGAAGGGGGTGCACCACCCAGGGGCCAGGCGGTGTGCGACTAAAACCCACACCCGACGGCCACCTAGGGGCAGCCTCTGGCCCTAGGTGGGCCCACTAGGGCGGCCCATCAAGCCCAGGCCGGCTGGTCCCCTCTCCCTAGGCGCCATGCCCTATTGGGCCTCCCTTCGGGTGAGGCCCATTAGCATTATGAAGCCTTTAATAATAAAATAAAATATATATTTAATATTAATTCTCCAATTAACATTCAAATACACATATTATATTATTCCTTCACTTCGGAACACCTTCCGGACCCCTTCCGATCTCCATCGGATGTTACCCGGAACTATTCCAGTTTCTCTATTTCTCCTGCAATACCTCATCTACCCTAAGCTTATGTACCCTTAAGCATGACATCCTTCGGTTCAGAAACACTCTGGACATGATCGAGACTACTCTCACATTAATGATCAACAGAGGGACCTGGATGGCCATGTGACCCCTGTGCGTTTCACGAATAATCGCTCGAACCGTGAGATAGTCGTTTTCCGTTCCCTTTGTCATACAATACCTAATTCATTCGAGACTTGATCTTCGTTATCCCCATACCTTAGTTCGGTCTCATTACCAATGAACTTGTTTACTCGTTCTCATGTCGTTGCATTCCGTGACCAAGTCACATGCTTGCAAGCTTCATTAATGCAACGTCGCCGAGATGGCCACATGTATCTATCCGTTACATGGATTAGACAAATCCTAGTATTGATATGTATTCCTCTACACATCCCTTTGGAAAACCTAAGTGGCACCTTTTTGATCACCCTGTTACGAGATGATTCTTGATAACCATCTAAGCTTCCTCCGGAATGGTGATTTGCATTACCTCACAGTCAAAGGATCAGGTTGCGAGGTTCTCTGTATTTTATCATCAATGGTGAACTTTGTAACTATATCTCATTAAAGATATAACGGTCGGATGTTTGTCTATCATGTTATTCAACTAATAGCATGACCCCATTGTCAATTGAAATAAATTTCCATGATCTTGAAACCCAGACCATCCTCATGACCAATGAACTAGTTTGCTAGAGGTAACTAGAGACACGGTTTGTTTACACACCACACGTGTATTAATGTTTAGATTTAACACAGTTATAGCACAGTATGAAATGTATTATAAACATATAGGAGATGTATCAAATAATACACTTTATTATTTGCCTCTAGGACATAACTCCTTCAAGTATTGGGTGTAATAGAGTATTGAAAAGTAGACTCGGTTAAGAGAACTTAGCTTTATTAATAGCGGGTGAGCAAATATGATCTTCACTCGAGGAATTTCTCGACTCGGGTCTTGATTTTTCTCAGGTGCGCCACCAGTTGATGCGAGCGGTGTTTAGTCAATTCCGTGGGAGGACCCGACAAAATAGCTCGATGTAGTCGCCATCCTTGCGAAAAACATAGAGAATTATGAAGTAATTACATCTTGTAAAGAATATCGCCTTTCAATTTGTCATAACATTTTCTGGTGTCATTGGACTCGACACTTTTGTCCTGTAATGCGAGACATTTTCGTTATTCTAACACCCTTAGTCTCAGTACCTTGCCGACCTGTCAGTTGGGCTGCAACTGGGTCGGAGTTTAAGGATTCGACGAGCTATTCGGGAAGTCGTGTATGAGGTGCTCGAGTGCACGAAGTCGATGACACTTAGGTTACTCGAAGAGGGTGTAGCCCCCGAGTGTTTTGAGTGTGATTAAAATAAGAAAGAAATCAACTCGAGGTAAAGAACTTAGCTTTGTTAGTAGTCGACGAGGTTGATGTGGTCAGAGGAGTCGGAGCCGATGATGACAATGGGTCGTAGCATCCGAAGATTTATAGCGGGTTGCCGCAACCGAAGTTTTTAGCGAATCATCACAGCCGGTGGCGTCAGTAGTCGTGCGGCGGAATCGAAGAAGATATAGTCCGTGGTAGAGTCAAAATAGTTCGCGACGGGCAGTCGAAGTAGTCTTAAAGTTGACGACCGATCAGAAAACATGGTCTCCTGGCTATACGTAGTATATTTGATCCTCGCGTGAAGACTTGATTTATTTGTCGGCTTCACTTCTTTTCTCTTACCGAAATAAGGAAATACGCACATGCAAGTGTACGTTTCCATGGTAGCTCGTCGGATTGCAGTTTTTACTTCTTGGAAATCGATCCGGTAAGGACTTTTGTACGACTCCTTTTTAACTAGAAGGAGTACAACGTCCAGCTTGCTTCCTTTCCATGTTGGGTCATGTATTGATTCCGTGCACGTCTGCCAGGTCCTTCCACTTTTTTCCCGGGTCATAAGATGACTCGCAACTGATATGGATACTGGCCATCTTTTCGAGGCTAGGTAACCATCTTACGTCCAAATTTTTTCTGAACTTGGCCTTCTAGCGATATAGATGAATCGACCGGATGTGATCCGATCGCCGTTGGTTATGAGGGAACTGAAGTAGCTCCCCCAGATCTGTTTTGATTTGCTCGTTTTCTTCGCCTGCTTCGATCTGTGCTATGACATCCGTGGAGGATCCGACGGAAGATACCGGTACCTCCGTAAGCGTAGCTGCCGACGGTTCTGATGTGATCAGGACCGAAGGGTGCGATTCTTGCGAGTCGTCTACTTGGAAGTGGAAGCTTCCGATGATTAGATCGAATCCGCCGTTGAAATCGCCGGATACCAATACAGGGGTGGGCGGGCGTGGATCTGCTTTCGTCGAGTTTATGCTTGGTGGAAAGCGGTCCGCCGAATCTGTGGTTCCAGCGTTCAGGTTTCCCACAGACGGCGCCAATTGATGAGGGGTAACCTCGGCAATGCCCATGGATATGGATTTGGGGTCTCGTGGAAAAGAGAACGCTGGGGATTTTGTCGGATGTCAGGAGAAACAATGAAGATAAAGTCGCCTGAATATTGGAAAAACACTCTATTACAAGTTATCATCTAGATTTCAGTATCTATTGTCTAGAGCTAAAGCTGGGTGTAACGTCTATTATATTGTGTGTCTCCTCGTTGGCCCCTCCTAGCCTTTATATATGGGGAGGCTAGGTCTCGGGTACCAATACGAGTTGGTTTACAAGTTAAAGTTCGTATCTAGTCTAGTCTTGGACTTTCTTTGTCTTGTATCACTAGGAGTCTGTGTCTCTGTAGGCTTCGTATCAGCCAAATCGTCGTGAGCTTCATGGATCTTGGCAAATCTTCGGGTGAGGCTTCCATTGGGCCGCACCATATATACCAATAATAGGCATCCGCAAGGTCATGCCCATGTCAGTAGCCCCCGAGGCTATGTTCGGATGCTTGTATCTGAGCATAGGCTCAAAGTCCTTTTTAATATGCTAGGAAGGTGAACTTGAAGATTTCTTCGGATGTGTGGACTTGTTGATGTTTTGTTTGGCTGATGCAATGGATGACGTTGTCTTGTTCTTGAAGTGATGTCAGCATTTTCATCGGGGCGCTCCCGATGAGAGTAACCTTTGAGGTTATACTCGGGTAGACTCAAAGGTATGCTTCTTCACTGTAGATATTCTTCCATCGACTCCTGTTTGGAGGATTTCTGTTTTTTCTATCGGGTGCACGGCCAGTGCTCCCAATGGGAGTAGCCCCCGAGGCTATGTTCGGGTGTTTGCACCAGAGCATAGGCTCAGAGATCTTATGCATCCGAGAATTTCTCTGTGTAGATAAAATAGGGACCCTAGAAAAAGACATGTAGATTATGTAAAGTCAGCCGAAAAAGACTCGTAACTGCTATTGTCGTTCGTATTCTCGACTGATGTCGAGGCATTGAGTTCGCTCAGGGTGTTGATCGGTGGTGGAAACCACGATGCAGGGGCAATCGCAGGAACCTTCGGCTGATCAGGGAGGCGAAGTGTGCCCAGCTGACCAACTTGGAAGCGTAAGCTCCCGATCGCCAAGTCGATCCTGTCGCCCACCGACTCGAAATCCGAGCGAGTTGCCGATGCGTGGACGATGAAGTCGAGGGCGCCGAAAAGGAGGCGAGTCTTTGCCGCTGCGGAGTCATAGATCGTGGTTGATGGGGCCGAGGAAGCCGCAACATCAGCACTCCCATTTCCCATAGACGACGCCAATTGACGAGGGGTTAACTCATCAATGCACATCGTTGATGGACTTAGGTTCGTGGAAGTGGGGAGCGCTGGAGGCATCGATCGGCTAGCAAACAAGCACACATGTGACACGAGGTTTTACCCAGGTTTAGGCCTCGTAGAGGACCCTACTCCTACTTGTCTACTCTTGATTACGAGGGAGTCGAAGATTACAATGGTGCGCAGATGCAATCTGGCGGTGTGTATGCGGGGGTGTATGCGTTGGTCCTCCTCGCCACCCCCTCCTGCCTTTATATAGAGAGGCTAGGTCTCGAGGTAGCAGATCGAGTCGGTTACAAGTTAGAGTTTTCCTTTAAGTTTCTATCTATACTTCGCCGTGTCCTCCAAGAAGTCGAATGTCCAGCGGGCCACCCGAATCTTTGTCAATGTAACTGCATGTTGTGTTTGCGGGGATCCGATGGATATTGAGATGCTATTTCAGATTGATTATTGATTCTATCATGTCTTTGTTATTTGTGATCTTGCATGCTTTCCGTTGTTAGTAGCTATCTTGGCCAAGTAGATGCTAGCAACTCCAAGAGTTAGTATTTATGCTCGATAGTGGGTTCATACCTCTGGTAATCTAGGGAAGTGACAGAAATCTCTAAGGTACTAGATGTGCTGTTGCTACTAGGGAGAAAACAACAATCCTTTGTTCATAGAACAATCGTATTGTTTACTTTACACGCAGTTCGTAAAGAAATTATCTGTTGCTTGCAACTTAATACTGGAGGGGGTTCGGATGATAACCTGAAGGTGGATTATTAGTCATAGATGCAGTTGGATGGCGGTCTATGTATAATGTTGTAATGCCCAATCAAGTCTCAAAGGAGTCAAGATGATTAGTATATGCATGTATTGCTTTCTCGATGTTTGTCAATTGTCCCGATGTAATTTGTTCACCCAGCATGTTATCTATCTTAAGGAGAGCCACCTCTAGTGAACTATGGATCCTGGTTCTTGTCTTTTACATACAATCTATAAACTGTTTACTGCTTTGTGTTTACTTTCTGCAAACTTTTACTTCTTTCCATTCGATATGTTTAATCCTTTGTTTTCTGCAAAACACGGTGAGATTGACAACCTCATCGCAAGTTGAGGACAAAGTTATGTGGTTGTGTTGTGCAGGTCTCCACGTTGCTACTAGCACCGGTAGTGCATCCTGCCAAAGCTCAGCTAGTAACACCTTTGGGGTGTTTCCTTGCTCCTACTGGTTCGATTAAACCTTGGTTCTATAACTGAGGGAAACTTGCTGCTGTGCTCATCATACCTTCCTCTTGGGGTTCCCAGCGAGCTCTACATCAACCACGCACCAGCACTTTTCTGGGCGCCGTGCATTGAGCCATCAGCGCCGAGTGGAGATGCTCTTACGATCGACTTGAACGGACGGCCACGATGTGCCTGGATTCAGATCACCAAGAGCCGTGCAGGTGCACCACCACACCTGCATGCCCCGTGAGAGCATACCCAAAGCTGGCCCCTAAATGGCATTTTGCTATCGTCAGCACTGTCCACGAACAACAAGGTCCAAAAACAAGCACCAAACGAGGAGGTGCAAACCATCCACGGTCTCGAACCGGCGCATTCGCGGTCTAAATCGGACAGCGTTTGCGCTCGGGCGTATCCATGAGGATAGCGCAAACGTCCTCCCCGTCCGCACCTGGCCCACATGGCAGCGATCCTGTACCGGTCTCCTACGCTTTCCATTAATAGCGACAACTGAATTGCCTGACTGCTTCCTCACTAGCCCTGCTATGGCCGCTTCTCCTCGTTGATCATGCCGCCTGGAGACACTGCGTCGCCGATAATACCCTACTAGCCTCCTGCATTTCTCATTAATGGTCGGCCTTCAGAAGAGGGCACGCATCTCGCATCTCCCTCTCCACAATCCACCTCGTCCCCCGCTCTGCTCCTAGCATCCCCCTTTGCACCCCACCCACCACATGCCCACTGTCATGTATACCCGCTGACGTTGGCTTCACGAGTGGGAGGCGCGCACCATGTACGAGACAAACTATCCGACGCCTCCGGACTCTATTTGCCCAGCGGGTGGGCGTTGAGCGCCGGCGGCATACTGATTTCACCGGTGCCGCGTGGTGAGGAGGTGCAGACGGCCATCCTACACGAGTGGGCGGAGCGGTTCATGGTGGCGCAGTGGGAGGATCCAGACCGGGATCCCAACAACCTACCCATATGGGTCGAGTTCTTCCGCAAGTGTCTGTAGAGGAATCACGCTGGTACTACGGCGGTTGTACCCCGCCGGCGGACAACGACAATGCCGGGCGTAGGTTCTGGTGGAGAGTGTCGGGCTGCACGCTGGCCTACGGCATGGACTACATCGCGGCAGGGAACTACCCGCGCCTCCTACCACCTCCGCCGCCACCTTTTCCCCCTAGTAAGATGCCAATTATCGATCTCATAGAGGACGATGACGAGTAGGCGCCGCCTAAGCATCTTTGTAGTTTAAGTTTAAGCTATGTGTTAACAATGCATGTAGTTCAACCTTTTAATTTTCATTTTATGACATAGTAAATTAATTTCTATCAATGTATTATGGGAGAAAATAGATTTACTTCCCACTGTTGGGCACACCCGCGGACAGGAGGAGGACGGTGCCTCCCAAGCACGGTTATTTTGTGCTGAAGTTTTTTGAAAAGAGTCAATTTTATCATTTCTCTTACTCTTGAGGCGTGTGTGTTGTTCTCGTGGGCTGGTGGCGTGATGGAACTCTGGGCTGCGAAGGTAAAACTAGAGGGTTTAATGCTTTCAATCATTTATGGTATTTGTTTGCTAAAAATACTTACATGGAGTAGAGGGAGTATCTAATTCAGGTTTTCGATCGATAAACGCAGCTTCAACGTAGGGACGATTCGGCGTGTCCGTTTTGATCCGTGCTAACGCGGCGGCGACGCATACCGACCATTAGTCGCATATGTGTCCGTTTGATTTATTTTTAGCCAAAATTTGGCACGAATTTGCATCCACATGGACATAAGCCAGATCGTTTGCCTATCCTCCCGTGTCTGGCTCAGGCCTGCTTGTCAGGGCCACCTACTACTCCACCCATATTTTAAATGGCCACCAGGACGGTTCCATCCCTGTCCATTCCATCTCCTCCGCCCCTGAGCCGTCACCAAACCCTAGCAGCCACCCTCTCCACCCGACAGTGAGACTAGCCACCGCTTCTTGGCCCACGTAACATGTTGAAGGAGTGGTGGCCCTTGAAGCATGACCACGAGGCTTGCTCCTTGTCGTCGCGCTAGCGTCATGCTGCCACCCCTTTCTGGCTCACTCCACTCCGACACTGCCCGTTGATGGAGGCATCAAAGGTGGTGAAGGAAGAGGATGACGACAACCTCAAGGCTGTGATTTGGCTGCGGCGCTCCGCTCGTCTTCTAAGGAGGTAGCACGTCCGATGACACCCCCGACACCTCTACCGATGCACTCCCAGTGGGAGTCGTGGTCACGTAGACTACTTGTGGAAGGAAGAACCGACGACGCCTGCGTGGCCACCAGCAGTAGCACCGGCGTGGCCATCGGCGGCAGTGTAAACCCTAGAATGACTAGGGTTTTATTTGTTATCTATATTTTCTAGTGTCTAGTTTACTTTAATTTATGTCTAGTTAGTTTTAATTTTTAAATTATGTACTCTTTTCATCCTATGTATAATTATTTTAATTGAAAATTTAAAAGTGCGTTAGGTGCACGGAATTAATTTTGGTTTATAAAACCTAACCCAGTTTTAGGTACGGAAGAAACAAGCGAACCCATCTAGGATTCCGTCTCCCTTGTCGGGGACGCAGCCGATCAGCTCCGTCTTCATCGGTCTTCGGGCCTTAGAGGCGTGGCGGACCAAGGGCTCTCACCGGTGAGAAGGTTCTCGTTTTTAGACTTTTTTCCAGTGTCTTCTTCGAAATGTTGAGACGACGGCTACATCTTGACGTCAGAATAAGTCCTCTCCGCTCTATCCTCGCTCCGGTGGTGTGTCTAGCGCCGACGGAGAGCACGTGGAGTATTATGTCCAGCGGATCTTGGGGTCTGTTTGTGCTTCGTATTTGTTGGTGTCATTTAAGGTTAGTCTCTTCCGATCTACGGTTCTCATCTTCGGCGATGATTGTTGCTCTAGTGTGCTGGTCCTTTGTGGCCTTAGCACGGCGACTTCCCGTCTGTCTACTGCAAAAATCTCTAGTACGCCCGGCTCCGGTGATGGAGTGGCGAGGATGGCGGCGCGCCTTCGGCCCGTGCTAGTGTTTGTAGTCGTCGCTAGGTGGTCCAATGACTGACGCTCCGCGGGTCAGATCTGGGTCCGATCTGGGCCTGGTGGGCTTCAGTCGCCACAGGTGGTGGTGGCAACTCGAGACTGGGAACGGCCAGAGGCGAGGGGTAGGACAGGTGGGCCTACCTTCGGCTGCCACCGCGCGCTGGGTTGGCTTGCAGACGGTGCAGAGGTGTCGTGCCCGTCTCACTTGTCCGCCTTAGGCCGTTCACCTCTATACCTCGTATGTATCATCGGGCTAACTGCAGTGTTGTCTATCTGTTGCTAGTCTGAGTTTGGACGCCAGGGCAGTGGCCGTGTCGTTGTGCTTGTAGGTGCTTGTTGCGCGGCGGGTGCGAGAGTGTTCCTCGGGCCGACACCAATCCAACAGGCCCGGGTAAGCCCGGTGGCGACGGAGCTGCTACTTGGCGGTTGGAATCTATAGTGGTGGCGGATCCTCTAGGGGACGAAGAAGTAGGGCCTAGTGCAGGGTTGGCGTGCACGGTGGCACCCTTGCTGTAGTGCGGCGACGGGGCTTGACGAGACTTTTCGGGCTTTGCTAAGCCAAAGAGGGCCTGGTTTGCCCTGCCGCTGTATCCGGACGGCTACCGCCTTCTGATGGTGGAGGTAGTTTTCTCCTGCGTGCTGTTGTCATGCCAACACTCGCCTGATCCTACCGGCCTTGAACCGTGGATCATGGTGAGACGACAATGATGACTTCAAGACCGTGGTGGCGCGTGCACGTACGCGGCGAGTTTGGTGGAGCAATTTGTAGCGTCCAAGAGTGTGGTTTTTCGAGGGGTCGGGAGAAATCTTTATCGTCCAGACATCGACGTGGTGACGCCTGCGGGTGTCGCCGTCCTTCCTGAAGGGCGTCGGGTGTATCTCCTCCCCACCTCCCGTAGTGTATCGGGTGAAACCCTAGGACATGTCCGAGCAGCAGCGTCGTTGTCGTCGCTTCCTTCTTGGAGGTGTTGCTTGGTACGCGATGTTTCGGAGCGCTAGGAGCATGGTGGTACTTCCCTGGAGAACGCAGCGGTTGCGGGTTATCCTCGTTTGTCGAGCCATTGTCGTTGGCTTTGTTTTCTCTTATTTTTCTTCTTCGTTTTCTTTGCTTTTTTCAACGATCTCAATCGTGATTGCTATATTAATATAGCTGGGCGCAAGCCTGTTTCGAGACGGGTGGTCCAGTAACATATTTATAATAATTATTATTATGTTTACTCTTTGTACTGCTGATTATTAAGGAATAGGTGGCATTTCCAAAAAAAAAACCTAACCCAGTTTTCGTTCATGTTTTTTCGGTTCGTTTTTTTCCCACCCCTCCCACGTGCTCCCGCTTCCCGGCCTCACGGAGCCATTTGTGAGGGCCCACGAGACAGAGATGCAGGGGAACAAGCGCACACACTAATTTTCTTTCCGTTTTCCAAGGATCGATGACGGTCTTATAAATAGGCGGCCATTGCAGAGGAGAGAGGGAGAGGGAAGAAGGCTGCAATCCCGGCTCCGGCTCCGGCTCGCCACCCCTCCCTCCCTCCTCCTCGCCTCTGCCTGCCGACGCTTAGGGTTTCGCACCTCGCGTCGCGGTGGAGGTGGAGGTGGAGGTGGGCATTTCCGTTTGCACTAGCACGCACCTCCTGCGCCACGCTTCGCCTCGCCGGCTCCCCGGGCCCTCCTCGACCGCGCCGCCGCGTCGTGCCTGGTAAGGCCTGATTCCGCAGCTTGCTTAATGACTCAATACCTTCGCCTGCGAAGCTTCTTCTGCTGATTTCTCCACAGTTTGGTTTGATTTTGGGTCCTGGCTGGCTGGGTCCCCTGCACTGCATTGGCCGTTTGGGAGATTGTTTTTTCTTCTTCTTTTCGGATTGTCGATGCACGCTAGGACCAAATTCAATGCACCTGCTTTTATTTGCTAGAACACGAGGCACCTGATCTTCATTTGTTAGTTCGATTCGGGGTACGTTTAGTTGATTCAATGCGCTTCAAGGAGATGTAGCTTTTCAGTTTGATGCAGTTACCAATCGGTATGCATGCTTCAGTTTGCTGTACGTGTTACTAACTTTTGAAGAATGCGAATCAATCGTCGTCAATTCGTTCGTTCGGCAAGGAGCACGTAGGTTGAATTTGGCTTCGTCTAAATATAATATTTGGTTTCTAATTACAGCTCTGTCGAACGGATGCAATCCCCTGCAAGCAAAATGCTAGTACAATTTCAGTACTTTTGGCTCTTATTACATGTCAAAATCATGCATGCTTGATTAGTTTATTTGTGCTCTTCTTCTTTTTTGGCTCAACTTCTGGTCACCAAGCTTGCAACATACAGATACAGAGGAGATTGGGCATCTTTGATTAGTTGTGTTAATCAGAGCATAGCCATAGAATAGGCTGTGGTATCAATACTCATCCATGTAGAGCATGTTTTCCTTGTCAATATGATCCTGTCGTATCCGGCATTCTGACCCAAGCCTTCAGGTCTGCTTTCAAATGTATGTCAGTTGATAGGGTGCTCGCATTTACCTAATTCAGCTTGCCCAAATGACCCCTTTTTTAGTTTGCCTGAAAGCCTAAACACTTTTGGGCCTTCTGTCTGCCAAAGATAATCATACCAAAGAATGTGCCCATACCGTATTTGTTAACCTAAAGCTAAATATAGCATCACGTTAAATGAAGGAAATTGGGCGGACCAAATGCTCTCATGCAATGGTTTGTGACCAGTGAAATTTTGGTTCAGCCAGCATACTATGTATAGCATAGCAAACAGGGACACGCCAAATTGAGGCAACCTTCCCATTTCTCTTGGCTGATGCTTCACGTGCTAGCTCTTGTTCTTCCGGATGAGAATTCTGATACGAAGCGACATTATATCATTTTTATGGGGGTAATGTAACTCTGTCAATTGCTTTTTGCACAGTTTTCTTAGAGAAATCTCCTGGCATTTTGTGTGTGAAAAGAGTATCTGCACCCCCAGTTGATTCTTACAAGATGCTGTTTTAGTTGATGTTTGCATCCAAAATTAATCTTTGATTGTAATTTATCTTACAGTATTTTGCTTATAACCACAAAAGCATGATTATGAATAGGTATGTACTTTCAATTAACTCCAGAGATACACCTTTTGGTCGCAGAACTTAAATGTTGTTGAAATGGTTGTTGGGACAGATTTTACCTTGGAATAGAAATTTTTGTGGAGGTCCTGTAACAATTAACACAGGGAATACCTTTTATTAAGCCTATATATGAGTCATGAAAGTACATCATGCCTTTTCACGCACAAAATCTGATTAGTTAATAGCTCCCTTTTCAGACGATGGAACCTAAGAGCACCCAATTTAAGGGAGTGTCTGAGGATTTCAAGGGAAGAGCAGCTTGCTACAAACAAGATTGGCAGAATGGCTTCAGTTCTGGGTTCAGGTTTGCTGTTCCTCGCAGCGTCAATTCTCATTTAGTTGGGCATCTATCTGAAATTTTGCAGTTACATTGACTATATTGAATGCAAACCTACTGTCAGGATATTGGCACCTACACTATACATCTTCTTTGCATCTGCACTACCTGTTACCGCCTTTGGGGAGCAACTGAGTAAAGATACAGGTTGGTTGTTCTTATTTGCACTGATCAGTCACATTTCGCCCATTTGTAGTTACTATCAGCATATGCTACAACCTTTACTTTTATCTCTTATTATGGCACTTGATGAAAAAAATAAGGAAAATATGTTAGATTCCTCCATAATAACTGTTGTTTTCAAAGAGGGGATAAAATAAAGTTGACAGTTTACTCCATACATGGATATACCACATTATAGATGAGAATAACCAAACATGTAATTATGGATCGTCGTTCTTAGGTGCAGTTGCTTTTTTTTCGGAAGGGGAGAATCCTGCCGTCTGTATCGATTGATGCACACAGACAAGTGACAAATAAGTTTGTCATGTTTCAGATGGTATACTGACGACAGTTGAGGCATTAGCATCAACTGCTATATGTGGGATCATACATTCTGTAATTGGTGGACAGCCACTGCTGATTGTTGGAGTTGCAGAACCAACTGTTATCATGTACACGTATCTGTACAATTTTGCCAAAAATGAGCCGGACCTTGGACAGAGATTATTCCTAGCATGGGCTGGATGGTAAGGGACCTAGATAGATAATTATTTGCCTTCTGGTTACCCAAATTGGTGCTTATATTTATTCTATCTTTTATATTCTTTATCCACTGACAGGGTTTGCATCTGGACTGCGGTCATGCTGTTCCTCATGGCAATGTTTAATGCTGCAGCTGCTTTAAATAGATTTACAAGGTTTGCAGGAGAACTGTTTGGAATGTTAATTACAATTCTGTTCATGCAAGAAGCTATCAAGGTATAGAATTTTTATATTTATGTATTGTGTACTACTGCCTCCGTTGAGAAATATATGATATTTTACTATTTTCAAATTTGGTTGTTCAATCTTCCTTGACTTCACTGCAAATATGTACGAAACTATTCAGATTGATTATATGAAAGGATTATAGTACCATCTTATCTCTTACATAAACATAGATAAGTAGTTTGAAAATAATATTTTATACGATTAGGTAATATATTACCATGAAATTGATTGTCAAATTTTTTAATTGGAGATCGTGCCTTGTCCAATGCGCCATATATTCTTGAGTAGAGAAAGTAATTAGGTAGATGCTTACTCATTAAATCGCATGTGTTCCCCAGGGAATGTTGAGTGAATTCAGTGTACCTGAGGGTAACGACCAGAGCCTACCGATATACCAGTTCCAATGGGTATATATTAACGGTCTGCTTGGAATAATCTTTTCAATGGGACTGCTCTATACAGCATTAAGCAGCAGGGGTGCAAGGTCATCGCTCTACGGCACTGGTTTGTCATATGTATCCATATTATATTTCAAGAAAATGTCTCCATATACAAACTACCAATGCTCCAGATAAAACTTTCAGGGTGGCAAAGGAGCTTAATTGCTGACTATGGTGTTCCCCTTTTGGTCATATTGTGGACCGCATTGTCATATTCTTTACCCGGCAAGGTCCCTTCAGGTGTTCCCAGGAGACTCTTTACCCCGCTCCCTTGGGAACCCAAATCACTACAGCATTGGACGGTAGCTAAGGTAATAAGTCTACTTCGACTCCAGGATCAAATTGTAGATAGGTCATATATGTGATCTCAGAATTTTGACATTAGCTCATTGATAAACATGCAGGATTTATTTTCTGTCCCTTCAGGCTACATTTTTTTGGCTATTGTACCTGCTGCAATGGTTGCAGGACTCTACTTCTTCGATCATAGTGTAGCTTCACAGATGGCTCAGCAGAAGGAATTTAATTTAAAGAATCCATCGGCATACCATTATGATATTTTGATCTTGAGCTTTTCGGTATGATTTATTTGTGTCGCTCTTTGTTAACTCTTTTCTTACATGTCCGTTGCATTAGAATATGAAGATATGAGTGAATTCCAACTTCTTACAAGAACTAAAGTAAAAAATTCAATCTGAACATATATTCAAAAAATTCATATATTCAAAAAAAATAGTAAAAAATTCAGGGATGGGGTTTATAGTTGTAGATTTACTTTCTGCATGACTATCTGAACATACGTTCGCTGTTGTTCCGTTATCCTTGATAGTGGAACCCGGCCATGTTATCAGGGTCGTATGGAAAAAATAAGTAAATACAGTGTTGTGCAGAAAATTGTTAATATTAAAATAATGTTTCCTGTTCTTCATGGTATAGAAATGACATGCAGGTCTTGATCTGTGGTCTTCTTGGCATTCCTCCATCTAATGGAGTACTTCCCCAGGCCCCTATGCACACGAAAAGTCTTGCTGTCCTCAGGCGGCAGGTTGGTGATTTTCACAGGTTTGTGTCTGTCAATTTCCTATTCAGTTTAACTTTGCTCATGTGCTGTCTCTCTTTCATTCAAATTAGGCCTTACGGAAAAAGATGGTCCAAACTGCCAAGGAAGGCATGATGAACAATGCTAGCAGTTCAGAAGTTTATGGCAAGATGCAAGAAGTTTTCGTTAAAATGGATGATAAAATGAATGTAAGTAGTCATTTACTAGTAAGTCGTATTACATCAAGCTAGGCTCCCCAACTACGCTAATAATTGCAACCTGTTTACTGCTTGATGTCTCTCTGTCAAATGAGTGGCATTTTAGAAAATACCATTCAAATCGGTGAAATTGATGATATGCCACTCAATTCCTTGTGATCTGTAAAATTTCATTCTAAAGAATACCCTTTTGCATTATTAATAGACTTCCACAATCTTTGTCTTGAATTTGATAATATATTCACTGATTACTACTGTTAAACATATATAAGTGTATGCGAGAAAACTGTCTTTAATAGTGTATCTGTTAGGCTTTACAAAGTTGCTCTGATAAAAGCAGTTGCTTCAGTTTGTTGCATAAAATTATATCTTCAACGTCATGCAGGAGGATTCTGTTCACAAAGAGCTGAAGAGCTTGAAAGATGCGGTTGTCTCAGAGGGGAATGGAGCGGGGGGTACCCCTGAAGTATTTGATCCTGAAAAACATCTGGAAGGCTACTTGCCTGTCCGGGTGAATGAGCAGAGAGTAAGCAATCTGCTTCAGTCCCTGTTGGTTGGTGGTTGCATTGGAATCGTGCCAGTCATTCAGAAGATACCGACATCAGTCCTCTGGGGTTACTTTGCCTATATGTCCATAGACAGTCTGCCTGGGAACCAGTTCTGGGAGCGGGTACAACTTCTGTTTGTCACACCTCAGCGGCGCTACAAGTAAACCCTACTTACCTGATTCTTGTGTCTGCTCATTTATTTTCAGCATATGCGAAGCAGTCTATGCATTTTGTTTTCAGCCAGTTCATCGAAACCCTAACATGCAGTAAGCATTTATTTTGTATAATTTGGACAGGGTTCTTGAAGGCGCCCATGCGTCCTTTTTGGAGTCGGTGCCTTTCAACAGGATATCTGCCTTCACCCTTGTCCAGCTGATTTATCTCTTGGTCGTATGGGGGGTGACATGGATACCAGTAATCGGAATCCTCTTCCCGCTCTTGTTCTTCTTTCTCGTTGTCATTAGGCAGCATTTGCTCCCGAAATTCTTTGATACACGCCACCTGTGGGAATTGGATGCGTCTGAGTACGAAGAATGCGAGGGGGTGCGCCGTGATCCATCGGAATCAGAGGTATGGATTCTTCTTCCATCCTGTGCCATCTACTGGCTGTTCAGTTTGCAGGAGCACACCTACAATCAGCTTCAGCTCTAGTTGATACGTTCAGTATATGAAATTCAGTATATGAAATTTAGCAATGTGTCTAGTTCTGCAATGAATTCCAGAAAAAGGCCTTACTGGGTAGTATAAGGTCCCATGTTCCATTTGCAATTTATGCTTTCACCTCCTAGGGTCCTTTACAAATCATGATCTGAATCATTCATTTGTCTATTTTGCTCAGGCTGAAGACGAATCCATTGCACGTGGCATTGAAGCTCTCCCTGGATATGCTTCTGAGATATTGGAAGAATTCACGACTCACCGAGGAGAATTGAAGCACAGGGCCCCGAGCTTCCGCGACGAGCGGCTGATACGGGTACTGGCTCGGTCATTTTCAATTGTTGCCATCAAGATTCACAACATAACCCCTGCTGAAACTTAACATTTTAACATATTTTTTTCGGCAGCTGAACTCGGTCCACATGACGAGACATTTCTCCCGGATCTCTTCTTTTGTTCCTCCACGGCACTAACTACGGAAGGAGATGTGAAGAACAATCTTTTGTGGCATGAATCTCCAGACAATGGGTGCAAAATACACGGCGTATCATGACTCGTACACAGCGGAGCAAGTGATAACATCCTTGTCCTCAGCAAGTAGCTGCTGTGAAGGATACAGTTCTACTGGGGGGAAAGACACGTCGAGGAACGGTGAGCTGCGCAATGCAAGGCCAGTTGCTGCTCGGGGAATAGCGAAGTGTGTGGTGTGCGTGTGTATGCATAAGCTATTGTGCAAAAATAAGAAATAGGGGAGGGGATAAAGGGAGCAGTGTATTACTTTTTTAGGCGGTGCGTGCATTGTTTGTATATTAACTGAAATGAAATTATGATGTGATAAAACAGAAATGAAATGATGACGCAGCTGCTCCTTTTTTTTCAAACGAAACCCCGGACTCTGCATCGAAGTGATTCACAGCGCCTTTTTATTAGATTATTTAACAGTATCGTAAAAGCATACTCCTGAAACCACCTTTAGACCACATATCTCTACACCTACAAAGCTCGACAGTGGGGTGGTCATGTCATCGGGGCCTAGGGCAACTCCAACTCCTCCCGCAAACGGACCGGGGCCATCTGAATTTGTCCGACCGGACAGGGGCAAGGCCCAATGGTGCCTAGCAAATGGACAGCCTGTCGTGAACCGGTATGTTTTGCTGCATTCCTAGTCTAAATTTGGACTAGTTTTGTGGTGGCACGGACATGATGTGCATCCGAGTGCGCGTCCTTTTTCTCGGGCTCGGGTCCGCTAGCCAGCCACACACCAATCACAACAGCCCCACCCCACCCCAACCCAAAACGCATCTGGCCCCTTCCATCGACGACAACCGTAGATTATTGATAGCTCGGACGAGTTCTTCAACCATGTCATCCACAAATCGTCGGACGATTCCGATGACACCGAGCTCTGGGTGGCCGTGGCTCTTCTCGTTCATACCATGAGGAGAACCAAAGACCGCGGTTCACGGTGCCGGGGCGAAGCCCATAGTTGAATCACAACCGAGTAGCCGGCCATGATCAACTCTGGCGAGACTACTTTCACTACACAGATCAGTTGTACAAGGCCCCTCTTTTTTGGCGATGCTTTCGCATGTCAAGGAAAATTTTCATGCACCTTCTTCATGGAGTGAGGCTTATGATGACTACTTCTGGCTAAAGAAGGATGCCACAGGTAAGCTTGGCTTCACTTCTTACCCGAAATGCAACTTCTTACCTGAAATGCACTACGGTTGTGGGGATGCTTGCATACGGAGTTGCTAGTGACCTAGTCTATGAGTACATGCGCATGAGTGAGTCCACTTGCCTTGAGTCAAGGTACAAGTTTTGTAAAGTAGTGGTTTAGGTGTTTGCTGGAGAATACTTGAGAGAACCAAATGTTGTTGACACTCCCTAGCTTTTGTCAATCAATGAGAGAAGGGGGTTCTTTGGTATGCTTGGAAGCATAGATTGCATTCACTAGGAATGGGAGAACCATCCATTTTCTTTGCAAGCGAAATACAAAGTCCATGCAGAAGGGTGCACGGTCATACTTGAGGCGGTTCATCACAATATCTCTGGATTTGACACCCTTTCTTCGACATGGCAGGCTCTCGCAATGACATCAACATGATTCAACGCTCTCATGTGTTTGCTAGGCTTGTGGATAGCCATGCTCCAAGGGTCAGCTAGATCAATGGCCACCCTTATGACAAAGGGTATTATATCGCCGATGTTATCTATCCTCCTTGGACAACATTTGTGAACACAATCCACACACCTCAATACGAGACCGAGAGTAGGTTCTCTAAAGAGAAAGAGGTCGTAAGGAATGATGTGGAGCGGGTATTTGGTGTTCTCCAACCTCGTTGGGTCATTGTTCGGCACCCTGCTAGGACATGGGGCAGGGAGCAGATATGGGAGGTCATGAGTGCTTGTGTGATCATGCACAACATGATTGTTGAGGATGAACGCGCTGACAGTGTATATGACCAAGGGCGAATCAGTTGCGCCCCAGTCATATCCACCAAATGACTTTGCTGATTTTCTTATAGTCTATCATGAAATGTGAGACCGTGTAACTCACAATCAACTCCAAAAATATCAGGTTAACATATGTGGAATCATGTTGAAAGCCACTAGTCATTTTCTTTTAGTTCTATTTTAATTCAAGTTATTATAATAAACTATGCTTGAACTATGTATGAACGACTACTTTCTTTACTATTCATGAAATATAATGCCTAAATTTGATTCTCACTATGTATATGCAAATATGGGCAAAAACTTCAAAATTGCCCGATCATGGACATAGGCAACCGTGAAAGAACACAGATGCCGCCTAGAGGGGGTGAATAGGCAGTTTAAAACTTTTACAAGATGGTTTTAACAAAAACAAAATAAAACTATCGTTTACTTTGTCAAGCACAAAACCTATATAAACTACGGTTCACTTATGTGCACCAACAACTTATGCTAAGCAATACAAGCAACTATGTGATAGCAAGATATAAGACTTCAAGCATGAAGGCTATCACAAAGTAAAGTGCATAAGTAAACAGCTCGGGTATAGAGATAACCGAGGCACGCGGAGACGATGATTTATTACCGAGTTCCTCCCATAAAGGGAGTGCGTGTCGTTGGAGGGGTGGACGGTACTAAGACCACCATGCCACAAAAGGACTCACCCTATTCTCCTATGAACCTCGTCACAAGAGTCTCGGTACACTTCTTCACTATCGGTGCACTTGTCGGTGGTAATCCATAACCTCTCACAAAGATTGGGGCACTTCTCCACAACTCAATTGGAGGCTTCCAACAAACAAGCTCGGTGAAAGCTCCACAACTTAATTGGAGGCCCCAAGTAATCCACAAACCTACAAAACAACTAAACCGTCTAGGGTTCCAAGAACCCAAGAGTAAAAGGCTTCTCACCTTTCACCCAATCGAATCCTCAGCGAGAACTCAAACCGATGCACCAAATGCAATGGCAAGAACACAAGAAGTGCTCAAGTCCTTCTCTCCAAAATTCCACCAAAGCTACAAAAGCTAGTGGGAGAATAAGAGAGGAAGAACACAAGAGGAAATCCACAAAAGAAACCCCAAGATCTAGATCCCAAGATGTTCTCCTCATATAGAGGAGAGATGGGTTGGTGGATTTGTAGATCTAGATCCCCTTTCAAATCTCCCAAAAAGATTCAAGAAATATGAGAGGGATTGAGAGTATTTGCAAGCTCTTGAAGGTTAAAACAATGGAGGAGAGAGAATGCAACCAACCAGTCTAAGGAGGAAGAAGGGGTCTATTTATACCCCTCCCCAACGAAATATGACTGACATAGGTATGATTACTCAGGTCCCTATGATTTACTACCTAGGGCTTGCGGAAAGGCTTATGGCCCATGAAGAGTCAAGTTGAAGATTCAAAGAAGCAACCGACAAAGAGTATAGTTGTATTAGGAAAGAGTAACAAAGACCGACATAGAGTTGGCATTGTAATCATGTAACCTATCCGCATACATCTTTGAGACCCGACCTATTATGTATAGGACGGGAGAAGCATAGGCAAGGCTACCGAACAATCCCCAAGCTATTTGCAACCAAGCAGTCTCTCATAATATTCAGGCGACTTTGATCCCATTGTTTCCTGACTTCCGACGAAATCCCTAGCGTTCTCTTTTCCGCAAAACCCTAAGTCCTTCTTTATGGACATTGCCGAGATCTCCCCTCATCAATTGGCGTTGTCTGTGCAAAACTTGAATGCTGGAACCATGGATTCAGTGGAATTCTTTTCGCCAAGCAGCAACCCCACAAAAACAGATCCACGCCTGCCCACCTCTGTGATAGTACCCGCCGATTTCAATGGTGGATCTGATCTGATCATCGAAAGTTTCCACTTCCAAGTCGAAAACCCTCAAGAGCCACGCCCTTCGGCCCTGGTAACATCAGAACCATCGGCGGAACAAAGTATGCTTACAACGATTCCAGCATCATCTATCGGATCCTCCATGAATATCACGGCAGAAATCAAAGCACCCGAGGAGAACAAGCAAGATGAGACGGACCTGGGGGACCTTGATGGTCTTTACGAAAATATCTCCTTCGGATCAGACTCCCTACCAACTTCACCACGCGGAACAAGTCCAGCAAACTCCGATCCCGAAGAAAGCAGCGAGAGCATCGACTTTGGAATAAGGATGGCAAAAATATACCCGGAGCAGAAGTTCATGGACTTCCCTGATCAGCCCAGCGCCTCCCCCAATTTGGATGACGACGCCACAAGACCATATATGACACGTCACCAAGTGTGCATGATCAATGGAGCCACCTCAACACCACGCGACTCTAACGGTAACCCTATCATCGACCCTAATGATATTTTATCGGATGACAATACAGGAAATCGCGGCAACGAAGGAAATCCTGACAACGAAGGAAATCACGAAAATGGAGGAGGTGCAGCGGATAACCGCATAGTCCTAGGAGGAAGAGCGGAACAAGACAGGGAAGAGAAAAGGACCCTTCGGCTACCAACAACAGCATGGCAAAAGGCCAGAGAGGCAATTTTGGGTGCGGTCCCAATGACAGCGAATGCCTCACACGAAGATTTATTAGTATATCAATACCTGCTTCACCACAAAAAGAGAGACCTACTAAGGATTCAGAGGCAACTAGACGAAAGAAAAAAGCTAGCCGACGAATCCAGCCTACGACGGGCACAACTCAGCCCGACCTGAAGGTCTAGAAGCGTAACAGGAGGAGTACCACCAGGAAGGGGAACACCTTGGCTGCAGAACATCCCTGAAGCGGAAAGAAACAAATTAATCTGAAACCTCGATCTATCATTCATGTTAGTAGATCAAGAAGGAAATATCAAAGAAAAAACGGCCCAAGCAGCAATTGTGGCTGCACAAACATACCTGATCACAACACAACCTGCATCCGATGATCCTCATGCAGCTCTTCACCGCTCTGCCCTAATGAACCTCGGCATGGTGGGAGCAGCGCTCGCACAAGCAGAACAAGGACCTACGCATCAACTCAATAGGTCATCACGCCGTCACGGCAGCCCTGGACACACGAGCCACATTAGGCGATCACAATCACCACATCAGGAGGGTCCGTCTAGATTAGAGCCATGAAGCAATACAAGAAATGAAAAATGCAGCTGAAGAGAGCACGATGATGACAATGAAGATGACTACAAGTTATGCGGAGCCAACTGTTTTACTTAGCGGATTCGAAAAGCCTCAGTACCCAAGGATTTTAAACTTCCACATGATCGTCAAAAATATGATGGACTCCAAGAACCCAAAGCTTGGCTAGAAGATTACCTGGCCACTGTCAAGCTACATGGCAGCTCAATAGCCACAGCAATGCAAAGCTTACAATTGCACCTCACTGGCGCCACAAAGTCATGGCTCAGACAGCTACCTGAAGATTATATTCGCAGCTGGAATGACCTCAAAGACAAGTCCATCCGACACTTTCATTCCACATTCAAACGACCCGTGTCTTTAGATTAATTACGGGCATGCAAACAGAATCTCAGAGAGTCAATAAGAGCATTCATCTAGTGATGGAACATCATCAAAAATACAGCAGAATCCATCTCCGACGAAAGAGCAATTGATTCCTTCAATGACGGCCTCCATCGCCGAGAATTCATAGAAGAACTAGGGCGAGTCAAACCCAAGACAATCTCACAGTTAATGGACATAGCAAATCGATGGGCTGATGGAGAAGATGCGCTGCATAACAAGCGAGCACGTTCACTCGAAGAAGACAGGGATAAACGCAACAATGATAGGAGCCGACAAAACAATGATGGATGCAAGGGACCAAGATACGCCGCAGCCAGTTTTTTGGGTGAAGGCAACAATAGGGATAACGACTAAAATGGCGGGTACCGCTGCAACAGGGATGAAGGCAGAGGAGGTCAATCAACACAGTGATACCAGCCAAGAACTCATGACCCACCCATGTCTGCAATGCAAATACTAGAAGGGCCCTGTAATATGCACTTTTACATCGATTCAACAGGAAGAAGACAATCCAACCACCTCATGAAAGATTGCCGAACATTCTTAAAGATGCAAGAGTTGTGAAATGCAAAAGAAACCGAAGCAACAAGAAGAGGATACACATCCATGCCTGGCACGTTAACCATCGGTGCGCCGCCCCGCCAGCAGGACAAACAACCACAAAGCACAACCAATCAAAATGATGATTACCCTAGGTCAAAAGGGGCAATGTCGATGATTCAAAAAGGGTGCCCACCCAACAAAATTCAGAATCTAATCACAAGACAAGTCAATATGGCAGAAATGGAGCCACCAACCACACCCGAATATCTCCACTGGTCAGAACAGGAAATCACATTTAGCAGAACTGATCACCCTCATCACGTACCAAGACCAGGCCATTCGGCCTTGATAGTAGAAGCACAAATTAGTGGATTCGACATGAGTAAGGTCTTCATGGACGCAGGAAGTAGCATAAACTTGATCTACGCCAAAACGCTTAGGGCAATGAATTACCCTTTGGCAAATTTGGCACCAATAAAAACATCCTTCCATGGCATCGTACCAGGTAAAGCCAAAATTCCTTTAGGTAAAATTTTCCTTGATGTTGTGTTTGGATCCAAATAAAATTTCAGGCAGGAAAAGCTCGAATTTGAAGTCATGGACTGGCCATCACAGTATCACGCGATCCTGGGACGCTCGGCTTTCGCACGGTTCATGGAAGTTCCTCACTATGCATACCTAGTCATGAAAATGCCAGCACCAAAGGGAATCATATCAATAAAAGGGAGCTTCACACGTTCCGATAATTGTGACCGGGAATTCAACAAAAAAATTGAATCTTTCGGGATGGCAACCGAGTTCAAGCAGCTCAAGACGACAACAACCGCAGAACCTCTCGCAGTAACACATGTCAACCCCGACTAGGCCTTTGACACTGCAAAGGACACTAAGGAAGTATAGATCCACCCCAACGATCCACAGAAAACAACATTTGTGGCCTCCAACCTTGGTCCTGCATAGGAAAGCGCGCTCCTTGAGTTCCTCCGTGAGCACTAGGAAATCTTTGCATGGCTACCTTCTGACATGCTAGGAATTCCCAGGGAACTCGATGAGCATGCACTAAATTTGGATCCAAAAGCAAAACCAGTCAAGCAATCACTTCATCGTTTCGCGGAACCAAAGTGCAAAGCTATTGAAAAAGAGCTACATCGCCTCACAGACGCTAATTTTATAAAGGAACTAAATAAAGAAGAGTGGGTCGCAAACCCAGTATGCGTCCCAAAGAAGAACACCAAAGAATTATGGATGTGCATCGACTTCACAATATTAAATAAACACTGTCCAAAGGATCACTTTCCGCTGCCGTGAATCAATTAAATAATCGATGCAACTGCAGGATGTGAATGTCTTTCCTTTCTGGATACATACTCAGGATACCACCAGATTCGTATGAAGGAGGAAGATTAGGATAAAACAACATTCATCACACCTTATGGCGTATTTTGTTACACAACAATGCCGTTCGGCCTAAAAACGCAGGGGCAACATATCAACAGATGATGCAAAGTCGCCTGGGAAACCAAATTGGCACAAATGTACAAGTGTATATTGATGATGTCATAGTTACATCAAAACAAAGCTCGTCACTTATCAAGGATCTCGAAGAAACATTCAACAACCTTGACAAGTTTTGCATCAAGTTAAACCTAATAAAGTGTTCCTTTGGAGTCCCAGCGGGGCAACTCCTCGGATACATGGTATCAAAAACAGGAATTGAAGCCAATCCCGAGAAAATACAGGCAATCTTAACAATGAAAAAACCAACAAATTTACGAGGAGTGCAACAGCTGGCCGGGCGAGTGGCAGCTGTTAGCCATTTCATTGCTCGATTAGGAGAAAAAGCATAACTGTTCTACGCCCTTATGAGAAAATCAGATAAGTTTGAATGGACCGAAGAATCTTAGCATGCCTTTGAAGACCTCAAGAAGACTCTCTCGACGCCCCCTGCCGTCGTGTCTCCACGAGAAAAAGAGCCATTACTTCTTTACATTGCCGCCACAAATCAGGTGGTCAGTATGGTCCTAGTTGTGGAGCGACCCGAAGAAGGAAAAACTCATGGTGTTCAGAGACCCATTTATTTTTTGAGCAAGGTCCTCTCGCCTTCCAAACAAAGGTACCCACATTACCAAAAACTAGCATATGGAGTATTCATGATAGCACAGAAACTACGCCATTATTTTTCGGAACATCCGATCATAGTGGTCAATGAGGCACCTTTGTCGAACATTCTTAATAACCCAGAAGCATCTGGGCATGTATCCCTATGGGGCATCGAATTATCCCCTCGGGACATCACGTATGAGAAACGAAAAGCTATTAAATCGCAAGTTCTATCAGATTTCATCACGGAATGGACCGAGTTACAATGTGCATGTCCACCTGATCTTTCAAGCGCCTGGACAATGCACTTCGATGGATCAAAAAGAACAGAAGGAGCAGGAGCATGGGTCATATTAATATCACCACGGGGCAACAAGATGCGATATATACTTCGGATGAGATTTGTGAAATGGATCGTATGGGCACCTAGAGGGGGGTTAATAGGTGTTACTTCAAATTTTAATGCTTTTTCAATTTTAGGCTTAACACAAAAGGTAAATTCTCTAGATAACTATTTAGAAGAATTTCCCTATATGCAAACCTATCTACTAGCGAGTAAGAGGCGAGTGGAAAGAGGAACGAGTGAACCGTAGTGAAGCACGCGGATACAAAGGATTTGTTTTACCGCAGTTCCTTCCTTGTTAAGGGAAGTACATCTGCGTTGGAGGGGTGGGCGGTACTAAGACCAGCACGCCACAATAGGCCTCACCCTGTTCTCTGATGGATCCCGCCACCAAAGGCCTGATCCACCTTTCCACTATAGGAACCCTTCGAGGCGGGTACCGGCGCCTTTACACAACTAGCGGGGCACAACTCCACAACCAAATTGGAGGCTCCCGTAATGACAACAAGCTACCACAAGAACAAGTTATCAATAACAAAATATAAGATCTAGATATTAGTAAGAATACTAGATCGGGGATTTCTCCAAATGAATGGAGAGGAGTTGATGCGCTTGATTTGTGATGGCGATAAAGATAGTCTCCTCCTTCAATTCCCCCAAAGATCGAAGCCTTCGGGTGGTTGAAGTGGGAGATCTAGAGAGAGAGCTCTTGCAAAGGGTCTGACAATTTTCGAATGAATCAAGATTTTTGCCTAAAGGGGAAGAAGGGGTTTTTATACCCCCTTCCCCAACTGAGCCGTTGGAGCCTTTGGGGGCCGGATTATCCGGCCCAAGTGAGGGCCAGATTATCCGGTCTAGGGAAAAACTCCGCCCCAAACTCGGATTATCTGGCAGATAAACCGCCCCACTTAGAGCGACGCGCCGAGCCTGCCCTTGATCGCCTCCTGGGGGCCGGATTATCCGGCCCCATGCGAAGGCCGGATTATCCGGCCAAGGGAGGAAAAACCGCCCCTGTTCGGATTTTCTGGGAGATAATCCGACCGCACTCCGAGCATCGCGCCTTGGCTGCCTTTGATCGATTTCTGGGGGCCGGATTATCTGGCCCCATGCGAAGGCCGGATTATCCGGCCTGGGGAGGAAAAACCGCCCCAGTTCGGATTTTCCGGGAGAAAATCCGAACCCACTCCGAGCGTCGCACCTTGGCTGCCTTTGATCGATGAGTTAGGCCGGATTATCTGGCCCTTGGTGGGGCGGATAATCCGGCCCTCCAAAACACCAGAACAATCCCTGCACACTTAGCGCACATGAGAAAACTCCATGGTATTGTTATCTAACACTCAAAACACAGGGAACCATGAAATGTTCTTTCAATCTCCCCTTTTTTTGGTGTTAGATGACAATACTAGGATTTGCAGGAAAGTTCTCAAGGCAACAAGATTTAATGAAAGACAAAGACTCCCCCTCAATGTGTGCATACAAACAATTGCAGTTGATTACAAATACACACAAGAGGGTAAAGTCTAAATCATTGGAACAAATGTGAAAAGCTCATACCACCGGTAGGGAGATAGAAGCATCCTCATACATTATAAGAATATCCAATGATAGCAATAGAGTGCGCCTCCCTCGATATAGATATCCAATAGCCATAAGAATATCCAATAAGATAGATGACTCCATATGAATAATCCACAAAACCACAGACACAAAGTTTCATACAAACCACAAGTTAAAGTTCAACGCTAAATGGGCACAAGCGAGAAATCGACGAATAGGAAAAGTGCAAATGCTTGTGCCCGACCCATGCAAATCCTTAGAGACCTAATAGAACTACTTCTCCCCCTTTGTCATCAAGACGCCAAAAAGGAAGAAGAGCGATGCTAGCGCCCCAAGGTATCACTCGTAGTCCTCATCCTCGTCCTCGTCCTTGTTCCCATCCTCAAGCTCCTCGGTGTCATTGTCCTCATCATCAGCAGTGGCTGCGGAAGGAAACAGGTGACGCTCCAGCTCTCCATAGTTAAGCCCAGAAGAGGAGTTCCACCGAGCATATGGTGTGGGAGGAGTAGGAGCAGGGGGATCGCCAGAAGCACCGGACACATGGTGAAGGATGAGCTGCTGAGAGTGAGCCAACTCATGGCGCTGCTTGTAAGCCTCATACTGACCCTTGCGTGTGTCCACGCCCATGCAAAGAATGTTCCTCCAGAACTAGTTCAACTGCTTGATCTCACGAGCAATGGGAGGCATTGGAGGCCTACGATCACTAGCACGAGCATCCCTCATGAGACCCTCAGGAGCAGAGGAGGGGTGAGAGGTCTTCCTAACCTTGGTGTAGATCTTCGTGGCCTTGTGCACATCATCAATATTGAACTCTTCAGTAGGGAGCAAGTGCTTGATCAGCATCATGATGTACGGAGCATATGGGATGGACAACCTATTGAACATGGCATCGATCAACTCATGGTAAATGAAGTCCATCACATCTAGCTGATATGACACAGACTCATCATCACAGGACGCCACCTCATGAGAGAAGGCCAGAAGCTGAACCAAGTGACCACTGATACTGTCATTGTTGCTTCCACTTGGGGTGATGGAATCACGAAAGAGACCCACCAAGCTAGCATAGATGGGAGAAAGACCAACAAGGGTGCCCACAATACCATTATCATCGGTGCACGGAGAGAGGGCAGCATCTTTGTTGGGCTTGAGTTGGGTGATGATGCGGTGGCCACTAGCACGGTGATGTCTACGCACTTCTATTCTTGTAGACAGTTGTTGGGCCTCCAAGTGTAGAGGTTTGTAGAACAGCAGCAAGTTTTCCCTTAAGTGGATCACCCAAGGTTTATCGAACTCAGGGAGGAAGTGGTCAAAGGTATCCCCTCTCAAGCAACCCTGCAATCAAGATACAAGAAGTCTCTTGTGTCCACAACACACCCAATACACTTGTCAGGTGTATAGGTGCACTAGTTCGGTGAAGAGATAGTGAAATACAAGTGGTATGGATATAAGACAATGGTGCCAGAAAATAGCTTGATGGCGTGGAAGAGACTAAAGGCAAACTGAAATAAAGATGGCAGCAAGCAAACATGTAACATATCTAGTTGCAAATGGTGTTTCAATGCTTAGAAACAAGGCCTAGGGATCATACTTTCACTAGTGAACACTCTCATTTAAATATCTTCTCTTTATGATACTACTTTGAACTACTCTCCGGTTGGACACTCTAATCCATGGTAGGGCTATAACAACACTCCTAAAAGTTCGCTTTCCCTATCTAGATAACCCCACACTGTCACCTTGAGCTCTAGATGGTTCCAACAAACACCACAATTTCATAGAAACATCCAACTTCAAATATAACTCATAACAAGTATTTGTAATCTCTAGCCTAAGTGCCACCATGGTGTGCACGCTGTCACTTTCACACACATGGGGAGAGAAGAGATCTATTAAAGCACTTGAGTATCAAGGTAGATCTACTTGATTACAAAGCTCATGATCATAATATGATCATGCATAGAGAGAGATGAACACATAGCTATTGGTAGAACCCTTAGCCTCGAGGGAGAACTACTCCCTCCTCATCATGGGAATCAACAATGGTGATGGAGATGGTGGTGGAGATTGATGGAGATGGCTCCAGGGGCACTTCCCTGTCCCTGCAGGGTGCCGGAATAGAGACTTCCGGTAAAATATCGACTTTGGGTTTTGTCTGGTCCAATTCCGGGAATATTGATTTTCTGACTTTCCTGGAACCAAAAACAGCAGAAAACAGGAAACTGGCACTATGGCACCTTGTTAATAGGTTAGTTCCAGAAAATGTGTAAAAGTACTCCAAAGTGTGGACAAAACATAAGAAAGTAGATAAAACCAAGCATGGAGCATCAAAATATGGATACGTTAGCAACATATCAACATCCCCAAGCTTAACTCCTGCTCGTCCTCGAGTAGGTAAGTGATAAAAAAAGAAAGAATAATTTTTGAGGTGACATGCACCATCATAAACTTGATCAAAGTATTTGTAAAACATTGATAGTTGGGATCATAGTACTTTAATCATAACATGAAATACAAAGTTCTAACAATAAGGCAAAGCAACTATGTTGCAACATGAAAAGACACAAACAAAAGATTCATGATTAACAATGCTTTGCAAGACGTTTGTTTGTTTCACATAAAGAAAACATAGCATAGTGGCATTCATCTTGTCCCTCATAGATTAGCAAACATAAATGCATAGGACACCTTCAAAGTTCATAAGAGTGACTAGATACAAATAGTTTAAAACAAGCAATATCAAAGCTATGCATCAATCAACAAGTCTTGGGAAAATGCACATAGAACTAAGAATGGCCACTATGCTCTCAAAGTAGGTGCATAAAGATAGAAGGTGGAGACTCAACATAAAAGTAAAAGAAAGGCTTTCATAGAAGGAAGTAGGGATTCAAGTCTCATAAAGAGCTTCCAAAAATTATGGTACTTTTTAGCTTTCAGCTCTCATTTCCCCTATCATAAGCATCTTGAAGTGATTAAGGTTAAAGTGAACAAACTATGGTGTATATGCTTGACGAAGTATAAGTTGGAAATCTCATGTCCCTTGAATACGAGGGCCGCTCCTCATGCTACTCAAGTTTAGTTACCGGTAAGTTCTTGTCATAGTAAGTACATGTGTATCATAGAGAACCGCCAACGGGGTACCCCTTGCTCGATGATACGGAAGAATCCCCATATCAAAATGACAAGGCAAGCAGACAGCGAGCATCTCAGTAATCTTCTTATTTACCATGGGAATATGGTGCTTTTTTCTCTCTTTCCTCTTTTCTCATATTTTTTCTTTTTTCTCTTTTTTCTCAATATCTGTCTCTCTTTTTTATAAGAAGAATGCTTCATAGACAACTCATTATGGTTAAGCTGCAGGTTTCCACCATGACAGCATGGATTAGACCAGCGGCCCAGGCGTTTCTCTAACACACATACATAACTCCATGGACTTACAAGCTCCCCTTTCATTTCACATTGACGACATCCATAGACAAAAGAGCATCATATCAACTAGGTACAAAGTACAAGTGCAATGTTGAAAGCGTTCCCCATGACAACATGGTTTTGCTAATCCCCAACAAATAAGTGCAAGCATATACAACATAGAAGACACAATGGTTCAAGTTTATTAAGGACAATAAAGGTAAAGTGTGCCATCAAGTTCGTGAGAGCTTTAATCACTAGTTTTATCATAACGAATTTAATTCGGAAGGTAGATAAAAATATGAATATACTTGGAATAGCATATGCTAGTAGGTAGGTATGGTGGACTCTTTGGAATAACTTGGTTTTAGGAGTTGGATGCATGAGTGGAACTCATACTTGGTTGTGGAGGCTAACAAAAGACTGGGAGCGACCAACTAAGAGAGCAATAATGGCCATAATCATGCAGAGCGACAAAACATCATTGATCAAAGCATAAAGTGATACTACAAGTTGAAAACTAAAGGATCATAAAGGCTATGGTGACTTGGTATAGTCATAACATGGTGAGCATGTGCCAAGTCAACCCAAATAAAGCATCAAAGGAGAATACCACAATACTATGCTTTAATATGCTAAAACAACGCATGATTCTTCAAACGCACATTAAGCAATCTCAATTGTTTATAACAAGTCATGCCACAATAAAGAATACTAAGCCTAAAGCCAAAACAATATGAAGCATGGCATGACAGAGCATAGGCCACAGTAAAAAACAAGCTCTTTTTACCACTTAAGCATGAACTTTCCTACTCTTTTCCAATCCAAACCAAACTATTTTAAAACCAATGTATGAAAGAGGGGGTCCAACCAATTTATTCAGCAAACTAAGAAAACAAAGAAAACTAAAAACCAAAACAAAAATGAAAAAGACGACACTCCAAGAACAACACAACTATGCATGAAACAATAAAAGTGAAACGTTTGAAAGAAACCTGGAATTTTTATTGATGAAGAAGGGGATACCTTGGGCATCCCCAAGCTTTGACGCTTGTACTTCTTGGATATTTCTTGGGGTGACACGCGTG
The DNA here is from genome assembly GCA_023614405.1 of Avena insularis. Lineage (NCBI taxonomy): Eukaryota > Viridiplantae > Streptophyta > Magnoliopsida > Poales > Poaceae > Avena > Avena insularis. Next base: position 360,478,919 of record CM042689.1, on the reverse strand, counting down.
GCATCCCCAAGCTTGAGCTTTAGTCCATCCTTCATCTCATTACTCATTCCTTCGATACACCTGAAATTTTTCCTTCATACAAAACTTCACACAATCTCTATTAGCAACATTAGTGCACTCAAGATAATAAGTCTTTAGGTTCAGTTTGAACACCAATAAAACTTCCATTAAACACAAGCTACTGTAGCACTTCCCTCAAAAAGTTCAATTCCCCGAAAGAACTCAAAAAGGAACCAACAAGAAGCAAATGCAAATAATGGCAGAAATCTGTCAAAACAGACCAAAAAGTAAAGACGAATTTTTTAGAAGACCTTCTGTTGCTCAAATCGGAAAGTGTTGAACTAAAGAAAGTTAGACAACAGACTCGGGCAGAAGCACAAAAATTTACGCCTCAAAAGGACGTACAGAGTTTTTACACGAATTTTTATGATGAAGCACATAAATCTGTTTCGGGACAGCAACTTTCGCAATCATTACTTCTCTCTCATTAGAGGTTACTCTTGGCACAAAAAGCAAATGAAAAGGATAAGGAGCGGTTATTACTGAAGTAATAACTTCCAAGACTCATCTAAAACTTTTGGGTTATCTCCCAATAAATACTTTTCTTTAACGCCTTTAAGTTAGGCATGATAGTTTGAGAAGATGCTCACATAAGAAATATGAATTGAAGTAAAAGAGAGCATCAAGAAGAAAATTCAAAGCACATTTAAGTCTAACCACTTCCTATGCATAGGAATCTTGTAAAGAAACAAGTCATGAAAGCACAAAGCAACAAGCATAGGAAAGCAAAACAAGTGCAACTTCAAGACTTTCAACATAAAGATGGGAAACCTAATATTATTGAGATGTATAAAACCATATTTCCTTCTCTCATAATAACTTTCAGTAGCATCATGAATAAAATTAACAATATAACTATCACATAAAACATTCTTATCATGATCCACATGCATATACTAATTATTACTCTCCACATAAGCATAGTCATTCTTATTAATTGTGGTGGGAGCAAATTCAACAAAATAGCTATCATTATTATTCTCATCACCATAATCATCAAATATTGGACGCATATTGTAATCATAATTAATTTTCTCCTCAATAGTAGGTGGATTGAAAATATCATATTGGTCATTGTAATCATCATATATTGGAGGTTTGGTATCATCATAAGCAATAGAATAGCTATCTTCTAAAGCTGGGGAACTAAAAAGATCATTTTCATAAAAACTAGCATCCCCAAGCTTAGATTTTTCCATAGCATTAGCAATAATGGTGTTCAAATAATTCATACTAATAACATTGCTATTAGCATGCAAATAAAGTTTGATAGGTTTTTTAATTTTCTCTGCAAACACTTTATGTCCTAACTCAAGATAAATACTATAAAGCTCTCTAATTTTGTTGTTGTTTTCCATTAAGCCTAACTAGTGAAAACAAGATACAAAAAGACAAAATTTCAGAATCTAAAGGAAATAACTTCGAGCACTCACACTGGAGCATGTGAGTACCTTTTACCTTACCTCCCCGGCAACGGTGCAAGAAAATACTTGATGGCGCGTGGTTAACGTGGGAGCTTCTTCTTCTTCAGTCCCCGGCAACGGCGCCAGAAAATATCATGATGTCTACGCACTTCTATTCTTGTAGACAGTTGTTGGGCCTCCAAGTGTAGAGGTTTGTAGAACAGCAGCAAGTTTTCCCTTAAGTGGATCACCCAAGGTTTATCGAACTCAGGAAGGAAGTGGTCAAAGGTATCCCCTCTCAAGCAACCCTGCAATCAAGATACAAGAAGTCCCTTGTGTCCCCAACACACCCAACACACTTGTCAGGTGTATAGGTGCACTAGTTTGGTGAAGAGATAGTGCAATACAAGTGGTATGGATATAAGACATCGGTGCCACAAAATAGCTTGATGGCGTGGAAGAGACTAAAGGCAAACTGAAATAAAGATGGCAGCAAGCAAACATGTAACAGATCTAGTTGCAAACGGTGTTTCAATGCTTAGAAACAAGGCCTATGGATCATATTTTCACTAGTGAACACTCTCATATAAATATCTTCTCTTTATGATACTACTTTGAACTACTCTCCGGTTGGACACTCTAATCCATGGTAGGGCTATAACAACACTCCTCAAAGTTCGCTTTCCCCATCTAGATGATCCCACACTGCCACCTTGAGCTCTAGATGGTTCCAACAAACACCGCAATTTCATAGAAACATCCAACTTCAAATATAACTCATAACAAGTATTTGTAATCTCTAGCCTAAGTGCCACCATGGTGTGCACGCTGTCACTTTCACACACATGGGGAGAGTAGAGATCTATTAAAGCACTTGAGTAGCAAGGTAGATCTACTTGATTACAAAGCTCATGATCATAATATGATCATGCATAGAGAGAGATGAACACATTGCTACCGGTAGAACCCTTAGCCTCGAGGGAGAACTACTCCCTCCTCATCATGGGAATCAGCAATGGTGATGAAGATGGTGGTGGAGATTGATGGAGATGGCTCTAGGGGCACTTCCCCGTCCTGGCAGGGTGCCGGAACAGAGATTTTCTGTCCCCTGAATCTCCCCTTCGGTGGCGGCGGTGTTGCGGAACTTTTCATGGCTGGAGGCTTGATGATTTAGGGTTTTTGAATCGGGAGGCATCTTATAGGCGAAGAGGCAAGGTCGGTGGGCGGCCAGGGGGCTCACACCACCTGGTGGCACGGACAGGGATAGCTTGCGCCACCATATGGTGTGGCCACCCTGTGGCCCCTCTCCGTCTCGTCTTCTGGCTCCGTGAGTCTTCTGGTAAAATACCGACTTTGGCTTTTGTCTGGTCCAATTCCGAGAATATTGATTTTCTGACTTTCCTGGAACCAAAAACAGCAGAAAACATGAAACTGGCACTTGGCACCTTGTTAATAGGTTAGTTCCAGAAAATGTGTAAAAGTACTCCAAAGTGTGGAAAAAACATAAGAAAGTAGATAAAACCAAGCATGGAGCATAAAAAATTATGGATACGTTAGCAACGTTTCACACGACCCCTGTGGCGGAAAGGATAGCCAAGCACCTCAGCAAAAATACGGAAATCAGCTTGCATAGGCCTGTCACGAGTCATCCACTTCATGGTGCGGTGCTCATCACTGCAAATGACCAAGGTGGAGAAGAACTGCTTCACAATCTCAGAATCATAGGAGCATTGGAGGGCCATGAGATGGTGCAACCCCATCCGCTCAGCCACATACATGGCATCAACAAGGTGAGGCTTCTCCAAGGCCTCAGCAAGAACCAGAGGATTGATGGCTCAGTATTGATGTAGAGCTCGTTGGGAACCCCAAGAGGAAGGTATGATGAGCACAACAGCAAGTTTCCCTCAGTTATGAAACCAAGGTTTAATCGAACCAGTAGGAGCAAGGAAACACCCCAAAGGTGTTGCTAGCTGAGCCTTGGCAGGGCGCACTACCGGTGCTAGTAGCAACGTGGAGACCTGCACAACACAACCATAGAACTTTGTCCCCCACTTGCGATGAGGTTGTCAATCTCACCGGTTTTGCTGAAAACAAAGGATTAAACGTATCGAATGGAAGGAAGTAATAGTTTGCAGAAAGTAAACACAAAGCAGTAAACAGTTTATAGATTGTATGTAAAGAAAGGACCGGGATCCATAGTTCACTAGAGGTGGCTCTCCTTTAGATAGATAACATGCTGGGTAAACAAATTACAGCGGGGCAATTGACAAACATCGAGAAAGCAATATATGCATATACTAATCATCTTGACTCCTTTGGAACTTGATTGGGCATTACAACATTATACGTAGACCACCATCCAACTGCATCTATGACTAATAATCCACCTTCAGGTTATCATCCGAACCCCCTCCCGTATTAAGTTGCAAGCAATAGATTATTGCTTTACGAATTGCATGTAAAGTAAACAATACGATTGTTCTATGAACAAAGGATTGTTGTTTTCTCCCTAGTAGCAACATCACATCTAGTACCTTAGAGATTTCTGTCACTTCCCCAGATTACCAGAGGCATGAACCCACTATCGAGCATAAATACTAACTCTTGGAGTTGCTAGCATCTACTTGGCCAAGATAGCTACTAACTACGGAAAGCATGCAAGATCAGAAATAACAAAGACATGATAGAATCAATAATGAATCTGAAATAGCATCTCAATATCCATCGGATCCCCGCAAACACAACATGCAGAATTATAAATAGATGATCTTGATCATGAACGGAGCTCACAAGATCTAGACATGAAAGCACAAAGGAGGAGAACCAGCCATCTAGCTACTACGTGGACCCGTAGTCCAAAGATGAACTACTCACGCATCACACCGGAGGCTTGCATGATGATGAAGAAGGCCTCTAGGGTGAATTCTCCTCTCCGGCAGGGTGCCGGGAAGAGCTTCATATCCCTCTCGATCTAGGGATGGAGATGACGGCGGCTATAGACTCTTTCGTGGATTTTTGATCGGGTACTTAGGGTTTTTGTCCTGAGGGCAATATATAGGCGGAAGGAGAGGCCGAGGGGGTGCCTGGGCTGGCCACACCACCCCCTGGCGTGGCCAAGCCTGGCCCGCATAGCCAGGTGGTGTGGTGGCCCCCTGGCTCCTCTCCGTCTCGTATTCTGGCATCTGATGACTTCTGGAAAAATAGGCACTTTGGCTTTTGTCCCGTCCAATTCCGAGAATATTCATTTTCTGACTTTCCTGGACCAAAAACAGCAAAAAACAGGCAGCTGGCACTATGGCTCTTGTTAATAGGTTAGTCCAAGAAATCATATGAAACTACTCCAAAGTGTGGACAAAACACAAGAAAGTGGATAAAATCAAGCATGGAACATCAAAAATTATAGATACATTTGCAATGTATCAACATCCCCAAGCTTAACTCCTGCTCGTCCTCGATTAATTAAGTGATAAAAAGAAAGAATAATTTTTGAGGTGACATGCACCATCAAAGACTTGATCAAAGTATTTGTAAAACATTCAAAGCTGGGATCATAGTACTTCAATCATAACATGAAAGACAAAGTTCTAGCAATAAGACAAAGAAACTATGATGCAACATGAAAAGGCACAAACAAAAGATTCATGAATAACAATGCTTTGCAAGACGTTTGTTTGTTTCACATAAAGAAAACATAGCATAATAGCATTCAGCTTGTCCCTCATAGAGTAGCAAATATAAATGCATAGGACACCTTCAAAGTTTATAAGAGTGACTAGATACAAATAGTTCAAAACAAGCAATATCAAGTTATGCATCAATCAACTAGTCTTGGGACAATGCACATAGAACTAAGAATGGCCACTATGCTCTCAAAGTAGGTGCATAAAGGTAGAAGGTGGAGACTCAATATAATGGTGGAAGAAATGCCTTCATAGAAGGAAGTAGGGATTCAAGTCTCATAAAGAGCTTCCAAAAATTATGGTACTTAATAGCTTTCAGCTCTCATTGCCCCTATCATAAGCATCTTGAAGTGATTAAGGTTAAAGTGAACAAACTATTGTGTACATGCTTGACGAAGTATAAGTTAGAAATCTCATGTCTCTTGAATATGAGGCCGCTCCTCATGCTACTCAAGTTTAGTCACCGGTAAGTTCTTGTCATCGTAAGTACATGTGTATCATAGAGAACCGCCAACGGGGTACCCCTTGCCCGATGATACGGAAGAATCCCCATATCAAAATGACAAGGCAAGTAGACAACGAGCATCTCAGCAATCTTCTTATTTACCATGGGAATATGGTGCTTTTTTCTCTCTTTCCTCTTTTCATAATCTCTTTTTTTTCTCTTTTCTCTTTTTTCTCAATATAGGACTCTTTTTTTATAAGAAGAATGCTTCATAGACAGCTCATTATGGTTACACTGCAGGTTTCCACCATGTCAGCATGGATTAGACCAGCGGCCAGGCGTTTCTCTAACACATAAACATAACTCCATGGACTTACAAGCTCCCCTTTCATTTCACATCGACAAGATCCATAGACAAAAGAGCATGATATCAACTAGGTACAAAGTACCAAGTGCAATGTTGAAAGCGTTCCCCATGACAACATGGTTCTGCTAATTCCCAACAAATAAGTGCAAGCATATACAACATAGACGGCACAATGGTTCAAGTTTATTAAGGGCAAGAAAAGTAAAGTGTGCCATCAAGTTCGTGAGAGCTTTAATCACTAGTTTTCTCATAACAAGTTTAATTCAGAAGGTAAACAAAAGCATGAATATCCTTGGAATAGCATAAGATAGTAGGTAGGTATGGTGGACTCTTTGTAATAACTTGGTTTAGGGAGTTGGATGCATGAGTGGAACTCATACTTGGTTGTGGAGGCTAGCAAAAGACTGGGAGCGACAAACTAAGAGAGCAATAATGGCCATAATCATGCAGAGCACAAAACATCATTGATCAAAGCATAAAGTGATACTACAAGTTGAAAATTAAAGGATCATAAAGGCTATGGTGACTTGAGATAGTCATAACATGGTGTTAGCATGCGCCAAGTCAACCCAAATAAAGCATCAAAGGAGAATACCACTATACTATGCTTTAATATGCTAAAACAACGCATGATTAATCCAAGGCACATTAAGCAATCTCAATTGTTTATAACAAGTAATGCTACAGCAAACAATACTAAGCATAAAGCCAAAAAAATCAAGCATGGCATGACAGAGCATAGGCCACAGTCAAAAACAAGCTTTTTTTACCACATAAGCATGAACTTTCCTACTCTTTTCCAAACCAAACCAAACTATTTGCAAACCAATGTATGAAATAGGGGGTCCAACCAATTTATTCAGCAAACTAAGAAAACCAAGCAAACGAAAAACCAAAACGAAAATGAAAAAGACGACGCTCCAAGAACAACACAACTGTGCATGAAACAATAAAAATGAAGCGTTTGGAAGAAACCTGAGATTTTTATTGATGAAGAAGGGGATGCCTTGGGCATCCCCAAGATTTGATGCTTGTACTTCTTAAATATTTCTTGGGGTGACACACGTGGCATCCCCAAGCTTGAGCTTTAGTCCATCCTTCATCTCATTACACATTCCTTCCATACACCTGAAATTTTTCCTTCATACAAAACTTCACACAATCTTTATTAGCAACATTAGTGCACTCAAGATAAATAAGTCTTAAGGTTCAGTTCTAACACCAAATAAACTTCCATTAGAACAATAGCTACTGAAGCACTTCCCTCAAAAAGCTCAATTCCCCAAAAGAACTCAAAAAGGAACCAACAAGAAGCAAATGCAGAAAATGGCAGAAATCTGTCAAAACAGACCAGCAGGTAAAGACGAATTTTTTCGAAGACCTTCTGTTGCTCAAATCAAAAAGTGTTGAACTAACGAAAGTTAGATAACAACCTAGTGAAGAAGCACAAAAATTCACGCCTCAAAAAGACGTTCAGAGATTTTACACGAATGTTTACGGTGAAGCACAGAAATCTGTTTCAGGACAGCAACTTTCCCAATCATTACTTCTCTCTCGTTAGAGGTTACTCTTGGCACAAAAAGCAAATAAAAAGGATAAGGAGCGGTTATTACTGAAGTAATAACTTCCAAGACTCATCTAAAACTTTTGGGTTATCTCCCAATAAGTACTTTTCTTTAACGCCTTTAAGTTAGGCATAAGAATTTCAATGATGCTGACAAAAGAAATATGAATTGAAGTAAAAGAGAGCATCAAGAAGCAAATTCAAAACACATTTAAGTCTAACCCACTTCCTATGCATAGGAATCTTATACGCAAATAAACTCACAAAGAACAAAGTGACAGGCATAGGAAGATAAAACAAAAGTAACTTCAAAACTTTCAGCACATAGAGAGGTGTTTCAATACCATGAAAACTTCTACAACCATATTTTCCTCTCTCATAATAATTTTCAGTAGCCTCATGAATAAACTCAACAATATAACTATCACATAAAGCATGCTTTTCATGATCTGCAAACACTAGAGCTTTATTATAAATATTTTCAAAAGAATCCGCAGGAACCTGACATTCGTCCTCCTTTGGTAAGCATGGGGGACAATCAAATAATGTAAGGGGTAAAGAGTTTGAAATGGATCGTATGGGCACCTAGATGGGGGGGTGAATAGGTTCTACTCCAAATTTTAATACTTTTTCAATTTTAGGCTTAGCACAAAAGGTAAATTCTCTAGATATACTAATAGGTGGAATTTCCCTATATGCAAACCTATCTACTCGCGAGTAAAGAGCGAGTGGAAGAGGAACGGGTAAACCGTAGTGAAGCACGCGGAGACACGGGATTTGTTTGACTGCAGTTCCTTCCTTGTTAACGGAAGTACGTCTGTGTTGGAGGGGTGGGCGGTACTAAGACCACCACACCACAATAGGCCTCACCCTGTTCTCCGATGGATCCCGCCACCAAAGGCCTGATCCACCTTTCCACTATAGGTACCCTTCGAGGCGGGTACCGGCACCTTTACACAACTAGCGGGGCAACAACTCCACAATCAACTTGGAGGCTCCCGAAATGACAACAAGCTGCCACAAGAACAAAGTTATCAAATACAACGAACAAGATCTAGGTATTGACAAGAATACTAGATCAGGGATTTCTCCAAGTGAATGGAGAGGAGTTGATGCGCTCGATTCATGATGATGATTATCCTCTCCTCCTTCAATTCCCCCAAAGATCAAAGCCTTCGGGTGGTTGAAGTGGTAAATCGAGAATGGGAGCTCTTGCACAATGTCTGGACAATTTTGAATGAATCAAGAGTTCTAAACGTTGGGAAAGAAGTGGTATTTATACCCCCTTTCGAAACCAGCCGTTGGACACTTTGGGGGCCGGATTATCTGGCCCAAGTGAGGGCCGGATTATCTGGCCTAAGGAAAACTCTGCCCCAGACTCGGAATATCCGACAGATAATCCACCCCCCTATCAGAGCGTCGCGCCGAGCTTGCCCTTGATCAACTTCTGGGGGCTATATTATCCGGTCCTATGTGAAGGCCGGATTATCCGGCCTGGGGAGGAAAAACCGCCCCAGTTCGGATTTTCCGGGAGAAAATCCGACCGGATACTGAGCAATGCGCCTTGGCTCCCTTTGCTCAAAAACTGGGGGCCGGATTATCCGGCCCATGCGACCGCCGGATTATCCGGCCTGGGGAAGAAAAACCGCCCTAGTTCGGATTTTCCGGGAGAAAATCCGACCGGGTACCGAGCGACGCGCCTTGGCTCCCTTTGAACAATGAGGTAGGCCGGATTATCCGGCCCTTGGTGGGGCGGATTATCCGGCCCCCCTCAAAGCTTCCTTCACACTTAACACACATGAATAATCTCCACAATATTGTTATCTAACACACAAAACATAGGAAAACATGAAATGTTCTTTCAATCTCCCCCTTTTTGGTGTTAGATGACAATACCAGGATTTGCAGGAAAAAGTCACAAGACAAACATCAATAACCATGGAAGAGACTCCCCCTCAATGTGTGCATATTAGAATTTTGCATTGGAATACAAATGCACACAAATAGGTGAATCTATTCCATAGACATATGAGCAACATAATCATATCACCGAGGTAGAGGGAAGGCACCCTTGACATAGCCTCAATTATTACCGAGATAACCAATATAAGCACCTTCCTTGATAAAGACTTCTAGCATAATAGGATATGAATAGATAGATCCATCGGCATAATCCATGAGATGAAATACATAAGCATAATCCAGACAACCACAAAGAGTCTCAAACAGGCCACAAACCACAAATTTAAAGTTCAACGCTAAATGGGCATAAGAAAAAAACGACGAATAGAAAAATGCAAGTGCTTATGCCCGACCCATGCAAATCCACGAATATCCTAATAGAACTACTTCTCCCCCTTTGGCACCGAGACACCAAAAAGGAAGAAGAGCGATGCTAGCGCCCTACGGGATCACTCGTAGTCCTCGTCCTTGTCCTTGTCCTCGTCCTCGTCTTCATTCTCATCCTCATCCTCATCTTCAAGCTCCTCGGTGTCACCATCCTCATCCTCATCATCAGCAGCAGCCGCAGAGGGGAACAAGTGACGCTCCAGCTCTCCATAGTTCAACCCGGAGGTGTAGGAGCCGGAGGGTCACCCGAAGCACCGGACACATGGTGGAGAATGAGCTGCTGGGAGTGAGCCAACTCATGGCGCTACTTGTATGCCTCGTACTGACCCTTGCATGTGTCCACTCCCATGCAAAGTATGTTATGAAGGAAATATGCCCTGAGAGGCAATAATAAAGTTGTTATTATGTATTCCTTGTATATGATAGATGTTTATTTTGCATGCTATAATTGTCTTGATAGGAAACATCAATACATGTGTGTTTAATAAACAAAAAGGGTTCCTAGTTATGCCTCTCTTATAGACTAGCTTGTTGATTAACAAGATGATCAAGGTTTCCTGATCATGGACATTGGCTGTTGTTAATAACAAGGTCACAGCATTTGTGAAATGATGTGATGAACATTCATACGAAGTATAGCATTACAATCAAGTCATTATGTTTATATTGCTATAACATCATACGAAGTAATCTTTATCCTTAGACCATGAGATCATGTTAATTGCTAACACCGAAAGAGTATCTTGATAACATCAAACATCACACCATAACAGGGTGACTATAAAGATGGGTTCAGTACTACGAAGGTGTTATGTTGAGGCTCATGGATCAAGAGTGGAATTTTTCAATCCAGATGACGGATAGATATACTCTGGCCCCTCTCGGTGATATCACATTAGGATAGCTTGCAAGCAAGTGATGTGATCACTAGAATGTTATATCACGGGAACGAGAAAAGAGTGCATGTCGGTAACGAGATCAAACTAGGTATGCAGATACCGATGATTGAATCTCGGACATGTAATATATCGAGAGACAAAGGATTTAGTTACAAGCGTAAAGGTTCTCACGATGTGAGTCATCGTTGAATGTGTAGGAGTCAAGACGGATCTCCGTGTCCCGCTGATTATTGATCGAGAAGGGTCTCGATCATGTCCGCATTATTCATGAACCGTAGGGGTGGCACACTTAAGAGTTACGGACACCATTTTGGAGCACATATGTTTCAATTAAAGAATTGCAAAGTGCAGGAATTGTTTTAATAGAAACTGAAATTGTTTTGGGTGAAATTGCGTAAGGTGGTTCTGCATGTGATATTGAAATATTGCAAGGGCTATATGTGAATGTTTGTTAATTAAAGTAATTAACAAAATTCTGAATAAATTTAATAAAAAGAGTTTTATTAAATGAGAGAGCATTGAATTTGGAGAAATTTAATGCATTTAAAGTGGAGACTATAAAAGGGAATGTGAAGAGGCATTTTAATGTGGAGGGTTACCACCACATGAATGGGGAGGTGAGGTCACCCCCATGCGCCGCCATGGAGAGAGGGGCATCCCCTCCTCCTATAAAAGGCCACCCATTCCTCCTTCATCCTCACACCTCCTTGTGAAGGATCTCTCCCCCCCAATTATTCCCCCCCATGGTCTCGGATTAGCGAGATACATGTTCCCAGTGGCATTTCGTCTAAAGAGAAGGTTTGTCTGGATCGCTGGAGCGAGGAGGTGGAGGTTGTCCGGTGGCTTGAACGTGTGTGCGGGTGCGGATGCGCTGCTGAGTTGCGGCGCTCGGACTTCCTCACGATCTTGAGATCGACAAGTGTACGACTACATCAACCACGAGTTCCTACTCGTTAACAAAAATCGTTGTCTTCGAGGGTATGTTCTCCATGGATGTATGTCCACCCGTTGCTCTGTATCTAGTAGATAGATCTTGGCATATAGTTCTCATCGTAGGAATTTTTTTGTTTTCTATGCTGCAGACCCAACATGTTACGCTGGAACCAGTTCGGCTGCTTGATCTCACGGGAAACAGGAGGCACTGGGGCCCTGCGAGCATCCCTCATGAGGCCCTCAGGAGCAGAGGAGGGGTGAGAGGTCTTCCGAACCTTGGTGTATATCTTCTTGGCCTTATGCATCGAATCAATGTGGAACTCCTCAGAAGGAAGCAGGTGCCTGATGAGCATCATAATGTAGGGTGCATAGGGGATGGACAGACGGTTGAACATAGCATCAGTCAATTCATGGTAAATGAAGTCCATGACATCCAGCCTATACTGCACCGACTCGTCCTCGCACGAGGCAACCTCATGAGAAAATTGAAGTAGCTGAACAAGGTGACCACGGATGCTGTCATTGTTGCCCCCACTCGAAGTGATGGAGTCACAGAAGAGACCCACTAAGGCAGCATAGATGGGAGCAAGGCCAGCCAGAGTGCCCACAATGCCATTGTCCACAGTGCAAGGAGAGAGAGCTGCATCTTTGTTGGGCTTCAGCTGGGTGATGATGCGGTGGCCACTGGCTCTATCCCTGCTGCGGAAAGAGTATCCAAGAACCTCAGCAAACACATGAAAATCAGCATTCATAGGCATGTCATGAGTCATCCACTTCATAGTGCGACGCTCATCCCCACAAATAACCAAAGTGGAGAAGAACTACTTCACCACCTCAGAGTCAAAAGAGCACTGGAGAGACATGAGATGGTGCGGCCCCATCCTCTCAGCCACAAACATCGCATCCACAAGGTGGGCCTTCTCCAAAGCCTCAGCAAGGACCAGTGGGTGCATAGGCCTAATGTTCAGCCTGGCATACACATCTTCATAGATACCTTTCTGTTCCACACACCAAAAACGAGTATCCCCCAGCTCATCATCATGAGGCAACTCAGCAAACAAGTCACGGTGACGGATGGAGGAATAGGTGACTGCATCCAAAGTCCTGTAGTTGATCTTGGGCTCCTTGCCCTTTCTCTTGGACACCCCCTTTCTAGTCCTCTTTGCTTGTTCAGCCATGCGCTTCGCTTTGTTCTTTCTTCTCCGCAACTCAACTTCGTCCACTAAGTTACCCTGTCCGTCATCTCGAAAGTATTTAGCGCGAGGGCGGCGCTTGTAGGTCTTGGGAACACTGGAACCACCTATGAGGAGAATAAGGGCGATAGCAAGGGGATAAGCATACACACAAGTCCAGGAGAGAACATGGAAAAAGTAGTCAAAAAGTTCATAGGACAAATCTATTCAATGCATACTCCATAGTGAAACTGAACAAGAATTGAATCTGTCAGGCCGGATTATCCGGCCTGGCCAGGGGCGGATAATCCGGCCATGGCAGAAAATTTTGATTCCACCTAAATTGAATGCAAAAAAGTAGATCGGGCCTAGAAACTACACGACTACGATTTCTATGCGAAAACACATCCTTCTAGACAACGTTCCACCCAACAAGTAACACATTAGCCAAAGATGGGGAGAGAGGGAGTTACCCTCAATCATTGGAGGAAGAACACGGAGGAGAAGGTACTCGGAGGCGCGGAGAAGAAGATCCGGGGAGGCCCGGAAAATCCGGTGGCCAGAGAGGCTCCGGGGAGGGTGGGGGACGGCAGGCGGCGGCTGAGGAGGAGGAGAGGGTTGGGGGAGAAGTGCTGCTCGTTATGAGCCCTTCCCCCCAATCCCTGCCCTTTAAGACGAAATCCGCCAGGGCCGGATTATCCGGCCTACACTTGGGCCGGATTATCCGGTCTCAAATCTGGAATTCTGTTGTACACAGAACCAGGCCCGCGCGTCCCCAAACAACACCCCCACAAGGTGTATAAGGGACTTGTGTGCAAGAATATATGGCTTAGGGGGTAGGGAAATGCTTAGGATTAAGAGAACCAAACTGAGATGGTACTAGACATTCAAAATTGCAAGACTCAAATCAAATAAAAGCCAAGATTGTGTGTGATTCCCATAAGAACATGAGAGAGAAAAAACAGCCAAAAAGATCCAATTCTCCTCAAGGGAGAGGGCGGTGGCCGAAGCCACCTTGTTGGAGTGTATGGTGTGAAACCGCGAAGATATATCTTGGGTTCACGACCAATACTCATCAATAAGCTCACATATCACAAAATGATATTAAGAGAAATGATTTATCTTGCTTTTGGCATTATGGGGGGAGGGTTAGCCCAATGAGTTAGGACCACACTCCCCCTATATCCATGCCCACACCTAGACCAAAGTAGGATTGAGATGTACGAGTGAGTGCATGGGTAATCAAGACAAGCTCCTGGAATCAATGATATTTAGCTCATTCCTTAAGTAGCAGAATCTTGCTTCATCAAGTGGCTTCGTAAAAATATCCTCAAGTTGGTTCTTCGTACTCACAAAGGATAGATCAATATCGCCTCGAGCAACATGGTCTCGAATAAAATGATTCTGAATCTCAATATGCTTCGTCCTTGTGTGCTGTACTGGATTGTACGCAATTTTGATTGCACTTTCATTATCACATAAAAGAGGCACTTTGTCACAATTGACATCATATTCCTTTAAAGTTTGCCTCATCCACAATAATTGAGTGCAAGCGCTGGCAGCAACAACATATTCAGCTTCGGCGGTGGAGAGAGATATACAATTCTGCTTTTTAGATGACCAACACACAAGAGATCTTCCCAAGAATTAACAAGCTCCAGAAGTGGATTTCCGATCATCCTTATCACCAGCCCAATCTGAGTCAGTGTAACCACATAAAGAGAAATTGGAGCCTTTGGGATACCAGAGACCAAAGTTAGGGGAATGAACCAAACATCGGAAGATCCTCTTGACCGCCACTAAGTGGCTTTCTTTAGGAGCTGCTTGATACCTTGCACACACTCCCACACTCAACACGATATCGGGTCTAGATGCACAAAGGTAAAGAAGAGAGCCGATCATGGACCGGTATACCTTTTGGTCCACATCTTTACCATGTGGGTTAAGTTCAAGATGACATTTTGTTTGCATCGGAGTGGCGACACCATTTAGATCCATCATCTTGAATCTCTTGAGCATGTCTTGGATGTACTTTGCTTGATTAATAAAGGTTCCTTCTCTAAGTTGCTTGATCTCGAATCCAAGAAAGAACCATAGTTCCCCCATCATAGACATCTCAAACCTGTCAGTCATAAGCTTTGAAAATTCATCATTAAAAACTTTATTAGTAGAACCAAAGATGATATCGTCTACATATAGTTGGCATACGAAGAGCTCCCCCTTAACCTTCTTAGTAAAAAGAGTGGGATCGATTTCCCCAACTTCAAAGCCACAATCTAACAAAAGCTCTTTAAGGTGCTCATACCACGCACGTGGGGCTTGTTTAAGGCCATAGAGTGCCTTATCGAGTTTGTAGACATGGTTCGGAAAGTTAGGATCCTCAAAACCCGGGGGTTGCTTTACATATACTAACTCATGTAGAGGACCATTAAGGAAGGCACTCTTGACGTCCATTTGCTGCAACTTAAAATTGTTATAGGCAGCATAAGCAAGAAGGATACTGATGGACTCAAGGCGAGCCACTGGAGCATAGGTCTCGCCGAAGTCAATTCCCTCAACTTGAGAGTAACCTTGTGCCACGAACCTTGCTTTGTTCCTCACAACAATGCCATTCTCATCTTGCTTGTTTTTAAATATCCACTTGGTGCCAATAACATTGCAGAAGTCTTTGGGTTTCTCCACGAGTTTCCAGACTTTGTTGCGCTCGAAATTATTCAATTCTTCATGCATAGCAACAACCCAGTCTGGTTCTTCAAGAGCTTCAAAGACCTTCTTAGGTTCCACCATTGAGATATGAGCTTGATGCTCACCAAAGCTAGCCAATTCTCTTCTTGTAGAGACCCTTCGTCGAAGATCACCAACAACCTTGTCGAGTGTGTGACCCCTTAACTCAAGGTTTCGATCAGCTCGAGCCTTGTGACAAAGTTCAATAAGTTTGTTGTCTCTTGGAGGAGTAGTTTCATCACTTGAATCTTCATTGGAATCATTTGCTCGACCTTGATTAGGAACTGGGATAACAGTAGTAGGTGGTGGTGAAGCATGCCCTTGAGGTGAGTCAGTAGCCGTAAAAGGAGGCTGCTGGACCGGTGAGTCAGGGCCAGATAATCCGGTCGATGGAGGGCCCAGATAATCCGGCCTGGGAGTACAAGGAGCAGCTTCATCAGGATGCCTGGGGCTTGCTTGAACTGGTGAGGGGCCGGATAATCTGTGGCTTGCCGGAAAATCCGGCCTGGAGCTTGCATTGATATCTTCACCACCAGGAGCAATATGGTCAGCTGGAGCAGGGTGGCCAGATAATCTGGTGTCCACCGAATAATCCAGCCTGGAGTTTTCTGGAACAACTTGACCTTCAGCAGTTGATGGAGATGGTGCAGAATTTGCTCCCGTGGTGGGAACATGTTGGGCATGTGTAGATGAGGGCTCTTCATGGGAAGAGCATTGTCCTTCCCGATCCGCCACAAGGGGTTCCTCAATGGGGCGGAAAAATCCCACGCCCATTCTTGTTATGGCATCTTGGGGTATTTCAACATCTGCATCACAAACACCAACTTGCTCCGCATGGGAACCATCATTTTCCTCGAACACCACACTACAAGATTCTACAACAGTTCCGGAGAGCTTATTGTAGACTCTATAAGTGTGGGATTTGGCACCATAACCAACAAAAATACCTTCTAGAGCCTTAGATTCAAACTTAGATAAACGAACTCCCTTGATAAGAAACAAACACTTACACCCAAATACTCGAAAGTATGATATGTTTGGCTTGTTACCGGTGAGTATTTCATACGGAGTCTTGTCCAAGATCTTGCGGAGGTATAATCGGTTGGATGAGTGACAAGCAGTAGAGATTGCTACAGCCCAGAAGTTATATGGAGATTTAAATTCAGTTAACATTGATCTTGCCATATCCATTAGAGTTCGATTCTTCCTCTCGGCTACACCATTTTGTTGAGGGGTGTACGCAGCGGAATATTGATGTCTGATCCGCTCTTCACTTAGGAACTCATTTAAGGTGTAGTTCTTGAACTCAGAGCCATTATCACTTCTTATAGCCAGAATGGGGACGTTGTGTTCACGTTGAACCTCATTGGCGAAGTCGATGACAATTTGTTGAGTTTCACTCTTCAACTTGAAGAAATAAACCCAAGTGTATCTTGAGTAATCATCAACAATCACTAGACAATACTTCTTCCCACCGAGGCTTGCATGAGATGGAGGTCCGAAGAGGTCCAAATGAAGGAGCTCTAAGATCCTTTTTGACGAGATAATAGTTTTCCTTCGATGAGGAGAGTCATGCATTTTCCCTTCAACACACGCCCTACAAACACGATCTTTGGCAAAGGAGACATTTTCTTTTAGTCCAAGGATGTGGCGACCCTTGTGGAGACTTTGCAAAGTTCTCATATTGACATGGGCTAGTCGGCGATGCCATAGCCAACCCGCGTCAGCCTTTCCGAAAAGACACATTGGTCCTGTAGTGGTTTTCCCCGAAAAGTCCACCACGTACAGGTCATTTTCGACATATCCCACGAAAGCGAATTTTAGAGACTTGCTCCACAAGAGTACCACCAAATCAGCATCAATATAAACTGCAAAGCCCATCTTACCAAGGGCGCGAACTGAAAGTAAGTTGTAACCGAGGGTCTCAACAAGCATGACGTCCACGAGAGAGATATCGTGAGTCACCACAACTTTGCCGAGACCCAATACCTCAGATTTTGACTTGTCACCATAGGAGACGGTTATGTGATCATGGTTTGGCCGCATCTCCGTGATGATCTCCTTGCTTCCAGTCATATGACTCGTGCAACCGCTATCGAGTACCCATTTAGAACCACCGGAAGCATAGCCCTACAAGAAAATTACTTCTTGGTTTTAGGTACCCATTTTTCAATGGGTCCTCTCATGTTAGTGACAAGGGTCTTGGGAACCCAAATAGACCAAGGAATGTAACAATCATAAGGGCCTACATAACTAGCATAAACATCACCATAATAATCGCAATATAATTCAAAGTTAGGATTGTTGACCCCTGCAAAACAATCATAATTAGTCTTGTCATTGGTAATGTTGCTAGTCTTTGGTTAAGCAGTCTTGCTCTTCTTCTTGTTGTTGTTTTTCTTGCTCTTTGTCTTGGGAATGTAACCAAGACCTTCTTTACTATTGTTTGTCCTTTGCTTGCTCAGTATCTCATCAATAACTTCTTTACCTTTGTGTTGAGAACCTCTCGCAAGGTCTTCTTTTCCATAGGATGAAGTGGAGGTACTTGGCACATCATACCGTTTCAATTGAGTTTGGAGCTGGTCACGAGACTCATTTAAAGTAGAATGATCACTCTTCAATGCCTTGTGAGCACTTTCAAGATTATCAAACTTCTCCAAAAGTCTAGCATGAACAGACCCAAAGTCAATCTTTTCTTTCTTTAGTTTCTTTACCTTGGCAAGAGCATGGTCATGTTCTTTGATGAGCTGAGCCACATCTTCTTCCTGTGACTCCTCAATGGATTCGAGTCCCTCTTCCAAAGATACTCGAGCTTCCTCTTCCTCTTCCAAGGCATTCTTCAAAGAAGCTATCTCTAAGGCATCTTCTCTTTCAATTCTGCCCTTTTCTTCAAGAAGATCTTCGGCTTGAGCAAGTTGACTCATAAGAGCATCAAAATGGAGTTTGTGCTCACCTTGCAGGTTAGTGAAAAAGGTATCCAAAGCAATAACTTGTTCTTTCATTTTAAGACTGTCATGATCATCCATATCCAAAATTATGTTAGTCTTAGGAAATGAAGAGCTAGAAGTTGATACCTCGGACCCTCTTGCCATTAGGCAAGTAGCGTTGTTGTTGATGACGTTCTCATTTGGCGAGTCGAAGAGAGATGAAGGAGTCGATGTGGTGGCTATAGCAGCCACCTCGCGAGAACTATCATCATCCTCTTCATCTTCACTTGCAGAGGAGTATTCTTCTTGTGCTACTAAGACGATCTTGGGTTGCTTCTTGAAGGGGCCATTCTTATTAATAAATGGCTTCTTCTTAGGTTCTTTGGATTTCTCTTTAAGAATAAGCCTACCACCATTGTCTTCTCTATTTTGATACGGACACTCGGCTACAAAGTGCATTCTGTCTCCACAGTTGTAGCAAGTTCTCAGTCTTGGGACACTTTCTCTTCTTCCATTTGACCCGTTCTTGCGCTCGAGTTCCGACTTGGCTTTGGCAGGGTCCTTCCAAAAGTTCCTTGCATAAAACGCCATGTACTCACCATGAGCATGTTTGACTTCATCGGGGCAGTCCATGGAGGCCCCTTCAAATGCTCTTTCATCCTCCTCTTGCTCAACAACATTGGCTTTGAGATCAACATTGACACCCTTTTGCATTCCAATGGCCCGAGCACGAGCATCTTCAGCATTCTTTGCTGCCACTTTGAATGACGCCATCTCTTGCATGACCTCATTGGATGTCATTTGATGGTAGTTATGTCTACCTTGCAGGCTCTTCAAGTCCGTTGGCTCGAAAGGCGTTAAGGCACTCACATATTTCCTTTTTATCCATGCATCATCAATGTGAGTGGCCCCATGGTTTCTAAATGTTGTTGCGATGCCCTTGAGTCTTCTATACATGTCTACATGGTTTTCACCATCCAACATGTAGAATCCCTCAGCTTCATTACTAAGGGCATCATACATGTTCCTTCTCATGCTTTCATTCCCAACAAAGAGATCCGTAAGAGCATCCCAAGCTTCTTTGGCTGTGTTGAGATGTTCAATGTGTGGCATGTCCTTGGGACCCACACCAAGCTGTATCATGTGGAGAGCAGTGGCATTCAATTGGCTGTCCATAACTTCTCTTCTTGTTAGGTTGGTTTGATCTCCAATATGAAGACCCTCTTTAATAATCCTCCAAAGTTCAATAGAGGAGCTGCAAACATGAGATTTCATTAAGAATTGCCATTGATTGAAAGAGGATGCAGTGAGCTTGGGTGGATCACCCCTATTGTTTATATGAGGATGAGGGATAGGTGGGTCGGGGGAATATACGTGGCGAACCTCACTATATTCCGCCTCACCACTTCCCTTCTTGGAGGTGGAACCATTAAGTTTTTCACCTTCCGCATCATCATCCTTGGATCCGGTGTTACCCTTTTCCTTAGATGATGGTGTGGCTGCCTCAGAGGAGGATGGAGATGGGGCTATGGATGATGTGAGGCGAGCAATCATTTGATTCATCTCCTCCATCTTGGCCTCAAAGGATTTCAACAAGGTTGTTTCCAACGTCTTGAGATCATCCATTGTGACCTTATCCACAGCCTCACTCCCATCATCCTTGGTACCCATACTACTCTTAGGCGGTTAAGCCCGAATTAAGAGCCGGGGCTCTGATACCAATTGAAATGGATCGTATGGGAACCTAGAGGGGGGTGAATAGGTGCTACTCCAAATTTTAATACTTTTTCAATTTTAGGCTTAGCACAAAAGGTAAATTCTCTAGATATACTAATAGGTGGAATTTCCCTATATGCAAACCTATCTACTAGCGAGTAAAGAGCGAGTGGAAGAGGAACGGGTAAACCATAGTGAAGCACGCGGAGACACAGGATTTGTTTGACCGCAGTTCCTTCCTTGTTAAGGGAAGTACGTCTGTGTTGGAGGGGTGGGCGGTACTAAGACCACCACGCCACAATAGGCCTCACCCTGTTCTCCGATGGATCCCGCCACCAAAGGCCTAATCCACCTTTCCACTATAGGTACCCTTTGAAGCGGGTACCGATGCCTTTACACAACTAGCGGGGCAACAACTCCACAATCAACTTGGAGGCTCCCGAAATGAAAACAAGCTGCCACAAGAACAAAGTTATCAAATACAACGAACAAGATCTAGGTATTGACAAGAATACTAGATCAGGGATTTCTCCAAGTGAATGGAGAGGAGTTGATGCGCTTGATTCGTGATGATGATGATCCTCTCCTCCTTCAATTCCCCCAAAGATCAAAGCCTTTGGGTGGTTGAAGTGGGAGATCGAGAATGGGAGCTCTTACACAATGTCTGGACAATTTCGAATGCATCAAGAGTTCTGAATGTTGGGAAAGAAGGGGTATTTATACCCCCTTTCGAAACCTTCCGTTGGACACTTTGGGGGCCGGATTATCCGGCCTGGGGAAAACTCCGCCCTAGACTCGGAATATCCGGCAGATAATCCGCCCCCCTATTAGAGCGTCGTGCCGAGCTTGCCCTTGATCAACTTCTGGGGGCCGGATTACCCGGTCCTATGTGAAGGCCGGATTATCCAGCCTGTGGAGGAAAAACCGCCCCAGTTCGGATTTTCCAGGAGGAAATCCGACCGGATACCGAGCGACGCGCCTTGGCTCCCTTTGCTCAAAAACAAGGGGCCGGATTATCCGGCCCATGCGACCGTCGGATTATTCAGCCTGGGGAGGAAAAACCGCCCCAGTTCGGATTTTCTGGGAGAAAATCCGACCGGGTACCGAGCGACGCGCCTTGGCTCCCTTTGAACAATGAGGTAGGCCGGATTATCCGGCCCTTGCTGGGGCAGATAATCCGGCGCCCCTCAAAGCTTCCTGCACACTTAGCACACATGAATAATCTCCACAATATTGTTATCTAACACACAAAACATAGGAAAACATGAAATGTTCTTTCAGAGTTACTCTCATTAGAAGGTAGGGATGGGTATATCCATTCTTCCTCCTCTTGATCATCACTCTCCTCCTCTTTTTCATCCAATGAGCTTCCAGTTTCAGCAATTTCTTCTTGCATAGGCTCCTGCAAGGCATTAGTCTCTTCCATTGGTGGAGAGCATCTATTAAGATATTCAAGAATATAGCCATAAACGTCATATTTATAAGGTGCATCATTAGTATTTTTAAGCAAACTAGCAAGTTCAAATGCACCATTCCAAGCAATAAATTCTTCAATTTGTTCCACATCATAAAAGTCATAATTTCCTTTAACATAAGAAGATATGGTAACATTATCATTATACTCACATTGAAAAGGGAGGTGTTTATACCTCCTACAACAACAAGATTTATCAAAGCAATAAGTAACATTATAAGTAGAGCACATGTTTATAGCAATGGTATACAATTTATCAATTTGTTCCCCTAAGTGTTTCCCTTTTCGTGACAAGCGGTGTTCCTTATAATAATATTTTTGTTCTTCCGTGAACCCACCTTGCCAATAAGATTCAGTTTCAAAGAAACCAACCATTGATTGAAAGCATGATAAAGCAAGACACTAACAGACCAACGAAAATAACAACTATAGTAGGAACTAATTTTTTTTGTATTTTTGATAAGGAAACAAGCAAACAAAACAAAAGTAAAATAAGCAAAACAAAATATAACAAAGTAAAGAGATTGGTTATGAGGGACTCCCATTGTGAAGATGTCCTTGACTCCCTGGCAATGGCGCCAGAAAAGTGCTTGATGGCTCAGTATTGATGTAGAGCTCATTGGGAACCCTAAGAGGAAGGTATGATGAGCACAGCAGCTAGTTTCCCTCAGTTATGAAACCAAGGTTTAATCGAACCAGTAGGAGCAAGGAAACACCCCAAAGGTGTTGCTAGCTGAGCCTTGGCAGGGCGCACTACCGGTGCTAGTAGCAACATGGAGACCTGCACAACACAACCACAGAACTTTGTCCCCAACTTGCGATGAGGTTGTCAATCTCACCGGTTTTGCTGAAAACAAAGGATTAAACATATCGAATGGAAGGAAGTAATAGTTTGCAGAAAGTAAACACAAAGCAGTAAACAGTTTATAGATTGTATGTAAAGAAAGGACTGGGATCCATAGTTCACTAGAGATGGCTCTCCTTAAGATAGATAACATGCTGGGTGAACAAATTACAGCGGGGCAATTGACAAACATCGAGAAAGCAATATATGCATATACTAATCATCTTGACTCCTTTGGAACTTGATTGGGCATTACAACATTATACATAGACCGCCATCCAACTACATCTATGACTAATAATCCACCATCAGGTTATCATCCGAACCCCCTCCAGTATTAAGTTGCAAGCAACAGATTATTGCTTTACGAATTGCGTGTAAATTAAACAATACGATTGTTCTATGAACAAAGGATTGTTGTTTTCTCCCTAGTAGCAACAGCAAATCTAGTACCTTAGAGATTTTTGTCACTTCCCCAGATTACCAGAGGCATGAACCCACTATCGAGCATAAATATTAACTCTTGGAGTTGCTAGCATCTACTTGGCCAAGATAGATACTAACTACGGAAAGCATGCAAGATCACAAATAACAAAGAAATGATAGAATCAATAATCAATCTGAAATAGCATCTCAATATCCATCGGATCCCCGCAAACACAACATGCAGAATTACAAATAGATGATCTTGATCATGAACGGATCTCACAAGATCTAGGCATGAAAGCACAAAGGAGGAGAACCAGCCATCTAGCTACTACATGGACCCATAGTCCAAAGATGAACTACTGACGCATCACGCCGGAGGCTTGCATGATGATGAAGAAGGCCTCCAGGGTGAATTCCCCTCTCCAGCAGGGTGTCGGGAAGAGTTTCAGATCCCTCCTGATCTAGGGATGGAGATGACAGTGGCTAGAGACTCTTTCATGGATTTTTGATCGGGTACTTAGGGTTTTCGTCCTGAGGCAATATATAGGCGGAAGGAGAGGCCGAGGGGGTGCCTGGGCTGGCCACACCACCCCCTGGCACGGCCAGGCATGGCCCGCGTGGCTAGGTGGTGTGGTGGCCCCCTGGCTCCTCTCCGTCTCGTATTCTGGCATCTGATGACTTCCGGAAAAATAGGCACTTTGGCTTTTGTCTCGTCCAATTCTGAGAATATTCATTTTTTGACTTTCCTGGAACCAAAAATAGCAGAAAACAAGCAGCTGGCACTGTGGCTCTTGTTAATAGGTTAGTCCAAGAAATCATATGAAAAGTACTCCAAAGTGTGGACAAAACACAAGAAAGTGGATAAAACCAAGCATGGAACATCAAAAATTATAGATACATTTGCAATGTATCAAGGATGCATAGGCCGAAGCTTCAACTGAGTATACACGTCTTCATAGATCCCCTTTTGTTCAGCGCACCAAAAGCGAGAGTCACCCAGCTTAGTATCATGCGGCACTTCATCAAACAAATCCCGATGACGAATGGAGGAGAAGGTAACAGGGTCCATCTTCTTATAGTTAATCTTGGGCCATTTGCCCTTCCTCTTGGACACACCCTTTCTATCCCTCTTTTCCTATTCAACCATGCGCTTCTCTTCATTCTTTCTTCTCCTCAGCTCAACCTCGTCCACTAAGTTACCCTTTCCGTCGTCCCGAAAGTATTTAGCACGAGGATGGCGCTTGTAAGTCTTGGCAACACTAGAACCACCTGTGAGAAGAACAAGGGCGATAGCATGGGGATAAGCATACACACAAGTCCAAGAGAGAGAGAGCATAGAAAAAGTAGGCAAAAAGTTCATAGTCCAATCCTACTCAATGCACACAACAAGGCCTCAACCAGTTTTTTAGTCACAGGCGGATTATCCGGCCTGGACAGGGGCGGATAATCCGGCCCTGGCAGAAATTTTCATATTCACCTAGATTGAATGCAAAGGAGTAGATCGGGCCTAAAAACTTCAAGACCACGATTTCTACGCGAAACAACATCCTTCTAGACAACGTTCCGCCTAGCAAATAACACATCTAGCCAAAGATGGGGAGAGAGGGATTTACCCTCACTCATTGGAGGAAGAACGCGGAGGAGAAGGTACCCGGAGGCACGGAGAAGAAGATCCGGGGAGGCCCGAAAAATCCAGTGGTCAGAAAGGCTCCGGGGAGGGTGGGGGATGGCAGGCGGCGGCTGGGTAGAGGGAGAGGGTTGGGGGAGAAGTGTTGCTCGTTATGAGTCCTTCCCCCGACCCCTTCCGTTAAGGATGAAATCCGCCAGGGCCGGATTATCCGGCCAATAATTGGGCCAGATTATCCGGCCTAAACTCTGAACTTCTGTTACACACAGAGTCAGGCCCGTGCGTCCCCAAACAACACCCCCACAAGATGTACAAGGGACTTCTGTGCAAGAATAGATGGCTTAGGGGTAGGGAAATGCTTAGGATTAAGAGAGCCAAACTGAGATGGTACTACACACTCAAATTTGCAAGAATCAAAGCAACTAAAAGCCAAAAGTGAGTGTGCTTCCCATAAAAACATGAGAGGAGCTAAAAACGATCAAGGAAGATCCAAATAAATCCAACTCTTCTCAAGGAAGAGGGCGGTGGCCGAAGCCACCTTGTTTGAGTGTATGGTATGACACCGCGAAGATATATCTTGGGTTCATAAGCAATACTCATCAATAAGCTCACATATCACAAAATGATATTAAGAGAAATGATTTGACTTGCTTTCAGCATTATGGGGGGAGAGTTAGCCCAATCAATTAGGACCACACTCCCCCTATATACATGCCCACATCTAGACCAAATAGATTGAGATGTACGAGTGAGTGCATGGTTAATCAAGACAAGCTCCTTGAATCAACGATATTTAGATCATTCCTCAAGTAGCAAAACCTTGCTTCATCAAGTGGCTTCGTGAAATTATCAGCAAGTTGGTTCTTCGTGCTCACAAAAGATAGATCAATATCGCCTCGAGCAACATGGTCCCGAATAAAATGATTCCGAATCTCAATATGCTTTGTTCTTGTGTGTTGTACCAGATTGTACGCAATTTTGATTGCACTTTCATTATCGCATAAAAGAGGCACTTTGTCACAATTGAGACCATATTCCTTAAAAGTTTGCGTCATCCATAATAACTGAGTGCAGGCGCTAGCAGCAGCAACATATTCAGCTTCGACGGTGGAGAGAAAAATACAATTATGCTTATTAGATGAACAACAAACTAGAGATCTTTCCAAAAACTGACAAGCTCCAGAAGTTGATTTCCGATCATCCTTATCACCGGCCCAATCTGAATCAGTATAACCACATAGAGAGAAATTGGAGCCCTTGGGATACCATAGACCAAAGTTAGGGGAATGAACCAAACATCGGAAGATCCTCTTGACCGCCACTAAGTGGCTTTCTTTAGGAGCTGCTTGATACCTTGCACACACACCCACACTCAACACAATATCGGGTCTAGATGCACAGAGGTAAAGAAGAGAGCCGATCATGGACCGGTATACCTTTTGGTCCACATCTTTACCATGGGGGTTAAGTTCAAGGTGACATTTTGTTTGCATCGGAGTGGCGACGCCATTAAGACCCGTCATCTTGAATCTCTTGAGCATGTCTTGGATGTATTTAGCTTGATTGATGAAGGTTCCTTCTCTAAGTTGCTTGATCTCGAATCCAAGAAAGAACCGTAACTCCCCCATCATTGACTTCTCAAACCTGTCAGTCATAAGCTTTGAAAATTCATCATTAAAAGCTTTATTAGTAGAACCAAAGATGATGTCGTCTACATATAGTTGGCATACGAAGAGCTCCCCCTTAACCTTCTTAGTAAAAATAGTGGGATCGATTTGCCCAACTTCAAAGCCACGGTCTAACAAAAGCTCTTTAAGATGCTCATACCACGCACGTGGGGCTTGTTTAAGGCCATAGAGTGCCTTATCGAGTTTGTAGACATGGTTCGGGAAGTTAGGATCCTCAAATCCTGAGGGTTGCTTTACATATACCAGCTCATGTAGAGGACCATTAAGAAAATCACTCTTAACGTCCATTTGCTGCAATTTAAAATTATTATGGGCAGCATAAGCAAGAAGGATGCAGATGGACTCAAGACGAGCCACAGGAGCATAGGTCTCGCCGAAGTCAATGCCCTTAACTTGGGAATAGCCTTGTGCCACTAGTCTCGCCTTGTTCCTTACAACAATGCCATTCTCATCTTGCTTGTTTTTAAATATCCATTTAGTGCCGATAACATTGCGGCAATCCTTGGGCTTCTCCAATAGTTTCCAGACCTTGTTGTGCTCAAAGTTATTCAACTCTTCATGCATAGCAACAACCTAGTCCGGATCTTCAAGAGCTTCAGACACCTTCTTAGGTTCCACCATAGAGATATGAGCTTGATGCTCACCAAAACTTGCCAATTCCCTTCTTGTGGAAACCCTTCGTCGAAGATTACCTACAACTTTGTCAAGAGTATGACCCCTTAACTCAAGGTTCCGATCAACACGAGCCTTGCGACAAAGTTCAATAAGCTTGTTGTCTCTTGGTGGAATAGTTTCATCACTTGAGTCTTCATTGGAATCATTTGCTTAACCTTGATTAGAAGTCTGATTATCAGTAGTAGGAGATGAGGAACTATGCCCTTGAGGTGGGTCAGCAGCCGTAACAGGAGGCTGTTGATCATCAGGAGTTTCAGGGCCGGATAATCCGTCTAAGGGTGATTTCATTGGGTTGCCTAGAACTTGCTTGAATTGGTGAGGGGCCGGATAATCTGGGGTCAGCCGGAAAATCTGGCCTAGAGCTTGCAGCAGTTTCTTTGGTAAGATGCATAGATTGGTCGTCAGGGGAGTGGTGGCCGGATAATCCGGTGTCGACCGGATAATCTAACCTGGGACATCCAGGAGCATGTTGACCTTTAGCAATTGGTGGAGTTGGTGTAGAAGTTACTCCCGTGGTTGGAGCATGTTGAGTATGTGTAGATGAGGGCTCTTCATGAGTAGAGCATTGTCCTTCCCGATCCGCCACAAGGGGTTCCTCAATGGGGCGTAAAAATCTCACGCCCATTCTTCTTATGGCATCTTGGGGTATTTCAACATCTGCATCACAAACATCAACTTGCCCCACACAGGAGCCGTCATTTTCCTCGAACACCACACTACAAGATTCTACAATAGTTCCGTAGAGCTTATTGTAGACTCTATAAGTGTGGGATTTGGCACCATAACCAACAAAAATACCTTCTAAAGCCTTAGACTCAAATTTAGATAAACGAACTCCCTTAATGAGAAAGAAACACTTACACCCAAATACCCGAAAGTATGATATGTTTGGCTTGTTACCGGTAAGTATTTCATACAGAGTCTTGTCCAAGATTTTACGGAGGTATAACCGGTTGGATGAATGACAAGCGGTAGATATTGATTCGGCCCAGAAGTTATATGGAGACTTGAATTCGGCTAGCATAGACCTTGCCATATCCATTAGAGTCCGGTTCTTCCTCTCGGCAACACCATTTTGTTGAGGGGTGTACGCAGCGGAATATTGATGTCTTATCCCCTCTTCACTTAGGAACTCATTTAAGGTGTAGTTCTTGAACTCGGAGCCGTAATCACTTCTTATTGCCAGAATAGGGACGTTGTGTTGACGTTGAACCTCGTTGGCGAAGTCGATGACCGTTTGTTGAGTCTCACTCTTCAACTTGAAGAAATAGACCCAAGTGTATCTTGAGTAATCATCAACGATCACAAGACCGTACTTCTTCCCACCGAGGTTTGCATGAGATGGAGGTCCAAAGAGGTCCACATGAAGGAGATCTAAGATCCTTTTTTACGAAATAATAGTCTTCCTTCGATGAGGAGAGTCATGCATTTTCCCTTCAACACAAGCCCTGCAAACATGATCTTTGGCAAAGGAGACATTTTCTTTTAGTCCAAGGATGTGGCCACCCTTGTGGAGACTTTGCAAAGTTCTCATATTGACGTGGGCTAGTCGGCGATGCCATAGCCAACCCGCGTCAGCCTTTCCGAAAAGACACATCGGTCCTGTAGTGGTTTTCCCCGAAAAGTCCACCACGTACAGGTCATTTTCGACATATCCCACGAAAGCAACTTTTAGAGACTTGCTCCACAAGAGTACCACCAAATCAGCATCAATAAAAACTGCAAAGCCCATCTTACCAAGGGCGCGAACTAAAAGTAAATTGTAACTGAGGGTCTCAACAAGCATGACGTCCACGAGAGAGATATCGTGAGCCACCACAACTTTGCCAAGACCCAATACCTCAGATTTAGACTTGTCACCATAGGAGACGGTTATATGATCATGATTTGGCCGCATATCCGTGATGATCTCCTTGCTTCCGATCATGTGACTCGTGCATCCGCTATCGAGTACCCATTTAGACCCACCGGAAGCATAGCCCTCGGACCCTCTTGCCATAAGACAAGTGACGTTGTTTTTGATGACCTTTTCGTTTGGCGAGTCGAAGAGAGATGATGGATTCGATGTGGTAGCTATAGCAGCCACCTCGCGAGAACTGTCTTCAGCCTCTTCATCTTCACTTGCAGAGGAGTATTCTTCTTGTGCCACCAAGACAATCTTGGGTTGCTTCTTGTAAGGGCCATTCTTTTTGATAAATGGCTTCTTCTTAGGTGCCTTGGATTTTTCTTTAAGGATGAGCCTGCCACCATTGTCTTCTCTATTTTGATATGGACACTCAGCCACAAAGTGCAGCCTATCTCCACAATTGTAGCATGTTCTCAGTTTTGGGCCACTTTCTCTTCTTCCACTTGACCCATTCTTACGCTTGAGTTCCGACTTGGCCTTGGCTGGATCCTTCCAAAATTTCCTTGCGTAAAACACCATGTACTAACCATGAGCACGTTTGACTTCATCGGGGCAGTCCATGGAGGCACCCTCGAAATCTCTTTCGTCCTCATCTTGCTCAACAACATTAGCCTTTAGAACAACATTGACCCCTTTTTGCATTCCAATGGCACGGGCACGGGCATCTTCCGCGTTCTTTGCAGCAACCTTGAATGATGCCATTTCTTGCATGACTTCATTATATGTCATTTGATGGTAGTTGTGTCTACCTTGCAAGCTCTTCAAGTCCGTTGGCTCAAAAGGCATTAGAGCACTCACATATTTCCTTTTTATCCAAGCATCATCAATGTGAGTGGCTCCATGCTTTCTAAATGTTGTTGCGATGCCCTTGAGTCTTCTATACATGTCTTCATGGTTTTCACCATCCAACATGTAGAATCCTTCAGCTTCATTACTAAGGGCATCATACCTATTCCTTCTCATGCTTTCATTTCCAATAAAGAGATTGGTGAGAGCATCCCAAGCTTCTTTAGTTGTGTTAAGATGTTCAACGTGGGGCATGTCCTTGGGACCCACTCCGAGTTGTATCATGTGGAGAGGCGTAGCATTCAATTGGCTATCCACAACTTCTCTTCTTGTCAGGTTGGTGTGATCTCCAATATGAAGACCCTCTTCGATAATCCTCCAAAGTTCAATAGAAGAGCTGCAAACATGAGACTTCATTAAGAATTGCCATTGATTAAACGAAGATGCAGTAAGCTTGGGTGGATCACCCTATTGTTTATATGAGGATGAGGGATAGGTGGGTCGGGGGAATATAAGTGATGAACCTCACTATATTCCTCCTTACCACTTCCCTTCTTGGAGGTGGAACCATTATGTTTTTCACCTACCACTTCATCTTCCTTGGATCCGGTGTTAGCCTTATCCTTGGATGAGGGAGTGGCGGCCTCAGAGCAGGATGGAGATGGGGCTACGGATGATGTGAGGCGAGCAATCATTTGATGCATATCCTCCATCTTGGTCTCAAAGGATTTCAACAAGGTTGTTTCCAACGTCTTGAGGTCATCCATTGTGACCTTATCCACAGCCTCATTCCCATTCTCCTTGGTACCCATACTTCTCTTAGGCGGTTAAGCCCGAATAAAGAGGCGGGGCTCTGATACCAATTGAAATGGATCGTATGGGCACCTAGAGGGGGGGGTGAATAGGTGCTACTTCAAATTTAAATGCTTTTTCAATATTAGGCTTAACACAAAAGGTAAATTCTCTAGATAAATATTTAGAAGAATTTCCCTATATGCAAACCTATCTACTAGCGAGTAAGAGGTGAGTGGAAAGAGGAACGAGTGAACCATAGTGAAGCACGCGGAGACACATGATTTGTTTTAGCGCGGTTCCTTCCTTGTTAAGGGAAGTACATCTGCGTTGGAGGTATGGGCGGTACTAAGACCACCACGCCACAATATGCCTCACCCTGTTCTCCGATGGATCCCGCCACCAAAGGCCTGATCCACCTTTCCACTATAGGAACCCTTCGAGGCGGGTACCAGCGCCTTTACACAACTAGCGGGGCACAACTCCACAACCAAATTGGAGGCTTCCGTAATGACAACAAGCTGCCACAAGAACAAGTTATCAATAACAAAATACAAGATCTAGATATTAGTAAGAATACTAGATCAGGGATTTCTCCAAATGAATGGAGAGGAGTTGATGCGCTTGATTCATGATGGCGATGAAGATAGTCTCCTCCTTCAATTCCCCCAAAGATCGAAGCCTTCGGGTGGTTGAAGTGGGAGATCCAGAGAGAGAGCTCTTGCAAAGGGTCTGACAATTTTTGAATGAATCAAGAGTTTTGCCTGAAGGGGAAGAAGGGGTTTTTATACCCCCTTTCCCAACTAAGCTGTTGGAGCCTTTGGGGGTCGGATTATTCGGCCCAAGTGAGGGTCGGATTATCCGGTCTGGGGAAAAACTCCGCCCAAACTCGGATTATCCAGCAGATAAACTGCTCCCACTTAGAGCGACGCGCCAAGCCTGCCCTTGATCGCCTCCTGGGGGCCGGATTATTCGGCCCCATGCGAAGGCCGAATTATCCGGCGAAGGGAGGAAAAACCGCCCCTGTTTGGATTTTCCAGGAGATAATCCGACCGCACTCCGAGTGTCACGCCTTGGCTGCCTTTGATCAATTTCTGGGGGCCGGATTATTCGGCCCCATGCGAAGGCCGGATTATCCGACCTGGGGAGGAAAAACCGCCCCAGTTTGGATTTTCTAGGAGAAAATCCGAACCCACTCCGAGCGTCATGCCTTGGCTACCTTTGATCGATGAGTTAGGCCGGATAATCCGGCCCTTGGTGGGGCGGATAATCTGGCCCCCCAAAACACCAGAACAATCCCTGCACACTTAGCGCACATGAGAAAACTCCACGGTATTGTTATCTAACACTCAAAACACAAGGAACCATGAAATGTTCTTTCACTTTGCGAACACATCCAACAATGAAGCTGAGTACGAGGCCCTGTTGCACGGCATGCGAATGGCAAAGGCTTGCGGTGCAACTCGTCTCAAAATCTTCGGTGACTCTAACCTCGTAGCACAGAAAACAATGAACAAGTGTGATGCTGTCAGCGACAATATGATTGCTTACTGAGATCTCTACAGCATCATGGAAGCTCGGTTCGATGGATGTGAAGTATCGCACATAGGAAGAGCAAGTAATGAAGAAGCCGACAATTTGGCAAACATCAGGTCCTTGTGCTTACCAAAGCCACCCAGGGTTTTTTGGGAAGAAATATCCGAGTGTTCTATCAATACAAAAAGAGTCTCTGAGGTCATAGCTCCTAAGACGGGAAAAAATAAACCAAAAAAGATCCGGGGGCTTCATCGGCCAGTACAAGGATAGAGGAAACCTTCGAAGAAGAACTAGAAATTGATGAAGTGATGATAATTGAACCTACATGGATGCAGCCATACATAACCTATATGACTCAGGGAGAACTACCCGAAGATGTGATAGAAGCCCGATGAATTACTCGGAGATCGAAATCCTTCAGGATAATCAAAGGAGAATTATACAAAAGAAGTATCTCGGGTGTGTTACAGCGATGTGTTACACCCGAAGAAGGAAAAGCTATACTCAAAGATATACATGAAGGAGTTTGCGGTCATCATGCCAGCAGCCGAGCAATTGCCACCAAGGCATTCGGGGCAGGATTTTATTGGTTTACAGCAGTTCAAGATGCAAAGGATATAGTCAGAACATGTAAAGCATGTCAACGATTCACAACAAAACCAGGAGCACCAGTAGCCGAATTAAACCCTATACCTCTAGCTTGGCCTTTTGCTCAATGGGGGCTTGATATGGTGGGCAAACTTCACAAGTCATCTCCAGGGGGACACGTATTTCTACTTGTAGCAGTCGACAAATTTACTAAATGGATTGAGGCAATGCCAGTAACCACTCAAGATGGAACTTTGGCTGTGAATTTCATAAAATCCATAGTATTTTGGTTTGGCATACCAAACAGCATCATCACAGACAATGGAACCAACTTCACTTCTAATGAATTTAAAGAATACTACGAGGAGATGGGAATCAAAGTAAGCTCCGCTTCAGTGGCTCATCCACAAACCAATGGACAAGTGAAAAAACCCAATGGCTTAGTAACTACTGGCCTCAAGAAAAGATTGCTTGCACCACTCGATAGAGCAAAGGAGAATGGGTAGATGAGTTACCTTATGTTTTGTGGAGTTTGCGAACCACCCCCAATACTGCAACACAAGAAACACCTTTCTTTCTGGTCCACGATGCTGAAGCCGTCCTTCCAGTCGAAGTTTCACATGAATCTCCCAGGGTAGCTGCATATGACAAAGAAGAATCAAGATAAGCACTTGAAGATGACATTGATGCACTTGAGGAAGCTCGAGATGAAGCCCTGCAAAGAGCTACTATATACCAGCAAAACTTGCGCAATTATGATGGGCGATGATTACGTCCACGATCTTTTGCAGTAGGAGATCTAGTTCTTTGACTCAAGCAAGACGGTCACCGAAAGCTGGAATCACCTTGGGAAGGACCCTACATTGTTACAGAAGTTATTCCTAGAGGAGCGTATCGTCTAAAAGACAAGAAGACAGGAGTACAGTATTCCAATCCATGGAATGTTGCACAACTACGACGCTTTTATGCTTAGGAGATCCTATGTTTACTTATAAATTCAATAAAGCCTATGGCCCGGCTTTTTAAAGCCAAAATACTTCGGCCTATGGCCAGATAGTAATCCGCCAGAATAATGTATCCACGATTATGCCATATATGTATAAAGATAATTCCTTCATACCTTTCAATTTTGTTCATATAAAATCGAAAGGATGATTTATATGTTTACATGATTTAACATCAGTTATGAGCCTATGTCCAGATATTGGCATCCAAACATAGCCTCGGAGGCTACTCCCATCGGGAGCGCTATCGTGCACCCGATACAAAAATAATGCATGCCAAAAAAGAAGGGCAATCATCGCCTAAAACTAATTGTGAGTTTTACATTTATGTATCCTCCAAAGGTTATTCCCATCAGGAGAATTCATGGAATATCAAAATATACTTCAAAAATTCAGAAATATTAGAAGCCTGGCAGGGTAGACGAGAAAAAATATATAAATCTCAGATCGCAGCTAAATGCGATAAAACTCCGAATGCTGTGTTCAGAAACATGAAGGTAAGACCCCGAGATTCGTCATGTGTGTCCTAGTAACCGCACAAGAATGCACTCTGCCAGTATTTTATCCGTATCTATGATACGATGAAAAATCCTGACAGACGCATTGGGTACCCGATAAAATAAAACTGGAATTCAGTATTTGATAAGACCTCAGCGGCTCGAACTGAGTTACACCAGTAATAAATTCTGAGTTCAGGCCTGGGGACTTGAATTTGATGTAGGACAACTTTGCTTTTGCCCAGGAGCAATTAACTGATTCCCAGTCCATCGGATGCATTAGGCTCGTTGTACCAAATCCCTACAAAGCTTAAAAATAGTGAAAGCAAAATAAAAAGAACTAAACATTTTCTTGAGACTCAACCCGAATTTATGGTTCGGACAGAGTCTCGGGGGCTACTGACATAGGTATGATTACTCAGGTCCCTATGATTTACTACCTAGGGCTTGCAAAAAGTCTTATGGCCCATGAAGAGTCAAGATGAAGATTCAAATAAGCAACCGACAAAGAGTATAGTTGTATTAGGAAAGAGGAACAATGACCGACATAGAGTTGGCATTGTAATCATGTAACGTATCCGCATACAGCTTTGAGACCCGGCCTATTATATATAGGACGGGAGAAACATAGGCGAGGCTACCGAACAATCCCCAAGCAATTTGTAACCAAGCAGTCTCTCGTAATATTCAGGCGACTTTGATCCCATTGTTTCCTGACTTTCGACGAAATCCCCAGCGTTCTCTTTTTTGCAAAACCCTAAGTCCTTCTTTATGGAAATGACCAATTAAGCGAAATTTCCAAACATCATAATTTGTGCCATCGAATATGAAAATGTCATCATGCACTAATGAAATGTATCGTATGGGAACCTAGAGGGGGGTGAATAGGTGATATTAGTTCTTTTTCAATTTTAGGCTTGACACAAATGTAAATTCTCTAGGTATGCAATTACGAGAATTTCCCTATATGACAACCTAACTACTAAGCGTGTAAAAAATAGCGAGAAAACCGTAGTGGAGTACGTGGAGACACAGGGATTTGTTTGACTGCGTTCGAGGGGTGGGCCGTTCTAAGACGAGCACGCCACAATAGGCCTCACCCTATTCTCCAATGGATCTCGCCACCAAAGGCCTGATCCACCTTTCCACTATTGGTACCCTTCGAGGCGGGAATCGATGCCTTTACAATGCTAGCGGGGCACACATCCACAACTGAATTGGAGGCTCCCGTGATGACAACAAGATGCTACAAGAACAAGGATTATCAAATAATCAAAACTAGGATCTAGATATTTGCAAGAAATACTAGATCAAGAATCCCCCAAGTGAATGGAGGGGAAGTTGAGCGCTTATTGGTGTTGATGAAGATCGAGTCCTCCTCCTTCAATTCCCCAAAGATCGAAGCCTTTGGGTGAGTGAGGATGGAGATCTCACTTGGAACTTGAAGAACAGGTCTGAGCTTTTTCGAATGAATCAAGAGTTCTGGCAGGAGGAATTGATGGGGAATAAATACCCCCTGCCTCACTTGGCCGTTGGAGACTTTGGGGGCCGGATTATCTGGCCGAGGCAAAACTCTGCCCCAAAAAAGGATTTTCCGGGGGAATATCCGCCCCCTTACTGCACGAGGTGCCTTGACTGCCTTTGAAAAACTTCCTAGGGGGCAGATTATCCGGGCCCCTTTGGGGCGGATTATCCGGCTCAGGCAAAAACTCCGGTCCTAGCTGGACAATACGAAGAATAATCCACCCCATACTGCATGATGCGCCCTACCCACCTTTGACGATTGAGCTAGGCTGTATTATCGGCCCTTGGCAGGGGCGGATAATCCGCCCCCCAACAATTTTTTTGGGCTACTTTTCATATGAACAATTATATGCAGCACTTAGCACACATGAGATGATCCATGGTATTGTTATCCAACACACAAAACACTAGAGATCATGAAATGTTCTTTCAATCTCCCCCTTTTTGGTGTTAGATGACAATACTAGGATGTGCAATAGAGATCTACTAACAACATCATTACAAGGATGAAAGAGACTCCCCCTAGATGTGTGCATAATTAAAATTTTGTATTTGAATACAAATGCACACAAATAGGTAAAAGGCTATTTCATTGGAATGGAATCTACAAACAGATGACAAGTTAGACCAAAAACATCATACCACCATGAGAGAGAAGTCCTCAATATAATATAAGAATAGTCAATATGATAACCATTATTGGGACCTTTCACCATGAGAAAGATATCCAAACATGGCCAATATGATAGATGGATCCATAATCACCGAGAAATAAATCCACAAGATTATTCTAGTGATAAATCCACAACTGAACCATAGTGCCACACACAAACATAGTTTCATACAAACAACCTCACGAATAAAAGTTCAACGCTAAATGGGCCCAAGCAATGATAGAGAAAAAACGATAAAATGCAAATGCTTGAGCCTGACCCATGCAAATCCGCAGAATCCTAAATAGAACTACTTCTCCCCCTTTGGCATCGAAACACCAAAAAGGAAGAAGAGCGATGCTAGCGTCCCAAGAGATCATTCATTGTACTCCACAGCATTTTCATTGTCCTCGTCCCCGTCCTCATCATCATACTCCTTCTCATCTTCCTCTTCATCATCATCATCAGTTGGTGGGGAAGGCTCCCTTGCAAGAGGAAACAGGTGGCGCTCGAGCTCTCCATAGTTGAGTCTGGAGGTGTTCCACTGAGCATACGGAGTGGGAGCAGTAGGATCTAGAGCGTTGCCTGATGCCCCTGACACATGGTGAAGAATGAGCTCCTAGGTGTGAGCCATACCATGGCGCTGCTTGTATGCCTTGTACTGCCCCTTGTGGGTATCCACCCCCATGCACAAGATGTTCCGCTGGAACCAATTCAGTTTCTTCACCTCGCGGGCAATGGGTGGTACATGGGGCCTACGCCCACTAGCACGAGCATCTCTCATAAGACGCTCTGGAGCTGAAGAAGGATGGGAGGTATTCCTTGCCTTGTTGTAGATCTTCTTGGTCTTGTGCTCACCATCAAGATTGCCACCGAAATCCTCCTATGGTAGCATACGCTTGATGAGCATCATGATGAATGGGGCATATGGAATAGAGAGCCTATTGAACATGGCATCAGTCATCTCATGGTAAATAAAATCCATTACATCAAGCTTGTAATCCATAGATGCATCCTCAGAAGTGGCAAACTCATGCGAGAAAGCAAGTAGTTGAACAAGGTGGCCACAAATACTGTCATTGTTGCCCCCACTAGGAGTGATGCAGTCATGGTACAGGATAACCAGCTCAGCATACAAAGGAGAAAGACCTGAGAGCAATCCAACAACACCATATGAAGAAAGGCACGGAGAGAGTGCAGTGTGCTTGCTAGGCTTGATAGGAGTGATAATGCGATGACCACAAGGAATATCACGACCATGGAAGGGGTAACTAAGCACCTAACCAAAGATGCGGAAATCAGACTAAATAGACATGGTGACTGTCATGCACTTCATTGTGCGGAGCTCATATCCATAGATCACAAGAGTTGAGAAGAACTGCTTCACCATAGAGGTTTCATAGTTGCACTGCAGAGTCATCAGAGTGTGTAGCTGCATCCTCTCAGTCACAGCCAAAGCCTCAGCAAGTCTTGGCTTTGACTTGGCCTCAGTCATAGATATAGGGCGCATGGGGCGGATCTTGAGAGAAGAGTAAATATCATCATGAATACTCCTGAAGTGGGTTGACCAAAAGTTGTTGTCCTCACTCTCAGCTTCAGCATATAAGTTACGGTGACGGACGGCAGAATAGTCAAGGATATACATCTTCTTATAGCTGACCCAGGGCTGCTTGCCCTTCCTTTGAGTGGTCCTCTTAGTTTTCTTAGCATGTTCAGCCACCCTATCAGCCTCTCTTTGCTGCCTCCTCAATTCAACCTTGTCCACGAGACCGCCTTCTTCGTCGGGCCTGAAATAACAACCATAGGGATGACGCTTGTATGTCTTAGGATCACTTGAACCACCTGTGAAAAGAATAAGATGAGTAGCAAGGGGATAAGCACACACACAAGTCCAGCAGGGATGTTAAGAATAGTAGAACAACAATCCACACGCCAAATCCATCGGATACTAGAAACTGTGAAAAATCTGAACTAGGGGCAAACCTTCTAGGCCGGATAATCCGGCCCTGCCAGGGGCGGATAATTCGGCCCTGGCGAAATTTTCAGAACAACCACAGATTCATAGTACCAAAGTAGATCAGGCAAAAGGGTTACTATGCTACGATTCCTAGCATGCAAAGGAGACAAAGAGTAACCTCTAAACCGAGTTTCCACCACAAAAAACAACTTCCATACAAAGGAGAAGAATGGGGGAGTTACCCTCACTCATTGGAAGAAGAACTCGGAGGAGAGGGTACTTGGAGGCGCTGCGAAGAAAATCCGGGGAGGGCCCGGAGAATCCGGCGGTCGGAATGACTCTGGGAAGGGCGGAGGTGGCCGGCAGCAGCTAGGAAGAGGCTGGGAGGCGGGGTGGAGGAACTACTTTGTTTGAGCTCTTCCCCTCGTCGCCCTAGCCTAAGTAGACAAAGCCGCCCGAGCCGGATTATCTGGCTTCCACTAGGGGCGGATAATCCAGCCCTCTCTGAATTTTTCTATAAACACAGATTTAGGCCAGCAACCTCAAACAAACACCCTCGCAAGTGATAAAAAGACATGGGGATAGGGGAAGGCTTGGGTTTAGACAACCAAACTGGGATGGTACTACACACCCAAGATTGCAAGAATCAAATCAAATAAAAGCCAAAATTGGGTGTGTTTTCCATAAGAACAAGAGATGTGCAAGAAAAAACCAAGAAGATCCACAAGGAACCAACCCTTCTCACATAAGAGGGTGGTGGCCGAAGAGAAGATGGCGGTGGCCGAAGCCACCATGTTGGAGTGTAAGGTATGACACCACGAAGATATATCATGGGTTCATGACTACTACTCATCAAAGAACTCACATATCACATGATGATATTAAGAGAAGTGATTTTTCTTGCTTTCAGCATTATGGGGGGATGGTTAACCCAATCAATTAGGACTACACTCCCCCTATATCCATTCCCACACCTAAACCAAATAAAGGATGAGATGTAAGTGGGTATGCATGAGTAATCAAGACAAGCTCCTTGAATCAACGATATTGAGCTCATTCCTCAAATAACAAAACCTTGCTTCATCAAGTGTCTTCATGAAAATATCAGCAAGTTGGTTCTTCGTGCTCACAAAGGATAGATCAATATCACCACGAGCAACATGATCCCAAATAAAGCGGTTGCGAATATCAATATGCTTTGTCCTTGTATGTTGCACTGGATTGTATGCAATATTGATTGCACTTTCATTATCACATAAAAGATGCACTTTATCACAATTGACATCGTATTCCTTTAAAGTTTGCCTCATCCACAATAATTGAGTACATGCACTTGCAGAAGCCACATATTCAGCTTCGTCTATGGAGAGAGATATACAATTTTGTTTCTTTGAAGACTAACATACCAAAGACCTGCCCAAAAACTGACAAGCTCCAGATACAAGTTTTATTCATTCCATTATAGTTGTAGCACTTACTAGTCAGATATAGATAGCCTGAGTCATCCTGATATCACG
Source organism: Avena insularis (assembly GCA_023614405.1). NCBI lineage: Eukaryota > Viridiplantae > Streptophyta > Magnoliopsida > Poales > Poaceae > Avena > Avena insularis. The sequence goes on along the minus strand of CM042689.1, from coordinate 360,439,183 downwards.
AGCAGTGGGCAGTTTTAGTTAACCATGCCGTTGTAGTTGCAATACTTACTAGTCAGATACAATTAGCATAATACATCCCAAAACTAGCAGTTGTTGACACTTTTATTTACTCAATCCGTTGTAGTGAAACTAATTACTAGACATGTCAAAATCAAATTTATAGCACTACTTTAGTTATAGTTGTCTATGATCGAGATACTGTGCTCCAGGTCATCCATAACCGTGGACACGGCTTTTAGAAAGATTTACCCTGCAGGGGTGCACAAATAGCAACACACGCATGATCAACCTCAGAAAAACCAAATAAAAACCCAACGAGACTTTCACGACAAAGCAATCACAAGATTCATAAAATATTTCAGGGGGCCACCCCAATAAGCTACCTGCAACGAAGTTGGCCGGCTTCGAGACAGACCTAGAGTTTGCGAGAACGACTATAAACGACTAGGAACCCGAAAGTGTGGCTGGGCTTGTTGATACCGCGAAATCGTGCCGCGATCCTAAACAGTACAGGTGCTCCACACACAATCGTAAATAAAACAGTAAAGCATGCCATTAGTACTGAATAGTAATAAAGCCCCAAACTAGTTTGTGGCCCTAAGAAATAAGAAATGAATTAAGCTCTGGCTAAGGGGATTCATGGTCCCACATGCGGATAGTGCGATAGTCAAGGAACATGTATCAAGTACTCGGGGTCCAACGGGACATAAGCGAGCATGGAAAACCAAATAACATCTATTGCCCACCGATGCCTCTGCATTAGTTATATCTATTTCCAGCATTTTAATTATTAAGTTGAAATTAAAGCCATGATCATCTCCATCATTAAGCATGTGCCAACCTTCCAACAACGATAGAACGACAACGACACGAAGCAGCACCTGAGCGAGCAACTACGACTCGCAAGGCCGACTATCTATTAAACAACAGGCAATAGGATGTGTGCAAGGCAATACAAAGCCTACAAGGAATATAAATGGTATGGAAACTAAAGTCACAACACGGATAGCAGTAGATCAACAGGAAGGAAGTAAAGACTATAAATGCAAAATAGGAAGAAAGGGGGAGATTGCTCGCCTGGAAAACTGTCGAAGATACACTATCCGAAGAACTTGTCGATACTCGCATCCACTCAACAACCTAATCCGTGAAGAAGCATAGCACTAAAAGAAATACTGGATGCACTATTTAATACTACGACAGAAGATCAAGCATGTTCATGATATGATGCATGACATGGCGAAGATGCGAAGCAATTAGGCAATATTAAGCGAAACCGGGGTTCCGATAATTAATTAATAGGTTAATGTTATTTAGTTATCCCGCAATTTAAATGTTGACTTAACAAGGCAACACATCGCATAGGTTTGCTACACAAATTTAAATGGAGCCAATATAAGACTAGAATAGTCCACATATAGTCTTCATATTTAATTATGAGGTGATTCGACAAAATACCCCGAACAGATAAACATGTATGCAAGCATGACAATTTAGATGCACAAGATAGATGTCATATATTATAAAAATAGGGGCCTCGGAAAAGGGATCACACATTGGGTTCGGCAATCTTGGGCTCTAAGGGTTTGACAGGGTTCGGGTTCACCAAGATCGGTCTTCAGGTCCGAGATCGGGGTCTTCGGTCCGAGCAGGAGATCATGGCGTTCAGGCGTGACCGAATTCGTGAAGGAGATGTCTTCGGGTCTCGTCCATCGAATCCGGAAAGGAGATTCTGTGACAGAGTTCTTGACGTCCCGTGTCGTTAGATCTTGTCATCGAGATCGATGAACTTGTCCGTCTTCTACTTATTCCCACCCCACATCCGTAGATGCGAGGAACAGCATGCAGCAGACAACATCGGGGCCTTGAACAGCTGCAGAGAACATGCAGGGAGCACCACATGACCACGAACACGAAAAGGCATACACACCACCTAAGGTACAGCGAGGAAAAACGAGGGAAGGCTGCCTGCAGACGCCTCCTCTTGTAGGCTGAGCTCGACTTGGGGGCACTGACGCTGGGGATGGCCGATATGGAGAGCTAGAACGCGCGGTCGGGGATGGGGTCAGCGAGCTCTGCAGAATGAAGGACTGCGCAGCATGAGGACGACGGGAAGAAGGGCTCAGGGGCAGTGCGGCATCCGTGGCGGAGAGGAAGGGCCGAGGAGGCCGTGGTAGAGCTCACTGCCGACGACGGCGACCGGGTCGAGGAAGGCTCGCACGCGAGCAAACCTGGTGAAGGGGATGGGGATAGGGAGCTCGAGGCGTAGGGCTGGGAGTAGCGTCTACAGATGGCCAAGGTTGGGGCAGAGGTTGCCCACGAGTTTGCAGGTCGGAGCCATGGCGGAAGGCGGTGGTGACCGGCGTAGGGGCGGGGCTCGCACCGCGCGGTTGGCCGAGACGGAGAGCGCTGGGCGTCGGGCACCAGGAAGGCGAGCAGGGGACTGGGCGGCGAGGCCTACTGGTGGCAAGTGGGGCTAGCGAGGAGGACCTCTAGCGGCAGGGAGGGGCCACAGTCGCCATAGAGGGGCGGGCTAGAGCGGGGAGGACGAGGGCTCATGCGGTAGCGGCGGAACGCTGCAGGGGGGTCGTTGGGGTCAGGCTCCCTCTCTATGCGGGACAGAGTCGAGCGAGATGGGAGTTGGTGGGAGGACGGGAGTGAGAGAAAGAAGGAAGGCAGGGGTCTGAGGGAAAACGATCGGCGGCGGGGGTAGAGTGCAAAAACGCTGGGATGCCGGGTCCACTGGTTAGGGTTTGAGGATAGGGAGCTGCGGGTGGGCCTGCTGGGCCGCGAGGTGGCAGCGGGGCTGTTGGGCTTGCTGCGGCTCGGGAGTTGGGCTGGGAGTTGGCCATTGCCCATGGGGTTGTAGGTAGCTGGCCGGGTTTTGGCCTGGCTGGCTGCCTCCCCTTCCAAAAAAATAACCTTTATTACTTTTCTTGTTTTATATTTATAAAAGCCTTTTGGTAATTAGTTTAGATGAAACAAAATATCCGGAAGGACCGGGTTTTACATTTGAACTAAAGAGGGAGACAAATAGAAAACAAGGATAGACTTATAGAAAATAGTTTTAGGCAACCATATGCATGATGATGACAATGCAATGTGGCATGATGACATGAGCATGCGGTCATGATGATGCACAAACAAAAACACGGTGATTTTCTAGTAGTGGTTTTACCGGGGTGCTACACTTGCCCTTGATTTTGATCAGCAGCCATAACAGGAGGCTGTTGTTGTTCTGAAGCTTCGAGGCCGGATAATCCGGCCGAGGAAGAGGCTGGATAATCCAGCCTGGGAGTTCTTGCTCCTTCTTGATCACCTTGGATGGTTCTAGAAAGAGTTGGAGTAGGGCCAGATAATCCGGTGTCAGCTGGAAAATCCGACCTGGGAGTTTCTACTTCTTCCTGGTCATTCTGTTCGTTCCTAGTATTTGATGTAGTCTGACCGAATAATCCGGCCTCACCCGGAATATCCGGCCTAGGGCTTCTAGATGCTTCGGGAGATGGATGATCTTCAGCAGGTTGAGGTGTTGGTGCAGTGGTTTCTTCAACATGTGGAGCTTGATGAGCTTGTGTAGATGAGGGCTCTACTTGAGTAGAGCAGTGTCCTTCTCGATCCGCCACAAGGGATTCCTCAATGGGGCGGAAAATCCCATGCCCATTCTTCTTATGGCATCTTGGGGTTATTTCAACATCTGCATCACAAACATCAACTTGCCCCACATGGGAGCCATCATTTTCTTCGAACGCCACACTACAAGATTCTACAACAGTTCCTAAGAGCTTTTTGTAGACTCTATAAGTGTGGGATTCGGCACCATAACCAACAAAAATACCTTCTAAAGCCTTAGACTCGAATTTAGACAAACGAACTCATTTAATGAGAAAGAAACACTTACAACTGAACACCTGGAAATATGATATGTTGGGCTTGTTAACGGTAAGTATCTCATACGGTGTTTTGTCCAAGATCTTGTGAAGATAAAGCCGGTTTGATGAGTGACAAGCAGTGGAGATAACTTCAACCTAGAAATTGTATGGTGACTTGAACTCATCCAACATCGACCTTGCCATGTCCATTAAAGTCTGGTTTTTCCTCTTGGCTACAGCATTTTGTTTGAGGGGTGTACGTAGCGGAATATAGGCGTCTTATCCCCTCTTTGCTTAGGAATTCATTTAGAGTGTAGTTCTTGAACTCAGAGCCGTTGTCGCTTCTAATTACCAATATTGGAACATTGTGTTGATGCTGAACCTCATTGGCAAAGTCGATGACTGTTTGTTGGGTCTCACTTTTTAGCTTGAAGAAGTATACCCATGTGTATCTTGAGTAATCATCAACTATGACAATGCAATATTTCTTCCCACCAAGGCTTGCATGAGATGGAGGACCAAAGAGATCCAAATGAAGGAGCTCCAAGATCCTCTTTGATGAAATAATAGTTTTCCTCTTGTGGGGAGAGTCGTGCATCTTTCCTTCAACACATGCCCTACAAACACGATCTTTGGCAAAAGAAACATTGTCTTTTAGTCCAAGGACGTGGCCACCCTTGTGAAGACTTTGCAAAGTTCTCATGTTAACGTGAGCTAGATGGCGATGCCATAACCAGCCCACGTCGGCCTTTCCGAATAAGCACATCGGACCCGCTGTGGTTTTCCCCGAAAAGTCCACCACATACAGGTCATTTTTGACGTACCCAACGAAAGCGGCATTTAGAGACTTACTCCACAAGAGTACCACTAAATCACCATCAATAAAAACTGCAAAGCCCATCTTATTAAGGGCACAAACAGAAAGTAAATTGTAACTGAGGGTATCAACAAGAATGACGTCCACGAGAGAAATATCATGGGCAGCCACAACCTTGTCAAGACCCAATACCTCAGATTTTGACTTATCACCATAGGAGACGATTATTTTATCATGGTTTGGCCTCATCTCGTGATGATCTCCTTGCTTCCGGTCATATGACTTACACCCGCTATCTAGCACCCATTTGGATCCATCGGAAGCATAGCCCTGTAGGAGAATTACTTCTTGGTTTTAGGTACCCATTTTTCAATGGGTCCTCTCATGTTAGTAACAAGGGTCTTTGGATCCCAAATAGACCAAGAAATATAATTACCAAAAGGACCAACATAAGTAGCATAGACATCACCATAGTAATCACAAAACAACTCATAATTAGGATTATTAGACCGTGCAAAACCAATATAGTCAGTTTTGTCCTTTGTGATGTTCTTTTCTACGGTGATTGTCTTTGCTTGAGCAATTTTTCCTTTCTTCTTATTTTTCTTCTTGTTCTTAGGTTTTGGGACATAACCAAGTCCCTCCTTTCCATTACTCATCCTTTGCTTGCTAAGGAATTCATCTAGATCTTCCTTACCTTTGGAAGTGGATTCCTTGCAAGCCCCTCTTTCAACGTAGCATTTTCTTCATGTGCAACTGTTGATGTAGAAGTGCTTGGAGTATCATACTTGGTCAATCGAATTTGGAGATGATCATGAGACTCATTAAGAATGGAGTATTCATTCTCCAAAGCCTTGTGGGCAATGTCAAGTGTCTCCAATTTCTCAAAGAGTCTAGCATGAGTAGCCCCAAATTCAATATTCTCCCTTTTTAGTTTCTTTGCTTTGGCAATAGCATTATCACGTTCCTTGACTAGCTTGGTCACAACTTCATCATGTATCTCCTAGATAGACTTAAGTCTCTCCTATACTGAGACTTGAGCCTCTTCTTCTTCTAGAGCATTCTTTAAGGATGCAATCTTCATTGCATCATCTCTTTCAATTTTGCCCTGTTCTTTGAGAAGCTTTTTTTTGAGCAACTTGGTCCATCAGTGCCACAAAATGCACTTTGTATTCACCTTGCAAGTTAGTGATGAAATAATCCAAAGCAATAATTTCCTCCTTAACCTTAAGCCTAGTAGAATCATCCATATCAATATTCATTGTAGTCTTAGGGAAAGAAGTGGTGGAAGATGATACCTCGGAACCTCGTGCCATAAGAAAAGTGACGTTCTTGTTGCTCACATTTTCATTAGGTGAATCAAAGAGTGAAGTCGGTGTAGATGTGGTGGCTATGGCAGACACCTCTCGTGAGCTATCATCATCTTCTTCATCTTCACTCCCGGATGAGTACTCCTCTTGAGCTACCAAGACAATCTTTGGTTGCTTCTTGTAAGGACATTTTTCTTCACAAATTGCTTTTTCTGAGGTGCCTTTGAATTTTCTTTGAGGACCCTCTCGGGCCCGAAGGCGTCAAGACCCCGGACCCCAAGATCTCCACCTTGAACGCCAAGACCGTCGGCACGCACCGAAGACCGCGGATGCGACAGGATCGTCCTCAGGACGCCAAGATTGCCACGAGAACGCTCCCAAACGCTAACACCGACTCGATGGCGCGGGCCCGACAAGAGCTTCGCAATGACAAGAACGACACCGACCCGGGAGAATCCGATGCGCCCCCCACGCGAACCAAGTCCTGCTTCCCGGATGCGACAAGATCTACCCCAGTAATCCGAGCACGACCCGTCGAACCCTGAACCCTGAGACCGACCCCGAACCTCGGAACCCCAAGTTCGTCGAGACCCTCTAATGTGTGAACCCCTTCCCGAAACCCTATTTTATAATTTGCTAACTATATAAATTGTTGCATATTAATTATTCATGCATGCCTATTTGTGTGGTTTGGGGGCCTTATGCCGATTCACCTCATAATTAAATATGGGGCCCATATGCGGGCAAATCTAGCCTTATATTGGCCTCATTTAAATTTGTGTAGCGAACCCGGTGCTATCTTCTGCCATGTTAAAACAACATCTAAATTGCGGGGGTTCTAAATAACTTGCAACATCTAATTAAATGTCGGGACCCCGGTTCCGCTTAATATGACCTAATTGCAGCGCACCTTGCCATGTCATGCATCATACATGCATCATGCCGATCTTCTGCCGTTGTATTAAACATTGCATCCGGTGTTTATTCTAGTGTTTTGCTTCTTCGCGGATAAGGCCGTTGAGTTGATGTGAGCTTCGCCCCGATCTTCGTTGGAACCTTCGGCAATGTTTTCAGGCGAGCATCTCCCCCTTTCTACCTATCTTACTTTTATAGTATTTATTCCCTCCTGTTGATCTATTGCTATCTGTGTTGCGATGCTTTAGTTTTCCGTACCCGTGATATCCCTTGCAGCCCTATATTGCCTTGGACACACCCTATTACTGTTGTTTGGTAGATAGATGGACTTGCGCCTAGTAGTCGCTTGCTCAAGTGTTGTTGCGTGTCGTCAAGTGCCACAGTTGTTGACGTATTGCCGCATGTTGATGTTGGAGATGATCATAGTTTTACTTATCGCTCACTTTAATTCCTGTTTAACAACTAAAATTGAAATAAGCAGAGGCATCGGTGGGTGATAGATAATATTTGGTTTCGAACATCACTTGTGTCCCGTGGGACCCCGAGTGCTTGATACTGTTCCTTGATTTATCGCTATCCACATCCGGGAGGCTTATGGACCCCCCGAGCGAGCTTGATTCATTCTTATTTCTTGGGGCCACAACTAGTTTGAGGTTTTATTTACTATCCTGTACCTATGCCATGCTTTCTTGCTTTATTTACGATTGTGTGAGGAGCACGCTGTCTTTGTTTAGGAAGCGGAGTGTTTTGGGTATCGACAGTCCGCTTATGGGATCTGCTGTCGTTTACAGCCATTGGCGCAAACCTTGAGTCCGTCTCGGAGTCAGCTAACTCCGTTGCGGGTAGCTTAATGGGGTGGCCCCCTGAAATATTTCTGAATCCTGTGATTGCTTTGTCGTGACTGCCTCGTTGGGTTTTGATTTGGTTTTTCCGAGGCATATCGAGTGTGTGTTGCTATTTGTGCACCCTCAGGTAAAACTTTCTGAAAGCCGTGTCCGCGGTTATGGACGACTTGGAGCACAGTTTCTCGGTCATAGACAACTATAACTAAAGTAGTGCTATAAATTTGACTTTATAATGACTAGTAATCAGCTTCACTATAATGGAATGGCTAAATAAAACTGCCAACAATTGCTTGTTTGGGTGTCGCTTGCGACCATTGTACCTGACTAGTAAGTATTGCAACTACAACGGAATGGCTAAATAAAAGTACCAACAACTGCTGGGTTTTGGGTTTATCTCATGCTATCTGCACGATTAGTAATTGTTGCAACTATAACGGAATGGTTAACTAAAAGTGCCCACTGCTTATTTTATCAGGATGACTATCTACACCTGACTAGTAATTGCTGCAACGATAACTGAATAAATAAAACTGCCAACTGTGTGAGTTCCTCGGTTGACTTCCTCGTTGGTCTCGAGGGGGATACCAGGATGGGTTTGTTTGGTGTTAGCTTCCGGTTGGTTCCGAATAGGTCCTTCTTATCCCTCTCTGATATCCGCCAGTTGTATCGAGTCTCTATAGGTTGTTTAGTGCATGCTGCCGCTGCCGCTCAGTCCACCATACCTATGTAGGCGAGGACCGCCGAATTCTAGACTCGCCGTGTACTGGCCTCAGTACTGACGCTCCTCTTTTTCCTTTGCCCTTTGTCGGCACCCCTTTTGTTTAAGCAGGTTTTGAGATCGACGTCGTTAGCAGGGTTACCCTTCCGGCTTGGCCTGGGCAGGGTTATGGACGCCATTGGTTATTCTTCAGGGCTCTTAGCCCCATTTGCATCTTGTCCGTAGTCGGACGCTCTATCATTTTCAAGGTGATTTGGATCTTTGTATTTTACATCTGTATTCTTGACTCTTTGAGTCGCGTTGTATATATCTGCTACGTGGGTCCCATCGAGACTGTTGTGTAATGTTATTACTTCGTTTTCCACCCGCACGAAAGTGCCTGGTGGGCACCTTTGAATCGTTTCTATGCGGGTTTGGCGGGTTTCGCTAAAACTTGCATAGGGTCGATTCTGAGGGTGTTACAGAGTGGTATCAGAGCTCAGCAGTTGCGATACCCTGTCCAGGATAACCTAGCTAACGGCCAAGTAGAGTGTCAAAACTATTTTTGCAAAAAGCGGTTGGATAGTTCTGATTAGGTCTGAATTTACTCCTTACCCTCTGCTCTCCTCTCACCTCTGCGAATTTTGAATCCGCTCTCTTCTCTCTCTTGAGTCCGGGATTTCGTGGTTGGGTTTCATTGCACCTTCGTGGTCTCGCTTCCTCCTTTGATAACGGTGTTGCTACATCTGGTCTTCATGCTATCCGAGGAACCCTTCGTCTGATGGATTTCTCTTTGTTCCTTCTCGTGCCTTCCGGTGTTTTCCGACGCGACGATATCATCTACGCCAGATCCGATGCAGAGTCTGCATCACTCCTTTGTTTCCGAACCTCGATTGTCGAGATCTTCAGTCTGACTCCGAGAATAGCTGCACTCTTTTTCTACTGATTGTGCAGAGTAATAGTTTGGGTGCGTGATGGATTGGCCCCCATGCCGACTACCCTTTCTATTCGCTTTGGTACATTGAAGTGGATGAGAATGCATCGGTCCTCCCTTTTTATCGAAGTTAGAGGTGGCTTTATTTGTTGACACCTCTGCCTTCGTCCTTTGTTTCCGGAGTGTTCTCTCGACGATCACGGACAATGACCTCTTGTTAGTGGTGTCGCGAGGATCTACACAAAGCGCGAAGTACCAGATCACCGACCTTCTTTCCGGTACCATGAGGCGGATCTCGAGGGCGAGATCCATTGTTAGTGGTGTCGAATTGTGGCATCCCGCAAAACCACTACTAGAAAATCGCGTTGTTTTTGTGCATTGCATCATCATGACCGCATGCTCATGTCATCATGCCATATTGCATTTGAGCGTCGTCATCATTTTGCATTTGCTTGCATAAAACTATTTTCGGGAAAACCTAATTTGTTTTCTAAACGCCCCGTCTTAATTCAAACGCAAAACCCGGGTCTCCGGATTATTTTGTTTTGTCTGCTATCGGTTTGCAAAAGCCCTGTTTGAAATATATAAAATATTTAATTAATTTTTAGTGGGGGCAGTCGAACGGGCCGATTCGACCCGATCGACCACCCCCAGTCCAAACAATCGGTCCACCCATAATCCTAAAGCTACCCATCCTAGTCTACCCAACCCTCGGGCCACCTCACCCCCACCTATCCCAGGCCGCCACGCGCACACACGCTCCCTCCCTGGCCGCTGGGCCCGTCCTCCCCTGGGACCCACCCTGCAGGCCCCACCTCCCACAGCCCCACCCCACCATCCCGCACCTGCCCCGATCCCGCAACCCTCCTCCCCAGCGTGCCCGTCCCGCCTCTCTCCCTTCCTCCCTCCCCTTCCGCGTCCCCACGCCAGTAGCCTCCTCCACGCCGCCTCACGCCAGAAGCTCGCTGCCTTCCTCCCCGAGCCCCCCCGCTTCTGCTCGCCTCCTCAGCGAAGCCCGGCCAGCGCCGCCCGTAGTCCTCCTCCTCCCGCGCCCCGCTCACAGGCTGACCACTCGCCCGGCCGCCAAGGCCTCGGCTCCACTCCACCAAAGCCCTCCTCCACACAGCTGCGCCACGGCGCAGCTCTTCCTCAGACCATCGCCGCCTCCTCTGCGCCCGTTCCTCCTCGCCGGCGCCTCCTCGGGCCGCCCCATCGAGCTTCCTCCGCGCCAGCAGCCGCGGCCCAGCTTCCCGCCTCGCCGCCGCCTCCTCCGTTTCGCCGCCATGGCTCCCCTCCGCTCGTGCGCCGGCGATGCCGGAGCCGCCGAAGTCCTCCCCGCCTCGCCATCGAGCTCCTCCGCGTCGGCCTGCTCCGCCGGCCGCGGCCCCTTCTCCTCCGCTCGCGGCGCTTGCCCACTCGCTGCGACCGCCTCCCTCGCTGCCCGCACCGTCCTCCCAAGCCGGCCCTTCGCCTTCGCCGTGTACGTGCAGTGTCTCTGTGTGCTCGTGTAAGGGAGCCATGGGGATCTGCTTGTGATCTCTGCGGGCCGTCCTGAGGCACCCCAAGCTCGCCAACGACCATAGGCACCGACCCGATGACCGCCAAGTTCTGCCGTCGGCAAGCCCGGCCCCGCACCGACGCCGCCGCAGGCTCGCTCTTGCCGGCCGGAAGTTCTGCGTCTGCGTGCGTGACCGCGAGACCCCTCCGCCGCGCGTTCAAGACCACCCCTCAACGAGAACGGCCACGTGTACCAGTGACCGCCAAGATCGACACCGAACCCAAGTGGCGCCCTAATCCAAGATCTTCGTCCTGGACCCTGATGGTCGAAATTGGACCGAACCCTCGGACGCCAAGATCTCCCTCTCGGACCCGAAGGCGTCAAGACCCCGGACCCCAAGATCTCCACCTTGAACGCCAAGACCGTCGGCACGCACCGAAGACCGCGGATGCGACAGGATCGTCCTCAGGACGCCAAGATTGCCACGAGAACGCTCCCAAACGCTAACACCGACTCGATGGCGCGGGCCCGACAAGAGCTTCGCAATGACAAGAACGACACCGACCCGGGAGAATCCGATGCGCCCCCCACGCGAACCAAGTCCTGCTTCCCGGATGCGACAAGATCTACCCCAGTAATCCGAGCACGACCCGTCGAACCCTGAACCCTGAGACCGACCCCGAACCTCGGAACCCCAAGTTCGTCGAGACCCTCTAATGTGTGAACCCCTTCCCGAAACCCTATTTTATAATTTGCTAACTATATAAATTGTTGCATATTAATTATTCATGCATGCCTATTTGTGTGGTTTGGGGGCCTTATGCCGATTCACCTCATAATTAAATATGGGGCCCATATGCGGGCAAATCTAGCCTTATATTGGCCTCATTTAAATTTGTGTAGCGAACCCGGTGCTATCTTCTGCCATGTTAAAACAACATCTAAATTGCGGGGGTTCTAAATAACTTGCAACATCTAATTAAATGTCGGGACCCCGGTTCCGCTTAATATGACCTAATTGCGCACCTTGCCATGTCATGCATCATACATGCATCATGCCGATCTTCTGTCGTTGTATTAAACATTGCATCCGGTGTTTATTCTAGTGTTTTGCTTCTTCGCGGATAAGGCCGTTGAGTTGATGTGAGCTTCGCCCCGATCTTCGTTGGAACCTTCGGCAATGTTTTGAGGCGAGATTCTGCCCCGTTCTACATATCTTACTTTTATAGGATTTAGTCCCTCCTGTTGATATATTGCGATCTGTGTTGCGATGCTTTAGTTTTCCGTATTGATATCCCTTGCAGCCCTATATTGCCTTGGACACACCCTATTACCTGTTGTTTGGTAGATAGTTGGACTTGCGCGTCGTAGTCGCTTGCTCAAGTGCTGTTGCGTGTCGTCAAGTGCCACAGTTGTTGACGTATTGCCGCATGTTGATGTTGGAGATGATCATAGTTTTACTTATCGCTCACTTTAATTCCTGTTTAACAACTAAAATTGAAATAAGCAGAGGCATCGGTGGGTGATAGATAATATTTGGTTTCCGAACGCCCACTTGTGTCCGTGGGACCCGAGTGCTTGATACTGTTCCTTGATTTATCGCGCTATCCACATCCGGGAGGCTTATGGACCCCCCTGAGCCAGAGCTTGATTCATTCTTATTTCTTGGGGCCACAACTAGTTTGAGGTTTTATTTACTATCCTGTACCTATGCCATGCTTTACTGCTTTATTTACGATTGTGTGAGGAGCACGCTGTACTGTTTAGGAAGCGGAGTGTTTTTCGTATGTCAGCAGGTCCATTTGGGATCTGCGTCGTTCTGACCATTGGCGCAAACCTTGAGTCCGTCTCGAGTCAGCTAACTCCGTTCGGGTAGCTTAATGGGGTGGCCCCTGAAATATTTCTGAATCCTGTGATTGCTTTGTCGTGCCTCGTTGGGTTTTGATTTGGTTTTTCGAGGCATATCGAGTGTGTGTTGCTATTTGTGCACCCCTGCAGGGTAAAACTTTCTGAAAGCCGTGTCCGCGGTTATGGACGACTTGGAGCACAGTTTCTCGATCATAGACAACTATAACTAAAGTAGTGCTATAAATTTGACTTTATAATGACTAGTAATCAGCTTCACTATAATGGAATGGCTAAATAAAACTGCCAACAATTGCTTGTTTGGGTGTCGCTATACCATTTTACTGACTAGTAAGTATTGCAACTTCAACGGAATGGCTAAATAAAAGTACCAACAACTGCTGGGTTTTGGGTTTATCTCATGCTATCTGCACGATTAGTAATTGTTGCAACTATACGGAATGGTTAACTAAAAGTGCCCTTGCTTATTTTATCGGGATGACTATCTACACACGACTAGTAATTGCTGCGATATAACGAATAAATAAACTGCCAAGCTGTGAGTTCCTCGGTTGACTTCCTCGTTGGTCTCGAGGGATACCGGGATGGGTTTGTTTGGTGTTAGCTTCGGTTGGTTCGAATAGGTCCTTCTTATCCTCTCTCGATATCCGCCCGGTTGTATCGAGTCTCTATAGGTTGTTTAGTGCATCTGCCGCCGCTCGATCCACCATACCTATGTAGGCGAGGACCGCCGAATTCTAGACTCGCTGTCTTGGCCTCGATCGACGCTCCTCTTTTCCTTTGCCCTTTCGGCACCCTTTTTGTTTAAGCAGGTTTTGAGATCGACGTCGTTAGCGTGGTTACCCTTCGGCTTGGCACAGGCAGGGTTATGGGCGCCATTGGTTATTCTTCGTGGCTCTTAGCCCCATTTGCATCTTGTCCGTAGGATGGCCTATCATTTTCAAGGTGATTTGGATCTTTGTATTTTTACATGTATTCTTGACTCTTTGAGTCATTTGTTGTATATATCTGTTACATGGGTCCCATCGAGGACTGTTGTGTAATGTTATTACTTCGTTTTCCACCCGCACGAAAGTGCCTGGTGGGCACCTTTGAATCGTTTCTATGCGGGTTTGGCGGGTTTCGCTAAAACTTGCATAGGGTCGATTCTGAGGGTGTTACAGAGTGGTATCAGAGCTCAGCAGTTGCGATACCCCACAAGTCCAGCCTGTAGGATAACCTAGCTAACGGCCGAAGTAGAGTGTCAAAACTATTTTTGCAAAAACGGTTGGATAGTTCTGATTAGGTCTGAATTTACTCCTTACCCCTCTGCTGCTCTCCTCTCACCTCTGCGAATTTTGAATCCGCTCTCTTCTCTCTCTTCGAGTCCAGGATTTCTCGTGGTTGGGTTTCCGTCGTACCTTCAGGGTCTCGCTTCCTCCTTTGATAACGGTGTTGCTACATCTGGTCTTCATGCTATCCGAGGAACCCTTCGTCTGATGGATTTCTCTTTGTTCCTTCTCGTGCCTTCCGGTGTTTTCCGGCCGGCGATATCATCTCGCCGAATCCGATCTGAGTCGCATCACTCCTTTGTTTCCGAACCTCGATTGTCGAGATCTTCAGTCTGACTCCGAGAATAGCTGCACTCTTTTTCTACTGATTGTGCAGAGTAATAGTTTGGGTGCGTGATGGATTGGCCCCCATGCCGACTACCCTTTCTATTCGCTTTGGTACATTGAAGTGGATGAGAATGCATCGGTCCTCCCTTTTTATCGAAGTTAGAGGTGGCTTTATTTGTTGACACCTCTGCCTTCGTCCTTTGTTTCCGGAGTGTTCTCTCGACGATCACGGACAATGACCTCTTGTTAGTGGTGTCGCGAGGATCTACACAAAGCGCGAAGTACCAGATCACCGACCTTCTTTCCGGTACCATGAGGCGGATCTCGAGGGCGAGATCCATTGTTAGTGGTGTCGAATTGTGGCATCCCGCAAAACCACTACTAGAAAATCGCGTTGTTTTTGTGCATTGCATCATCATGACCGCATGCTCATGTCATCATGCCATATTGCATTTGAGCGTCGTCATCATTTTGCATTTGCTTGCATAAAACTATTTTCGGGAAAACCTAATTTGTTTTCTAAACGCCCCGTCTTAATTCAAACGCAAAACCCGGGTCTCCGGATTATTTTGTTTTTATGCGCTATCGGTTTGCAAAAGCCCTGTTTGAAATATATAAAATATTTAATTAATTTTAGTGGGGGCGGTCGAGCAGGCCGATTCGACCCGATCGACCACCCAGTCCAAACAATCGGTCCACCCATAATCCTAAAGCTACCCATCCTAGTCTACCCAACCCTCGGGCCACCTCACCCCCACCTATCCCAGGCCGCCACGCGCACACATGCTCCCTCCCTGGCCGCTGGGCCCGTCCTCCCCTAGGACCCACCCTGCAGGCCCCACCTCCCACAGCCCCACCCCACCATCCCGCACCTGCCCCGATCCCGCAACCCTCCTCCCCAGCGTGCCCGTCCCGCCTCTCTCCCTTCCTCCCTCCTCTCCGGCGTCCCCTTGTCAGCCGAGCCTCCTCACTTCGCCGCCCAGCTTCTGCTCACCGCGCCTCCTTCCAGGCCGCTCCTCCCAGGCCCCCCGCTCTGCCTCGCCTCCTCCCAGCGAGCTCCGGCCAGGCGCCGCCATGATCTCCTCCTCCTCCAGCGTCCCGCCTCCCGCCCGACTGCTGGCCCGGCCACGCCCGCCTCTCGGCTCCACCCGCGCCTCAAAGCCCTCCTCCGCCGCCGCAGCGCGCTCGCCGGCGCCGGCTCTTCCCCGCAGACCTCATCGCCGCCTCCTCTGCGCCCGTTCCTCCTCGCCGGCGCCTCCTCGGGCCGCCCCATCGAGCTTCCTCCGCGCCCCCCCCCGAGCAGCCGCCGCCGCGTCCAGCTTCCCCGCCTCCGCCGCCTGCCTCCCGCCTCCGCCTTGCTCGCTCCCCCCTCCCTTCGTCTTGCAGCGATGCCGCCGAAGTCCTCCCCGCCTCGCCAACGAGCTCCTCCGCGTCGGCCTGCTCCGCCGGCCGCGGCCCCTTCCCCTCTGGCCACGTGCGCGCCTGCCTCCACCTCGCCGCTGCGACCGCCTCCCCGCCGCCGTTCCGGCACCGTCCTCCCAAGCCGGCCCTTCTGCCCTTCGCTCGGTGTACGTGCGTGTGTCTCTGTGTGCTCGTGTAAGGGAGCCATGGGGATCTGCTTGTGATCTCTGCGGGCCGTCCTGAGGCACCCCAAGCTCGCCAACGACCATAGGCGCCGACCCGATGACCGCCAAGTTCTGCCGTCGGCAAGCTTCCCCGCACAAGCCCGCCGCTGTGCGCCTGTCTGCGAAGCCGGAAGTTCTGCGCCGTCGCCGTGCGTGACCGCGAGACCCCTCCGCCGCGCGTTCAAGACCACCCCTCAACGAGAACGGCCACGTGTACCAGTGACCGCCAAGATCGACACCGAACCCAAGTGGCGCCCTAATCCAAGATCTTCGTCCTGGACCCTGATGGTCGAAATTGGACCGAACCCTCGGACGCCAAGATCTCCCTCTCGGACAGGCGCTAAGACCCGGACCCCAAGATCTCCACCTTGAACGCCAAGACCGCGACGCATCAAGACCGCGGATCATGAGGATAGGATCGCCCTCGGGGCGCCAAGATTGCCACGAAGCGCTCCCAAACGCTAACACCGACTCGATGGCGCGGCTAAGAGCTTCGCAATGACAAGAACGACACCGACCCGGAGAATCGATCGCCCCACGCGAACCAAGTCCTGCTTCCCGGATGCGACAAGATCTACCCCAGTAATCCGAGCACGACCCGTCGAACCCTGAACCCTGAGACCGACCCCGAACCTCGGAACCCCAAGTTCGTCGAGACCCTCTAATGTGTGAACCCCTTCCCGAAACCCTATTTTATAATTTGCTAACTATATAAATTGTTGCATATTAATTATTCATGCATGCCTATTTGTGTGGTTTGGGGGCCTTATGCCGATTCACCTCATAATTAAATATGGGGCCCATATGCGGGCAAATCTAGCCTTATATTGGCCTCATTTAAATTTGTGTAGCGAACCCGGTGCTATCTTCTGCCATGTTAAAACAACATCTAAATTGCGGGGGTTCTAAATAACTTGCAACATCTAATTAAATGTCGGGACCCCGGTTCCGCTTAATATGACCTAATTGCAGCGCACCTTGCCATGTCATGCATCATACATGCATCATGCCGATCTTCTGTCGTTGTATTAAACATTGCATCCGGTGTTTATTCTAGTGTTTTGCTTCTTCGCGGATAAGGCCGTTGAGTTGATGTGAGCTTCGCCCCGATCTTCGTTGGAACCTTCGGCAATGTTTTCAGGCGAGCATCTCCCCCTTTCTACCTATCTTACTTTTATAGTATTTATTCCTCCTGTTGATCTATTGCTATCTGTGTTGCGATGCTTTAGTTTTCCGTGCCGTGATATCCCTTGCAGCCCTATATTGCCTTGGACACACCCTATTACTGTTGTTTGGTAGATAGTTGGACTTGCGCGTCGTGATCGCTTGCTCAAGTCTGTTGCGTGTCGTCAAGTGCCACGATTGTTGACGTATTGCCGCATGTTGATGTTGGAGATGATCATAGTTTTACTTATCGCTCACTTTAATTCCTGTTTAACAACTAAAATTGAAATAAGCGAGAGGCATCGGTGGGTGATAGATAATATTTGGTTTCGAGCCCACTTGTGTCCGTGGGACCCCGAGTGCTTGATACCTGTTCCTTGATTTATCGCTATCCACATCGGGAGGCTTATGGACCCCCTGAGCGAGCTTGATTCATTCTTATTTCTTGGGGCCACAACTAGTTTGAGGTTTTATTTACTATCCTGTACCTATGCCATGCTTTCTTGCTTTATTTACGATTGTGTGAGGAGCACTGTCTTCTTTAGGAAGCGGAGTGTTTTCGCAGTATCGGCGGTCCAGTTTGGGATCTGTCGTTCTGACCATTGGCGCAAACCTTGAGTCCGTCTCGAGTCATTAACTCCGTTCTGGTAGCTTAATGGGGTGGCCCCTGAAATATTTCTGAATCCTGTGATTGCTTTGTCGTGGTGCCTCGTTGGGTTTTGATTTGGTTTTCGAGGCATATCGAGTGTGTGTTGCTATTTGTGCACCCTGCGGTAAAACTTTCTGGCCGTGTCATGACGGTTATGGACGACTTGGAGCACAGTTTCTCGGTCATAGACAACTATAACTAAAGTAGTGCTATAAATTTGACTTTATACTGACTAGTAATCAGCTTCACTATAATGGAATGGCTAAATAAAACTGCCAACAATTGCTTGTTTGGGTGTAAACTTGCGACCATTGTACTGACTAGTAAGTATTGCAACTACAATGGAATGGCTAAATAAAAGTACCAACAACTGCTGGGTTTTGAGTTTATCTCATGCTATGCACTGATTAGTAATTGTTGCAACTATAACGGAATGGTTAACTAAAAGTGCCTTGCTTATTTTATCGGGATGACTATCTACACGACTAGTAATTGCTGCAACGATAACTGAATAAATAAAACTGCCAACTGTGAGTTCCTCGGTTGACTTCCTCGTTGGTCTCGAGGGGATACCGGGATGGGTTTGTTTGGTGTTAGCTTCCGGTTGGTTCCGAATAGGTCCTTCTTATCCCTCTCTGATATCCGCCAGTTGTATCGAGTCTCTATAGGTTGTTTAGTGCATGCTGCCGCTGCCGCTCAGTCCACCATACCTATGTAGGCGAGGACCGCCGAATTCTAGACTTCCGTGTCTTGGCCTCGATCGACGCTCCTCTTTTCCTTTGCCCTTTGTCGGCACCTTTTGTTTAAGCAGGTTTTGAGATCGGCGTCGTTAGCGTGGTTACCCTTCCGGCTTGGCCTGGGCAGGGTTATGGACGCCATTGGTTATTCTTCAGGGCTCTTAGCCCCATTTGCATCTTGTCCGTAGTCGGACGCTCTATCATTTTCAAGGTGATTTGGATCTTTGTATTTTACATCTGTATTCTTGACTCTTTGAGTCGCTGTTGTATATATCTGTTCTGTGGGTCCCATCGAGGACTGTTGTGTAATGTTATTACTTCGTTTTCCACCCGCACGAAAGTGCCTGGTGGGCACCTTTGAATCGTTTCTATGCGGGTTTGGCGGGTTTCGCTAAAACTTGCATAGGGTCGATTCTGAGGGTGTTACAGCAGCATACCACTGCATGATGTAGTACACTATAGTTGTTGACATAACACTAATGAAACACCGTTCACTAGTATTACATCCCTCAGAGTGGTACAACAGAAACACAGCAGGTCCAAGACATGACTATAGATTACAACTTGACTTTTTACAAAAGATCCAGAGAACACTCTAGGTTAAAGAGAGAGAAAGAACTTCTTACAAAGAAGAACCAGAAATAATAACTCAGAACTATCTAGTAACTAAGACTAGCATCTAAACTATTTGGCTTGCATTGCTGCTATTGCAATGCTCTACAGAAATAGGTTTTATGGCTAGAGAATCTACTCCTATCTAAACCGACACTTTCTCTTCACTTCAGCTGATGTATATGTTGACTTCATTGACTTGATTGAAGAACTTGAGTTGTCGATGATGGTTTCTTGAGCAGAAATTGATGTTGACGTCGTCTTCAATGGCTTAAAATCTAGCAAGGGTTAAGAAGGTACGGTTGAGTACGAGCGTACTCAGCAAGTTCACTAAAAAGGAGTGTATAATGCACTATCTCTACAGCCACATACCATAGGTCGTAGGCAATGCAGGTTTTTCGTAAACATTTCTTCAAAGTTTGCTTTTATTCTGAAAACTATGTCCGACAGCCTTCACAGGTTGACCAGAACTTCATGGAGTTCCTTTCCTGCCACGTTCGTAGCTCCTTCCCGGAATAGGGAGTAACATGTCACAATTCTTACACTCTGCAGAGGTGCGTCACTTTTCCCACAAGAGACCTTAGCTTTGTTGCACATCCGAGTTGCATCCTCGTCCACACTTCCTTGGTGTGGGGACCTGATGACCCACAAGTATAGGGGGTGTATCGCAGTATTTTCGAGGGAAGTGAAACCCAATTTATTGATTCGACACAAGGGGAGCCAAAGAATATTTATCAGCCTTAACAACTGAGTTGTCAATTCAGCTGCACTGGAAACAATCTTGCTCACAGCAGTTTATCAGTAGCAACAGTTTTGTAGTAGGAATAGCAGAGTAACAGCAGTAGTAAAGCAAAGATGGTAGTAACAAAAGCAGTAACAATGGGATTCGAGTGCGGTAGGCATAGGGATGGATGGACGGGCGTTGCATGGACAAGACAATTCACATAGCAATCAGAACATAGGGCAATTGCAGATAAATAAGATAAAGCATCCAAGTACTAGACAATCCTAGGCATGTGTTCCATATATAGTCATACGTGCTCGCAATGAGAACTGCACAACATCTTTTGTCCTGCCAGCCCGTTTGCAGCGGGGCCTCTAGGGAACTACTGGCAATTAAGGTGCTCCTTTTAATAGAGCACCGGAGCAAAGCATTAACACTCCGTGAACACATGTGATCCTCACATCAAAGCCTTTCCCTTCTGGTTATCCCAATTTCTGTCACTTCGGGGCCATAGGTTCCGGACAACGACGTGTGTAAACAACTTGTAGATAAGACCAAGAGCAATACTATCATAATGAATCAATAACATGGTCAGATCTGAAATCATGGCACTCGGGCCCTGGTGACAAGCATTAAGCACAACAAGGTTGCAACAAAGTCATAAAGCACTAATAAAAGATACTAGGCACCATGCCCTAACAATCTGATGCTATTACATGAACGATCTCATCCAATCCCTACCATCCCCATGGCCTATAGCGGGGGATTACTCACTCATAGATGGGGGAAACATGGATGGTCGATGGAGAAGCGATGGTGATGATAATGGCGATGATCTCCTCCAATTCCCCGTCCCAACAGGGTGCCAGAACGAAGTTTCTGGTGCTGTTTTGTGGAATTTGGTGGTGGCGGCGGAGCGGAACTCCTTCTAGAAAAACGTCGACCCCCCCGAAGTTTTTAGGTTAGAAGGCTCCTTATAGGCGAAGAGAGAGACCGAGGGGGTGCCTGGGGGGCCCACACCACCCCCTGGCGCGGCCTGGCCTGGCCTGCGCCACCAGGTGGTGTGGCCACCCCAGGGCTCTTCTCCGTCTCGTATTCAGCTCTGAGTCTTGGTGAAATAGGATTTTTGGCATATTTTTCGGGATTTTTCCTGATAGTTGATTTTCTGCACAAAAAGTAGACACCAAGGAAATTCTGCTGAAAACAACGTCAGTTCGCATTAGTTGCATCCAAATCACACAAGTATAGAGGAGAAACAATAGCAAAAGTGTTCGGGAAAGTAGATACATTTTCAATTCCCCCCAAGCTTAGCTTATTGCTTGTCCTCAAGCAATTCAGTTGAAAACTAAGTGCGATAAAAGAACTTTCACGGACACATTTGCTTCATATGATGTAAATATTCTCAGCAATGTGACCAACTACCTAGACAATTCATATTAAAGAGTATGCAAATGAGTCTACTTAATAGTCATTGCAAGCTATGAAGAGATTCCAACTCAAGAATAATAAGTAGCATGAAGCACAAACATAAGCAACATTACAATGCTCATAGAAAGGTATGATAGAGTGGTTACTCGCTTGCCTTTGATTATGAATGCCAAGGCACCTCTTAAGTCAAGTGATGACTAGAAGTAAAGATATTAAAGATACAAGCATCAAAGTCATAACACAAATAATCAAGTATTGGAACAAACACAAAGGATGACAACTATGCTCTCAAGAAGGTGCTCAAAGAATAAGTGGAGACTCAACAAGTAGAAGAAAAGGTTTTGAATAATTTGAAAGGTTTCCAAATGCTAAAAGTATGGTACTCGTAAGCTTTGAGCTCTCATTGCCCCTATCATAAGCATCTTTAATGTGGTTAAGGTGAAAGTGACACAACTAAGAGGATATGCTTGACAAGTTATAAACCGAAATCTCATGCCCCTTACTTACAAAGACCGATCCTCGTGCTACTCAACTTCAGTCACGAGTAAGCTCTTGTCATTGTAAGTATATGTGCATCATTAAGAACCGCCAACGGGGTACCCCTTGCACATGATACGGGAGATTTCCCATAATCAAAATGACAAGGCAAGTAGACAATGAGCATCTCAGCAATATTTTTATTTGCTATTTGCATAGGTTTTTATTGAGGATGGTTCATAGAGTGCTCATTATGGTGATGCTGCAAGTTTCCACCATGATTAAGCATGGCTTAGGCTAGCGGCCCAGGCGTTTCTCTAACACACATACAAACTCCATGATCTTACAAGTTCCACTTTTATTTCACACATGGGATCCATAAGCAAAAGAACATGATATCAACGGGGTACAAAGTACAAGTGCAATGTTGAAAGCGTTCCCCATGAAACATGGTTCTGCTAATTTCAACTTATAAAGCGCAAGCATATACGCAACAAAGAAGGACCCAATGGTTCAAGTTTAGAGGCAATAAAGTAAAGTGTGCCATCAAGTTCGTGAGAGCTTTACTAACTAACTTTCTCATAACAAGCAAACATTTTATTCGGAAGAAAACAAGGCATATTGAATATGCACGGAAGTAGCAAATGATGCTAATGTGTAGGTATGGTGGACACTTTGGAAATATTTGGTTCAGGGAGTTGGAAACTTGAGTAAAACACTCAGTGGAAGTAAAGGCTAGCAATAGTAAGGGAGCGACAAACGAGAGAGCAATAGCTGTCATTATCATGCTTGCAACAAAACAAGACTACTCATGGCATGAAAGTGATTCAAGATCCTCAAGGCAAAATAATTCATCGAGGCTCAACTGATTATTACAGTCATGTGCATGCGTGAGCATGTGCCAAGTCAATTCAAATGAAACATTCAGAGGAGGATACCACGGTGTCATACCAATTTATGAATAGAGTAATGCAAGCAAACACTCATGAGACATGCTACAAACTATTAGCAAGCTGGAGCTAATCATAAGAAAGCAAGAACTACTAAGCATCCAAAGAAAACATACACTCTACATGAACGGACTAAGCATGCCCACAGTGATGAGTATATGTACAAAAATGAAAACAAATAGAGTTTGTTACCAGCCTCTTACCACGCCTCAAGTCGTCATTGATCCTCATTATTTCTCTTCACTTGTGTGGCTTGAATAATAATATGAAACCAATATCCATTGAGGATTGCCGAACCCTGAAGCAAACTCGCAAAAACCAAAGAATAACGACAAATATTTTTGGTGTTTTTGATTTTTAAACAAGAACCAAAAGAGAAAAAACAAGCAAAGCAAAATCTTTTTGGGTTTTTCGAATAGTTCAAACAAAGCAAAAAGGAAAAAAGCAAACCAAGGAAAAAAGAAGAAGCAAGCCAAAGAGAAACAACAAAAATATTTTTGGTCTTTTTGTGTTTTTAGAAAGCAAAAGCAAAGAAGAACGAAAACATGAATATACAAAGTACCAACGCAACATGATATGGAGATGAGTGTGGTGTCGGTGTACCTCCCCCCAAGCTTAGGCTTTTGGCCTAAGTGGGTATCAATCCCAAGCTGGCCAGGATGAAGTATCACGAAGTGCAGACGAGGAGGTACCTCGTCCCTGAGTGCGAGTACGCCCCTCCGTAATGTGCGGAGTAATCATAGGAGGGCATATCCTCTTGGTGCTGCTCGTGGAAACCCAACAAACGAAGTTGATCGTCCACCTCCTCCTTGGAGCGTGACCACGGTCTCCTGTCAACACTAAACAAAGCAGGTTGTGGCAAAAGGATATCCCTTTCATCCCCGTGAGTGAAAAGCATCCTATATACTAGATTATTCAAATCAGAGGTAGCAGTGACAAAGTGATGAGTTTTCATGGCAACAAGGTCGAGCCTCTGTGGTGCTAGCATAGCATCATCAGGAGCCACCGAAAGATCTAAGGCATCGACTACACGCGAGGCAATGATGCCCCCAAAGATAGGCCCCCTAGCAGCTAGGCGACGAGCAATAAGCGAACCAAGATTGTACCGAGTATCATTGTTGAGTGCAGCAGCAAGGAAAGCTAAGTGATAGTTGGAGATATTACTAGTGTTCTCCCTACCCAATACACTAGTAGCAAGATAGTATGGAAAGTATCTAAGAGCAGGGAGTTGGATATTTCTTATCCTTCCGTGTTGTGACACGCGGTCATCATCATTGGTCACCCCTCGGTAAAGCTCCAACAAATCAGCGGGTCGCCCTTGAATTTTCTTCACGGTCCCTGTCATACGCACACCTACAATACTGCAAAATCTCTCCAAAGGCATGGTGAAGGGCATATCATAGATTTTAAAAGAGACAGTGGAATGATAGGATGTGTTAGTAAATGAGAAGCTCTCAACAAAAGTTTTGGTGAGCATAGTGTATTGTGCACTCTCATCTTGCATATAAGAGGTCAAACCAACCCTCTCAATCAGTAGCAAGAAATCATCAAGAATACCTGCAGCTTGCAAGAAAGTAAAACAAGGAAAAGAGGATGGGTGAGCATCCCCATCATCCCTTTCACTACCAATACGAGTTGCAATGAGATCTTCATTGTATGAAGTCCTAGCTTGAGAGGCTGTTCTTGAGGGCCTCGACCTCCTAGGTGCATCACTCTCAAATATCTCTCCAAAAGTATGGTTGTTCATGCTTGGTATTCTGAAATTTAAACACCTATTAAACAAGTGATTGCAAAGTAAATATAATAAAGGATTCTACTCATAGGGACTTGCAAGAGGCCTAAACATGCATCAAAACTTTATCTCTAAGCATCAAACAAGCTTACAATCTCTCATAACCAGTCACCTATAGCAGCAAAATACTCAACATATAATCCACTAAACACAAATCTACTTGGACAAGGAGAGGAGTCACATACCAAGGAACAAATGCTCCAAATTTCAGCAAGAAAGATGGGCTGATCAAGGAGATCAAAGAAATCGAGAGCAACCACATAAAGAACGCGATTTTGAGCTATGAACTGGAGCTTACTCGGGAGAGAGAAGAAAGTGGCAGGTGAGAGAAGTAGTGGGGGGCCAGGGCATGGCGCCACCCAGGGCTGGCCGTGCCACCACATGGTGTGCCTGCCTGGTGGGCCCCCCTGGTACCTACCAGGTACTCCTCTGCCCCTTTTTTCACGTAAAAATTTAATATGAATTTTCTGGAATTTTTCGAGACACTTTATTTTTGGGCTTTTTTTCAGAAATAGAAGAATGATTTTTCTGACAGACAGATTTTTTTCTTTTGGAAACATGATGCAAGGACAAAACAAGGCTAGAACTACAGAAGTTCTAACATGCAAGCAACTAACAACACAAAGAAAACTAAACGAAAACAAAAACTAAAATGCAAAGGATAGAAATAAACGGAGATAA
The DNA here is from genome assembly GCA_023614405.1 of Avena insularis. Lineage (NCBI taxonomy): Eukaryota > Viridiplantae > Streptophyta > Magnoliopsida > Poales > Poaceae > Avena > Avena insularis. Next base: position 360,413,995 of record CM042689.1, on the reverse strand, counting down.
TCATAACGAAAACATTGTTTTGTTCAATGGAATCCTTTTGTTAGCAAGGTTGATCAAGTCTTGCTACCAAAACAATTGCATATGAGACAAAACTTTGTACTCCACTAATGATTATGTTACCTTAACCTTGATAGCAATGGTCCCAATCATAATAGTTTCAAATTTTTCTCTTGGTATGGGACAATATATTTCTCCAACTTGAATGCCTTCAATATGTTCAATTGAATTCAAGCCATAAGTCCTTTCAATCTTCTTGGGGAAATAAATAGTATGTTCCTTGTCATTAACATTGAAGGTCACCTTTCCTTGATTACAATTAATAACAGCTCCTGCAGTATTAAGAAAGGGTCTCCCAAGAATAATAGACATATTATCATCTTCGGGCATTTCAAGCACAACAAAATCAGTCAATATGAAGCAATTGTGAGCCACCTAAACAGGTACATCCTCACATATACCCACAGGAATAGTGGTAGATTTATCAGCCATTTGCAAAGATATATCAGTTGGTATTAATTTTTCAAGTTGAAGCCTCTTATAGAGAGAGAAAGGCATAACACTAACTCCAGCTCCCAAATCACACAAAGCAGTCCTAACATAACTGTTCTTAATAGATCAAGGGATAGTTGGAATCCCTGGGTCTCCAAGTTTCTTAGGAACCTTACCATTGAAGGAATAATTAGCAAGCAAAGTAGAAATTTCTTCATTAGGGATCTTCCTTTTATTCGAGACAATGTCCTTCATATACTTTGAGTAAGGAGGCAATTTAATAGCATCAGTCAAAGGAATTTGCAAGAATAAAGGCTTCATCCACTCACAAAACTTATTATAGTGTTCATCTTCTTTTGACTTGTGTTTCTTATCAGGGAAATGCATAGGTTTTTGGACCCAAGGTTCTCTTTCACTACCATGTTTATTAGCAATAAAATCTTCTTTAGTGTATTTAGTATTCTCGGTGTGGTTTTCAGGTTCTTCCTCAACTTTTTCTTCATTAGGCACTTCATTTTCTTCATTACGACTTTTAGTTTCAGCATCAGAGATAGATATACTATTAGGATCTATAGCAGGTTCAGAGGGTTCTACAATAGTTTTATGTTTATTTTTCCTTTTCTTGCGAGTAGAACCACTATTTTCAGCTTGTTGAGAATCCTGCTCAATTCTTTTGGGATGCCCCTCAGGATATAGAGGATCCTGGGTAGCAGCTCCACTTCTAGTTCTAATTTCATAAGCATGTTTTTTTAGCAACATTAACTAGCAAGTCGTTTTGCACTTTAATGAGTTGATCTATTTGAGTTTGAACCATTTGAAAGTGTTTAACAATCATTTTAACATCATTAGAGGTTCTTTCCACAATATCTTTCAACTCAACAATAGCTCTAGTGTTTTCCATTAGATGATTTTGCACCCTTTTATTAAATTTATCTTGCTTAACAATAAAGATATCGAATTCTTCTAAGCATTGATCAGGAGGTTTAGAGTAAGGGATATCACCTTCATCAAAGTGTTGGAGAGAGTGTACCTAAATAGTGGATGAGTAGGAAATAGGCTTACATAATTCTTCTATAGGAGGTAAATTCTTGACATATGTATCTTTAATTCCCTTCTCCTTAAGACATTTCTTAGCTTCCTTCATCACTTCATCATTTAATTCAATAACTCCCCTCTTCTTTGATCTTGGAATAGGAACATGAATAGATGGTTCAGGTACAATTACTTCAGGTATAGCTTGTTTAGGAGGAGTCCAATCTTCATAATTCTTGCTTATTTTAGCCATTAATTCCTCAGCTTCCTTCGGAGTCCTATTCCTGAAAACACAATCAGCACAACTATCTAGGTATGTCCTAGATTCTTCGGTTAGTCCATTATAAAATATATCAAGAAGCTCATTCTTAGGTAATGGACTTCCAGCCTGTGCATGAATCAGAGCACAAAACCTTGCCCAAGATTCGGGTAATACCTCTGTTTCTCCTTGTTTGAAATCAAAAAGTTCCTGCAAAATAGCATGTCTAGCACTGGGAGGAAAATATTTCTGCAGGAAAGTACTAATCAAGCACTCAGGGCTATCAATAGATCCAGGAGGTAAATTACTAAACCAAGTTTTAGCTTCTCCTTTCAGTGAAAAAGGAAAAATCTTAGCAACAAAGTAAGTACGCATCTTAATATCATCAGAAAACAAGCCACTCATGGTAGAAAGTTCATTCATATGTGCTACCGCACTTTCATTCTTAGTCCCACCAAAAGGTTCTTTCTCGATAATAGCTATGTAAGATAGATCGAGAGAGAAATCATAATCTTCATCCGTAATGTTTATGGGAGACGCAGCAAACTTAGCAGCAGGATATAATTTGGGTCTAATAGTACGCCTCTCAAGGAGACTCTTAGTAGTGCTCCTATCATGGGTGTTCTTACATTCTTTAATAAACTCATCGGTCATCTCAACATAATCTTCTTCAATATCATAACTCTCACTAGACTCGGGTGAGCTAACAGGTGTGGTAGTGTCTTCATTAGGAGTTTCATTATTTCCAGCTATAGTTCTAGCAATCGTAGCATCTAGGAAAGGACCTAATGAACCACTCTTATCAAGCACAGTAGAAGCAGCATCATAAGCATCAGAAGTTTCAGATTCAGCAGTAGTAGCAGTGTGTGTAGCATGTGTATGTGGTGGTGTAACGAGACTTACCCATGAAGCACGGTGAATCAAGAGCAGCAGAGGTGTTTAGAACCGTACCTCTTCTTGTAGTGGATGGTAAAATAGGAACCTTGCCATCACGAGACTTACCCATGATGGATGGATAGCAGCGAACAATAGAGAATCCAAGTGAACTTGATAAATAAAGCTATGGTCCCCGGCAACGATGCCAGAAAATAGTCTTCATGACCCACAAGTATAGGGGGTGTATCGCAGTATTTTCGAGGGAAGTGAAACCCAATTTATTGATTCGACACAAGGGGATCCAAAGAATATTTATCAGCCTTAACAACTAAGTTGTCAATTCATCTGCACCTGGAAACAATCTTGCTCACAGCAGTTTATCAGTAGCAACAGTTTTGTAGTAGGAATAGCAGAGTAACAGCAGTAGTAAAGCAAAGACGGTAGTAACAAAAGCAGTAACAATGGGATTCGAGTGTGGTAGGCATAGGGATGGATGGACGCGCGTTGCATGGACAAGACAATTCACATAGCAATCAGAACATAGGGCAATTGCAGATAAATAAGATAAAACATCCAAGTACTAGACAATCCTAGGCATGTGTTCCATATATAGTCATACGTGCTCGCAATGAGAACTTGCACAACATCTTTTGTCCTGCCAGCCCGTTTGCAGCGGGGCCTCTAGAGAACTACTGGCAATTAAGGTGCTCCTTTTAATAGAGCACCGGAGCAAAGCATTAACACTCCATGAACACATGTGATCCTCACATCAAAGCCTTTCCCTTCCGGTTATCCCGATTTCTGTCACTTCGGGGCCATAGGTTCCGGACAACGACGTATGTAAACAACTTGTAGATAAGACCAAGAACAATACTATCATAATGAATCAATAACATGTTCAGATATGAAATCATGGCACTCGGGTCCTAATGACAAGCATTAAGCACAACAAGGTTGCAACAAAGTCATAAAGCACTAATAAAAGATACTAGGCACCATGCCCTAACAATCTGATGCCATTACATGAACGATCTCATCCAATCCCTACCATCCCCATGGCCTACGGCGGGGTATTACTCACTCATAGATGGGGGAAACATGGATGGTTGATGGAGAAGCGATGGTGATGATGATGGCGATGATCTCCTCCAATTCCCCGTCCTAGCAGGGTGCCAGAACGGAGTTTCTGGTGCTGTTTCGTGGAATCTGGTGGTGGCGGCGGAGCAGAACTCCTTCTGGAAAAACGTCGAACCCCCCGAAGTTTTTAGGTTAGAAGGCTCCTTATAGGCGAAGAGAGAGACCGAGGGGGTGCCTGGGGGGCCGACACCACCCCCTGGCGCGGCCTGGCATGACCCGCGCCACCAGGTGGTGTGGCCACCCCAGGGCTCTTCTCCGTCTCGTATTCTGGCTCCTGGAGTCTTCGGGTGAAATAGGATTTTTGGCATATTTTCCGGGATTTTTCCTGATAGTTGATTTTCTGCACAAAAAGTAGACACCAAGGCAATTCTGCTGAAAACAGCGTCAGTTTGCATTAGTTGCATCCAAATCACACAAGTATAGAGGAGAAACAATAGCAAAAGTGTTCGGGAAAGTAGATACGTTTTGGACGTATCAGGCCCAGCCTAAGATCCAAGCCAATCACTACCCTCTCTGTGACCCCATATGTCTACACGATCCTCCGGGCTGAGCTCCATTTCCGTTAAGCCCCCATTTAGGGTAAGCTATAACCCTGATGAGTTCCCGAAGACTCTATGAGCTGGTGATGCCCCTGGCAAGCTCCATAAAGGTCTGACTATACCTTCGGCAGCCACTCATAGATAATCTAGACACCAAAATCATGGGGCCTAAGGGTGCCCACCCATATGCTGGATCCACACAAGGAATCACAGCGTCACGATAAGGTCATCTTGCCTCCATATGAAAGGAAGAAGATACAGCTGACTTCTCTGTCCCATTCCAAATCTCATGGTTAACGCTTAATATACAGTGCTAGAATCACTGGCGACATTGGTTGTTAGTCCTAGATGATACATTACTGCACAATGGCGTTTCCATTGCCAGTTATGATAGATTAGCTGATCACCCTGGATCAGTAACCGATATTTCCAGTTAATTGTGAAAATAGTGTTTTTGACCTTTTTTAAATGCAGGTGATGACACAGTTGAGTTACAAGCATAGAAAATAATCAAAGGACATGAGCTAAGTTGTGAACTTGCCTTTTGTGATTGCAAGATTATGCACTCACGGTCTTCGAGATAATAGAAGATCCAAATTCTGTAAATAGCATCATTGGTCCGGTAAGGACTAATGTTTAAAGAAGCAATATGCAAAGATGCATAAGTAATGTAATGCAATTTGATAAACGTGAAACCCCGGACTAATCGTATCTGATCTAGGGTTTGGAGTTTGTGATGAGTTCTTTGGAATGTGTTGCACTTTTATACCAGCTTTACACTTGTGCTTCTTATTAAGGCTTGTGAAAGTGTGTGAAACAATATGTAGATACAATAAGTAATATGCATTATTAAAGCACTTAAATGAATCATGGTATCTAGAATATTTCTTAAACAAGATTAAGATTTAATTAAAGCTTTTAGATAAGTGTTCAAGGATTACTTTTAATGTTTCTTAAAAGAATAACTTTTGAGGAAAATATTACTTTACAGAGTAAAAAGTATTCAAACTTAAAGCTAATACTTTAAAGTTTTCTTATAAATTATAAGTACTAAAGGAGGTGATAAATAGTATTGTTGAGTAGCTATTCTACTACTAAATGGAGACTTTTAACACTCCATTAAGGTGAAACAAAAGTACGCCTTGATAGAAGTGGTGTTTTCTTGATTTTATAAGTGGATAGAATCACTTACTTATTACAGAATTAATAATCACTTTTATGAACATGGGAATGGCATTAGATTATATACTTAAGGACTTTGTTTAGCCTTTAGAGTGGATTCCCAAACTTGTAAAAGAATTAATGCACAAATCTTGATGGTTTGATAATTGATAAAATATTTTTGGAGAGTAAGACTTACTTAATTTTAAATGGTAGTTTTAGTGAGTACAAGTTGAATTGATTAGACCTATCTTAATTTCATTTAAACATATCTTGAACTTGTTATTACATTTTTAGACTCTAAACAAATAATGGTAAAGGCAATAGTAAAGGCTTATATAATTTTAATGAGTTCAAATAAAAGAAAAGACTTTAAATAAGATTTATTAGACAATTACCTTTTATTTTACTTCAAAAGTATGAGTTGATATTTTTAGTGTATAGATGTCAGTTTTGTGATCATTTTGGTATATTATAAGTATTTTTGTGATTTTTAAATAATAAGATATGATTTTTATAAGTTTATTCACTTTATAAATACTAAACAAATAATAAATATTAGTTAAGGGATACAAAAATAATTGAAACAAGTTCTTAAATGTAGATTTTGTTTTTATAAGAATTTTGGTATATTATTTATATTTTTCTCATTTACCAATATTAAAATATTAATTTTTAAAACATTATTATTTATAAAATCTTTATTAAATTCCAATTATTTAAATAGTTAATACAATAATAAGTTTATAATATATATTTTATTTTTCTAAATATTTTGATATATAATATGTATTTTTCTAAATTATAAAACAAAAGATATTCAACTTATAAGAATTAATCATTTTATTAATTCCTGGAAAAGATTTATATTTGAAATTTTAATGTTTTGCTTATTTATTAAATAGGTAATACGTTTTATACTAGCACTCACCATAGACACAGCCACAGACATGTGGGTCTGTGGCCACATCATCTGCCACGCGAGACAAAGACCTTTTATACCAACCTTTTCTACCCTAGAGCCACTGACTAGTGGGCCATTTGCCACGATGGTAGCCACATGGGCAAAGACTTGGTCAGACTGCACTAAGGTGGCAGGGATGACACCAGCATGACCTCACTGTGATGTCAGCCAAGGATGATCCTCAGATCATCGATCGATCCCTCGATCAAGAGCTTGCGGGGCTACGCCAGGGTGCTAGCAAGGTGGAGTGCGATGCGGCGAACCATAAACTAGCGGCGCCACCTCTGTTAGGTCGCCGTACAACGACTAGGATGACCGGCGGCGGCAGTGCTCACAGGTGTACGACAGCAGAGCAGCAGAGAGCTAGAGCGAGAACGAGGAGGAATGCCAGAGCACCGGGGGCTCACCGGGATTGTAGTGAAGCGGTTGGCAAGGTCGGAGGAGCATGGTAGCAGCGACAATCGATGATGAACGGCGTCGACTAGCGGTGGGGAGTCAAGGACGGTGGCGTCGATGGCGAGCAAGAGGGCTCGATTCCTCCTGCAGGAAGATGTAGGAGATCATGGCGGAGCTCCTGGGCTACTCTTCTGGTCATGGGGTGGCTCGAAGCGACGATGACGAGCGGCGTCTGAGCGGCTAGGGTTTCTGCCCGAGGGGAAAAATGGAGACAGGGAGATGGAGAGCAAGCGAGAGAGAGAGAGTGGATGGAGATGAGGATGGAAAGATGTCGTGGTGGCATTCTTATCCCGTCTCCGGCGACAGCGGGGCTGATCTTGGCGCGGTGACGATGTTGTGGCCTCCTGCGAGCTGCTTCGTTCGATCCAGCGACGGAGAAGAAGACAACGACGTGTCCGAAATGGTATTTGGGCTGGGCCGGTATTGGGCTGTGGAAGAGCGAGCGGAATGCAGAGGGGCATGCAGGCGGGTGGCAGTTAATGCGAAGAAGCAATGGGTCATGGGCTGCTGGCTCTACTGCCCCTTTTCCTTTTCTATTTCCATTTTTATTTCTGTTTTTCACCATTTCTTTTCATATATGACTTTCTACAAAGTTTTAAATATTCAGAGATATAGTACGTCAAGAATATCATTGTCTAGAGCAAGTATAACCCGCTGCTCCTTATTTTCTTTTGTTATGTATAAAATATCCCTAATTATATGAAGGGTTCTTTTTATTAAGAAATATTAATATAAATTAGGGTTTTAGGATTTTTTTTCTCTTTAATAAGATTTCACAAAGATGATTCTGATTTTACTTGTAATGGTACTAGTTTGAAATGTGTATTCATGTATATAGAATCTTGTTCCTACTTATCTTCATAAAGGATTTACATATATACATAAGAAGGTATTAATCTTGGTGGTTCATAATGGGTGATATAAGTTTCATGGTCCTCCAAACTTGGTGATTTGCCAAATCCAATTCTACTTGATTTGTAGAGTTTAGAATTACCACAAAACACTTACCTAATGTGACCTTGATGGTTCTATGAGATTAGGTTCTTATTAGGGTCTAAGACAATCATATGGACAAGGCTTCCATCACTACACTCTCAACTAATATTCTCCTGATCTCTTAGACATTTCATTTGACTAAGAGATACTATCCATTGGCTGCCTAAAAACAGGAATTGGTTTAACTACCCTCTTCATTCAAGAGTTTAGAACAAAGAGGTAGACATGGGTCTTATCATGGCTGGGTATGATCTTGGTTAAGGCTTCTAAAGAATCCTTACCTCAATACCTCACCAAGGTTATCTCTAGATAAGGAATTCCTTTCCTAAATATATTCTCTATATCTCCCTTATCATATTCACAAATATCACATCTTCCTGAATAAGACAATCATCTGACTCCACCATATCCATCATCATATGCCATTTCAACACTACTCCATTCTTACTCCTAGTATATAACTCCTCTTAATTAACTACCATTAATACACTTATCAGTGTAGCTACTGCTAACTCCATCTACTAACTCCCTTAACTTCATCTTGGAACTGCTCCCAAGGTTTGCAAGGCTACAATCCTTACTATACATACAAAGGATATCAATCCTTTGAAATAGGTATAGTACTACTCCCATAAAACCAGTTGTCCTTATATTAACTTGGTTAAGCTACTATGCCTCTAACTACTCCATACAAATCATCAAATACTTCACCATGCTCTAGCTTGACTTCTTATGATCATGCTAGATGATTCAACTTACTAGGACTTGCCTAACTTGGTATATTCATAACTCTTCTGCAACACCTAATCATCTATTCTCAAGTGACTTGAGAATAATGACCACCATCCTTTGATCATGCAAAGCTTAGGCTTCTCATTGTCTGATCAAGATCTATACTCAACTAAGTAGTAAACTTGTATTAGTGTCTCTATAGACTTATCTTGTTAAACAAGCTTATTCTAAGTCTATATCCATGTCAACACCCGGATTTTTAATCCCAGATGCCTGTTATGCCATACATCGCAATCCTAGGATTATCATTTTTGCGAGACATAACAGATTGGATATCATAGTACATCATCCATTACAAACCATAATAAGGTCTTACACAAATAAAGGATCTCATGATCCAGTCTTAGTATAAACAAGTAGCGGAATAAATAGCGTAGCGGTGGGCTCCATCTTCAGTGTCACAGGCAATGCTGACGATGGGAGATGATCCTAGTTGTCGTAGCCTGATGACCCACAAGTATAGGGGGTGTATCGCAGTATTTTCGATAAGTAAGAGTGTCGAACCCCACGAGGAGCAGAAGGTGTTGGCTAGTGGTATGGATCAGGAATTCTCTGCAAATACTTAGCAAACGGATTTTTAGGGGTTTTCGATAAAGCAAGTAAACAAAGTACGAGTAAATAAAAGAAAGTAGGAATAAATGCAGCAAGTGGCCCAATCCTTTATGCAGCAAAGGACAAGCCGGTTGTATTACTTAAGATGACCAAACGTTCTCGAGGACACATGGGAAGACTATCAAGTGCTTTCGCTTCATATAGTTGATTAATCTTCTTTAGCTTGCTAAGGTCTGTGTGGGTGAACCTGTGCTAATGTACCGCCCCATCCAAGACTAATACATACTTGTGATTATACCCCTTGCAAACATCCATAAGTACAAGAAAGTAATTAAGGTAGAAACCTAACCACAGCTTTAAACTCTAAGACCCTTACGTCCCTTGTGCAATGGTTTCCTAACGGGGGTTCAGGTTTCATCACTCGGCAACCCCTACGATTAGTAGCCAAATACACAATGCATTCCCCTAGGCCCATATAGGTGAAGTGTCATGTAGTCGACGTTCACATGACACCACTAGAAGAAGTACACCACAACTTAAATAACAATCTATTGAATCTTTCTCAACACAACTCCACTACTAACAACAAGACTTCTCCCATGTCCTCAAGAACAAACCAAACTACTCACAAGACATCATATGGATCATGATCAGAGATGGAATAATGATGTATAACAATTTGAACATAAACAATAATTTAATGGTTCACTCAATAGCATCAACTACAAAGAGTAATCAACACTGGGAAAGTTTCCCCTATGAACTATGCAAGATTCAACGCAATTGTTACAGCAATACGGAGATGGTGATGAGGGTGTTGATGGTGATGATGGTGGTGATGATGATGATGATCCCGATGAAGTCCAGCTTGATGGTGGTGTTGATGGCGACGATCTCCCCTCTCCGGGAAGGAATTCCCCCGGCAGAAATCTGTCTGCCGAAGAGATCTTTCTCTCTCGGTGTTTTCCGCCCCGCGGAGGCGGCGGAATCTTTTTGTGGTCACTCCCCGAGTCTTAGGGTTTCGGGAGGATGATATACGCCAGAGGGGAGAGGCTAGAGTGGGCCAGGGTGGCCACACCACCTCCAGGCGCGGCCTAGGGATGCCCGCACCAGGGGGTGGTGTGGGCCCCCTGTGGCCCATCTCCACTCCGTCTTCTGGCATCCTTAGTCTTCTATAAAAATAGGATTTTCCATATATTTTCCCGGATTTTCTGATCTTCACGAATTTTGCCTCCAAACAGCACCTTTTCCATCAGAATCCTGACTGCAGCGGTCCATGCTCCAAAAGTCATCAACCATGCAAAAATAGATGAAATAACATAAGTATCACCTCTCAGTATGAAATATATCAATGAATAATAGTGAATTAAGACATAGAATAGTGATGCAAAATGGACGTATCAACTCCCCCCAAGCTTAGACTTTGCTTGTCCCCAAGCAAAACTAAGCTCAATAAACATGGCCTCGGGTTTATGGAGTGAAGAGTCGATAAACGAATACGGACAAGAAGCATCACATCCATCAAATGCATAGATCATAATAGAAGACAACTCACTATTATATAACTCAACTTGTAATAAGTAAAGGAAACACAATAAAGATACATAAAGTGAATCATAATTGGTAATGGAAAACTTAGCTCTTGGTCGAAGAATAGTTGATAATTTGCTGGAGTTCACAAATAACTAGTTTTTCAATGATAGCTTTCAAAGTAGTAAACATCAGGATAAGAGCAATGTGCAAAACAAGGAACATAAGAAACATGAGTGAATAAATCATCATATGAAAGAATGAAACACAGCAACTCAAAATACTTGCTGAGATAGAAGGGAATAGGTTTACTGACTCACCTACAAAGTGAAAGAAAGGCCCTTCAAAGAGGGAAGCAGGGATTGCAAGTCTCATAAAGAGCTCCCAAAAATTATGATACTTACTAGTTTTCATCTCTCATTGCCCCTATCATAGGCATCTTTAGGTGATTAAGGTTAAAGTGATCAAATATGAGGATATGCATTGACAAGTTGTAAATTGAGAAGCTCATGTCCCTTGAATACGAGGGCCGCTCCTCATGCTACTCAAGTTTAGTCACCGATAAGTTCTTGTCATTGTAAGTATATGTGTATCATAGAGAACCGCCAACGGGGTACCCCTTGCCCGATGATATGGAAGAATCCCCATATCAAAATGACAAGGCAAGCAGACAACAAGCATCTCAGCAATCTTCTTATTTACCATGGGAATATGGTGCTTTTTTCTCTCTTTCCTCTTTTCATAATATCTCTTTTTTTTCTTTTTCTCTTTTCTCAATATCTATCTCTTTTTTTATAAGAAGAATGCTTCATAGATGCTCGTTATGGTTACGTTGCAGGTTTCCACCATGTCAGCATGGATTAGACTAGCGGCCCAGGCGTTTCTCTAACACACATGCATAACTCCATGGACTTACAAGCTCCCCTTTCATTTCACACCGACGACATCCATAGACAAAAGAACATGATATCAACTTGGTACAAAGTACCAGTGCAATGTTGAAAGCGTTCCCCATGACAAAGATGGTTACGCTAATTCACAACTTACAAAGCGCAAGCATATCATAACATAGATGGGCACAATGGTTCAAGTTTATTAAGTGCAAGAAAGTAAAGTGTGCCATCAAGTTCGTGAGAGCTTTAATCACTAATTTTCACATAACAAGTTTAATTTGGGAGGTAGATAAAACAAGAATTTACTTGGAATAGCAATAATGCTACTAGGTAGGTATGGTGGACACAAATGGCGAAGGTTTTGGTTTAAAGGAGGTGGATGCACGAGAAGGAATCCTCTCAGTACAGGTTTTTGGCTAGCAAGGTTGGGTAGCAAGTATAAGAGTTGAAGGAAACAAACAAACATACAAGTGATAAAGACAAACATGCAATCTTCCTTGGAAGCACAAAAGATCTTAACTAGAGAATACTAGACTTATGAGCAAATCAAGAAAGAAAGACGATGAAATTATTTTTCTCTAGAGTACTTCTATCTTTTTCATTCAACTCTCAAAAATAGTGTTGCTACTGACCGAGCCAGGTTTGCCAAAACCAACTAAATTAACTCAATGATCCCAGAGTGATACCAATACTAACAACAAGATCAATCATATAACCACGAATTGAAAACTAATATAAGCTATGCAAAAGAGTGAATGATAGAACTTCTCATTAATATTCCATAGCGGCAACTCACACCAAGTGATACATATCTGACGAGAGAGGGGACATTTCCATAATGCAAACCATACTACATAATAACTCCTCTATTCATGATATGACTCTACTAGTAAAAAGATAGAAGATAGTGACGTGATACCGCGGCACTCCCCCAAGCTTGGAACAAACCAAGGGGATGCCAAACCTGATGATGAATTATTCCTTCGGTGGTGGTGGTATCCTCTCATCTTCGTCCGTCTTCCAAGGTAAAGGCCTCCCATCAACAAAGGACATCGTGGTTTCCAACATCCTGAAACTTGCAGCAGCACTTATGAGTTTAAATCTAGCCCCATACTCACAATTTTGATTTTGAACGTCATAGAACTGTGCTTGCAGTTTGTTGGTTGTTTGGCAAAGTGAGAGGACTTCGTCTTTGAGTTCAGCGGTCTCCTTTTGGTGCTCTGTGATGAGTTCGGAACAAATCTTATGGATGATATCCACTTCGCGCTCCGCCATCTTCTTGTACCTAAAGACTTCTTGTTGCAATGATTCCATCCTGTCCTCTAGACTTCCTTCACCTTTAGGGCCTTGAACCTCTTTAATATGAACCTCCCCACCTTCGAGCAATAACTCCTTGGGATGAATCTTCAATTCTCTCATGTATGGGTTGATGATATCTTCCAAGGAATCTCCCTTAACTGATCCAGTGGAAGACATTGAGGCTACAAATCTGAGATTTTACCTGGCAGAAACAGGTCGAAACAAAAACACGACGAAAACACGATATACGAACCTCGGAAGATCCGGGGGGTTATATATTACGAAGTTTCATATCAAAAGGAAGGTACTGGGTGAAAACGGGTCAGAGGCGGAGTCTTGGGTGGCCTCACCACCTGGTGGCGCGGCCAGGGGTGGGCCCGTGCCACAGGGTGGTGTGGGCTACCCCTCGTTCCGCCCCTTTTCGCTTCGTAACTTTCCTTATCGACTGAAAACTGCAAAAATATAGTGGTATTGTATTTTCGTGGAACTTTTCTTACCAGAACTGTTACCTATTTGAAAACAGACTCTGCAGGTCTCTGAATTTGGTCCTCGGTGAATTTCTCCGGAGTTATAACTTGAAAGGAATCAACATATTCGTTGTAAGAATCTCCAGCAATATAGTGTTTGAGTCGCTTCCATTCACTATTTGTGTAGTATTATCTTTTAGAGAAGAAATTTTTATTCCTCCTGAACGGTATACTTCTTCAATGATGAAAGGTCCTTCCCATTTTGATAGTAGCTTACCTGCAAAAAATCTGAGACGAGGCCTATACAATAGAACTTTCTCACCAACATGAAATTCTGTCTTAAGTATTCGCTTGTCGTGCCATCTTTTAACTTTTTCCTTAAAGAGCCTAGCATTCTCATAGGCTTCACTCATCCATTCATCTAAAGAACTTAAGTCAAATAACCTTTTCTCACCAGCGAGCTTACAATCTCTATTTAGTTCTTTCACGCCTTGAAGCTTTGTGTTCTAATTCTAAGGGTAGGTGGCAAGCTTTCCCATAAACCATTTTATAAGGAGATATTCCCATAGGATTTTTGTAAGCAGTTCTATAAGCCCATAAAGCATCATTTAACTTCTTAGCCCAGTTTTTTCTAGACCTATTAACAGTCTTTTGCAAGATAGATTTAATTTCTCTATTTGATAACTCTACTTGCCCGCTAGTTTGGGGTGATAAGCTAAAGCAATTCTGTGATTAACATCATATTTAGCAAGGGTCTTCCTAAAACCACCATGAATGAAATGAGAACCCCCATCAGTCATGAGATACCTGGGCACCCCAAACCTAGGAAATATAATATCCTTAAGCATTTTTAGAGAAGTCTCCCCGTCAGCACTCTTTGTAGGAATGGCTTCCACCCACTTAGTAACATAATCAACGGCAACAAGAATATGAGTGTAGCCTTTCGAAGGAGGGAAAGGACCCATAAAGTCAAATCCCCAACAATCAAAAGGTTCAATAACTAGAGAGTAGTTCATAGGCATTTCATTGCGTCTAGAAATATTACCAATGCGCTAACATTCATCACAAGATAAAACAAATTTTCTTGCATCTTTAAAAAGGGTAGGCCAGTAGAAACCTGATTGTAGTACCTTTTGTGCAGTTCTATCGCCTGCATGATGTCCTCCATAGGCGCTACCATGACATTTACGCAATATATTCTTTTGTTCATATTCTGGAATACATCTTCGCATAATACCATCCACTCCTTTGTATAAGTGTGGGTCATCCCAAAAATAATGCCTCAAATCATAGAAGAACTTTCTCCTTTGATGAGCTATAAAAGTTGGAGGCAAATACTTGGAGACAATAAAGTTAGCATAATCAGCATACCAAGGGCTTCCTCGCGAGCTCACCCCTACTGCAGCTAACTGTTCATTTGGGAAACTATCATTAATAGGCGTAGGGTCAAAAGAGATGTTTTCCAAACGAGATAAATTATCAGCTACAGGGTTTTCAGCACCCTTCCTATCTACTATATGTATATCAAACTCTTATAAAAGCAGTACCCATCTAATAAGCCTAGGCTTAGCGTCCTTCTTCGTCATAAGATATTTAATAGCAGCATGATCAGTATGAATGGTTACTTTTGAGTCCACAATATAGGGCCTAAACTTATCAATGGCAAAAACAACAGCTAGAAATTCCTTTTCAGTAGTGGCATAATTCCTTTGAGCAGCATCTAGAGTCTTACTAGCATAATGGATAACGTTTAACTTTTTATCAATACATTGCCCAAGGACAGCCCCTACAGCAAAATCACTAGCATCACACATTATTTCAAAGGGTAAACTCTAATCAGGTGGTTGAACAATAGGGGCTATAGTTAAAGCCTTCTTAATAGTTTCAAAAGCTTCCCTACAATCATCATCAAAAATGAAGGGAACATCTTTTTGAAGAATATTAGTGAGAGGTTTTGATATCCTAGAGAAGTCTTTAATAAACCTCCTATAGAAACCAGCATGACCAAGGATACTACGAATATCTTTGATGTCTCTTGGACATGGCATCTTCTCAATTGCCTCAACCTTAGCTCTATCAACTTCTATGCCTCTTTCAAAAACTTTATGCCCTAGAACAATCCCTTCATTAACCATGAAGTGGCATTTCTCCCAATTAAGAACAATATTAGTTTCTTCACATCTCTGCAAAACTTTATCAAGGTTGTGCAGACAATTATCAAAAGAAGTTCCATAGACAGAAAAGTCATCCATGAACACTTCTACAATTTCCTCACAAAAACCATGAAAGATAGCATACATGCACCTTTGGAAAGTAGCAGGAGCATTACATAAACCAAAAGGCATACGTCTATAAGCATAAGTTCCATAAGGGCAAGTAAAAGTAGTTTTTTCTTGATCTTGTTGTTTAACAGCAATTTGAGAGAAACCAGAATAACCATCAAGAAAACAAAAATGGGTCTTTTTAGACAACCTTTCCAACATTTGAAAAATAAAAGGAAGCGGGTAGTGATATTTCTTAGTAACTTTATTGACTTTCCTAAAATCGATGCACATCCTATAACCTACCACTATTATTTGAGGAATAAGCTCATCATTATCATTAGGGACAACGGTAATACCTCCCTTTTTAGGAACACAATGAACTGGACTAACCCATTCACTATCAGCAATAGGGTAAATAATACCAGCATCAAGGAGTTTCAATACCTCATTCCTTACCACTTCCTTCATTCTAGGATTTAAACGTCGTTAGTAGGTGAAATCCCTTTTAATAGGCTTCGCATCTGGTTCTATGTTGATAGAATGCTGACATATAGTAGGTGAAATCCCTTTTAAATCATCCAAAGTATAGCCCATAGCTCCTCGATGTTTCCTCAAAACTTCCAATAACCTTTCTTCTTCCTTCCCTGAAAGTTTAGCGCTAACAATAACAGGATATATCTTTTTATCATCAATATAAGCATATTTAAGATCATCAGGGAGAGGTTTTAGATCAAAAACCGGATCCTTTTTAGGTGGCATCGTGGTATCCAAGTCTTCTACAGGCAAGTCATGCTTAAGCATCATAGGTTGATCACGGAGAATCCTGTCAATCTCATTCCTTTCTTCCATGAAGATTTCACTTTCATGATCTTCCATAAATTGCTGCAAAGCATTGTTAGGAGCAAGAGAAATAGAAGCAAGTTTTTCAACCCTAAAATCCTCATTATGGGTTTCCTCTTCGCAAGGTTCTTTAGCAAATTTTGAAAAATTAAACTCATAAGATTCCCCATCAAACTTAGTAGAGATTTTCTCCCTCTTGCAATCAATAATAGCTCCAGAAGTACTCAAGAAAGTTCTACCAAAAATGATAGGGTAGGTTTTACTAGCAGCAGAACCAAGTACTAGAAAATCAGCAGGGTACTTAATCTTACCACAAAGAACTTCCACGTCTCGTACAATACCAATTGGAGAGATGGTCTCTCTATAAGCAAGGTGAATAACCACATCAATATCTTCCAACTCGCAAGGACTGATTTCATGCATAATTTCTCTGTAAAGCTCATAAGGAATAGCACTGGAACTTGCACCAATATCACATAAACATAATAGCAATGATCACCAATTCTAATAGAAAGCACAGGAACACTAGCTTTTTTAGTTCTATTGGGATGTGAAACAATATTAGAAGCATCCTCACAAAAGACTATGTGCACATCTTCAACGCTTTTAGTGATAAGGTCTTTCACAATTGCTACCACAGGTTCAATGTTTATTTGTTCATCAGGTTTTACAGTTCTTTTTTCACTTTTGGTAATTACATTAGTTATCATAGGATGGTCCTTTACCTTTTCGGGGAAAGGAATCTTCTCGATATAAGGTTCGGGTAAGATGGGGTCAATAATGCAATACTCAGCACTTCCAATAGGAGCATAGTCAACAATATATTTGTAAGGTGCATGGTAATTGTTCCATCCCCTTTTTGGAATTTCGACATAGGAAGCAAAAGCTCTAAAGCAATTCGTAATAACTTGCAAATCAAGACCATAAATATTACTGATATTTTGAAAGTCATCGGTTCCCATAAAAGATTCAATGCATTCATAATCATAATTTATACCTGACTTTCTACCTTTGTCATTCTCCCAAGCTTCAGCATTGTCTTGAATACGGTCCAAAAGATCCCATTTAGCTTCTTCTTTCATGCGATTGAATGATCCAGCACAAGAAGCATCCAATAAATCCTTGTCATGTAGAGGGAGCCTTGCATAAAAGTTATTGATAATAATATTGTTGGGGAGCTCATGAATGGGACATTTGAGCATTAGTAACTTCAATCTCCCCCAAGCTTGAGTTGTACTCTCTCCATCAAGAGGCCAAAAGTTGTATATTTGATTCCGATCTTTATGAATCTCACTAGGAGGATAAAACCTCGAATAAAAGAGAGGCACTATTTCCTCCCATTCCAGAGCTTGACCATTCTTCAGCAGCTTATACCATTCCTCGGCTCTTCCTTTCAGTGATAATGAGAATAACTTCTTCTTAACTTGATCTGTAGTAAAACCTGCACACTTGAACAACCCGCATAATTCGTGCATAAAGAGTAAATGATCATCGGGATGGACAGTTCCATCCCCAACATAGTAGTTATCCATAACACGATCAATAATTCTTGTAGGTATTTTGAAAACATCATTCTCAGCAGATGGTGGCTTATCTACTACCTTAGCAGTGGTAGTAGCATTACCAAATAAGAAACTCAGCGAATTATCCATAACGAAAATAAAGCAACTAACAGTAGTAAACAATACTCATAGTAGAAGTTTCCTTTATCAGTTCCACTCTCCAATAGCGCTTCACTCCCCGGCAACAGCGCCAGAAAATAGTATTGATGACCCACAAGTATAGGGGGTGTATCACAGTATTTTCAATAAGTAAGAGTGTCGAACCCAACGAGGAGAAGAAGGTGCTAGCTAGTGGTATGGATCAGGAATTCTCTGCAAATACTTAGCAAACGGATTTTTAGGGGTTTTTGACAAAGCAAGTAAACAAAGTACGAGTAAATAAAAGACAGTAGGAATAAATGCAACAAGTGGCCCAATCCTTTATGCAGCAAAGGACAAGCCGGTTGTATTACTTAAGATGACCAAACGTTCTCGAGGACACATGGGAAGACTGTCAAGTGCTTTTGCTTCATATAGTTGATTAATCTTCTTTAGCTTGCTAAGTGTTGTGTGGGTGAACCTGTGCTAATGTACCGCCCCATCCAAGACTAATACATACTTGTGATTATACCCCTTGCAAACATCCGTAAGTACAAGAAAGTAATTAAGGTAGAAACCTGTAGGGTTTCGTAGCATGGAAAACAAAAAATTTCTACCGCATACAAACAAACAAGCCAAGATCTATCTACTAGATTGTAGCAACGAGTCGATGGAATAACTCAGCCTCGAAGATTCCAAAGTGTTTAACGAGAGCAGATTCTCGTGGGTGATGTAGTCGTACTCTTTCCGATCTCAAGATCGCGTAGATGATCCTTCCGGCGCGCTGCTCGGCAGCCCCTGATCGGTCACACGTTCGGTACTGACGAAGACCTTCCTCTCCCTTGTTCCAAAGCATGGAGGTTGTAGCACTCTCCTCGCGATTTCGGCAGCACAACGGCGTGGTACCGGAATTAGAGGGGAGATCTCGCAGGGCTTCGCCTTAAGCCGGAGCGAGTATGGTGGAGTATGAGAGAGCTTTGGTGATCTAGGGTTTAGACACACCAATTAGAAGGCTCTAAACCGGAGGCTAGGGCAATTAGAAGCTCTAACTTGACGGCTTGGGAGAAATCCCTAGGCTGTGGCTAGGGTTTAGGTTTAGAGGAGAGGGACTTGTGTGCTAGGAGGGGCAGCCCTGCTCCTCCCTTTATAGGTGGAGGGGCCGGCGGCCAAGGGGAGGGAGTGGAGTCCCTCCCCAACTCGGCTTGGGTGGTGCGCCGGCTTGGGGAGGAGGACTCCTTCCCCAACTCGGTTTCCACCTCTTCTCTTTCCAAAACTTGTCGTTTGACTTTCAAACTAGCCGTTTGACTTTTCAAATTAGGATTTGAATAAACCCTTTATTTTGGACAGCAAAGACACCTAGTACATGATGCAATCATTCCAACTTACAATGACACATTCATGTACCCTTCCCCGAGTCTTGGGACATTCCGGAACCTTCTAGAATGTTCCCGATGAAAACACCGGAATCATTCCCCAACTCCGAAACGGGACTTTCCTTATATGAATATTATTCTCCGGACCATTCCGGATCTCCTCGTGATATCCCGAATCCCATTCGAGACTCCAAACAACATTCGGTATCTTTCTCATCATTCCATAACTACTCAAACAACGTCGAATCCTTAAGTGTGTCTCCCTATGGTTCGTGAATTATGCGGACATGATCGAGACACTTCTCCGAACAATAACCAATAGAGGAATCTGGAAATTCATATGGCTCCCACATATTTCTACGATTACTTTGCGATCGAATGAACCACTTACATACGATACCAATTTCCCTTTGTCTCACGATATTTTACTTATCCGAGGTTATGATCGTCGGTATCTCTACATACCTAGTTCAACCTCGTTACTGATAAGTACTCTTTTCTCGTTCCCGTGGTATGTGATCCCTTGTGAGCCAGTCACATGCTTGCAAGCTAATTGGATGACATTCCACCGAGAGGGCCCAGAGTATATCTATCCGTCATATGGATGGACAAATCCCACTCTTGATCCATGTGTCTCAACCAATACTTTCCGAACACTCAATGCCACCTTTATAGCCACCCTGTTACGGTGTGGTGTTTGATGTCATCAAAGTATCCTTCCGGTAAAGGTGATATGCATGATCTCATGGTCGAAGGAATTAGGTTACTATGTATCAGAAAGCTTATAGCAAATGAACTATATTAAATGACTTGATCTTTATGCTACGCTTAACTATAGGAGTATGTCCATCACATCATTCTCCTAATGATACGACCCTATTGTTAATAACATCTCTATGTTCATGATCAGGAAACCATGACCATATATTAACCAACAAGCTAGTTTAACAAGAGGCTTTACTAGGGACTCTTTTATGTTTACAAATCACACAAGTATTAATGTTTCCGGTTAATACAATTATAGCATGGTATGTAAACATTTATCATAAGTATGAAGATATGATAATAACCACTTTATTATTGCCTCTTGGGCATATCTCCAACAAAACCTAACCACAGCTTTAAACTCTAAGACCCTTACGTCCCTTGTGCAATGGTTTCCTAACGGGGGTTCAGGTTTCTGTCACTCCGGCAACCCCTACGATTAGTAGCCAAATACACAATGCATTCCCCTAGGCCCGTATAGGTGAAGTGTCATGTAGTCGATGTTCACATGACACCACTAGAAGAAGTACACCACAACTTAAATAACAATCTATTGAATCTTTCTCAACACAACTCCACTACTAACAACAAGACTTCTCCCATGTCCTCAAGAACAAAACGAACTACTCACAAGACATCATATGGATCATGATCAGAGATGGAATAATGATGTATAACAATCTGAACATAAACAATAATTCAATGGTTCACTCAATAGCATCAACTACAAAGAGTAATCAACACAGGGAAAGTTTCCCCTATGAACTATGCAAGATTCAACGCAATTGTTACAGCAATATGGAGATGGTGATGAGGGTGCTGATGGTGATGATGGTGGTGGTGATGATGATGATGATCCTGATGAAGTCTAGCTTGATGGTGGTGTTGATGGCAATGATCTCCCCTCTCCGGGAAGGAATTCCCCCGGCAGAAATCTGTCTGCCAGAGAGATCTTTCTCTCTTGGTGTTTTCTGCCCCGCAGAGGCGGCGGAATCTTTCTGTGGTCGCTCCCTGAGTCTTAGGGTTTTGGGAGGATGATATACGCCAGAGGGAGAGGCTGGAGTGGGCCAGGGTGGCCACACCACCTCCAGGCGTCGCCTAGGGCTGCCCGCGCTAGGGGGTGGTGTGGGCCTCCTGTGGCCCATCTCCACTCCGTCTTCTGGCAACCTTAGTCTTCTGGAAAAATAGGATTTTCCGTATATTTTCCCGGATTTTCTGATCTTCACGAATTTTGCCTCCAAACAGCACCTTTTCCATCAGAATCCTGACTACAGCGGTCCATGCTCCAAAAGTCATCAACCATGCAAAAATAGATGAAATAACATAAGTATCACCTCTCAGTATGAAATATATCAATGAATAATAGTGAATTAAGACATAGAATAGTGATGCAAATTGGACGTATCATAGTCGTCATGCTGTCCTCCTTTAGGGTAGTCCTCCTCATAGTCTGGCCACGGGAATATCCAGGGACAAAGCCATGAGTACTCTTTAAGTACTCGCAAACTATCACTAACAAGTAAGGTAGTTCTAGTAGGAATGCTAAGTTCTAAGCTTATTTGTAAAGTTAAGTTTGAAACCTAAGCTGAGTTTAGAAACAAAGAAAGATAAAATAAAGTTTGAAATCACCTAAGTGGGAACTTAATTGTCATAGTCACGACTCTATTGTGGTCAAGTCATGTCACAATTCATTTCATAAGTCATTTTGAAAACATCTGACAATAGAACGGTATGGCCACTCCAACTGTCCATAACCGTGGACGCGGCTATTCGAATAGTTTGACACTCTACAGAGGTGGTACACTTTCACCACAAAATTCGATACATATGTTAGGGATAACCCTGAATCATCATACTTAGTATGCAGATAATCAAACATAACCTTTCCTTTACACACTCTAGTATAATCACCTCTCCTATGAGCTTGGCCTCCCAACCATGGCCATCTGCCATCCTGGGCACTGCATAGGTGGACAACTTTGAGAGGTAGCCTCAGCTCAAACCTCTCCCGCGAGGGAACTAATACTAATGCATATAAACTTCTGGCTAAGCCTTACCCAATTCAGGTATTGTGGTTGTACGATAAAATTGGAATGGTATCGCATCCGAACCCAACCATCAGTTTTTTTAAAAGGGCTAAGGCTCATGCCTCAAAATTTTCATCATCATCATAAACCATTTATGTTTCTCAACACATGTGAAAACATCTCAATAGAATGACTCATCATTCCAAGGTTTTCATAAGTCATTTTCACCAAGTATTCCCATCTAAGTGATCAAGTTTTTGGTTTAGCTCTAAGCTACTAAGTTAAGAGTGTTCACTAATGTGGGATGCTAATATCTATCTCATGCCATAGAATGACATCTAAGTCTAACTAGGTAGGTCAAGTTTTATACTCTTTATGCTATCTATAACAAGGTAAGGAACTTTGGTAAAGTAAAAGAAAGTAAAGCTTGTAGATAAAACTTGGAGTAGGTATAAGTAAAAAGGTATAACCAAAGCATGCCTAATGCATCTTGCTTAGGTTATCTAGCTTGCAAGGTTTAGCTTGCATTGTTAATGATGGCTTGCAAGTATTAGCTTGCCAATAATAGATTGCCAGTAATAGCTTGCCTATAGTAGCTTGCCTTGATTGGTGCAGTGGTTGAAATTCTCCTCGTCTTCTTCGGGGTAGAACTCCTCCTCCTCGTAGACTTGGTCGGTACTATCGTCTATAAATACATATGGAATACACAATAACCAAACAATACTTAACTAGTCTACTTAGCACACTAAGGCACACATTTGATGATCTACTATCATCACAATCATCACAAGATTTTAATGAACTAGTTTCATTTATTTTATTTGAGAAAAGTAATTTCTACTCATTGAAATTAACTAAGATTTAATATTCTCCAATTAAAATATGGGATCATGTGGACACATGTCATCACCACATATTCTAATACATGGGAATGTGATTTAAATGTTGGATCACATTTTCAATAAGTTTAAGTTCAATATTTAATGATTTAAGTGACTAGAAATGCCTATATAGCATTATTTTGGTACTAGTCCAAAGTCACTGCATGCAAACCTTAATATTATTACATATTTAGATAGGTATATTCAAATGTGATTTTTGAGAGGTGGAATCAACTCAAAAACTATTATGGTTGATTTTAGAAAAATGTTTGAATGTGAAAACGCTTCTGTCTTGTTATTTTTTCTATGAGAGATCTATAACTCTAATTTATTTAAATCCAACGGGCTTGGATAGAGATTTTTATTATATTTCTAAAAAAATTGGAATCACTCAATTTGGTTCAATAGATCTTTCTGAATTGATTTTTGAACTAAGGGACAGAAACTAGTTTACTACTAAAAAGAAAAAGATTTATTTGAATCTGCTGGGTTGCGCGGGAACACTAAAAGGCCGGCCCGGTTTCACTCCGCGGTGCTGAGGACAGCTGACAGGGGGGTTTCGCCTATCAGTGGCTCTTTAAACGCGAAGCGGTATGGGGAAACATGGACCGTAGGATTAGAACTAGGATCTACGGTTCACGTTCATCGTCGACGACGGACAGGTCACCGGTGAGGTGGAACCCTAGCGTCTCAGGGGGGTGCAGTGGGGGCATACCAGGGCTCCAACGAGTGCGGCGATGGGGGCGATCGAACGAGACGATGACGGTGGACTCAGGCGAGGTCGCGGCAGCTCCGAGGGTGGACGAAATCGACGGGGGCGTCTCCTCCTCTGTTGCAGCTAACTCCAGCGCAATTCCGGCGACTGGCTGCTCGAGCGGCTCCGGCGAGAGAGGGGAAATGATCAATGGTGAGAGGGGAGTGTGGGAGTGTGGAAAATGAGGCTGGGGGTGGCCTCCTTATATAGGCTCGTCGAGGCGGCAGAGGGGCATGGGCAGAGCTCGACGGGGGCGGCGACACAGCGAGCTAGAGGCATGGGCAAGGTAGGCGGACGGTGGGCGGTTTCCTTGCGGTCAGCTACGACTTGATGGTGGTGCTAGGGGCGGTGGCTAACGGTCGGGCGCGTCTCGCGCTCTGAGCGGCAGAGGCGGTGCTCGACGCGGCGGGCAGTGGCTACTGGTCGCGCGGCGGGAAGGGGGCATGTCTGGCGGGGTTCTGGGGTCAATGCGGAGCGGCATGCGCGGGCTGTGGCCGAGGGGCGGCGTGTGCTGGCCTGTCGGGGATGGCGCTCTGGCGTGCGCTAGCACGGCACAGAGGCTCAGTGCAGGGGTGCTCTGTGGTGGTCCAGGGGCTAGCTGCGCTTGGGGACGGGACAGGGAGTGTGGTAGGGTTGGGCGGAGCTAGTGGCGGTGCTGGATTGGCACGGCGTGGTCTATGGTGCGTTACCCACACTCGGTCGGCGGTGACCAAGAATGGGCGGCGCGACACTGCTGCTCTAGGCCAGTTAGTAGCTTAGTTAGGGGCTGGTTAGAGTTAGGGGAGACAAGGGGACCAAATGAAGCCCATTTACTCGACAATGCATTGATCACTAAATAATGTTAGTTAGGCAGAAAATTTGTGCATGCCACCTATTCGACACAATGGCCGCATGAAACAAACTTTGAAATTTTGAAATGATTTTTGGTGGATTTGTTGGTCTTATGCTTGAGCATCTCTGGTTGCTGGGATTTGTCAAGTTGAAGCCATTTGCATGGTTTTTGAAAAAGTGGGATCTAGACATATGAAATGGATTCCATTTTCAATTGCCATTTCAAATTAGGGTTTAAATGTTTTTGCAAGATCACAAGGTGGGCCTTGGTACATCTTTACTTATACTAGCAAGGGGTGCAAAGATCCATAATTGTTTATGTTTGAATTTGATTGCTAGGAACACCTAAAGTGGCTCAGTTGATTAAAATGGCAAAAGTGACCATTTCCATTTATTAATTCTATTTGATTTCTTTTTCCTTGGATTTTGCTTGGGAATGATCTAGATGATGTGTCATTCATCTTAGAATCATTTTACAACCATTAGAACAAACAATCATGGCAACTCAAAACAATTCCTATTTAATGCAACACACATATGCATGCTTAAATATTTAAATGAGAAAAAGGTTTTGTAAACCCTAAATTGGGTGATTTGGATCTTGATAACTTGGATTAAAGTTTTGGGATGTTACAAACCTTCCCCCCTTACACAAAATCTCGTCCCGAGATTTAAGAAAGAAAACTAGGAACTAAAGAGATCTGGGAACTCAGTCCTAATGTAATCTTCTCGCTCCCAAGTGGCTTCTTCTTCGGTATGGTTGCTCCATTGGATCTTGAGAAATTTGATACTTCGGGTCCTGGTGGTTCTGTAAGCTTCCTCCAAGATACAGATGGGCACATCACGATACGTCAGATCCTTGTTGATATCAATGGCTCGGTGATCGATGTGGGTCTTCTCCGGCACTTCTAGGAATTTGCGAAGTAGCAAGATATGGAACACATTGTGGATGGAAGACATCTCCTCTAGCAGTTCTAGTTGATACGATACTTCTCCTCAACGGTTCAGAATCTTGAAGGGTCCGATATATCTGGGGGCTAACTTTCCTTTCAGACTAAAACGTTGCATTTTCTTCAATGGCGAAACTTTGAGATACACAAAATCTCTGACATTGAAAGTCAGGTCTCTCCTTCTCTTGTCAGCATAACTCTTCTGTCTGGATTGGGCGGTCTTGAGGTGCTCATGGACTTTGTGAACCTTCTCTTCAGCTTCTCATAGGATGTTGGGTCCAAAAATCTGAATCTCTCCTACTTGCGACCAATTCAAAGGGGTACGGCACTTTCTTCCATATAGGAACTCAAATGGGGCCATTTGCAAACTGGCTTGATAAGCATTGTATGAGAATTCTCAAAAGGCAATCTTCCCATTTTGATCCATACTCAAACACACAAGCTCTCAACATATCCTCTAGGATTTGGTTGACTCTCTCAGTCTATCCATTGGTCTGCAGGGGATAAGCTATGCTGAAATTCAACTTGGTTCCTAATCCTTCTTGGACTTTCTGCCAAAATCTCGAGGTAAATTGGGTTCCTCGATCCGATAATATGGTCTTGGGGGTTCCATGCAGACTAACAATTCTGGCAATATACAACTCTGCTAGCTTCGAACTCTGGTAGGTTGTCTTGACAGGTATAAAATGAGCTACCTTGGACAGTCTATCAACGATGACCCAGATAGAGTCATTTCCCCTACTAGAAGTAGGCAAACCGGTGATAAAGTCCATTCCGATGGAATCCCATTTCCATTCCGGAATCTGCAATGGTTGCAACAGTCCCGTGGGTCTCTAATGTTTCGCCTTGACTCTCTGACAGATATCACACTTGGCGATGTAGCTCCCGATTTCTCTCTTCATCTTGTGCCACCAAAATTGCTCCTTCAAATCCTGATACATCTTTGTTCCTCCGGGGTGGATAGAATAAAGAGTATCATGAGATTCTTGCATGATAACTTGCTACAGCTCCAAATGTGCGGGTACACAAATACGTCCTTTGTACCACAGAATTCCTTCTTCATCTTCGGTGAATCCAGGTACCTTTCGTGTACTAATACGACGCTTGATTCTGTTGATACTTGCATTTCCCTTCTGGGCTTCCTTGATTTGACTAATCAAAGTGGGTTGAAGTTCAATGCTAGCTAAAAATCCTTTGCTAACTAGCTTAGTTCTAAACTGCTCCAACTCCTCATGCAAACTTGGTTGCTTCTCCTTGATCATGGTGTTTAGCCTACACGGCAATCTGCTAAGAGCATCCGCTACCAAATTGGCTTTGTCGGGGTGATAGTGAATGTCAAGGTCATAATACTTGATTAACTCTATCCATCTCCTTTGCCTCATATTCAGCTCCTTCTGAGTGAAAATATACTTCAAGCTTTTGTGATCTGAATAAATCTCATAGCGATTACCCATAAGATAATGACGCCATGTCTTCAAGGCTAAAACTACAGCTGCTAGTTCAAGATCATGAGTAGGGTAGTTTTGCTCATGCTGCTTCAGTTGTCGAGACAGATATGCGATGACTTTGCCTTCTTGCATCAAAACACATCCGAGACCAATCTTGGATGCATCACAATACACATCAAATGGCTTCTCGATATCAGGCATAATCAATATTGGGATTGAAATCAGTCTCTTTTTGAGCTCTTGGAAACTTGCTTCACATTTGTTGGTCCATTCGAATTTCTTGTCCTTCTTCAACAATTGGGTCATGGGTCTTGCGATGCTCGAAAATCCTTCTACGAACTTGCGGTAATATCCCGCTAATTCCAGGAATGCACGGACTTGGGTTTCAGTGGTTGGGGCTTCCCATTCTTCAACATCTTTGATCTTGGCGAGATCAACAGCGACTCCTCCGACAGACACAATATGTCCTAGGAATCCTACTTCTTTAAGCCAAAACTCACATTTGCTAAACTTGGCATATAACTGATGCTCTCTAAGAGTTTCAAGGATGATCCTCAGATGTTGCTCATGCTCTTCTTATGACTTGGAGTAGATAAGGATATCGTTGATAAACACAACGACAAACTTATCTAGAAAATTCATAAAGATCTTATTCATGAGATTCATGAAATAAGCAGGGGCATTGGTTAATCCAAAAGACATGACCGTATACTCGTATAATCCATATCTGCTGGTAAAGGCGGTCTTTGGAATATCCGTTGCACGAATCTTAAGTTGGTGATAACCAGTCCTAAGATCAATCTTAGAGAACACACTAGCACCAGTCAACTGATCGAATAGATCCTCTATCTTTGGCAATGGGTACTTGTTCTTGGTTGTGTCATCATTCAGCTTCCTGTAATCGGTGCACAAACGGTTGCCTCCATCTTTCTTGTCGATGAATAACACGGGCGATCTCCATGGCGATGCGCTTGGTTGAATCAAGCCTTTCTCCAGCATAGCATCCAACTGCTTCTTCAGTTCCACTAACTCTGAGGGGTTCATGCTATAGGGTCTCTAAGCTATGGGACCGGTTCCAGGAATTAGTTCAATAATGAACTCAATATCCTGATTCGGGGGCATAGCGGGCAATTCATCTAGGAATACGTCGGGGTATTCACAGACTACTCTGACTTGGTGTATGGTGGGTAGGGCTAGACTCTTATTGCACTTGAATTGATGGGGCAAGGTTTCAGATATATGCTCTATTGATACTCCAGAGATACTGGTCATGGTGATGGCTTTCTTGGCACAGTCTATCAATCCTTTATGCTTTGACATCCAGTCCATTCCTAGTACTACTTGCAAACCTTTGGTTCCAAGTACTATTAGATTGGCATAAAAATCTATCCCATTTATTCTAATAGGCACAGCTTTGCAAATTTTTCTAGCTTTTGTAGTCGAAACGGGTATTTGAACTATCATGACATGCTTCAAGTTGGTTGGGTGAATCTTACTAGTGCATGAAAATTCTTCGGTGACAAATGAGTGCGATGCTCTAGAATTAAACAACACTCTTGATAAAACTGAGTTGACAGAAAACATACCTAGCACTACATCTGGCGCTTCTTGGGCTTCTTCAGCGTTCATGTGGAAGAGACGGCCGTTGCGGTTGTGAGGGTTCCCTGGGGCGAATCTTCTTCCGGGCTGAACACAGCGCTGCTGTTGAGCTGGGGCATTCACATTGGCAGTGGTGGCCATCTTCTTGGGACACTCATTGGATTAGTGACCCTTCACTCCACACTCGAAACAAGTAATCTGAGACTTGTCTTTTGATGCCATGGGCACAACATTGCTTCCAGTTGTGGGTGCAGTGTTGTTCTTGTTGTTCTTGGGCGGTGCACGGTTGAAATTGCTGGAGTTACCGGGGTGATTGTTGTTTCCTCCGGACTTCATATTTCCTCCACTGCGGTTGGGGTAGCTTGGGCGAGACATTGGGGGTCAATTGTTCCGTGGGGCATATCCGGCAGATGGGTTGGGACAGTACTTCAGGTGACTGTTGGATCTAGCTTGGTTCATCATCCGACGTTTGTGGTTGTCGTTTGCTTGATTAATCTTCCCTTTCATCTAAATGGCAGAGTCGACTAGCTCTTCGAGATCCTCGAAACGGATGTTGATGAGTACTGTCTACATCTCATCATGTAGTCCGTTCAGGAATATCTCCTTCTTCTTGGTCTCCGTGTTGATCTCATCTGGTGCATACCTGGCGAGGGACAAGAATCATCACGTACTCCATCTGATCATTACATCTTGTTTTAGTTTTCTGAATTCATCTCTCATTCTGGTGACTAAACCCTTTGGCACATGGGTGCGGCTGAACTTGACCTTGAAGGCTTCCCAAGTCATCACTTGACCATGGTTCATCGTGCGGGTGCTGGTCCACCATGCTCTTGCATCTCCTACCACATAGTGAGTGGCAAACAGAACTTTCTTGTTGGCATCCACTCTAGTGACTTCTAAGTTGTTCTCCATGGTCTATAACCAATCATCAGCATTCAGCGGGTCTTTAGACTTGCTAAAGATTGGGGGATTGGTATTCTAGAAGTTTTTGAGTTTGGATCCATGATGATCCTGATTTCCATGGTTCGGATTGTTGTGAGCCATCTGGGCGATCTGCTGCAGGGTGGCTAGATTTGCTTGGCGCTCTGCCCTACTAGCTTCACGATCTGCAATGAGTTTCTGCAGAATCTGCAGCATTGGATCTTGCGATGAGCTGCTCCCTCATTGGTTTCCACGAGTCATCTGAAGATTGAGATAGATAATGGGGTAAGAGGGAAAGTTCTAAGGTTTATGGTTTTGGTTTCAAAGCTAAAACTTTGAGTTTGACTCAGGTTTTGCAACTAACTTCTTTTCATTCATTCATTCAAGCAAGGCACACGATACAAACACACACAGACCACAACAAAAGGAAAATAGATGGTTTTAAGAACCATTCTGCAAGCTAAGATACAATAGGACCGATACTTCTCACTCCTACGATAGTGCTCTAGTGCATCTACTCATCATCGATGAAGTCGGAGTCATCATCGTCGGTGTAGAAGTCCATGGCATCATCCTCCAGATAGTCATCATCATTGCTGAGGTACGAGTGAATATCCCCCTGGATGTCTTCACCTTCCTCTTCTTCTTCTTTTGCTGCAAGCTAAGCTTCCTGCTCCTTGATGGTCTTCTCGAGGTCGGTCACTGATGTCTACGCACTTCTATTCTTGTAGACAGTTGTTGGGCCTCCAAGTGTAGAGGTTTGTAGAACAGCCCTTAAGTGGATCACCCAAGGTTTATCGAACTCAGGGAGGAAGTGGTCAAAGGTATCCCCTCTCAAGCAACCCTGCGATCAAGATACAAGAAGTCTCTTGTGTCCCCAACACACCTAATACACTTGTCAGGTGTATAGGTGCACTAGTTCGGCGAAGAGATAGTGAAATACAAGTGGTATAGATAATTATAAGTGGTAACAGTGATAGAAAATAACTTGATGGCGTGGAAAAGACTAAAGTAAAACTGAAATAAAGAAGGAAGCAAGCAAACATGTAACAGATCTAGTAGCAAATGGTGTTTCAGTGTTTAGAAACAAGGCCTAGGGATCATACTTTCACTAGTGAACACTCTCATATAAATATCTCATCTTCATGATACTACGCTGAACTACTCTCCGGTTGGACACTCTAATCCATGGTAGGGCTATAACAGCACACCTCAAAGTAAGCCTTTCCCATCTAGATAACCCCACACTGTCACCTTGAGCTCTAGATGGTTCAAACAAACACCACAATTTCATAAAGATATCCAACTCCAAATATAACTCATAACAAGTATTTGAAATCTCTAGCCTAAGTGCCACCATGGTGTGCACGCTGTCACTTTCACACACATGGGGAGAGCAGAGATCTATTAAAGCACTTGAGTAGCAAGGTAGATCTATAGATTACAAGCTCATGATCACAATATGATCATGCATAGAGAGAGAGATGAACACATAGCTACTGTAACATCCCAAAACTTCAATCCAAGTTTATCAAGATCAACTCATCCAAAAATGGGGTTAACAAAAACTTTTCCAAATTTAAAATGAAAGCATTCATATGTGTGCATTTAAAATAAGAGTTGGTTTGAATTGCCATGATTGAGTGATTATTTGCTTCTAAAATGTTTCTTAGGTGATTTAAACATCATCTACATCATTCCCAAACTTTTCCTAAAGAAAATCAAATCAAAAAGAATTAAAATGAAGGAATGGTCATTTGGACAAATTTAACTCTCATGCCTACTTTGGCTATTCCTAGTACTCAATTCTTAACAGAAACAATTCTTGATCTTTACACCCCTTGCTAGTACACATAATGAGGTACCAAGGCCCACCTTTTGATCTACTAAAAACCTCCTGTAAACTATTTTAAATGACAGTTTAAAATTGAATCTAATGCATATGCATAGATCACCCCTATTTCAAAAACCATCTAATTGAGCACCATTTTCAAAACCCTTGCAACCAGAGACTACCTAGCACTAGTGGAGATCACCCAAAAATTTTGAACTCAAAATTCAAACTTTGGTCTCTTGCGGCCATTTCATCGAACAGGTGGCAGACACAGATCAAACAATTGTCAAAACACTATAGTGTGCAGTGCTTCTTGTCACCATTTGGGCCTAACTCGGTCCCCTTGTCCCCCCAGCTCAAACCCCGGCCCTAGCTCTCTCTCCCTCTCCCCTAGCTGCTCCAAAGGTTGCCAAGACGCCATGCGCCAGGTCGACCATGGACAGCTCGCACAAAGCCGCCCCGCGCTCTCCTTCGCCCGCTGGCAGACAGGCGCCATCACACCGCACCGCCTCGACCAGCCCCCGACCAAAATCAAGCGGAGGACAAGCCCCAGTTGCTCGCGCCCACGCCTCTGTCCGCCATGCCGATCACCCCGGAGCGCCGCGTCCGCCAGAGCAGCACCGGCCTCGCCAAGCCCTGGCCTTGCGTGGCGGCACTCACAGCAGGCCCAGTACCTCGCCAGACACGCCCGTATGCCGCCGCTCGACCCATAGCCGCCGCATTTCATGTCGAGCACCTGCGGCCACGTGCGATCTTGAGCTCCGACCAATAGAGATAGCCCCTGCTGCGCCATCAAGCCATAGAGGATCGCCAGAGACCGCCACCCTACCGCCTCGCCCATGCCCTTAGCTCATTGCGCCGCCACGTCGAGCTCTGCCCATGCCACTCTGCACCCTTCGCTCGCCTATATAAGGAGGCCTCCCCAGCAAGCTCTCTTCACACCATTCTCATCCCTACCTCCCACTCTCACTCCCCACATCCAGCCGGAGCCGCTCGAGCACCAGGATGCCGGAATTGTAGCAGGAGCCGCCGCCTTGGGAGGAGAAGGGCGTCGTTGATCCAGGCCATCCCAGGAAGCGCCGCTTGTACCAGGAGAACCGCCGTCGTCTTCCACTTCGTTCGCCCGCCTCACCGACCCCACTGGAGCCCCGGTACGCCCCCACTGCACCCTCACCGACCGCGCTAGGGTTAGCTCCCGTCGTGTCCTGTTCCGACGAGGACGATAGCTGTGAGCCATCGATCTACCCTCTAATCGCACGGCCACCTTTCATCCATACCCCTTCGGTACCCCCCTGTTCCACTGACGGGTGGGGCCCTCGCTTAAGCCAGCCCGCGACGCTGCGCGGAGCGCAGTGGGCCGGCCCATTTCCTTTCCCGCGCAAGCCCGTAGATTCAAATCTAGGTTTTTCTTTTTAGTTAGAATATAGTTTCTCCTAATAAAAATAAGAAGACAGAAGCTTTTGCAACTTGAAACATTTTTATAAAATCAACCAAGTTAGCTTTTGAGTTGATTACAACTCTCAAAAATCACATTTCATCATATCTATCCAAATATGTAATAATATT
Organism: Avena insularis; assembly: GCA_023614405.1. Taxonomy (NCBI): domain Eukaryota; kingdom Viridiplantae; phylum Streptophyta; class Magnoliopsida; order Poales; family Poaceae; genus Avena; species Avena insularis. Next base: position 360,380,860 of record CM042689.1, on the reverse strand, counting down.
AAGGTTTACAGGCAGTGACTTTGGACTAGTACCAAAATAATGCTATATAGGCATTTCTAGTCACTTTAAATCATTAAATAATAAACTTAAACCAAAGTAATATTGATCCAACCTTTAAATCTCATTCCCACATGTTAGAATATGTGGTGAGGACATGTGTCCACATGATCCCATATTTTGGTGGTGAATATTAAATTGTAGTTAATTTTTCAATGAGTAGAAATTACTTTTCCAAAATAAAAAGGTTGAAACTATTGAATTAAAACTTATGATGTTGGGATGATAATAGATCATCAATTGTATGGTTTAGAATACTACTTAGCCTAAGTTAAGTATTGTTTGGTGATTGTGCACTCCCTATGTATTTATAGACGATAGTACCGACCAAGCCTTCGAGGAGGAGGAGTTCTACCAAGAAGAAGAAGAAAACTTCAACCACTGCACCAACCAACGCAAGCTATTAGTGGCAAGCTAACCCTTGCAAACAGGCTTTAGTAAGCTATTGTAGCAAGCTAGAATAAAACTAGATGGTTTAGTAAAGATGCCTTAAGCATACTTTGATCACACCCCCTTAGTCTACACAAAGTTCTTTAATTAATTTTGAAGGTAGCATAAAGAGTATAAAACTTGACCTACTCAGGAACCTTTAGATGTCATTCTATGGCATGAGATTGATCCCACCTTTCCACCTTAGTGAACACTCTTAACCTAGTGTTTTAGAATAGATCAAACTTGAGTCACTTTAGATGGGAACACTTGGTGAAAATGAGTTATGAAAACCTTGGAATGATGAGTCATTCTATTGAGATGTTTTGACATGTGTTGAGAAACACAATTGGTTTATGATGATGAAAATGATGAGGCATGAGCCTTAACCCTTTTATAAAACTGATGGTTGGATTCGGATGCGATACCATTCCAAATTTACCGTACAACCACATTACCTGAATTGGGTAAGGCTTAGCTGGAAATTTATATGCATTAGTATTAGTTCCCTCACGGGAGAGGTTTGAGCTGAGGCTACCTCTCAATGATGTCCACCTATCGATTGCCCAAGATGACCGATAGTCATGGTTGGGAGGCCATGCTCATAGGAGAGGTGCTTGTACTAGGGTGTGTAAAGGGAAGGTTATGTTTGATTATCTGCATACCAAGTATGATGATTCAGGTTATCCACGACGGATGTATCGAATCTTGTGGTGAAAGTGTACCACCTCTGCAGTGTCAAACTATTGAATAGCCGTCCGTGGTTATGGACAGTTGGAATGGCCATACTGTTTCGTTGTCAGATGTTTTCTAAATAACTTGAAAGGAATGATGAACTTTGACTTGACCACAACAGGGTTGTGTAGATGATAATAGCTTCCCAACTTAAGTGATTCTAGAACTTTAATTTATCTTTTCTTGCTTCAGAACTCAGCTTAGGTTACAAACTTAACTTGATAGTTATTCTTTCAATTCAGCACTTTAACTTAGAATCATAAACCTTGCTAGTAGTAGTTTGCGAGTACTTAAAGAGTACTCATGGCTTTTGTCCCTGGCTATTATCATGGCCAGACTATGAAGGAGATTATCAAGATGATGGTCAGCAGGACGGCTATGATAACTAGGACTATCTGCCTTCGTCAGCATTGCCTATGCCCCTGGAGATGGACCCCACCGCTACGCTATCGTTTAATTCCGCTGCTTGTTGTATTAAAGACTGGATCATGAGATCCTTATTTGTGTAAAACCTTATGTATGGTTTGTAATGGATGATGTACTGTGATATCCAATCCGTTATGTCTCACAAAAATGGTAATCCTCGGATTGCGAGGTATGGCATAACGGGCATCTGGGATTAAAAATCCGGGTGTTGACAGCTACCGGTAGAACCCTTAGCCTCGAGAGAGAACTACTCCCTCCTCATCATCGGAATCAGCAATGGTGATGGAGATGGTGGTGGAGATCGATGGAGATGACTCCGGGGGCACTTCCCCATCCCGGCAGGGTGCCGAAACAGAGACTTTCTGTCCCGCGAATCTCCCCTTCGGTGGCGGCGGTGATGCGGAACTTTTCGTGGATTTCTGATTGACGATTTAGGGTTTTGGTATCGGGAGGCTCTTATAGGCGAAGGAGGCAAGGTCGGTGGCCGGCCAGGGGGGCCACACCATGCCCTGGCGCGGCCTGGGCTAGCCCTTGCCAAGGAGGGTGTGGCCACCCTGTGGCCCCCTTCCGTCTCGTCTTCTGGCTCCGTGAATCTTCCGGAAAAATATGAACTTTGGCTTTTGTCCCGTCCAATTCCGAGAATATTCATTTTCTGACTTCCTGGAACCAAAAACAGCAGAAAATAGGCAACTGACACTGTGGCATCTTGTTAATAGGTTAGTCCAAGAAATCATATGAAAAGTACTCCAAAGTTGGAACAAAACATAAGAAAGTAGATAAAACCAAGCATGGAACATCAAAAATTATAGATACATTTGCAATGTATCAACATCACCAAGCTTAACTCCTGCTCGTCCTCGAGTAGGTAAGTGATAAAAAAGAAAGAATAATTTTTTAGGTGACATGCACCATCAAAGACTTGATCAAAGTATTTGTAAAACATTCGAAGCTAGGATCATAGTACTTCAATCATAACATGAAAGACAAAGTTCTAGCAATAAGACAAAGAAACTATGTTGCAACATGAAAAGGCACAAACAAAAGATTCATGAATAACAATGCTTTGCAAGACGTTTGTTTGTTTCACATAAAGAAAACATAGCATAATAGCATTCAGCTTGTCCCTCATAGAGTAGAAAATATAAATGCATAGGACACCTTCAAAGTTCATAAGAGTGACTAGATACAATAGTTTAAAACAAGCAATATCAAGTTATGGATCAGTCAACTAGTCTTGGGGCAATGCACATAGAACTAAGAATGGCCACTATGCTCTCAAAGTAAGTGCATAAAGATAGAAGGTGGAGACTAAATATAATGGTGGAAGAAGGGCCTTCATCGAAGGAAGTAGGGATTCAGGTTTCCTAAAGAGCTTCCAAAAATTATGGTACTTATAGCTTTCAGCTCTCATTGCCCCTATCATAAGCATCTTGAAGTGATTAAGGTTAAAGTGAACAAACTATGGTGTACATGCTTGACAAAGTATAAGTTAGAAATCTCATGTCCCTTGAATACGAGGGCCGCTCCTCATGCTACTCAAGTTTAGTCACCGGTAAGTTCTTGTCATCGTAAGTACATGTGTATCATAGAGAACCGCCAACGGGCTACCCATTGCCCGATGATACGGAAGAATCCCCATATCAAAATGACAAGGCAAGCAGACAACGAGCCTCTCAGCAATCTTCTTATTTACCATGGGAATATGGTGCTTTTTTCTCTCTTTCCTCTTTTCTCATATTTTTTTCTTTTTCTCTTTTTTCTCAATATCTGACTCTTCTTTTATAAGAAGAATGCTTCATAGACAGCTCATTATGGTTACCTACAGGTTTCCACCATGACAGAATGGATTGGACCAGCGGCCCAGGCGTTTCTCTAACACATATACATAACTCCATGGACTTACAAGCTCCCCTTTCATTTCACACCGACGACATCCATAGACAAAAGAGCATGATATCAACTAGGTACAAAGTACAAGTGCAATGTTGAAAGCATTCCCCATGACAGCATGGTTCTTCTAATCCCCAACAAATAAGTGCAAGCATATACAACATAGACGACACAATGGTTCAAGTTTATTAAGGGCAAGAAAAGTAAAGTGTGCCATCAAGTTCGTGAGAGCTTTAATCACTAGTTTTCTCATAACAAGTTTAATTCGGAAGGTAAACACAAGCATGAATATACTTGGAATAGCTTAAGCTAGTAGGTAGGTATGGTGGACTCTTTAGAATAACTTAGTTTAGGGAGTTGGATGCATGAGTGGAACTCATACTTTCTTGTGGAGGCTAGCAAAAGACTAGGAGCGACAAACTAAGAGAGCAATAATGGCCATAATCATGCAGAGCGACAAAACATCATTGATCAAAGCATAAAGTGATACTACAAGTTGAAAACTAAAGGATCATAAAGGCTATGGTGACTTGAGATAGTCATAACATGGTGTGAGCATGTGCCAAGTCAACCCAAATAAAATATCAAAGGAGAATACCACTATACTATGCTTTAATATGCTAAAACAACGCATGATTCATCCAAGGCACATTAAGCAATCTCAACTGTTTATAACAAGTCATGCTATAGCAAATAATACTAAGGCTAAAGCCAAAACAATATCAAGCATGGCATGACAGAGCATAGGCCACAGTCAAAAACGAGCTCTTTTTACCACACAAGCATGAACTTTCCTACTCTTTTCCAAACCAAACCAAACTATTTGAAAACCAATGTATGAAAGAAGACGCTCCAAGAACAACACAACTGTGCATGAAACAATAAAAATGAAGCGTTTGGAAGAAGCCTGGGATTTTTATTGATGAAGAAGGGGATGCCTTGGGCATCCCCAAGCTTTGACGCTTGTACTTCTTGGATATTTCTTGGGGTGACACACGTGGCATCCCCAAGCTTGAGTTTTAGTCCATCCTTCATCTCATTACTCATTCCTTCCATACACCTGAAATTTTTCCTTCACACAATCTTTATTAGCAACATTAGTGCACTCAAGATAAATAAGTCTTAAGGTTCAGTTCTAACACCAAATAAACTTACATTAGAACACTAGATACTGAAGCACTTCCCTCAAAAAGGTCAATTCCCCAAAAGAACTCAAAAAGGAACCAACAAGAAGCAAATGCAGAAAATGGCAGAAATCTGTCAAAACAGACTAGCAGGTAAAGACGAATTTTTTTGAAGACCTTCTGTTGCTCAAATCAAAAAGTGTTGAACTAACGAAAGTTAGATAACAACCTGGGGAAGAAGCAAAAAAATTCAAGCCTCAAAAAGACGTTCAGAGATTTTACACGAATTTTTATTGTGAAACACAGAAATCTGTTTCGGGACAGCAACTTTCTCAATCATTACTTCTCTCTCATTAGAGGTTACTCTTGGCATAAAAAGCAAATAAAAAGGATAGGGAGCGGTTATTACTGAAGTAATAACTTCCAAGACTCATCTAAAACTTTTGGGTTATCTCCCAATAAGTACTTTTCTTTACCGCCTTTAAGTTAGGCATGATAGTTTGAGAAGATGCTCACATAACAAATATGAATTGAAGTAAAAGAGAGCATCAAGAAGCAAATTCAAAAACATGTAAGTCTAACCCACTTCCTATGCATAGGAATCTTGTAAAGAAACAAGTCATAAAAGCACAAAGCAACAAGCATAGTAAAGCAAAACAAGTGCAACTTCAAAAATTTCAACATAAAGAGGGGAAAGTTAATGTTGTTGAGATACATAAAACCATGTTTCCCTCTCTCATAATAACTTTCAGTAGCATCATGAATAAAATTAACAATATAACTACCACATAAAACATTCTTGTCATGAGCCACATGCATAAAATAATTAATACTCTCCACATAAACATAGTCATTCTTATTAATTATAGTGGGAGCAAATTCAACAAAATAGCTATCATTATTATTCTCATCATCATAATCATCAAATATAGGAGGCATATTGTAATCATAATTAATTTTCTCCTCAATAGTAGGTGGACTGAAAATATCATATTCATCATTATAATCATCATATATTGGAGGCATAGTATCATCAAAGTAAATTTTCTCCTCCGTGCTTGGGGGACTAAAAATATCATGTTCATCAAAACCAGCTTCCCCAAGCTAAGACTTTTCCATAGCATTAGCAATAATGGTGTCCAAAGAATTCATACTAACAACATTGTTATTAGCATGCAAATAAAGTTCCATAGGTTTTTTAATTTTCTCTTCAAATACTTCATGTCCTAACTCAAGATAAATACTATAAAGCTCTCTAATTTTTTTGTTGTTTTCCATTAAGCCTAACTAGTGAAAACAAGAAACAAAAAGACAAAATTGTAGAATCTAAAGGAAATACCTTCGACCACTCACACCGGAGGATGTGAGTACCTTTTACCTTACCTCCTCGGCAACGGTGCCAGAAAATAGGTGTTTGCCGTGGGAGGTTCTTCTTATTTAATCCTCCGGTGTGAATACCTTTTACCTTACCTCCCCGGCAACGGCGCCAGAAAATAGCTTGATGTCTACGCACTTCTATTCTTGTAGACATTTGTTGGGCCTCCAAGTGCAGAGGTTTGTAGAACAGCAGCAACTTTTCTCTTAAGTGGATCACCCAAGGTTTATCGAACTCAGGGGGGAAGTGGTCAAAGGTATCCCCTCTCAAGCAACCCTTCAATCAAGATACAAGAAGTCTCTTGTGTCCCCAACACACCCAATACACTTGTCAGGTGTATAGGTGCACTAGTTCGGCGAAGAGATAGTGAAATACAAGTGGTATACATAATTATAAGTGGTAACAGTGATAGAAAATAACTTGATGGCATGGAAAAGACTAAAGTAAAACTGAAATAAAGAAGGAAGCAAGCAAACATGTAACAGATCTAGTAGCAAACGGTGTTTCAATGTTTATAAACAAGGCCTAGGGATCATACTTTCACTAGTGAACACTCTCATATAAATATCTCATCTTCATGATACTACGCTGAACTACTCTCCGGTTGGACACTCTAATCCATGGTAGGGCTATAACAGCACACCTCAAAGTAAGCCTTTCCCATCTAGATAACCCCACACTGTCACCTTGAGCTCTAGATGGTTCAAACAAACACCACAATTTCATAAAGATATCCAACTCCAAATATAACTCATAACAAGTATTTGAAATCTCTAGCCTAAGTGCCACCATGGTGTGCACGTTGTCACTTTCACACACATGGGGAGAGCAGAGATCTATTAAAGCACTTGAGTAGCAAGGTAGATCTATAGATTACAAGCTCATGATCACAATATGATCATGCATAGAGAGAGAGATGAACACATAGCTACTGGTAGAACCCTTAGCCTCGAGAGAGAACTACTCCCTCCTCATCATGGGACTCAGCAATGGTGATGGAGATGGTGGTGGAGATCGATGGAGATGACTCCGGGGGCACTTCCCCGTCCCGGCAGGGTGCTGGAATAGAGACTTTCTGTCCCCCGAATCTCCCCTTCGGTGGCGGCGGCGATGCGGAACTTTTCGTGGATTTCTGATTGACGATTTAGGGTTTTGGTATCGGGAGGCTCTTATAGACGAAGGAGGCAAGGTCGGTGGCCGGCCAGGGGGCCCACACCATGCCCTAGTGCGGCCTGGGCTGGCCTGCGCCAAGGGAGGGTGTGGCCACCCTCCGTCTCGTCTTCTGGCTCTGTGAGTCTTCCGGAAAAATATGAACTTTGGCTTTTGTCCCGTCCAATTCCGAGAATATTCATTTTCTGACTTCCTGGAACCAAAAATAGCAGAAAACAGGCAACTAGCACTGTGGCATCTTGTTAATAGGTTAGTCCAAGAAATCAAATGAAAAGTACTCCAAAGTTGGAACAAAACATAAGAAAGTAGATAAAACCAAGCATGGAACATCAAAAATTATAGATACATTTGCAATGTAACAGTCACCTTCTTGCGAATATGGTCGATGGTGCGATTCTTCTTTGCACGTTGACAGCAAAGTGACTAATGATCCTTGACTAGCAGTGAGAAAGTCTGGGCCTTCTGGGCGGCAATGGCAAGGTTGTGGTTGGCAAACTCTCTAGCATTGTCCAATTCCTTCTGTATGTCGTACAGCAGGAAGTCAAGGTTCTCCACTTGACGCTTCAACTCCGGGTGACTTGGCATCTCCAGAGGCATTCCCATAGAGTCACGCCTTGCATAGTGAGAAAAGCGGGTTCCTTGGATCAGGTTGACATTCTGTGCACAGAGACGAGCAAGAGCTTCATGCATTGCCTTGGCTAATCCATCTAGCCAATTGTTCTCTCTCACGGAGAATTGAATCTTCTCAAACATTGGTGCCTCTAACTTGCCTCGAAGATCAGCAACTACTAGCCATTGTAAATCTCCTCCTGGTGGACCATTGAGTTGAGCTCCAAAGAATTCCGGATGAGGATGCTCCAAATACTCAGACAGTGCATCAAGATCCCTCTCGAAGATCAGTTGGCCTCCCTTGCCCAACTGGTAGAACTTACAGTACTGAACTTCCATCTATAAGAATTTAGGATGAGAAAGTTAGTGAAGTGATCAAGTGTGTCAAAATTTTATGTAATAATGTAAGAATTTTTCAGGAACATGTATTTTTTTGAGAGAAAGAATCCCAAGGGTAAGAAAGGAAATAGGTTTTCATAAATACTCACTTCTTTGTTTTTGAAACTAAGTTTTTGTTCGGACGTCCATTCTAACTAGGGTCTCCTATGGTCAAGATGGCTCTGATACCAAATTGTCAACACCCGGATTTTTAATCCCAGATGCCTGTTATGCCACACATCACAATCCTAGTTAGGGGCGACGTGTGCTGGCCTGTCGGGGATGGCGCTCTAGCGTGCGCTGGCACGGCACAGAGGCTCAGTGTAGGGGTGCTCTATGGTGGTCCAGGGGCTAGTTGCGCTTGGGGACGAGACAGGGAGTGCGGTAGGGTTGGGCGGAGCTAGTGGCGGTGTTGGATTGGCATGGCGTGGTCTGTGGTGCGTTGCCCACGCTCGGCCGGCGGTGACCAAGAACGGGCGGCATGACACTGCTGCTCTAGGCCAGTTAGTAGCTTAGTTAGGGGATGGTTAGAGTTAGGGTAGACAAGGGTACCAAATGAAGCCCATTTACTCGACAATGGATTGATCACTAAATAGTGTTAGTTAGGCAGAGAATTGTGCATGCCACCTGTTCGACACAATGGCCGCATGAAATAAACTTTAAAATTTTGAAATAATTTTGGTGGAGTTGTTGGTCTTATGCTTGAGCATCTCTGGTTGCTGGGATTTGTCAAGTTGAAGTCATTTGCATGGTTTTTGAAAAAGTGGGATCTAGACATATGAAATGGATTCCATTTTCAATTGCCATTTTAAATTAGGGTTTAAATGTTTTTGCAAGATCACAAGGTGGGCCTTGGTACATCTTTACTTGTACTAGCAAGGGGTGCAAAGATCCATAATTGTTTCTGTTTGAATTTGAGTGCTAGGAACACCTAAAGTGGCTTAGTTGATTAAAATGGCAAAAGTGACCATTTCCATTTATTAATTCTATTTGATTTATTTTTGCTTGGATTTTGCTTGGGAATGATCTGGATGATGTGACATTCATCTTATAATCATTTTACAACCATTAGAACAAACAATCATGGCAATTCAAAACAATTCCTATTTAATGCAACACACATATGCATGCTTAAATATTTAAATGAGAAAAAGTTTTTGTTAACCCTAAATTGGGTGATTTGGATCTTGATAACTTGGATTAAAGTTTTGGGATGTTACAATCCACTTGTCCTAACAAGATTGTTATCTAATGTACTAATACTACTAGCTTTCTCATAGCTCCTCAATTACTAGTTCAACTCTTGGGTTTTGGGTACTGCTTCTAGTTAACTCATGAGTGAGTTATCTCCTCCAACATCAAATGGTTTGATCTCCACTAAGGATCACATTCCATTGATGATGGCACACTCTACCATAACTAGTTACTTCTTCTTATTAACTTACTTAAGGTCTTTGGAAGGTCAACACAATAGGTCAAAGGCTATGAGTCAATAAGTTCTAGGTCAAGAATTGATGACACACATAGATGATCAACAGACACTAGGACTTGGTTAAATAGGATTGTCATCTATTAACATGACACTAAGGGTATGTGATGGATGATCTTGGTTTGACTTTCCTTTCTACTCTATTTGTAATAAGAGTAAATGTTTAGAAACTACCATGATTCTCATGGTAGGAACAAATATAGCAAACAAGTATGTCAAGATTTAATTATAGAGTTTCTTTACTTAAGTGATATGCTTAACTTAGTATTCAGGGTTTGTGGTAGACAATACCTTGATATCATCTTTAGAACCTTAAGTATTCATCTTTGAGTTTTGGTATGGAATACCATGTAATGATCTCAAGAAGATCAAGTACTCCTTATTAAGTAGTCTGTTGTGACTTAGTTTTATTACATTTGATCTACCCTTAGGTCAAATTATATTACCCAAAGATAAAGTTTTAGCAAAGGTCATATTGAAACTTATCGCAGTTAACTTGATGATCTACTTTAGTTCCACCAAGCTAAGAGAAGCTTCAATCACTTTGACAAGTTTTATTTAAAAGATCGAAAATTATCCGGATTTTCTATGCATGAATGCAATGAACACACCTGTGTTCAGCTTATTTCTAAGCTCTAATGTTGGGCATCTAGAAATATGATATGTTGGGCTTGTTAACGGTAAGTATCTCATATGGTGTTTTGTCCAAGATCTTGCGAAGATAAAGCCGGTTTGATGAGTGACAAGCAGTGGAGATAACTTCAACCCAGAAATTGTATGGTGAATTGAATTCATCCAACATAGACCTTGCCATGTCCATTAAAGTCTGGTTTTTTCCTCTTGGCTACAGCATTTTGTTTGAGGGGTGTACGCAACAAAATATAGGCGCCTTATCCCCTCTTTGCTTAGGAATTCATTTAGAGTGTAGTTCTTGAACTCAGAGCCGTTGTCGCTTCTAATTGCCAATATTGGAACATTGTGTTGATGCTGAACCTCATTAGCAAAGTCGATGACTGTTTGTTGGGTCTCACTTTTTAGCTTGAAGAAGTATACCCATGTGTATCTTGAGTAATCATCAACTATGACAATGCAATATTTCTTCCTACCAAGGCTTGCATGAGATAGAGGACCAAAGAGATCCAAATGAAGGAGCTCCAAGATCCTCTTTGATGAAATAATAGTTTTCCTCTTGTGGGGAGAGTCGTGCATCTTTCCTTCAACACATGCCCTGCAAACACGATCTTTGGCAAAAGAAACATTGTCTTTTAGTCCAAGGACGTGGCCACCCTTGTGAAGACTTTGCAAAGTTCTCATGTTGACGTGAGCTAGATGGCGATGCCATAACCAGCCCGTGTTGGCCTTTCCGAATAAGCACATCGGACCCGCTATGGTTTTCCCCGAAAAGTCCACCACATACAGGTCATTTTTGACGTACCCAACAAAAGCGACCTTTAGAGACTTACTCCACAAGAGTACCACTAAATCACCATCAATAAAAACTGCAAAGCCCGTCTTATTAATTCACAGACAGAAAGTAAATTGTAACTGAGGGTCTCAACAAGAATGACGTCCACGAGAGAAATATTTGTGGGCAACCACAACCTAGTCAAGACCCAATACCTCAGATTTTCACTTATCACCATAGGAGACGATTATTTTATCATGGTTTGGCCTCATCTCGTGATGATCTCCTTGATTCCGGTCATATGGCTTACACCCGCTATCTAGCACCCATTTGGATCCACCAGAAGCATAGCCTTGTAGGAGAATTACTTCTTGGTTTTAGGTACCCATTTTTCAATGGGTCCTCTCATGTTAGTAACAAGGGTATTTGGAACCCAAATAGACCAAGAAATATAATTATCAAAAGGACCAACATAAGTAGCATAGACATCACCATAGTAATCACAAAACAACTCATAATTAGGATTATTAGACCGTGCAAAACCAATATAGTTAGTTTTGTCCTTTGTGATGTTCTTTCCAATGGTGCTTGTCTTTGCTTGAGCAATTTTTCCTTTATTATTATTGTTCTTCTTGTTCTTAGGATTTCAGACATAACCAAGTCCCTCCTTTCCATTATTCATCCTTTGCTTGCTAAGGAATTCATCTAGATCTTCCTTACCTTTGGAAGTGGATGCCTTGCAAGCCCCTCTTTCAACGTAGCATTTTCTTCATGTGAAACTGTTGATGTAGAAGTGCTTGGAGTATCATACTTGGTCAATCAAATTTGGAGCTGATCATGAGACTCATTAAGAATGGAGTATTCATTCTCCAAAGCCTTGTGGGCAATGTCAAGTGTCTCCAATTTCTCGGAGAGTCTAGCATGAGTAGCCCCAAATTCAATATTCTCCCTTTTTTAGTTTCTTTGCTTTGGCAATATCATTATCATGTTCCTTGACTAGCTTGGTCACAAATTCATCATGTATCTCCTATATAGACTTAAGTCTCTCCTCTAGTGAGACTTGAGCCTCTTCTTCTTCTAGAGCATTCTTTAAGGATGCAATCTCCATTGCATCATCTCTTTCAATTTTGCCATGTTCTTTGATAAGCTTTTTGCTTTGAGCAACTTGGTCCATGAGTGCCTCAAAATGCACTTTGTATTCACCTTGCAAGTTAGTGATGAAATAATCCAATGCAATAATTTCCTCCTTAACCTTAAGACTAGTAGAATCATCCATATCAATATTCATTATAGTCTTAGGGAAAGAAGTGGTGGAAGATGATACCTCGGAACCTCTTGCCATAAGAAAAGTGACGTTCTTGTTGCTCACATTTTCATTAGGTGAATCGAAGAGTGAAGTCGGTGTAGATGTGGTGGCTATGGCAGCCACCTCTCGTGAGCTATCATCATCTTCTTCATCTTCACTCCTAGATGAGTACTCCTCTTGAGCTACCAAGACAATCTTTGGTTGCTTCTTGTAAGGACATTTTTCTTCACAAATTGCTTCTTTTGAGGTGCCTTTGACATTTCTTTGAGGATGAGACTAGCTCCATTATCTTCTCTATTTTGATACGGACATTCGGCCACGAAGTGTAGTCGATCTCCACAATTGAAGCATGTTCTTAGTTTAGGACCATTTCCCTTTTTCCATTCTTGCGTTCATTTTCAGATTTGGCTTTGGCAGGGTCCTTCCAAAAGTTTCTAGCATAAAGGCTATGTACTCACCATGTGCCCTCTTGGCATCCTTGGGACAGTCCATAGCTTCAAAGTCATCATCATCTTGTTCAACAACATTTGCCTTTAAGGCCACATTTACCCCCTTTTGCATTCCAATGGCTCGAGCACGAGCGTCTTCGGCATTCTTGGTGGACACTTTGAAGGCTACCATTTCTTTCATGACCTCATTGGAAGTCATTTGATGGTAATTGTGTCTACCTTGAAGGCTCTTCAAATCAGTAGGCTCAAAAGGCATAAGAGCACTAACATACTTTCTATTGATCCAAGTGTCATCAACGTGGGTAGCACCATGATTTCTAAATGTGGTGGCCATTGGCTTGAGTCTTCTATACATATCTTCGTGATCCTCGCCCTCCATCATTGCGGTGACCCAGCATACCACTGCATGATGTAGTACACTATAGTCGTTGACATAACACCAATGAAACACCGTTCACTAGTATTACATCCCTCGGAGTGGTACAACAGAAACATAGCAGGTCCAACACATGACTATAGATTACAACTTGAATTTTTATAAAAGATCCAGAGAACACTGTAGGTCAAAGAGAGGGAAAGAAATTCTTACAAAGAAGAACCAGAAATAATAACTCAGAACTATCTGGTAACTAAGACTAGCATCTAAACTATTTGGCTTGCATTGCTGCTATTGCAATCCTCTACGGAAATAGGTTTTATGGCTAGAGAATCTACTACTATCTAAATTAACACTTTCTCTTCACTTCAGCTGATGTATATGTTGACTTCATTGACTTGATTGAAGAACTTGAGTTGTTGATGATGGTTTCTTGAGCAGAAATTGATGTTGACGTCGTCTTCAACGGCTTAAAACCTAGCAAGGGTTAAGAAGGTACGGTTGAGTATGAGCATACTCAACAAGTTCACTAAAAAGGAGTGTATGATGCACTATCTCTATAGCCATAGACCATAGGTCATAGGCATTGCAGGTTTTTCGTAAACATTTCTTCAAAGGTTGCTTTTATTCTAAAAACTATGTCCGACAGCCTTCACAGGTTGACAAGAACTTCATGGAGTTCCTTTCCTATCGCGTTTGTAGCTCCTTCCTGGAACAGGGAGTAACATGTCACAATTCTTACACTCTACAGAGGTGCGTCACTTTTCTAAAGAATTCCTTACCTCATGATACAAAGAGGTAGACATGGGTCTTATCATGGTTGGGTATGATCTTGGTTAAGGCTTCTAAAGAATCCTTACCTCAATACCTCACCAAGGTTATATCTAGATAAGGAATTCCTTTCCTAAATATATTCTCTATATCTCCCTTATCTTATTCACAAATATCACATCTTCCTGAATAAGACAATCATCTGACTCCACCATATCCATCATCATATGATGACATGGTCATGCCATTTCAACATTACTCCATTCTTACTCCTAGTATATAACTCCTCTTAATTAACTACCATTGATACACTTATCAATGTAGCTACTGCTAACTCCATCTACTAACTCCCTTAACTTCATCTTGCAACTGCTTCCAAGGTTTGCAAGACTACAATCCTTACTATACATACAAAGGATATAAATCCTTTTAAATAGGTATAGTACTACTCCCATAAAACCAGTTGTCCTTATATTAACTTGGTTAAGCTACTATGCCTCTAACTACTCCATTCAACTCATCAAATACTTCACCATGTTATAGCTTGACTTCTAATGATCAAGCTAGATGATTCAGCTTACTAGGACTTGCCTAACTTGGTATATTCATAACTCTTCTTCAACACCTAATCATCTATTCTCATGTGACTTGAGAATAATGACCACCATCCTTTGATCATGCAAAGCTTAGGCTTCTCATTGTCTGATCAAGATCTATACTCAACTAAGTGGTAAACTTGTATTAGTGTTTCTATAGACTTATCTTGTTAAACAAGCTTATTCTAAGTCTATATCCACTTGTCCTAACAAGATTGTTATCTAATGTACTAATACTACTAGCTTTCTCATAGCTCCTCAATTACTAGCTCAACTCTTGGGTTTTGGGTACTGCTTCTAGTTAACTCATGAGTGAGTTATCTCCTCCAACATCAAATGGTTTGATCTCCACTAAGGATCACATTCCATTGATGATGGCACACTCTACCATAACTAGTTACTTCTTCTTATTAACTTACTTAAGGTCTTTGGAAGGTCAACACAATAGGTCAAAGTCTATGAGTCAATAAGTTCTAGGTCAAGAATTGATCACACACATAGATGATCATCAGACACTAGGACTTGGTTAAATAGGATTGTCATCTATTAACATGACACTAAGGGTATGTGATGGATGGTCTTGGTTTGACTTTCCTTTCTACTCTATTTGTAATAAGAGTAAATATTTAGAAACTACCATGATTCTCATGGTAGGAACAAATATAGCAAACAAGTATATCAAGATTTAATTATAGAGTTTCTTTACTTAAGTGATATGCTTAACTTAGTATTCAGGGTTTGTGGTAACAATACCTTGATATCATCTTTAGAACCTTAAGTATTCATCTTTGAGTTTTGGTATGGAATACCATGTAATGATCTCAAGAAGATCAAGTACTCCTTATTAAGTAGTGTGTTGTGACTTAGTTTTATTACATTTGATCTACCCTTAGGTCAAATTATATTACCCAAAGATAAAGTTTTAGCAAAGGTCATATTGAAACTTATCGTAGTCAACTTGATGATCTACCTCAGTTCCACCAAGCTAAGAGAAGCTTCAATCACTTTGACAAGTTTTATTTAAAAGCGCGAAAATTATCCGGATTTTCTATGCATGAATGCAATGCACACACTGTGTTCAGCTTATTTCTAAGCTCTAATGCTGGGACGTTACAATCATATAAAAACCTTCAGGTTGGTTACTCAGTGCATCTTACCTATTCCTTCTCATGCTTTCATTCCCAATGAAGAGTTTGGTGAGGGATCCCAATCTTCCTTAGCAGTGCTGAGATGTTCTATGTGGGGCATGTCCTTGGGACCCACACCAAGCTGAATCATGTGTAAAGCCATTGCATTGAGTTGGTTGTCCATAACTTCTCTTCTTGTAAAATTGGTGGAATCTCCAATGTGGAGTCCTTCTTCAATGATCCTCCAAAGCTCAATAGACAAACTGCACACATGAGATTTGATTAAGAATTGCCATTGATTAAATGAAGATGTAGTAAGCTTGGGTGGATCACCCCTATTGTTTATATGAGGGTGAGGGATTGGTGGGTCGGGAGAATATAAGTGAGAGACCTCACTATAGTCCTCCTTACCACTTCCCTTTTTGGAGGAGGATCCATTATTTTTATCACCTACCACCTTGTCTTCCTTGGAGTTAGCATTAGCTTTGTCCTTGGAGAGAGGAGTGGTAGACTCAGAGGTAGATGGAGGTGGGGCTGTAGATGGAGAGAGACGAGCAATAATTTGATGCATCTCTTCCATTTTGGCCTATATGGATTTCAACAAGGCTGTTTCCAATGTCTTGAGATCATCCATAGTTATCTTGTCCACAGCCTCACTCCCATCTCCCTTAGTGCCCATAATCTCTTAGGAGGTAAAGCCCAAATAAAAGAGATGAGGCTCTGATACCAATTGAAATGGATTGTATGGGCACCTAGAGGGGGGTGGATAGGTGATACTTCAAATTTTAGTTCTTTTTCAATTTTAGGCTTGACACAAATGTAAATTATCTAGATATACAATTACGAGAATTTCCCTATATGCCAACCTAACTACTAAGCGTGTAAAAAGGAGCAAGGAAACCGTAGTGGAGCACGCGGAGACACGGGGATTTGTTTGACCATAGTTCGTTCCTTGTTAAGGTAAGTACATTTGCGTTGGAGGGGTGGGTGGTTCTAAGACCACCACGCCACAATAGGCCTCACCCTACTCTCCGATGGATCTTGCCACCAAAGGCCTGATCCAACTTTCCACTATTGGTACCCTTCGAGGTGGGAACCAGTGCCTTTACAACGCTAGCGGGGCACACATCCACAACCGAATTGGAGGCTCCGGTGATGACAACAAGCTACCACAAGAACAAGGATTATCAAATAATCAAAACTAGGATCTAGATATTTGCAAGAAATACTAGATCAAGAATCCCCCAAGTGAATGGAGGGGAAGTTGAGCGCTTGATTGGTGTTGATGAAGATCGAGTCCTCCTCCTTCAATTCCCCAAATATCAAAGCCTTTGGGTGGGTGAGCATGGAGATCTCACTTGGAACTTGAAGAATAGGTCTAAGCTTTTTTGAATGAATCAAGAGTTCTGGCAGGAGGGATTGATGGGGAATAAATACCCCTGCCTCACTCGGCCGTTGGAGACTTTGGGGGACGGATTATCTGGCCCAAGTGGGTGCCAAATTATCCGGCCAGGGCAAAACTCCACCCCGAAAACGGATTTTTCGGGGGGAAATCCGCCACCTTACTGTATGACGCGCCTTGACCGCCTTTGAAAAACTTCCTACAGGGGCAGATTATCCGTCCCCCTTTGGGGCGGATTATCCGGCCTGGGCAAAAACTCCAGCCCTGGCCGAACAATCCGAAGAATAATCCGCTCCCCATACTGCATGACGCGCCTTGCCCACCTTTGACGATTGAGCTAGGCCGGATTATCCGGCCCTTGGCAGAGGCAGATAATCCGCCCCCCAACAATTGTTTTGGGCTGATTATCATATGAACAATTATCTGCAACACTTACCACACATGAGATGATCCATGGTATTGTTATCTAACACATAAAACACTAGAGATCATGAAATGTTCTTTCAACTAATCCCCTAGCCGACATCTTTACTCTCAAGGCGGTGAAGCCCAAAAAGAAACACTAGGCTCTGATACTAATTGAAAGAACACAAATGCCGCCTAGAGAGGGGGTGAATAGGCGGTTTAAAACTTTTACGAGATGGGCTTAACAAAGGTGGAATAAAACTAGCGTTTACTTTATCAAGCACAAAACCTATATAAACTACAGCTCACCTATGTGTACCAACAACTTATGCTAAGCAATACAAGCAACTATGTGATAGCAAGATATAAGACTTCAAGCACGAAGGCTATCACAAAGTAAAGTGCATAAGTAAATATCTTGGGTATAAAGATAACCGAGGCAAGCGGAGACGATGATTTATTACCGAGTTCCTCCCATAAAGGGAGTACGTCTAGTTGGAGGGGTGGGCGGTACTAAGACCGCCACGCCACAAAAAGGCCTCACCCTATTCTCCTGTGAATCTCGTCACAAGAGACCTGTTTCACTTCTTCACTATCGGTGCACTTGTCGGTGGCAATCAGTAACCTCTCACATAGATTGGAGCACTTCTCCACAACTCAATTGGAGGCTCCCAACAAACAAGCTCGGAGAAAGCTCCACAACTTAATTGGAGGCCTCAAGTAATCTACAAACCTGTAAAACAACTAAACCGTCTAGGGTTCCAAGAATCCAAGAGTAAAAATCTTCTCACCTTTCACCTTATCGAATCCTCAACGAGAACTCAAACCGATGCACCAAATGCAATGGCAAGAACACAAGAAGTGCTCAAGTCCTTCTCTCCCAAATTCCACCAAAGCTACAAAAGCAAGTGGGAGAATAAGAGAGGAAGAACACAAGAGGAAATCCACAAAAGAAACCCCAAGATGTCCTCCTCACATAGAGGAGAGATGGATTGGTGGATTTGTAGATCTAGATCCCCCTTTCAAATCCCCCAAAAAGATTCAAGAAATATGGGAGGGATTGAGAGTATTTGCAAGCTCTTGAAGGTTAAAACAATGGAGGAGAGAGAGAATGCAACCAACCAGTCTAAGGAGGAAGAAGGGGTCTATTTATACCCCTCCCCAATGAAATATGACCGTTTGGGACCTCCTAGGCCAGATAATCTGCCCCTCCCCCGGATATTCCGGGTTCCCCGGGACAAAATATGGCTAAGGACTTCGCGGCGCGACCCTCTGTATAGGAGGCGGATATTTGGGCCGGATATTCTGTCTGATAATCCATCCGTCCGAAAACTGGCAGAAACAGTAAAACAGAAACCATCATAAGTTTTACATCCGGACTCTGATTTTGATGATCTTGGGCTCGTTTCGAAGATAGTAACGAGCTCTAAAAGATCATGCAGGGAACCATCATAGTCCAGCAAGGGAGGATAGAACCAAATGATAAAAGGTTTAACCTATCTATAAAAGACAAACCGGTAAAACCTCCAATATCGGAAACATAATAGAGAATGCATATGAAATCCATTTCTGATGAACTTGATCTTGTCATGGAGATTGACACAATCTCTAAATCCTCTCATGGATAAGAACCAAATAATAACCAAGAAATATAATGCCAATTATGCAAAGGTTTGAGCTCTCACCGAGGGATATGATCAAGTTACTCACTCTAGAGCCCCTCTTGATAGTACGGTTATCTATCATATAAACCGGTCTCCCCAACTAACACCACAAGATCGGTAAGAAAGAAACCCTATCAAGACCATACCTTTACCTTGTGCACATTCCACATGATCTTGATTATGACGATCTTCTACACCCCAAGATGGAGCACCTTTCTTGATTGCGCTAGCTTGGTGAAGACTTGGAATTTTCTCCCCCATACTCCACTATGGAAGAGCCTCTATTTTAGGCATATCTTCACATATCCATGATCACCATAAGAATGGCAAGCTTCAAGCATATGATCTTTTCGAGATGGCTCATCTTGAACTTGCACTTTATTTCTTCTCTCTTTATTATGTTGGTGTCTTGAAGGTACACAAGAGATATCACTCCATCTTATTTTTCAAGACACACTTGCTATAGGCCCAACTCTCACTTGACCAATCTCCGGGTCACTCTTGAAACCTTGGTCAACACTTTATCTTCTTCACTTTCAATCTTGAAGCTAACATATGGTTCAAGCATTGTGTATGAAGTAAAACTCAACATAAACATAAGTCTATAAAAATTGTCATTAATTACCAAAACCACACTTGGGGCACACATGCTCTTTCAAACCGGACTATGCATGTGTGTGCGTGTGCGTGTGTGGGTGTGTGGGTGTGTGTGGGTGTGGATACCATGGAGGTGTCATCGGTTCAGTACATGGATCTCGAAGGTCAAGATCTATTATCGTTTAAACCGTTGCAAGCGATCGACTACATCACCCACGATCTCTAGATCGTTAACACTCGTGTTCTTCGAGGGTAAGTAGATTAATCTATTATACTTGTTAGTTGCATCTAGTAGATTAGAACTTGTGGAGTTTTCTCTTGTTATTTCGTAGGAATTTTCTATTTTCCATGCAACGAAACCATAAAAAACTAGGGAGGGGGACTTATAAGGTGTCAAAAGAATTGGTCCTAAAACGTTTTGGTCTTACATGGAGGAATGGAGGTAGTAAGGTAGTACTAGCTATCGTCCATGTGGGGTTTGCTCATTATATACCACACACAGTTGCAACTTATTATTAAGCATCTCGAAAAGTTCTTTTTTGCCCCCGAGCTCCAGTGTTCCCTGCATATTTAAAAAAATCACTCTATTTATAAGTTTTAGAAAATTGTGAAAAATATCTAAAAAGTAGCTAACGATGTATCCCACAAAAGTGCAAAATCTCAATTCAAAATGTTTTGTATTCTGAGCTACACAACAATAACAAAGTTCGTTTTTTATATTTGAAATCATGAGATCTACAGTTTTGTAATTTGTGTGTAGCTTAGAATACACATTATTTTTAATTGATATTTTGCATCTTTTTGTATACATCACTTCGCTACATCCCAATTTATTTTCATAATTTTTTGGAACTCGAAAATACGATTTTAGATTTTTTTAAATAGGGTCGCTGGTGCCCGTGTGCACCAAATCTCCACTCTGAGCACCTCCGTTTTTCTTCTTTCATATAAATGTTTCAGTGGTAAAATCATAAGAAAACACTATGAACTTGTCTCTTGCATCCAAGTAAATTCATTAGGATTATCATATGGGAAAACACCCAATACTTAGAACGCTCAGAAGCATTGCAAGAAATCAAACCAATCATCATATCCTTGGTGTGCATCAAGCAATCTGCTAGTCTAAGAGGTGCACAATTAGTGATTAGTTTGCAAAATCAACAGGGTATACTACGGGAATTAGTGTGCAACTAAGTCTGAATTCGCGAGGTGTAACAAAATTTAGAACTATTAAATGTGAGTTGGATAGACAATCCAGATTGTCTAAACCACTACAAGTCTACAACATAGTGACCTATGACAAAGACACATAAACTCAACCGAAATGCGTCCAGATCAGAGACTTGAAATGAATAGGATGCACCTGCCAAAATAAAAAGTCCTCCAACACATATCATTGTGATCCAACGGCTACAGAGCGCACAGTAAAATATGCCTGTTTGGAAACTTGGAGCATGCCAGAGCTGCATTCCGGTAAAGAGCGTATAAATAAAGAAAAAAACAGAAACATGAATTCTAAATGTCACAAAGCAGAAGTAATCCAACACCAGGTTCAGTGCTTAAAATTTCACAGCACACACAGATAAATATTTCATCTACACTGCTAGAAATATCTCAGAAATATTAGTACTAGGTTATATCTACAAGATACTGTGAAATGCATTCACCACCTAAAACACCGATAGTTCATCTTAATTAGCTAACTTGGCACCAGGAAACCCAGGACATCGTAGGCCTTCACATTGGATTCATAACCTGCTGACTTCCATCTACAATAACAAGTGATTCCCCAAGTATCCTTTGTGCCTCCTCTCTCCTCCTGAAATAAATAGAAAGAAAATATTTATCAAGACTGTTGCAATAATAGCAATGTTAAAAGAACCTTACTTGTTACAAGATCTAAACAAACATACACATGATACCATATAAAGTGCCGGTTCACAAATACAACAGTGGAAAAACAATTTTGCTGAACAGCATGTGCTCTCTACAAAGCAATCAATTTATTTTAACTGACTCGTTGAACTGCAGGCCTGCAGCAGCAAGTTATAGCTGAGAGCAACTTTTGCTCTCCCAAACTGCAGCAGCAAGCTATAGCCCGAGCTTTCTCTAATCAGACTTGCAGTCAGTGGTACGAGCAACAAAATGCTAATATAATAGAAACCACAAGCGTGTCAGTGGTTAAGAATATAGTGGTTGTAATATATGGATGATAGAACAACATGATTATAGAATATCATGACTTTTAACACAATATATTTCCCCTTGAGTCATTGAAATAATTACAAATGTACATATATAGTACTTCCTCCGATCCAAATTAATGTTCTCAGATTTGGCTAGATTCGAATGTATCTAGCACTAAATCTTGACTAGATACATTTGAATCTAGACAAATCTGAGAACATTAATATGGATTAATATGGATCGGAGGGAGTACAACATATTCAGTGACCAGCTAATTTAATCAGGCTTATGATAATACTCTTGTATTCTGTAAGTACTGACACACGAGCTAGATTTCAACCTTGTCTCTCCCAAACTGTAGCAGCAAGCTATATCCCAAGCTTTTTTTTTCCAGAAAACGCAAAAAGCTTTGCGTTTCGATTCATTGATAGAAAAAAGGAGTTTGATTTACAAGCCTAAGAAAAGGC
This sequence comes from Avena insularis, assembly GCA_023614405.1. Lineage (NCBI taxonomy): Eukaryota > Viridiplantae > Streptophyta > Magnoliopsida > Poales > Poaceae > Avena > Avena insularis. The sequence goes on along the minus strand of CM042689.1, from coordinate 360,358,426 downwards.
CAAAACACCCATATATACAACACAACCAACACTCGAAACAAGACTACGGCTAACGTCGAAATCCGTCAAGTGCTTCTCCAGGACGTCACAGAGCGATCTCCTCCGCCAAACAAAACCCTTGCCGATGAAAGTCGCACTGCTTGTGCATCGTCGATATCGCTAGGAGCATGCCATTCGTAGCGGAGATGGGTCCCACCTGGATCCCGCGAGCCATCCAGACTCAGCCCAGATCCGGGGTACGCCGCCGACGCAATGGCTACCTCCCTGCAACCTCGACAGACTTACTAGCATGCAATCTTCACCGACCCGCCATCAACCACAGAGGCCAGCCCACCACTGGTCATCCGGAGGCTTGCTTGCACCGTCCGAGGATCCCCGTCACGCAAGCCATCCGCAATACCACTCGAGAGGCCGACACTCCAACTGCACTAAGACGCCGCATGAGACCAACACCGAAGACCATGACGATGAGCAGCGACTCGTACCAAGGAATCAGGCTTCCAAGACGACGCCACCATGGAGGGTACGACGTCGAAGACGCCGCCGTCGCCCGATCTAGCAAGCCAAATCTGGGGTTTTCACCCGGAACCTGACACCCTAGGCGAGGGAGGTGCCGGAGCTTCTCGATGACGCCTCAACAAGACGCGATACCCACAGGCGTCGTCGTCACCGGCCCAAAGGCAGGGCTTTCGCCCGAGGCTTGGTACCTCGCACCCGTGACCGAGCACCCTTTCCTCACATGGAGCCCTCGCGCTAGCCCTAGGAGGAGTCACCGGCAGTTTTGCGCACAGCCACCTCAGAGAAGCATCGCCCGCCACCCAACACCGCCACCCCCACTGCCGGCATCAGAGAGCGCCTCGAGCCGCCACACCAAGAAGGCATTGGGCTCCACTCGACCTGGCCAGAGCAGCATCATCCCTGCGCTCGGGGCCGGGGAGGACGGCCAAGGGGAAGTGGGGTGGGGGGGGGGGGCGCCCGGCCGCCATCGCCGTTGCCAGCAACGTCACCCAGGCGACCCAACCTGCGCAGAGCAGAGCTCACGCACACACCCAGCGCAGGGGCCAGCAGGCTGGGGCCCGCACAACCCAAATCGAGCCCGAATGGGCCCAGATCTGGGCCGGCCAGCCCGCACCGCCTGCTGCCGCCTCTCTGCCTCCACCACGGCCGCTGTCGAGGACCACCGTCCTGGCCTCCACCAGTCGGCCTATAGCCCCAGGGGGGCGCCGCCAGACCAGTTCCGGCCGCCGCCGCTTGCCGGAGGAAGGGGGAGGGAGCCACGCCGTCCCACCCGCGGCGAGGCCCGGCCGCCACGCGCCCTCCCAGGCCCGCGCGCTATATCCCAAGCTTTCTCTAATCAGACTTGCAGTCAGTGGTACGAGCAACGAAATGCTAATATTATTGAAACCACAAGCGTGTCACTGGTCAAGAATATAGTGGTCGTAATATATGGATGATAGAACAACATGATTATAGAATAGCATGACTTTTAACATAATATATTTCCCCTTGAGTCATTGAAATAATTACAAATGTACAGATATAGTACAACATATTCAGTGACCAGCTAATCTAATCAAGCTTATGATAATACTCTTGTATTTCTGTAAGTATTGACACACGAGCTAGATTTCAACCTCGTGTCTCCCAAACTGCAGCAGCAAGCTATAGCCCAAGCTTTCTCTAATCAGACTTGCAGTCAGTGGTACGAGCAACAAAATGCTAATATTATAGAAACGACAAGCGTGTCATTGGTTAAGAATATAGTGGTTGTAATATATGGATGATAGAACAAAATGATTATAGAATAGCATGACTTTTAACACAATAAATTTCCCCTTGAGTCATTGAAATAATTACAAATGTACAGATATAGTACAAAATATTCAGTGACCAGCTAATCTAATCAAGCTTATGATAATACTCTTGTATTCTGTAAGAAGTACTGACACACGAGCACGAGCTAGATTTCAACCTTGTCTATAAATAATGTCCAGTGAAAGATCATCAGAATGGTGATTTAGCGGCCCACTCAAGCTGAAGAAAGATCAGTTACTCACTGTTTTATATCCTCAATTGCTTTCTTACGGCGCTGTATCTGGTTCTCAAGAAGGTGAATCAATGTCGCCCTTGCCTAACAGAAATTCCAAAATGAATTATGCTAGTGAATTGTAGAAATATAAATCCACTGCATGAAATAAGAACTGTGGCTCATACCTGGTGTGGTCGCACGGAATTAAGAAGATGGTGCAAGTTCTTGAAAATGAGCGAAATATCTTCGACCCTGCGAGCATACTGAGATGGCCTCTCCACTAGAATATCTGCTAACCAAGATATGGAGTTGAAGCTCTCTGTTGAGTGTCCTTAGCTCCTTCTTGAAATCTGAAGGTCAATCAGTTTTGCAAATAGCCAGCCCGTTAAATCAAATAAGTTAAACAACTTTTCTGTGTTCAAAGTAACTATATAAGCAAAATCACTTTGATTCATCCCAATTGCAAGTGGATGGCACCCATAATCATTTAACTGATCACGATGTAACCATTAGAAATATATACAAATCAGTAGACAACCAAATACGTGTTGACAGGACCAATCGACACGCACCGATATCTGGGCCCTTCGGATAGAGCTGTCGAACACCTTGATCCTCCAGACTTGGGAGCACCACATCTGTCTAGAGAGGCAAGCCACAGAGTCAGATTTTAGATTAGAAATGACACACTGCAGAGAAGAATGTGACAAGCAACATACTGTGTAGGTAGCGCCAAAAAGTTGGTACGCTCCATCGATCGGCTGTGGGGGTTCCAGTGCAGACGAGGGGTCTTGCTCGAAATCCTTGTACAGCCGGTAAAACGGAGGGGGCGGAGGATACGCTGACGACGACGCCATTGCCATCTCGCCCTAATTATTCTGCGCACAAGGGACCAAGATGGGAATAGAGTTACGTTTGAATCAGTTATTGCAGGTTTGGAAATGTGGCATCTCAAGGAGAAGCAAACTGTAATGCAGTTTATTTGTTGCACTTGCTATCGATAACACTTAGGTGTTAACCTATAAGAGAAGGAAGTTGAGAACTAGGCGCTGGCCTGGTGGCTGATACTCCGGGTGTGGAGGCCAGCCCGCCCGGGTTCGAGTCCCAGCATTGGCAGACTTTCGAGTCGCTGCCGAGGCATGAATAAACCGGGTGTCTCACCTACCTAACAACGTATAACCAAGGGAGGGATCATTCCCCCGTTGGCAACGTTTTTTTATAAGAGAAGGAAGTTCACTATTAGAATCCATAACAATCATTGACACAACTACAGTGGATATGGTTCCAAATTCCAAACACATTGTTCCAATATATGCATTTACTGTCACTAGGGACGCGGGGAACATATTTAGATGGCATAACTGCCAGAAATACAGTGGGTATGGTTCAAAATTCCACCATGATTCTTCTGATATGTTCATTTAATATCATTAGGGGCCCATAAAACATACTACCGTTTCCATGGGATATCTTCGAAAAAAAACACCACCAACAAACTGGTTTGCTTCCAAATCACAGGAGAAGAGTCCGAGCAGAAATCATCAGAGCAGAGCACAGCGGAGGAAGGTAGTGCGCTCGTACTCAAACAAAAAAACCTAGGTGGTTCTTTCAATGGAGTAATGGGGCCACAGATCAAAGGAGAAGCTCTAGGGTTCAGTTCGCACGCACCTTCGGAAGGACGAGCTCCCCGCCGGCGGTGGCGCTTGCTCCTTGGTCCACGCACGCGAAGCGCCGGGACCCTGAGACGACGGTGGAATAGAGATTTTGGCAGCAGCGACAGACGAGGCTATCTGGGGCGGCGGCTAGTACGGCTTGGGCTAGAGGTCTGCGCAATTATATGCACAAGGCCACAGCCATGGACAGTGGAGTGCTGCAGCGCCGCGCTGGCTCGACCTTCTCCTGACCGATCCGCCGGTCGCCTCCACTAGTTGTGCTTCCACATCGAGGGCTCGAAGTTTTTTTTAGGTGTTGCTTAGTTGCGCTTCTGCATCGAGGGCTCGAAGTTCTCTTTTATGCTTTGTTTGGATGCACAGAATTGAATTTAGGAAATGAATTAGGTGTGAATTCCAATCCTGCCTGGAAATTTCTCGTAGCATTTTTAAGGCTCGAGTCTGATGCAGAGCCCTCCAAACCATGTAGAACATAGGGAAATTTCATGTTCCAATAAACCACACCTAGCATGTTAGTGGTGATATCTTGCTTTCTGTTTCTATACCTCCCCTTGTCAACAACATTAACAAACACAGGAATATGATACCCATCTAGTGCTCCAAGTGCATTGTTAAACCACTTCCATTTGTAATCATTAGGAGGGTTGACAGAAGGATCACGAAGCTTGATTAACTCCCCAGTTAGAGATAGGATGGCTGATAACACGATTGAGAAGTTCCTACCGATAGTCTCTATAGACCGCTGATAAGTGCTACCCGACATTCTCATTTTAATTCCATGCCCAACAACTTGTAGGAACATAGCAAGATTTTCTTTTATTGTCACAACCGTGCTATCTTTGGGACAACACTTCTCACGCAACATAGCACAAAGATCATGAAAGTTTCTTTTAGTTAAGCGTAGCTTATCATAGCAAGTTGTCTCGGACCCATCATACAAGATTTGTTTCAATATATACTTCCTATATGCTATATGCAACCTTCTCCTCATCATCACCGAAGCATCCTAGATGCCTCGATGCCCTCTGCGTACTAAGATAAGCTAGAGCAAGACATGACATCTTGAAATAGGTTTGTTTGGATGCACAGAATTGAATTCAGGTGGAAATTCCAAATCCTGCCTAGAAAGGAAATGGCTGCCAATTTGAATTCTATGGTTTGGGTGGCTTGGAATTTGTTGTTGGAATCAGATGGTGGTACCGAATTCCAAATCTTGTTTAGATGTACAGACCATGGAATTGGATGTTTTCTTACTTTTGGATAATATATAATTATATACCCGTAAAAACAACAATGGAACTATATGTTACAGGTACATCTATTCCAAAGTACACATATGCCTCTCCTGATATGTCATTTGTTTTACCATTACCATCTTGATCTTCTCCAAGTATCGAAATGGTGAGGAACTATACTTTGTCACTAGAATTTGTTCATGCTAGTTGAATTGAAGCTTTGGTGGTTCCCTGATCTACTTCCATACCAAGGATAAAAATACTTTGAATTGAAGCTTTGGTGGTTCATGCGATAGGCAAATGGAACCTGGCTAAAAATACTAACACAACGGAACCTGGCAACCTGCAGAGTAAGCTCTGTACAATGAAAATAATAATTTGGTCCAATACACAAACGCATCAAGCTGCAGAGTATGTGAACGATGTAACCTTGAGGATTGGACGGTGGCTAGGGATGTAAATGGACAGCTCGCTGGACAGAGTATGCAAATCAGTCTTCGCTACTGCTGCTGCTGCGTAAATGTCAGCAAGATCGAACTCTCCAGATCAGTTGACGGAATATTTGGCCCACAGAGGCGTCGCCGTTCACAAGTCCGCCGCCGCCGCCGTTCACAAGTCCGCCGCCGTTCACAACGATTTAGGGTTCGGAGGGCGGGGGAGGGGGCGGCCCGGGGGAGATGGAACGGAGGGGCGGCCATGGAGGAGATGGAAGGGAGGGGCGGCCATGGACGGGGCTCGCTGGGAAGGAGCGTTACCTGCGCCGCCGCCGCCGGTGTCCAGGTCGCGCGCGAGGGAGGACTGCAGTGAGCGAGGGACGAGCGTACCGCGGGAGGTGCTATCCACCGCCGCGTTTGCGGCTCAAGCCTCAAGGGCGTCACGCCGCCTGAAGAAAAGTTCGGACGGGCCGACCCAACAACCTGGAAATCTTCGCCATTGAAAAAACGATTCTGCTATAGGCCCGTAGCGGCGAAGCTAAAATTAAGCTACGTTCCTGTAGATTCCCTAAAGAAAAAGCTACTTTCCTGTACTTGACATCCTCAAAAAACAAAATATATGTAGCTGTACGTGACAGAACCCAGTACATTTGGGAATAAAAGGTAGCACTGTCCATTTTTCTCAAAATAATATTTTTATTTTTGTTTAAAATGTTCTCGGTTTTCAAAAAGGATGGAAATTAAACAAGGTTATCGAATTAAGGAAACATGTTCATAATTTTGAGAAAATGTTTGCCGATTTAAAAATGGTAACTTCAATAAATGTTCATTGAATCTAAAAAAGGTTCACGAAATTAGAAGTTCACAGATTTAAAAAGGTTCAGGAATTTGAAAAAATATAAAACAGTTCACAAATATCAAAAAAGTTCACAAATTTAGAAGTTCACAGATTTGAAAAGTGGACCTTTTTAGTCATGAACCTTTTCAAAGAACCATGAACATTTTTAAAAACCATAAACATTTAAAAAAAATCCATTTTTGAAAATTCATGAACCAAATTTTAAAATGTTGAACAATTTTTCAATGTAGTGAAAAATATTTCCAAATCATTAACCAACTTTTAGAATCATGAAGAGATTTTCAAAATGTCATGAACAATTTTCAAAATCATGAACCAATTTTCAAAAAATCCTTGAACAATTTTTCAAATTCACTAACATAATTTTTAGAATCCATAAACAATTTTATAACTACATATAACAAATTTTAATATGATAGTACCACACAAAAAAAAGAACTCTGTAAATATTTTTTTAATATAAAGGAACATAAAAGAGAAAATGAGAAATGAAAGAAAAAAGAAACATAGAAGAAAGCAAGTACGATGAACCATAGATAGCAGAGGGAGAACGAAAACACTGAATAAATTATCAGGAATGTAGGTCTCGTAAAGGAAATAAGATAAAAAAAAGGTGAAATAGCCTCGCAGCGGAAAGATGGGACAGGCCCAAGTGGGACAAGGAGATACGCGGAGCACTGACTGGGCTACGCGGTGTGAGTCGTTTCCATCGCGTTGTAACATCCCAAAGAATATGACAGGAAAATGGTCAATGTAGAAATTGTGCATTGCATCTCACCCATCTTAAAATTGAGGGGAGAAACTGAACTTTTTGTGTTTTAAGGTTAAGTACATGAAACTTAAGTCTAGTGTTGAGTTTCATTCAAGTCAATACTAGGATTTGAAACTCAAATTTCAAAGATAATTTGATTGTGAGTCATTTCAAATCAAAAACAATTCACCTTAAAACAAGTGCTCATAATCATACACACACTCATGGACAAGAAGATTATAATTAGCTCAAATTCAAACCATTGATTTCAAAATGGAAGTTTGAACTAGTCAAACGTGAAATCAAGTACAAAAACTATAAGAATATTGTAGAAATAAAAGTTAACATAAGAAATATTCAAAGACATGTTTATTCATATTGCAATGGATAGAAGTTTGAGTATTACAAGGAGCTAAAAAGAAAATTCCAAAAGAAGAAAACCTAGAAAATAAAGTCTAACCACATCTCTGTCTTCTCCATATCTTCTTTATCTCAACTTCGATCTAGATTCTTATCTTGAACTTGTTGAAACCCGCAAACAAAACAAAAGAACACCAAAGAAACTAACATTAGGTTAAAATGTTGGATTCACCTGAGGTGGATCCATTCAATATGGAATCCATAGAAGAATATCATGAACTAGTCATGATATCCTAGACCTATGAAATAGACAAATGCCCATCAAGAAAGTATACAGGAACCGAAAGTAAGAACAGTATGAGCACCAAGAGTAGATGGATACCATAGGAGAGAACTGGCCCAACACAACACTAGTAGGCATAAGAATCACATTACCAGATCCTAACCTGGTAGCAAACCTAGATCAAATAGCAGATCCAAGCAGTAGTAGCAAGTAGATCATAAGGAAACAACTAGCAACAGTAGGATAGTAACTTGTATCACAATCAGTGTACCAAAGTTAGAAGATGCAAACCAATAGAATGATACAGTATTGTCTAGAGAATCACAACATATAGAGCATATAGTTCACATGTATGTCATCTAGGAATAGTAAAGTTCAACACTAGCGATGTGTCATGCCTTGGTTTTCGACACCGGGGATGGGTGCTCCCCTTTGTTAGTTCGGCCAGGGGCGCAACATCTAGCGATCTCGATCAATGAGCTAGACGCACACACACACATAGACACAGACACTAGTTTTTTACCCAAGTTCAGGTCCGCAATGTGTGGATCCCTACGTAGTGCAACTATCAACTATCTGGTGGATGATCACAATAACAATGGTTCCTTCCCAGGCAGGGACGGAGCCAGCTTCTCACCTTGAGGGGGGCAAACTGGACATGAGGGGGGCAGAGTTAACTAAATCAACAAGATATTAGGGTTCTAATGACTAGGGTTCTTCACAAAATTCCAACCATGGGGGTGGCTAAGCCCCCCTCGTCCCCCCTTGTCTCCGTCCCTGTTCCCAGGGAAGGCTCTAGGTAGAAAACTCTCTTTCTCTCTTGACCGACTTGGGCCTCCTTTTGTAAGGGCAATGGGACACCACAAGGGCCAGTCACCACGCGGAGTTGATACAGAGTGCATGCTCTCAACGTGGTTGTGCGCTCCTGCACCATATCGTGTGTCTCTTGCCACCTACACCAAGTAGACTTTCACGGGTGCTTGTCTGCCTGTCTAAATCTTGTGGGGCAGCTCTTTGGGCGCATGACCCCCGGGCACCCAACCGGGACCCCAGAGGCAATCCCGATCAGGACCTCACGAGCCGCATGGCTTGCATGGTTGCAACATGGCCCACTGTTTCCACCAGCGGGCGCGACATGGTTTGGTCGTGGTGTCAATATCCAGGGTGGGCCGGAAGAAGCGTGGCCAGAGGGCAGTCTGTCCCCTAGGTCAGGCATCGTCAGCCATCTGTCCCTCATCCCTCTCCGAGGCAGTCGTTGGCTCCTCGTCCCCGAGACTTGTACCCGGGGTATTCTTCCCAGGCGGGTGCTTCAAGCTCCCGGCACCACATCCCCGTGGAGCACCTGGTCTGAAGCCCGTCGAACCGCGAACCCCTGAAACCCGCGGAGCAGATAGTATCCCTCGAGTGAGGTGTCGCTCGTGCGGTATCCGGCAAATGGTGGCATCTCGCCCAAAGGGGCGACGGACCACAGCTTCTCCTGGGCCAGGCTAGTGTGGCCTCTCGGGGCTCAGCCTAGGAACGCGTGATGGTGATTCTAGTGTAGAGAGGATGGGATAGGTCCACTGCCTAGGTGATCTCAAAAGTTGCTCTAGGTAGTTAATGAGGGCTCCAAGGCCTTGGCCGGTAGTGCCCTTAATCCTAATTAAGTGGCTTGAAGGGGTGCCACCACTGGCCCAAAACATCTTTCTTTCTTATTCTTATTTTCTCGCAAAGCTATGGATGCCTCTCCGCTTGCTGATCACTCGCTGGTCCTAGGGAGGTTGCTTCTGCTAGCGTCGGAGGGTTGGATCCCTCTAGGCGGCAATAAGGCGGGTCGAGGGAGGTGAGGAGGTGGTCGCGGGAGGCGATGAGGCTCGCCGGCCCTGGAGTTGGATTGTTCTCCCCCAATGGTGGCACCTGGGGACTCGTGGCCGCACCTTGCCGTCTTTGAGTTTTACGTGAGTGTGCACCATGAGAATTCAGGGACATTGCACCTTCCCGACATGTTTGTGTGGTCCTTTGGTGAATGTCATCGCCCTCGCAAGCTGCTGCTCCAACCAGACGGCTGCTGCAACACCACCGGTGGACTCGTGTCTTCATCGATGATGGGGGGAGCATGTGCCTCGAGAGGGGTTGGACCCTCTTCTCCGAGACTCACTGCCTCAAAAGGGGAGAAATTCTAGTCTTCACTTTCAACGGAGCATTGGTGCTCTCCGTCGAGGTGTTCAGTAGCAACCAGCGTCGTGTCGAGTTCTTCCACGAAGAAGGGCTCTGATCCCACGAAGGACCCTGTCCTCGTGGATCGCCCAAGCCCCCTCGGAGAGAGAGAGGGTCGGACCTATGTAGAATATCAAAGCGAGTGGCGTGTAAAACTCTGAAAAGTGACTCTCACTTCTCTTAGCCATATCTTTGTACTTTTGTTTCTGAATAAAAGAAGGCACTTATCTGGTGTCCGCTAGCTCGTGTTGACATGCTTGTTCTTTCTTTATTGGATCAGTGGACTAGTGATGATGTGAAAGACATATTAATGCAACTCTCCATTAGTGGAAAACCTCGGGGTGAATGATCATGAAAATTGAGTGCGTGGAAAACCACTTCACTTTTACTTATCAATAGGGGAGGTCCTAGATACACTGCTTGTGTTATGGGACCTAGCTGGTGCACAAGGCTTTAGCATTTTTGCTCCTCTAGTAGGTCGACTACCATTGGAGACCAACTGCTAGCAAGCCCGGCTATGCCCACTGCTCTGATGGCGTCCATAAAGACAGTAGACATGACACGCGAGGTGATCCTGCCTGGACTCACCTGTTGCATAGCTAACTCGGCAACACACAACCTTATTCTGGAGCACCTTATAGGTAGAATTGCAAAGATGGTACTCATGCAAGTGCTCGATATTCCACGAGTTCTCCATGGGGATACCATCTTCAGTATCTATGTGGGCCGCTCTAGGCCTGGAGACTTGTACCACCCGGTAAGGGCCCTCCTACTTTGGTTACAAATTGTTGATGCCCTTCCTGGAGTGTTTTTATCAAAGGACCAAGTCAGCTTCTTCTATGGTTCGTGGTCGGTCCCAGCAGATGTGGTAGCAGCGCATGCTTTTCTGGTAGTGAGCCACACGCACAACAACTAGGTTCCAAACCTCTTCAAGAATGTTGATGTCAATGATTCTTCATTCCCCTGGGCGGCCTCTCCGTAATCTTGCATCCGAGGGGATCCGTGCTACAGTTCAGTGGGCAACACAGCTTCGGGTCCATAGACCAGGGAGAAAGGTGTGTCTCCCATGGCCCTGCTTGGGGTGGTCCATATTAACCAGTGGACGGCCGGGATATTCTCAATCTAGTTTCGTTCGCTGGTTTTGAGTTGATCGAAGGTCCGGGTTTTGAGCCCACATAGCACCTCTGCATTGAGGCACTCTACTTGCCCATTACTCCAGGGGGGCACCAAGACGAAGCAGATATTGGTGCAAAGGCTATTGCGGTAGGAGATGAAGGTGCTGCTGGTGAACTATGATCTTTTGTTGGTGAGATCCGGTTGGGTACGCAAAGCGGCATACGGTGGTCCGGCTAAATTTGATGGCAGACTGGGCCCATACTGGCTCCACCTCATGCCACTTGGTTAATTAGTCGATGGCAACGAGCAAGTATTGGTACCCTCCACCGCATATGGAAGGGGTCCAATAAAGTCGAACCCCTAGATGGTGAAAGGCCCTGATAGGGAATGGTTTGAAGAGCTTGAGCTGGTTGATGGGTGTCCTTGGCGTGGAACTGGAAGGCGTCATAGGTTCTGACCAAGTTCTCAGCGTCTGATAATGTCGTTGGCTAATAGAACCCTTGACAAAATGCCTTCCCCACCAAAGTTTGTGAGATGAGGTGACTCAAGCACTCCCCCTCATGGATTTCGGCAATGAGCTTGCACCCTTCTTCTTGAGAGATGTAGCGGAGCTTGACACCGGATTCACATTTCTGGCAGAGGTCTCCGTTCACCAGGGTGTACATCTTGGCTTGTCGGAACACTTTCTCGGTGTTGACACGGTCGGCGGGGAGCTCCTGGTCTTGGAGGTACCTTAGTACGTCTTTGGCCTAGGGTAGCCTAAGCGTATCCTCCGTTTGAACGACGTGTTTACCAGGAATGGTTCCTCAGTCTTCGTCCTTGGGGGCACATGGCTCCGAAACCATCGCTTCGCATACGGTGGTGGGCGTCAAGGGCTCGCCCCAGGGTATCTACATGGAGGGCCTGAGTAGCCGCTCCGATCCCCCGTCTTCGTTCCTGGGGGCACACGGCTCTACAACCATCGCTTCACATACGATGGTTGGCACCGAGGGCTCGCCCCGGGGTATCTGGACGGAGGGCCTAAGTAGCTGCTCCAATCCTATGTCCTTGTCCCCGGGGCACACGGCTCCACAACAATCACTTCACATACGATAGTTGACGCTGAGAGCTCACCCCCAGGGTATCTGGACATAGGGCCTGAGTAGCCGCTCCAATCCTCTATCTTCATCCCCGGGACACACGGCTCTGCAGCCATCATTTCATGTACGATGGTCGGCACCGAGAGCTCACCCTGGGGTATCTGGACGAAGGGCTTGAGTAGCCACTCCAATCCTCTATCTTTGTTCCCAGGGGCACACGAATTCGCAACCATCACTTCGCATACGATGGTCGGCATCGAGGGCTCACCCCGGGGTATTTGTATGAATGGCCTGAGTATCCGCTCCAATCCTCTGTCTTTGTCCCTGAGGGCACATGGCTCCGCGGTCATCACTTTGCATATAATGGTCGGAGCCTAGGTCTGGCCCAGGGTATATGGTCGGAGGGCATGAGTAGTCGCTTTGATTCTTTGTCTTTGTTCCCGGGGGCACATGGCTCCACAGCCATCGCTTCACATACGATGGTCGGTGCCGAGGGCTTACCCCGGGGTTCTATGCTTTCTTGTTCGTGGGGTATCTTGACGGAGGGCCTGAGTAGATACTCCACAAGGACTTCCGGGGGTACGCATCCCCGGGAAGACATGATCTTTGATAATTCACCAGCGACGGTGTTGGAGCCTTTGGGGACGTGCTCCATCTAGAGCCTGTCAAAGTGCTGCTCCAACTTTTTGACTTATTCAACATAGGGGGCCATCCGTGGGGAGTCATAGTCTTTGTTGATATGGTTGACAACCAACTGTGAATCCCCGCGAAGGCGCTTGATCCCCAAGTCATTCGTGATCCCGAGGGTAGCGAGTAGGCCTTCATACTCGTCACTGTTGTTGGTCGAATGCTCTCCATGATAGAGCATCTAGACCACGTACTTTAGTTGGTATCTGGTTAGCGACACCAAGATCACGCCAGCCCATGAGCCGTCGATGTAGTAAGAACCGTCGAAGTACATGGTCCAGTCGCATAGATCAATTCTCCCGACAAATGAGGAGGTAGTTTCATCCTCATCCTTTGATACATTGCAAATGTATCTATAATTTTTGATATTCCATGCTTGGTTTTATCTACTTTCTTATGTTTTGTCCACACTTTGGAGTACATTTCATATGATTTCTTGGACTAACCTATTAACAAGAGCCACAGTGCCAACTGCCTGTTTTCTGCTGTTTTTGGTTCCAGGAAGTCAGAAAATGAATATTCTCGGAATTGGACGGGACAAAAGCCAAAGTTATTATTTTACCGGGGGACACTTGGAGCCAGAATATGAGGCGGAGAAGGGCTAGAGGGCGGCCACACCACCTGGCTGCGTAGCTAGGCCTAGCCCGCACCAGGGGGTGGTGTGGCCATCCCAGGCACCCCCTCGGCCTCTCCTTCTGCCTATATATTGCCTCTGATATGGAAACCCTAAGTACCCGATCAAAATTCCACGAAAGAGTCTGTAGCCGCCGTCATCTCCATCCCTAGACCGGGAGGGATCTGAAGCTCTTCCCGGCACCCTATCGGAGAGGGGAATTCACCCTTGAGGCCTTCTTCATCACCATGCAAGCCTCTGGTGTGATGCGTGAGTAGTTCATCTCTGGACTACGGGTCCATGTAGTAGCTAGATGGCTGGTTCTCCTCCTTTGTGCTTTCATGTTTAGATCTTGTGAGCTCCGTTCATGATCAAGATCATCTATTTGTAATTTTGCATGTTGTGTTTGCGGAGATCCGATGGATATTGAGATGCTATTTCAAATTGATTATTGATTCTATCATGTCTTTGTTATTTGTGATCTTGCATGCTTTCTGTTGTTAGTAGCTATCTTGGCCAAGTAGATGCTAGCAACTCCAAGAGTTAGTATTTATGCTCAATAGTGGGTTCATGCCTCTGGTAATCTGGGGAAGTGACAGAAATCTCTAAGGTACTAGATGTGTTGTTGCTACTAGGGAGAAAACAACAATCCTTTGTTCACAGAACAATCGTATTGTTTACTTTACACGCAATTCGTAAAGCAATAATATGTTGCTTGCAACTTAATACTGGAGGGGGTTCGGATGATAACGTGAAGGTGGATTATTAGTCATAGATGCAGTTGGATGGCGGTCTATGTATAATGCTGTAATGCCCAATCGAATCTCAAAGGAGTCAAGATGAGTAGTATGTGCTTGTATGCTTTCTCGATGTTTGTCAATTGCCCCGCTGTAATTTGTTCACCCAACATGTTATCTATCTTAAGGAGACCCACCTCTAGTGAACTATGGACCCCGGTCCTTTCTTTTACTTTCAATCTACAATCAAACTGTTTACTGCTTTGTGTTTACTTTCTGCAAAATATTACTTCCTTCCATTCGATACGTTTAATCCATTGTTTTCAGCAAAACTGATGAGATTGACAACCTCATCGTAAGTTGGGGGCGAAGTTCTGTGGTTGTGTTATGCAGGTCTCCACGTTGCTGCTGGCACCGGTAGTGCGCCCTACCAATGTTCAGCTAGCTACACCTTTGGGGTGTTTCCTTGCTCCTACTGGATTGATAACCTTGGTTTCGTACTGAGGGAAAACTTGCTGCTGTGCTCATCATACCTTCCTCTTAGGGTTCCCCAACAAGCTCGATATATTTTGGGCCATCAAACTCTTTTTCTGGCACCGTTGCCGGGGAGTCAAGGACATCTTCACAAGGGGAGTCCCTCATAACCAATCTCTTTACTTTTTTATTTTTGTTTTGCTTAGTTTCTTTTTGCTTTGTTTGCTTGTTTCTTTATCAAAAACACAAAAAATAGTTTTACTAGCTTGCTTTCTTTATTAAAAACACAAAAAATTACTACTCTTGAAAACACTAAGTTGTGTGACTTCACTAGCACCAACAACAATGATTTTACGAGCACACCTATTGCTCCACCTGTTCCCGAAGCTACTTTCTTTGAGATAAAACCTGCTTTACTCAATCTTGTTATGAGAGAACAATTTTCTGGTATTGGTAATGAAGATGTTGCTGCCCATCTAAATAACTTTGTTGAACTTTGTGAGATGCAAAAGCATAGGGATATAGATGGAGATATTATTAAGCTTAAATTGTTTCCTTTCTCTTTGAGAGGAAGAGCTAAAGAATGGTTGAATTCCTTAACTAGGAATAGTATTGATTCTTGGACTAAGTGCAAAGATGCTTTTATTGGAAAATACTATCCTCCTGCTAAGATAATATCTATGAGAAGTGAAATAATGAAGTTTAAACAATCTGATAATGAACATGTTGCTCAAGCTTGGGAAAGAATGAAATCTTTGGTAAAGAATTGTCCCACTCATGGACTGACTGCTTGGATGATCATCCAAACCTTTTATGCAGGATTGAACTATTCTTTAAGGAACCTATTGGACTCTGCTGTTGGAGGTACCTTTATGACCATTACTTTGGGTGCTGCAACAAAGCTTCTGGATAATATGATGGTTAACTATTCTGAATGGCATACTGAAAGAGCTCCACAAGGCAAGAAGGTAAATTTTGTTGAGGAAACCTCCTCCTTGAGTGATAAGATTGATGTTATTATGACTATGCTTGTTAATGGTAAAGCCCATATTGATCCAAATAATGTTCCCTTAGCCTCTTTGGTTGCTCAAGAAGAGGAAGTTGATGTGAACTTTATAAGAAATAATAATTTTAGCAACAATGCCTATAGGAATAATTTTGGTAACAACAATTATAAGCCATATCCTCCCAACAATGGTAATGCTTATGGAAATTCCTACAACAACAATAGGAGTGCTCCCTCTGAACTTGAAGTTATGCTTAAGGACTTTACTAGTAAACAAACTGCTTTCAATAAAACTATTGAGGAAAAACTCTCTAATGCTGAAAGAAATATAGCATCTTTGGTTGAAGCTCAATCTTCTTTGAATAAAATGGCTGCTAAACCTGAAACTAATGATAATCCCTTTGCATCTACTAATGCTATACAAGTAAGAATTGATGAAAATGTTAGACTATTAGCTGAACTGCATGCTAAGTGGGAAAGAGAAGATGAAATTGCTAGAAACATTAGTGTTTCTACTATCACTACCACTAGTGTTGAGGCTAGTAATAGTTCTACTACTTTAGATGATAAATTTGATTTTGATCTTGATGGTTGCAACATCTCTGAAGTTATTAAGTTCCTACAAAATCTTGCTAAAAGTCCTAATTCTAGTGCTATGAACATGGCCTTTACAAAACACATTACTGATGCTCTCATAAAGATTAAAGAAGAAAAGATGAAACATAAAGCTTCTATTCCTATAAAACAAGAAGATGGTTGGGAACCCATCATTAATATGAAAGTGAATGATTTTGATTTCAAATCTTTATGTGATCTTGATAGTAGTGTTTCTATTATGCCTAGAAGGATTTATGATATGCTTGATTTGCCCCCACTTGAAGATTGTTATTTAAATGTCCCACTTGATGATAATGCTAAAAATAAACTCATGGGGAGTATTAATGATGTTCTTATTATGGTTAACAATGCCTATGTCCCCGTTGATTTCTATGTTTTGGATGTTGAATGCAATGCTTCTTGTCCTATTACTTTGGGAAGACCTTTTCTTAGAACTGTTGGTGCCATTATTGATATGAAAGAAGGCACCATTAAATATCAACTCCCACTCAAGAAAGATATAGAACACTTCCCTAAGAAGAGAGAGAAGATTTCTTTCGCCTCTCCTATGAAGACAAAATTTGCTCTTAATGTTTCTTCATTGGAGAACACTTGATTCTTTTTCTTGCTTCTTATGCCTAACTTAAAGGCGTTAAAGAAAAGTACTTATTAGGAGATAACCCAAAAGTTTTAGATGAGTCTTGAAAGTTATTACTTCTGTAATAACCGCTCCTTATCCTTTTTATTTGCTTTTTGTGCCAAGAGTAACCTCTAATGAGAGAGAAGTAATGATTGGGAAAGTTGCTGTCCTGAAACAGATTTCTGTGCTTCACCGTAAAAATTCGCGTAAAATCTCTGTACTTCCATTTGAGGCGTGAATTTTGGTACTTCTGCCCCAGGTTGTTATCTAACTTTCGTTAGTTCAACACTTTTTTATTTGAGCAACAGAAGGTCTTCGAAAAAATTCGTCTTTACCTGCTGGTCTATTTTGATAGATTTCTGCCATTTTCTGCATTTGCTTCTTGTTGGTTCCTCTTTGAGTTCTTTTGGGGAATTGAGCTTTTTGAGGGAAGTGCTACAGTAGCTTGTGTTTTAATGGAAGTTTTATTGGTGTTAGAACTGAACCTTAAAGACTTATTATCTTGAGTGCACTAATGTTGCTAATAAAGATTGTGTGAAGTTTTGTGTGAAGGAAAATTTCAGGTGTATGGAAGGAATGAGTAATGAGATGAAGGATGGACTAAAACTCAAGCTTGGGGATGCCACGTGTGTCACCCCAAGAAATATCCAAGAAGTACAAGCGTCAAAGCTTGGGGATGCCCAAGGCATCCCCTTCTTCATCAATAAAAATCCCAGGCTTCTTCCAAACGCTTCATTTTTATTGTTTCATGCACAGTTGTGTTGTTCTTGGAGCGTCTTCTTTTTCGTTTTCGTTTTGGTTTTTCATTTTCTTGGTTTTCTTAGTTTTCTGAATAAATTGATTGGGCCCCCTCTTTCATACATTGGTTTTCAAATAGTTTGGTTTGGTTTGGAAAAGAGTAGGAAAGTTCATGCTTGTGTGGTAAAAAGAGCTCGTTTTTGACTGTGGCCTATGCTCTGTCATGCCATGCTTGATATTGTTTTGGCTTTAGCCTTAGTATTCTTTGCTGTAGCATGACTTGTTATAAACAGTTGAGATTGCTTAATGTGCCTTGGATGAATCATGCGTTGTTTTAGCATATTAAAGCATAGTATAGTGGTATTCTCCTTTGATGTTTTATTTGGGTTGACTTGGCACATGCTCACACCATGTTATGACTATCTCAAGTCACCATAGACTTTATGATCCTTTAGTTTTCAACTTGTAGTATCACTTTATGCTTTGATCAATGATGTTTTGTCGCTCTGCATGATTATGGCCATTATTGCTCTCTTAGTTTGTCGCTCCCAGTCTTTTGCTAGCCTCCATAACCAAGTATGATTTCCACTCATGCATCCAACTCCCTAAACCGAGTTATTCCAAAGAGTCCACCATACCTACCTATTAGAATATTCTATTCCAAGTATATTCATGATTTTGTTTATCTTCCAAATTAAACTTGTTATGAGAAAACTAGTGATTAAAGCTCTCACGAACTTGATGGCACACTTTACTTTTTTGCATTTAATAAACCTGAACCTTTGGGTCCTTCTTTGTTGTGTATATGCTTGCGCTTTATAAGTTGAAATTAGTAGAACCATGTATCACAGGGAATGCTTTTAACATTGCACTTGTACTTTGTACCCCGTTGATATCATGTTCTTTTGCTTATGGATCCCAGCGGTGTGAAATAAAAGTGGAACTTGTAAGATCATGGAGTTTGTATGTGTGTTAGAGAAATGCAGGGCTAGCCTAATCCATGCCTAATCATGGTGGAAACTTGCAGCATCACCATAATGAGCACTCTATGAAGCATCCTCAATAAAAACCTATGCAAATAACAAATAAAAAGATCGCTGAGATGCTCATTGTCCGCTTGCCTTGTCATTTTGATTATGGGATAGCTCCTGTATCATGTGCAAGGGGTACCCAGTTGGCGGTTCTTTATGATACACATGTACTTACAATGACAAGAGCTTACTCGTGACTAAAGTTGAGTAGCATGAGGTTCGGTCTTCGTAAGTAAGGGGCATGAGATTTTGATTTATAACTTGCCAAGCATATCCTCTTAGTTGTGTCACTTTAACCTTAATCAACTTCAAGATGCTTATGATAGGGGCAATGAGAGCTGAAAGCTATAAGTACCATAATTTTTGGAAGCTCTTTATGAGACTTGAATCCCTACTTCCTTCTATGAAGGCCTTTCTTCCACCATTATATTGAGTCTCCACCTTCTATCTTTATGCACCTACTTTGAGAGCACAGTGGACATTCTTAGTTCTATGTGCATTGTCCCAAGACTTGTTGATTGATGCATACCTTGATATTGCTTGTTTTAAACTATTTGTATCTAGTCACTCTTATAAACTTTGAAGGTGTCCTATGCATTTATAATTGCTACTCTATGAGGGACAAGCTGAATGCTAATATGCTATGTTTTCTTTATGTGAAACAAACAAACGTCTTGCAAACCACTGTTATTCATGAATATTTTGTTTGTGCATATTCATGTTGCATCATAGTTTCTTTGTCTTATTGCTAGAACTTTGTCTTTCATGTTACGATTGAAGTACTATGATCCCAGCTTTGAACGTTTTACAAATACTTTGATCAAGTTTATGATGGTGCATGTCACCTCAAAAATTATTCTTTCTTTTTATCACTTACCTACTCGAGGACGAGCAGGAGTTAAGCTTGGGGATGTTGATACATTGCAAATGTATCTATAATTTTTGATGTTCCATGCTTGGTTTTATCTACTTTCTTATGTTTTGTCCACACTTTGGAGTACTTTTCATATGATTTCTTGGACTAACCTATTAACAAGAGCCACAGTGCATGCCTGCTTTTCTGCTGTTTTTGGTTCCAGAAGTCAAAATGAATATTCTCGGAATTGGACGGGACAAAAGCCAAAGTTATTATTTTACCGGGGGACACTTGGAGCCAGAATACGAGACGGAGAAGGGCCAGAGGGCGGCCACACCACCTGGCCGTGCGGCCAGGCCTGGCCCGCGCCGGGGGTGGTGTGGCCAGCCCAGGCACCCCCTCGGCCTCTCCTTCCGCCTATATATTGCCTCTGATATGGAAACCCTAAGTACTCGACCAAAATTCCACGAAAGAGTCTGTAGCCACCGTCATCTCCATCCCTAGATCAGGAGGGATTTGAAGCTCTTCCCGGCACCTTGCCGGAGAGGGGAATTCACCCTGGAGGCCTTCTTCATCACCATGCAAGCCTCCGGTGTGATGCGTGAGTAGTTCATCTCTGGACTACGGGTCCATGTAGTAGCTAGATGGCTGGTTCTCCTCCTTTGTGCTTTCATTTTTAGATCTTATGAGCTATGTTCATGATCAAGATCATCTATTTGTAATTTTGCATGTTGTGTTTGCGGGGATCCGATGGATATTGAGATGCTATTTCAGATTGATTATTGATTCTATCATGTCTTTGTTATTTGTGATCTTGCATGCTTTCCGTTGTTAGTAGCTATCTTGGCCAAGTAGATGCTAGCAACTCCAAGAGTTAGTATTTATGCTCGATAGTGGGTTCATGCCTCCGTAATCTAGGAAGTGACAAATCTCTAAGGTACTAGATGTGTTGTTGCTACTAGGAGAAAAACAATCCTTTGTTCATAGAACAATCGTATTGTTTACTTTACGCAATTTAAAAGCAATAATCTGTTGCTTGCAACTTAATACTGGAGGGGGTTCGGATGATAACCTGAAGGTGGATTATTAGTCATAGATGCAGTTGGATGGCGGTCTATGTATAATGTTGTAATGCCCAATCGAATCTCAAAGGAGTCAAGATGAGTAGTATATGCTTGTATGCTTTCTCGATGTTTGTCAATTGCGCCGCTATAATTTGTTCACCCAGCATGTTATCTATCTTAAGGAGAGCCACCTCTAGTGAACTATGGACCCTTTCCTTTCTTTTACTTTTAATCTACAATCAAACTATTTACTGCTTTGTGTTTAGTTTCTGCAAACTATTACTTCCTTCCATTCGATACGTTTAATCCTTTGTTTTCAGCAAAACCGGTGAGATTGACAACCTCATCGTAAGTTGGGGGCAATGTTCTGTGGTTGTGTTGTGCAGGTCTCCACGTTGCTGCTGGCACCAGTAGTGCGCCCTACCAACATTCAGCTAGCTACACCTTTGGGGTGTTTCCTTGGTCCTACTGGATTGATAACCTTGGTTTCGTACTGAGTTAAACTTGCTGCTGTGCTCATCATACCTTCCTCTTGGGGTTCCCCAACGAGCTCGATATATTTTGGGCCATCATCCTCTAGCGTGGGATTCCATTCGATGATGAACTCAGCCAAAGCTGATCTCTTGATGGTGTGGGTGTGAGCGAAATGAAGGTCCAATCTGGATAGCTCCATGGCCCATTTTCCACGCCCCCCATGGCTTCCCTGTTGTGCAGCATTCGTTCTAGGGCATGCTTGGTCACCATGGTGATACTGTGGGGTTCGAAGTATTGTTGATGCTTCCTTGATGCGATCAGGATACCGAGCAAGATCTTCTAGAGTGTAGGGTAACGGACACGTGCGTCGTGCAACACGGAGGTGAAGAAATACACGAGGTGCTGCACCTTCTGCTATTTCGGGGGCTCTTGCTGCACCTCAGTGCTCGAGTTGGGGTGCCCGAGAGGGGGCTCTTTTGGGAATACAGGGTCGCTTCCTCACTTCCAGAGTTTAGGAGGTGTGTCTGGCTCGGTCGTCAGACTAGGGCCCTCAGCGATGACGCCCTGGTCATCTCCATCCACGGGCTCCACCTTGTCGGGATCGGGAAGAGGCGCTTTTGGGCATCCAGGGTCGCTTCCTAATTCATCGAGTCCAGGAGGTGTGCCTAGCTCAGTCCGCTGATCGGGGCCCTTGGCATTGATTCTTGGGTCATCTTATTCCCTTTCCACAACGAGCACTATGCTAACCACCTGAGTTATTGGTTGTGATGTATAGTAGCAGCGGCTCCCAAGGTTTGGGAGCTACCAGTACCGGAAGGGAGGTGAGTTAGTGCTTTAGATCTTGAAACACACGATCTGCCTCCAGGGTCCATTCGAGGGGCCCTGACTTCTTCAAGGCTTGAAGAAAGGGAGGGCTTGATGGGGTTCGTAGCATGGAAAAAAAATCCTACACACGAACCACTATCTAGCCAAGGTCATCTACAAGATGGTAGCAATGAGTAACTTACCCTCGAAGGAGAATATCATTTTGCGGCCCGAAAGTTGGGGTGTCCAGGCAACGCGGTACCCAAGTTCCCTGAAATCATCCGCGATGACTACAGTTGGTGTGCCAAATACTCAGAGGGTCTTTTTCGGCACGAATTCAACTTTATGTTTCAATACAAAAAGTCAGGCTAACGCCCGTCAAGTTGGGCCCTCACACTGATTCGCCGTTATGTCGCCTCCCTGCCGCTTAGGTGTTAATTAGGCTTGCGGCTGGCGCCGCATCCATTACGCGTCTTCTTCTTCCACGAGCGGCAATCAGGCGTCGCAGCCATGGCGTGAGCTGGGACGTGACGAACCTGCTCGCCCAGCTCTCCTCCCTAGGCTTGCAGCATTGGCGCATCCATTATCGTCTTCTTCCCCGGGCGACAATCGTGGTCGCGCCATGGCGCAGCTGGAAGTGACAAAGCTGCTCCCCGCTCTCCTCCCCATCCCGATCGAGCTCGCCTCACCGTGGACACACCATGGCGCGATCGGGGACAGAATTGGTTCGGTGAGATCTATCACCTTGTCGACCATGCTCGGTTCTGTTTTCCTCCTCTAGAATCCGAGCTGCCTGTCAGCGTGGTTGCACCCGCACTAATTCGCCACCTCTGCCGAGGTCTCTGTGGTAGCTCAAGTTCAGGGCTCTCCAAGTTACGCCATGTTGGGCCTGTAAGTGTTGTTGTATGTTAAACTAGCAAATCTCTTTTGTTCAAATCTCTTGGGCTGTACCAACTTCATTGTGTTTAATTATGAAAGACAAAATATAAATGACTTCTCTCAATTTCTCGCATAGAAAAATGCACAGCTAATTTCATATTCTCGTAGGAACTGGCCCCACTTGTTGAACTGGCAGCACTGCCACGATCTCCATGTAACCACAGTGAGTTCTCGAACCGAAAGTTGCAGTTACCACATTCCTTCTGCAGTCATTCCTCTTCCTCAGTCATTCCTCTGTAGTTTTTCCTAGGCGCTTCTTCTTCCTCTATTCTGGAACCGTTGGTTCATCTTCTTCTTTCTCTCGCGGGCAGTTCCTTGCAGGCATTTCCTTTCACCCATTTCCTTGCAGGCATGGACGATGGGAAACGCACAACAGAGACCCACTTGGTCCCTGCCCATGGCACCACGACTTTGACAGTGGTGTACACAAATGATGAAGCGACTGTGGAGACAACTCTCGCCAGGTTTGAGCAATTGCTTGAGAAAGAGAAGCACAAGTTTGTGGGCTAGACTTGGAGTACACTCGTGCAAATAAGCGAAAAAATCCTCCATGAGAGATCGTTGCCGTGCAAATCGCCATACATGAGGAGGTCCTCGTTTACCACTTCTGAGGTATGTGAAATTTAAATTTGAGATCACCACTTCTGCATCCCTTGTTCCCTTACATCCCTAGAACCATCTAAGTGCAGGAGTAAACCAACTGAGATGCGTTGTCCGGCTCTGGTCGAGTTCTTGTGTAGGAAAGGGATAACTTTCACTAGCGTGGATATCACAAATGACACAATTATGCTTTCTCCTGTGTTGATAAAAATCCCAGAGGGGCGCCACATCGACAGCCAAAATCTGTACAAGATCAAATCATACCCAGCGAAGGATGGCATGGGTGATCTGGCAGCGTAAATCATCTATAAATCATATTAAAAACTGAACAAATTCAAGCGACTCGATCACGACTACTGGGAGTGGAAGCCGATGAGCCAGGTGCGCCTCGAGTATGCAGCCAGAGACGCCTACATGGCGTACGAGTTGTACAGTAAGCTCATTACCATGAAAGGTGGGATGGTTAAGGCGGGGTTTTTCGCGAGAGAGCTATGCCCTGGTTGCAAGCTAGCCTAGGAGAAGAAGCGCGAGGAGGACAGAAAGCGGTTTCAGGATGAGCAGGGATCTTGGGACAGTGGCGACATCAAGCGGCTAAAGGGGAAGCAAGTCAAGGACGACAACAAGTGGTGGTGATACATTATGTGTTTGAACTAGATTTTAGTTTCTAGTTTATTATGTGTGTGATACATTTAGTTACTTCAATATAAAATTTCGACCAATTTAACTTGTTGATGTATTTCTTGAAAATTATAATATAATCGAGCACTAGAAATATTTTGTAGTGTGCATGAGCATGATCAGTAAATATAATTGAACACTAGAAACTTTAAGGCACTCCATATAAAGGAGTAGATTAATATAGAAGGTTCACTAGAGACACCACGGATATATTGTGTTACATGCCACACACAGGTAATAATTAACTAGAACAAAATAAAAGCAGGGGCTGCAGCAGGAGGTCGGGACACGGAGACGCCTAGCGAGGTGGGTTTATCGGCCAGGAGGCGGCGACAGCCTAGTCGATGGGATACTGGCCGATCGACATACTCCCGAGGAATTTGGCGTAGGCTGCGTGCCGCGCCAAGGTAATCGGCCTATGCCTTCCGCCTCGCCTTAACGCCCTCCAGCGTCTTTGGATCATGCTGTTGAGGTCCACGTTGATTGCTCTGCTACAGAATGGGCAAAACAGTCTCCCCTACGGTGGAAACGGATTAGCCCACACCATAACCGCCTCAACACGTAGCGACTCTTGTTGTCCCTGGATACCTTGCTATCGTCCACTTCATCATCATCCTCCTGTTGATTTTTAAGAACATAACTTAGAACTCATACATATGATTGAATTGTATTATAACTCAAGAATTGACAACATGTATATGTAAGACAATATATCCGTGGATATCAAAGATAAAGCATCTCAGCAATAGTTTGATTGGTTCATATATTATTTCATCTCAACACAATGACAAATAATTGCATCAGAGTAAATGTAAGATAAATCTAGGGGCCTCATAAGTTTCTTCAGGGATGGAGTCAGCGAACCAAGTAACAATTGCACAACCTGTAATGTTGTTGTACATCGCCCGAGTTCACTAACTCATCCCTGAAAAAATCTGACACCAATGTGTCTGCCTCTCTTTTGGGACAAATTTGAATCATTGGCCACAATAAGAAATTGAAATGTAATTGTACAAAACATTATTCAGGGATATACATAGTAAGGTACAAAAACAAGCCTAAATATTGTAATTATAAATAAAAAACCAAACAATTAATCTTCAGGTGCATGTTAAAAATACTTATGATCAAAACCATTCATATACATATGCATCATACTAATCATTAAAAGATCAGAAACAATTCAAGGATCATATATGTAGTTCCATATGAGAACAAATCTAGGGCCTCATAATTTGTTTCAGAGATGGAGTTGGTGAACCAAAGTACCAATAGCACAACCTATATTGTTTGTGTGCATTGCTGCCTCAGGTTCACCAACCCATCCCTAAAACACGACACCGTCATATGTGTCTCCCCTTGAACTCTTTTGGGGAAAATTTCAATCATTGGCCTTGATGACAAACTAAAATGTAATTCTTATACACTGAATGCATGGAATAGGTAATTCGAATATCATAGTTCTATGAATGTAGAATAAAGATTAAGGCCTCATAAGTTTCTACAAGGACGGCGTAAGTGAACCAAGTAACAATTGCATAGCCTATATTGTTCTTGTACATCGCCCCAGGTTCACTAACTCGTCCGTGAAAAAATCTGACACCAATGTGTCTGCCTCTCTTTTGGGGAAAATTTGAATCATTGGCCACAATAAGAAATTGAAATGTAATCGTACAAAACATTATTCAGGGATATACATAGTCAGGTACAAAAACAAGCCTAAATACTGTAATTATAAATAAAAAACCAAACAATTAATCTTCAGGTACATGTTAAAGATACTTATGATCAAAACCATTCATATACATATGCATCATACCAATCATTAAAATATCAGAAACAATTCAAGGATCATATATGTAGTTCCATATGAGAATAAATCAAGGGCCTCATAATTTGTTTCAGAGATGGAGTTGGAGAACCAAAGTACCAACAGCACAACCTATATTGTTTGTGTGCATTGCTGCCTCAGGTTCACCAACCCATCCCTAAAACACGACACCATCATACGTGTCTCCCCTTGAACTCTTTTGGGGCAAATTTCAATCATCGGTCTCGGTGACAAACTAAAATGTAATTCTTATACACTATGAATGCATGGAATAGATAATTCGAATATCATAGTTCTATGAATGTAGAATAAAGATTGCAGCCTCATAAGTTTATTCAGGGATGGCGTGAGAGAACCAAGTAACAATTGCACAGCTTATATTGTTCTTGTACATGGTCCTAGGTTCGCTCACTCATCCCTAAAAAAATCTGACACCAATGTGTCTGCCTCTCTTTAGGGCAAATTTGAATCATTGGCCACAATAAGAAATTGAAATGTAATCATACAAAACAATATTCAGGGATATACATAGTCAGGTACAAAAACAAGTCTAAATATTATAATTATAAATAAAAAACCAAACAATTAATCTTTAGGTACATGTTAAAAATACTTATGATCAAAACCATTCATATACATATGCATCATACCAATCATTAAAAGATCAGAAACAATTCAAGGATTATATATGTAGTTCCATATGAGAATAAATTAAGGGCCTCATAATTTGTTTCAGAGATGGAGTTGGAGAACCAAAGTACCAACAACACAACCTATATTGTTTGTGTGCATTGCTGCCTCAGGTTCACCAACCCATCCTTAAAACACGACACCATCATACGTGTCTCCCCTTGAACTCTTTTGGGGCAAATTTCAATCATCAGCCTCAGTGACAAACTAAAATGTAATTCTTATACACTATGAATGCATGGAATGGATAATTCAAATATCATAGTTCTATGAATGTAGAATAAAGATTGCAGCCTCATAAGTTTCTACAGAGATGGCGTAAGTGAACCAAGTAACAATTGCACAGCTTATATTGATCTTGTACATGGCCCCAGGTTCGCTCACTCATCCCTGAATTTTTTTGACACCAATGTGTCTGCCTCTCTTTGGGACAAATTTGAATCATTGGCCACAATAAGAAATTGAAATGTAATCGTACAAAACAATATTCAGGGATATACAAATGCATCATACAACGCATTCATAGATCAGAAACAATACAAATATTATATATTTAGGTTCCATATGAGAGAAAAATTAGGGCCTCATTTTTTCAGCGATGGAGTCGGAGAACCAAAATACCAACAACACAACCTATATTGTTTATGTGCATTGCTGCCTCAGGTTCACTAACCATCCCTAAGAAAACTACACCATCAGATGCCCTTGCACTATTTTGGGGCAAAATTGAATCATTGGGCTCAGTAAGGAATAGAAATGTAATGTTATAGGCCTGCTGTGTATCGAAATCAACACTCAACTAGCAAACTCAACTAGATGGCAGATGAGCAGATTGGGGTTTTGTGACTAGACGGATTGGGGTTTTGTGACTAGATGGCAGATGCATCAATCAACCTATCGAATCATATATATACTACCCTACTTCAAGAGCAAAAGAATCTGTTCACGATTGAGCAAATCCTATGTATGAACAGTGAAAACTGCGGCTGCGACTAGAGAAGCTAGCAATGTAGTACCTCGGACTCCTCATCAGGGACCTCCTCCTCGAACTCATCATTCTCCGCGATTGCATTGAAGATTTCTTGAACAGCGATGGGGTCGTCGATGTAGATCATTGGATTACCTCCGCCTGCCGCCTGCCCCCCATCCAGATCTGCCGCTGGCACCACGACGTTGTCGGCCACGATGTTGTCGGCCACCTGCTGCTCGGCGGCGACGGCTACTACCTGCTGCTCAGCGGTGATGGCTACCACCTGTTGCTCGGCGGTGATGGCTACCACCTGCTGCTCGGCAGTGATGGCTACTGGCTGGACGGATGAGCTCGCACCCTCGACGGCGCGGCGATGAGCGGCGTTCGTGCTCGGAGAAGACGCCTCTGCCTGCATGGCGACGACCAAGCCATCTGCTGCTGCGCCTTCAACTAGCTTCACCTTCGGATCGTCTCCACGCATACGCTTCATGGCGCACCAAGGGAAGGAGGTAGTGCAAATGAGGGAGCTTCGACGTGCACGGCAGGTGTAGATTGGGGTCTTGGGACTAGACAGGCTGGGGGGAAATGACACGAGCTCATGGAAGAAGAAGGTCGAGGGGAGTTATAAACACCGGACCGTTCGTAGTCCTCGAGTGGACATGTGTGGTGGGCGGGGGCGGAGGCTACCATGATCTCCACCCTTTTTTCGATTCCCTTTTTTTCGAAACAACCACGATCTCCACTTTAGAGCTGCATTGAAAACACGCTCATGGCAGACCTCGATTCCATTGCATGCAAGTGGCACGGAACTAATTTCTAGCAATGTTAGATCTACTCGAGGGGGGCCCTTGACTCATGGAATTTACTAGCGGTAGGGCCCAGTTGGAAGTGAGATTGAGAGCGCTGCGTAAAAATGGGATATGTCTGATTAAAATCAAGTGGCAATAAATTGCAGCGTCCCATCGACAACCGTGCACTCGATGACCCCGTTGCCCTGTGCATGAGTTGTAGTAGCAGTAGTAGGCTTTTCAGACTTGATTAAACTTGACATGACCGCTCGACGACTTTTTCCATGGACGGCATCGTGTTCCTTCCTATAGAAGTCTCGCAGAGGGAGACGTCCGTGCTGTCTCACGCTATACTATGAAGGGCACGCCGTGTGCAACGATCATCATTGGATCACACAGAATCAACGGTTTGTGCGCATGATCCGCGTGACAACTGTGACAACCAATCAAGGAGTAGCAGACAGGGTGAGCACAGGTTTGGGCTTCTACGAAAGATAGAGAGGGGGGCCAAAACTAAGTAGTACCACATAAAACCAAGGGCAAAACTGAATAGTATAAAAATGGAAAGTGTCTTGTACAGTGAAATACATCGTGGAATACATCAAATTATGCCAAGATAGATCCACTAGAGTTCATTGGATGTGTGTTCTTCTCATAAACCACACATGGATCCACCTGTGTGATTGCATGTTTGTTCCTCTAAACAAACCACATAAGGATCCACCAGTGTCATTGCGTGTCTGTTCTTTTCATCAACCACACCCAGTGTCATTGCATGTGTGTTCTTCTAAACAAACCACATAAGGATCCACCAGTGTCATTGCCTGTCTGTTCTTTTCATGAACCACACCCAGTGTCATTGCATGTGTGTTCTTCTAAACAAACCACACAAGTCATTGCATGTTTGTTCTTTTCATGAACCACACCCGGTGTCATTGCATGTGTGTTCCTCTAGACAGACCACATAAGGATCCACCGGTGTCATTGCATGTCTGTTACTCTAAACAAACCACATAAGGATCCACCAGTGTCATTGGATGTGTGTTCTTCTCATGAACCACACATGGATCCACCGGTGTCATTGCATGTCCGTTCCTCTAAACAAACCACATAAGGATCCACCAGTGTCATTGCATGTCTGTTCTTTTCATGAACCACACCCAGTGTCATTGCATGCGTGTTCTTTTCATTAACCACAGCTAGAGTCATTGCATTTCTGTTCTTTTCATGCACCACACCCAGTGTCATTGCATGTCTGTTCTTTTCATGAACCACACCTGGTGTCACTGCATGTCTGTTCTTTTCATGAACCACATAAGGATCTACCAGTGTCATTGGATATGTGTTCTTATCATGAACCACACGTGGATCCACCGGTGTCATTGCATGTCTGTTCTTTTCATGAACCACACCCAGTGTCATTGCATGTGTTTTCTTCTAAACAAACCACATAAGGATCCACCAGTGTCATTGCATGTCTGTTCTTTTCATGAACCACATAAGGATCCACCAGTGTCATTGCATGTCTGTTCTTTTCATGAACCACACCCACTGTCATTGCATGTCTATTCTTTTCATGAACCACACCCAGTGTCATTGCATGTGTGTTCTTTTCATGAACCACATAAGGATCTACCAGTGTCATTGGATGTGTGTTCTTCTCATTAACCACACATGGATCCACCCGTGTCATTGCATGTATGTTCCTCTAAACAAACCACATAAGGATCCACCAGTATCATTGCGTGTTTGTTCTTTTCATGAACCACACCAAGTGTCATTGCATGTGTGTTCTTCTAAACAAACCACATAAGGATCCACCGGTGTCATTGCCTGTCTGTTCTTTTCATGAACCACATCCAGTGTCATTGCATGTGTGTTCTTCTAAACAAACCACATAAGTCATTGCATGTCTATTCTTTTCATGAACCACACCCGGTGTTATTGCATGTGTGTTCCTCTAGACAGACCACATAAGGTTCCACCGGTGTCATTGCATGTCTATTCCTCTAAACAAACCACATAAGGATCCACCAGTGTCATTGGATGTGTGTTCTTCTCATGAACCACACATGGATCCACCGGTGTCATTACATGTTTATTCCTCTAAACAAACCACATAAGGATCCACCAGTGTCATTGCATGTATGTTCTTTTCATGAACCACACCTAGCGTCATTGCATGTGTGTTCTTCTAAACAAACCACATAAGGATCCACCAGTGTCATTGCATGTCTGTTCTTTTCATGAACCACACATAAGGATCCACCAGTGTCATTGCATGTCTGTTCTTTTCATGAACCACACCCAGTGTCATTGCATGTGTGTTCTGTTCATGAACCACAACTAGAGTCATTGCATGTTTGTTCTTTTCATGAACCCCACCTAGTGTCAGTGTATGTCTGTTCTTCTCATGAACCACACCTGGTGTCACTGCATGTGTGTTCTTTTCATGAACCACATAAGGATCTACCAGTGTCATTGGATGCGTGTTCTTCTCATGAACCACACATGGATCCACCGGTGTCATTGCATGTCTGTTCCTCTAAACAAACCACATAAGGATCCACCAGTGTCATTGCATGTCTGTTCTTTTCATGAACCACACCTAGTGTCATTGCATGTCTGTTCTTTTCATGAACCACACCTAGTGTCATTGCATGTGTGTTCTTCTAAACAAACCACATAAGGATCCACCAGTGTTATTGCCTGTCTATTCTTTTCATGAACCACATCCAGTGTCAGTGCATGTCTGTTCTTTTCATGAACCACACCCAGTGCCACTACATGTCAGTTCTTTTCATGAACCACATAAGGATCTACTAGTGTCATTGGATGTGTGTTCTTCTCATGAACCACACGTGGATCCACCGGTATCATTGCATGTCTGTTCCTCTAAAGAAACCACATAAGGATCCACCAGTGTCATTGCATGTCTGTTCTTTTCATGAACCACACCTAGTGTCATTGCATGTGTGTTCTTCTAAACAAACCACATAAGGATCCACCAGTGTCATTGCATTTCTGTTCTTTTTATGAACCACACATAAGGATCCACCAGTGTTATTGCATATATGTTCTTTTCATGAACCACACCCAGTGTCATTGCAATACTGTTCTGTTCATGAACCACAGCTAGAGTTATTGCATGTCTGTTCTTTTCATGAACCACACCCAGTGTCATTGCATGTCTGTTCTTTTCATGAACCACACACGGTGTCACTGCATGTCTATTCTTTTCATGAACCACATAAGGATCTACCAGTGTCATTGGATGTGTGTTCTTCTCATGAACCACACGTGGATCCACCGGTGTCATTGCATGTCTGTTCCTCTAAACAAACCACATAAGGATCCACCCGTGTCATTGCATGTCTGTTCTTTTCATGAACCACACCTAGTGTCATTGAATGTGTGTTCTTCTAAACAAACCACATAAGGATCCACCAGTGTCATTGCATGTCTATTCTTTTCATGGACCACATAAGGATCCACCAGTGTCATTGCATGTTTGTTCTTTTCATGAACCACACCCAGTGTCATTGCATGTCTGTTCTTTTCATGAACCACACCCAGTGTCATTGCATGTGTGTTCTTTTCATGAACCACATAAGGATCTACCAGTGTCATTGGATGTGTGTTCTTCTCATGAACCACACGTGGATCCACCGGTGTCATTGCATGTTTGTTCCTCTAAACAAACCACATAAGGATCCACCAGTATCATTGTGTGTTTGTTCTTTTCATGAACCACACCCAATGTCATTGCATGTGTGTTCTTCTAAACAAACCACATAAGGATCCACGGTGTCATTGCTTGTTTGTTCTTTTCATGAACCACACCCAGTGTCATTGCATGTGTGTTCTTCTGAATAAACCACATAAGTCATTGCATGGCTGTTCTTTTCATGAACCACACCCGGTGTTATTGCATGTGTGTTCCTCTAGACAGACCACATAAGGATCCACCGGTGTCATTGCATGTCTGTTCCTCTAAACAAACCACATAAGGATCCACTAGTGTCATTGGATGTGTGTTCTTCTCATGAACCACACATGATTCCACCGGTGTCATGACATGTTTGTTCCTCTAAACAAACCACATAAGGATCCACAAGTGTCATTGCATGTCTGTTCTTTTCATGAACCACACCCAGTGTCATTGCATGTGTGTTCTTCTAAACAAACCACATAAGGATCCACCAGTGTCATTGCATGTCTGTTCTTTTCATGAACCACACATAAGGATCCTCCAGTGTCATTGCATGTCTGTTATTTTCATGAACCACACCCAGTGTCATTGCATGTGTGTTCTGTTCATGAACCATAGCTAGAGTCATTGCATGTTTGTTATTTTCATGAACCACACCCAGTGTCAGTGCATGTCTGTTCTTTTCATGAACCACACCTAGTGTCACTACATGTCTATTCTTTTCATGAACCACATAAGGATCTACTAGGGTCATTGGATGTGTGTTCTTCTCATGAACCACACGTGGATCCACCGGTGTCATTGCATGTCTGTTCCTCTAAACAAACCACATAAGGATCCACCAGTGTCATTGCATGTCTGTTCTTTTCATGAACCACACCCACTGTCATTGCATGTGTGTTCTTCTAAACAAACCACATAAGGATCCACCAGTGTCATTGCCTGTCTATTCTTTTCATGAACCACACCCAGTGTCAGTGCATGTCTGTTATTTTCATGAACCACACCCAGTGTCACTGCATGTCAGTTCTTTTCATGGACCACATAAGGATCTACCAGTGTCATTGGATGTGTGTTCTTCTCATGAACCACACGTGGATCCGCCGGTGTCATTGCATGTCTGTTCCTCTAAACAAACCACATAAGGATCCACCCGTGTCATTGCATGTCTGTTCTTTTCATGAACCACACCTAGTGTCATTGCATGTGTGTTCTTCTAAACAAACCACATAAGGATCCACCACTGTCATTGCATGTCTGTTCTTTTCATGAACCACACATAAGGATCCACCAGTGTCATTGCATATGCATCATTTTTTCATACAACCACACCAGTGTCATTGCATGTGTGTTCTGTTCATGAGCCACAACTAGAGTCATTGCATGTCTGTTCTTTTCATGAACCACACCCAGTGTCATTGCATGTCTATTCTTTTCATGAACCACACCCGGTGTCACTGCATGTCTGTTCTTTTCATGAACCACATAAGGATCTACCAGTGTCATTGGATGTGTGTTCTTCTCATGAACCACACGTGGATCCACCGGTGTCATTGCATGTCTGTTCTTTTCATGAACCACACCCAGTGTCATTGAATGTGTGTTCTTCTAAACAAACCACATAAGGTTCCACCAGTGTCATTGCATGTCTGTTCTTTTCATGAACCACATAAGGATCCACCAGTGTCATTGCATGTCTGTTCTTTTCATGAACCACATAAGGATCCACCAGTGTCATTGCATGTCTGTTCTTTTCATGAACCATACCTAGTGTCATTGCAAGTGTGTTCTTTTCATGAACCACATAAGGATCTACCAGTGTCATTGCATGTGTGTTCTTCTCATGAACCACACGTGGATCCACCGGTGTCATTGAATGTCTATTCCTCTAAACAAACCACATAAGGATCCACCAGTTTCATTGCATGTCTGTTCTTTTCATGAACCACAGCTAGTGTCATTGCATGTGTGTTCTTCTAAACAAACCACATAAGGATCCACCAGTGTCATTGCCTCTCTGTTCTTTTCATGAACCACACACATAGTGTCATTGCATGTGTGTTCTTCTAAACAACCCACATAAGTCATTTCATGTCTGCTCTTTTCATGAACCACACCCGGTGTCATTGCATGTGTCTTCCTCTAGACAGACCACATAAGGATCCACCGGTGTCATTGCATGTCTGATCCTCTAAACAAACCACATAAGGATCCACCCGTGTCATTGGATGTCTATTCTTCTCATGAACCACACATGGATCCACCGGTGTCATTGCATGTGTGTTCCTCTAAACAAACCACATAAGGTTCCACCAGTGTCATTGCATGTCTGTTCTTTTCATGAACCACACCTAGTGTCATTGCATGTGTGTTCTTCTAAACAAACCACATAAGGATCCACCAGTGTCATTGCATGTCTGTTCTTTTCATGAACCACACATAAGGATTCACCAGTGTCATTGCATGCATGTTCTTTTCATGAACCACACCCAGTAGCATTGTATGTCTGTTCTGTTCATGAACCACAGCTAGAGTCATTGCATGTCTCTTCTTTTCATGAACCACACCCAGTGTCATTGCATGTCTGTTCTTTTCATGAACCACACCCGGTGTCACTGCATGTCTGTTCTTTTCATGAACCACATAATGATCTACCAGTGTCATTGGATGTGTGTTCTTCTCATGAACCACACGTGGATCCACCGGTGTCATTGCATGTCTGTTCCTCTAAACAAACCACATAAGGATCCACCAGTGTCATTGCATGTCTGTTCTTTTCATGAACCACACCTAGTGTCATTGCATGTGTGTTCTTCTAAATAAACCACATAAGGATCCACCAGTGTCAGTGCATGTTTGTTCTTTTCATGAACCACACCCAGTGTCATTGATTGTTTGTTCTTTTCATGAACAACAACCAGTGTCACCGCATGCCAGTTCTTTTCATGAACCATATAAGGATCTACCAGTGTCATTGGATGTGTGTTCTTCTCATGAACCACACGTGGATCCGCCGGTGTAATTGCATGTCTGTTCTTTTCATGAACCATACATAAGGATCCACCAGTGTCATTGCATGTCTGTTCTTTTCATGAACCACACCCAGTGTCATTGCATGTGTGTTCTTTTCATGAACCATAGCTAGAGTCATTCAATGTCTGTTCTTTTCATGAACCACACCCAGTGTCATTGCATGTCTGTTCTTCTAAACAAACCACATAAGGATCCACGAGTGTCATTGCATGTCTGTTCTTTTCATGAACCACACATAAGGATCCACCAGTGTCATTGCATGTCTGTTCTTTCCATGAACCATACCTAGTGTCATTGCATGTGTGTTATGTTCATGAACCACGGCTAGAGTTATTGCATGTCTGTTCTTTTCATGAACCACACCCAGTGTCATTGCATGTCTGTTCTTTTCATGAACCACACCCGGTGTCACTGCATGTCTGTTCTTTTCATGAACCACATAATGATCTACCAGTGTCATTGGATGTGTGTTCTTCTCATGAACCACACGTGGACCGCCGGTGTAATTGCATGTCTGTTCTTTTCATGAACCATACATAAGGATCCACCAGTGTCATTGCATGTCTGTTCTTTTCATGAACCACACCCAGTGTCATTGCATGTGTGTGCTTTTCATGAACCATAGCTAGAGTCATTCAATGTCTGTTCTTTTCATGAACCACACCCAGTGTCATTGCATGTCTGTTCTTCTAAACAAACCACATAAGGATCCACCAGTGTCATTGCCTGTCTATTCTTTTCATGAACCACACATAAGGATCCACCAGTGTCATTGCATGTCTGTTCTTTTCATGAACCATACCTAGTGTCATTGCATGTGTCTTATGTTCATGAACCACAGCTAGAGTTATTGCATGTCTGTTCTTTTCATGAACCACACCCAGTGTCATTGCATGTCTGTTCTTTTCATGAACCACACCCGGTGTCACTGTATGTCTGTTCTTTTCATAAACCACATAAGGATCTACCAGTGTCATTGGATGTGTGTTCTATTCATGAACCACACATGGATCCACCGGTGTCATTGCATGTCCGTTTCTCTAAACAAACCACATAAGGATCCACCAGTGTCATTGCATGTCTGTTCTTTTCATGAACCACACCCAGTGTCATTGAATGTGTGTTCTTCTAAACAAACCACATAAGGATCCACCAGTGTCATTGCATGTCTATTCTTTTCATGGACCACATAAGGATCCACTAGTGTCATTGCATGTCTGTTCTTTTCATGAACCACACCCACTGTCATTGCATGTCTATTCTTTTCATGAACCACACCCAGTGTCATTGCATGTGTGTTCTTTTCATGAACCACATAAGGATCTACTAGTGTCATTGGATGTGTGTTCTTCTCATGAACCACACGTGGATCCACCGGTGTCATTCCATGTTTGTTCCTCTAAACAAACCACATAAGGATCCACCAGTTTCATTGCATGTCTGTTCTTTTCATGAACCACACCTAGTGTCATTGCATGTGTGTTCTTCTAAACAAACCACATAAGGATCCACCAGTGTCATTGCCTCTCTGTTCTTTTCATGAACCACACATAGTGTCATTGCATGTGTGTTCTTCTAAACGAACCACATAAGTCATTGCATGTCTGTTCTTTTCATGAACCACACCCGGTGTCATTGCATGTGTGTTCCTCTAGACAGACCACATAAGGATCCACCGGTGTCATTGCATGTCTGTTCCTCTAAACAAACCACATAAGGATCCACCAGTGTGATTGGATGTGTGTTCTTCTCATGAACCACACATGGATCCACCGGTGTCATTACATGTTTGTTCCTCTAAACAAACCACATAAGGATCCACCAATGTCATTGCATGTCTGTTCTTTTCATGAACCACACCCAGTATCATTGCATGTGTGTTCTTCTAAACAAACCACATAAGGATCCACCAGTGTCGTTGCATGTCTGTTCTTTTCATGAACCACACCCAGTGTCATTGTATGTCTGTTCTTTTCATGAACCACACCCAGTGTCATTGCATGTGTGTTCTGTTCATGAACCACAGCTAGAGTCATTGCATGTTTGTTCTTTTCATGAACCACACCTGGTGTCACTGCATGTCTGTTCTTTTCATGAACCACATAAAGATCTACCAGTGTGATTGGATGTGTGTTCTTCTCATGAACCACACGTGGATCCACCGGTGTCATTGCATGTCTGTTCCTCTAAACAAACCACATAAGGATCCACCAATGTCATTGCATGTCTGTTCTTTTCATGAACCACACCCAGTGTCATTGCATGTGTGTTTTTCTAAACAAACCACATAAGGATCCACCAGTGTCATTGCCTGTCTGTTCTTTTCATGAAGCAAACCCAGTGTCATTGCATGTGTGTTCTTTTAAACAAACCACATAAGTCATTGCATGTGTGTTCTTTTCATGAACCACACCCGGTGTCATTGCATGTGTGTTCCTCTAGACAGACCACATAAGGATCCCCCGGTGTCGTTGCATGTCTGTTCCTCTAAACAAACCACATAAGGATCCACCAGTGTCATTGGATGTGTGTTCTTCTCATGAACCACACGTGGATCCACCGGTGTCATTGCATGTCTGTTCCTCTAAACAAACCACATAAGGATCCACCAGTTTCATTGCGTGTCTGTTCTTTTCATGAACCACACCTAGTGTCATTGCATGTGTGTTCTTCTAAACAAACCACATAAGGATCCACCAGTGTCATTGCCTCTCTATTCTTTTCATGAACCACACCTAGTGTCATTGCATGTTTGTTCTTTTCATGAACAACAACCAGTGTCACTGCATGCCAGTTCTTTTCATGAACCAAATAAGGATCTACCAGTGTCATTGGATGTGTGTTCTTCTCATGAACCACACGTGGATCCACCGGTGTCATTGCATGTCTGTTCTTTTCATGAACCACACATAAGGATCCACCAGTGTCATTGCATGTCTGTTCTTTTTATGAACCACACCCAGTGTCATTGCATGTGTGTTCTTTTCATGAACCACAGCTAGAGTCATTGCATGTCTGTTCTTTTCATGAACCACACCCAGTGTCATTGCATGTCTGTTCTTCTAAACAAACCACATAAGGATCCACGAGTGTCATTGCATGTCTGTTCTTTTCATGAACCACACATAAGGATCCACCAGTGTCATTGCATGTCTGTTCTTTTCATGAACCACACCGAGTGTCATTGCATGTGTGTTCTGTTCATGAACCACATCTAGAGTTATTGCATGTCTGTTCTTTTCATGAACCACACCCAATGTCATTGCATGTCTGTTCTTTCCATGAACCACACCCGGTGTCACTGTATGTCTGTTCTTTTCATGAACCACATAAGGATCTACCAGTGTCATTGGATGTGTGTTCTATTCATGAACCACACATGGATCCACCGGTGTCATTGCATGTCTGTTTCTCTAAACAAACCACATAAGGATCCACCAGTGTCATTGCATGCCTGTTCTTTTCATGAACCACAACCAGTGTCATTGAATGTGTGTTCTTCTAAACAAACCACATAAGGATCAGTGTCATTGCATGTCTATTCTTTTCATGGACCACACAAGGATCCACCAGTGTCATTGCATGTCTGTTCTTTTCATGAACCACACCCACTGTCATTGCATGTCTATTCTTTTCATGAACCACACCCAGTGTCATTGCATGTGTGTTCTTTTCATGAACCACATAAGGATCTACCAGTGTCATTGGATGTGTGTTCTTCTCATGAACCACACGTGGATCCACCGGTGTCATTGCATTTTTGTTCCTCTAAACAAACCACATATTGATCCACCAGTATCATTGTGTGTTTGTTCTTTTCATGAACCACACCCAATGTCATTGCATGTGTGTTCTTCTAAACAAACCACATAAGGATCCACCGGTGTCATTGCCTGTTTGTTCTTTTCATGAACCACACCCAGTGTCATTGCATGTGTGTTCTTCTAAACAAACCACATAAGTCATTGCATGTCTGTTCTTTTCATGGACCACACCCGCTGTCATTGCATGTGTGTTCCTCTAGACAGACCACATAAGGATCCACCAGTGTCATTGGATGTGTGTTCTTCTCATGAACCACACATGGATCCTACGGTGTCATTACATGTTTGTTCCTCTAAACAAACCACCTAAGGAAGCACCAGTGTCATTGCATGTCTGTTCTTTTCATGAACCACACCCTGTGTCATTGCATGTGTGTTCTTCTAAACAAACCACATAAGGATCCACCAGTATCATTGCATGTCTGTTCTTTTCATGAACCACACATAAGGATCCACCAGTGTCATTGCATGTCTGCTCTTTTCATGAACTACACCCAGTGTCATTGCATGTGTGTTCTGTTCATGAACCACAGCTAGAGTCATTGCATGTTTGTTCTTTTCATGAACCACACCCAGTGTCAGTGCATGTCTGTTCTTTTCATGAACCACACCTGGTGTCACTGCATGTCTGTTCTTTTCATGAACCACATAAAGATCTACCAGTGTCATTGGATGTGTGTTCTTCTCATGAACCACACGTGGATCCACCGGTGTCATTGCATGTCTGTTCCTCTAAACAAACCACATAAGGATCCACCAGTGTCATTGCATGTCTGTTCTTTTCATGAACCACACCAAGTGTTATTGCATGTGTGTTTTTCTAAACAAACCACATAAGGATCCACCAGTGTCATTGCCTGTCTATTCTTTTCATGAACCACACCCAGTGTCAGTGCATGTCTGTTCTTTTCATGAACCACACCCAGTGTCACTGCATGTCAGTTCTTTTCATGAACCACATAAGGATCTACCAGTGTCGTTGGATGTGTGTTCTTCTGATGAACCACACGTGGATCCACCGGTGTCATTACATGTCTGTTCCTCTAAACAAACCACATAAGGATCCACCAGTGTTATTGCATGTCTGTTCTTTTCATGAACCACACCTAGTGTCATTGCATGTGTGTTCTTCTAAACAAACCACATAAGGATCCACCACTGTCATTGCATGTCTGTTCTTTTCATGAACCACACATAAGGATCCACCAGTGTCATTGCATGTATGTCCTTTTCATGAACCACACCAGTGTCATTGCATGTGTGTTCTGTTCATGAACCACAACTAGAGTCATTGCATGTCTATTCTTTTCATGAACCACACCCAGTGTCATTGCATGTCTATTCTTTTCATGAACCACACCCGGTGTCACCGCATGTCTGTTCTTTTCATGAACCACATAAGGATCTATCAGTGTCATTGGATGTGTGTTCTTCTCATGAACCACACGTGGATCCACCGGTGTAATTGCATGTCTGTTCCTCTAAACAAACCACATAAGGATCCACCAGTGTCATTGCATGTCTGTTCTTTTCATGAACCACACCCAGTGTCATTGAATGTGTCTTGTTCTAAACAAACCACATAAGGATCCACCAGTGTCATTGCATGTCTGTTCTTTTCATGAACCACACCCAGTGTCATTGAATGTGTGTTCTTCTAAACAAACCACATAAGGATCCACCAGTGTCATTGCATGTCTATTCTTTTCATGAACCACACCCAGTGTCATTGCATGTGTGTTCTTTTCATGAACCACATAAGGATCTACCAGTGTCATTGGATGTGTGTTCTTCTCATGAACCACACGTGGATCCACCGGTGTCATTGCATGTCTGTTCCTCTAAACAAACCACATAAGGATCCACCAGTTTCATTGCGTGTCTGTTCTTTTCATGAACCACACCTAGTGTCATTGCATGTGTGTTCTTCTAAACAAACCACATAAGGATCCACCAGTGTCATTGCCTCTCTGTTCTTTTCATGAACCACACCTAGTGTCATTGCATGTGTGTTCTTCTAAACAAACCACATAAGTCATTGCATGTCTGTTCTTTTCATGAACCACACCCGGTGTCATTGCATGTGTCTTCCTCTAGACAGACCACATAAGGATCCACCGGTGTCATTGCATGTCTGATCCTCTAAACAAACCACATAAGGATCCACCCGTGTCATTGTATACATTCTTCTCCTGAACCACACATGGATCCACCGGTGTCATTGCATGTTTGTTCTTCTAAACAAACCACATAAGGATCCACCAGTGTCATTGCATGTCTGTTCTTTTCATGAACCACACCCAGTGTCATTGCATGTGTGTTCTTCTAAACAAACCACATAAGGATCCACCAGTGTCATTGCATGTCTATTCTTTTCATGAACCACACATAAGGATTCACCAGTGTCATTGCATGTGTGTTCTTTTCCTAAACCACACCTAGTGTCATTGTATGTGTGTTCTGTTCATGAACCACAGCTAGAGTCATTGCATGTCTGTTCTTTTCATGAACGACACCCAGTGTCATTGCATTAGTGTTCTTTTCATGAACCACACCCGGTGTCACTTCATGTCTGTTCTTTTCATGAACCACATAATGATCTACCAGTGTCATTAAATGTGTGTTCTTCTCATGAACCACACGTGGATCCACCGGTGTCATTGCATGTCTGTTCCTCTAAACAAACCACATAAGGATCCACCAGTGTCATTGCATGTCTGTTCTTTTCATGAACCACACCTAGTGTCATTGCATGTGTGTTCTTCTAGACAAACCACATAAGGATCCACCAGTGTTAGTGCATGTTTGTTCTTTTCATGAACCACACCTAGTGTCATTGCATGTTTGTTCTTTTCATGAACAACACCCAGTGTCACTGCATGCCAGTTCTTTTCATGAACCATATAAGGATCTACCAGTGTCATTGGATGTGTGTTCTTCTCATGAACCACACGCGGATCCACCGGTGTCATTGCATGTCAGTTCTTTTCATGAACCACACATAAGGATCCACCAGTGTCATTGCATGTCTGTTCTTTTCATGAACCACACCCAGTGTCATTGCATGTGTGTTCTTTTCATGAACCACAGGTAGAGTCATTGCATGTCTGTTCTTTTCATGAACCACATAATGATCTACCAGTGTCATTGGATGTGTGTTCTTCTCATGAACCACACGTGGATCCACCGGTGTCATTGCATGTCTGTTCCTCTAAACAAACCACATAAGGATCCACCAGTGTCATTGCATGTCTGTTCTTTTCATGAACCACACCTAGTGTCATTGCATGTGTGTTCTTCTAAACAAACCACATAAGGATCCACCAGTGTCATTGCATGTCTGTTCTTTTCATGAACCACACATAAGGATCCACCAGTGTCATTGCATGTCTGTTGTTTTCATGAACCACACCTAGTGTCATTGCATGTGTGTTCTTTTCATGAACTATAGCTAGAGTCATTGCGTGTCTGTTTTTTTCATGAACCACACCCAGTGTCATTGCATGTCTGTTCTTTTCATGAACCACACCCGGTGTCACTGCATGTTTGTTCTTTTCATGAACCACATAAGGATCTACCAGTGTCATTGGATGTGTGTTCTTCTCATGAACCACACGTGGATCCACCGGTGTCATTGCATGTCTGTTCCTCTAAACAAACCACATAAGGATCCACCAGTGTCATTGCATGTCTGCTCTTTTCATGAACCACACCTAGTGTCATTGCATGTGTGTTCTTCTAAACAAACCACATAAGGATCCACCAGTGTCATTGCCTCTCTGTTCTTTTCATGAACCACACCTAGTGTCATTGCATGTGTGTTCTTCTAAACAAACCACATAAGTCATTGCATGTCTGTTCTTTTCATGAACCACACCCGGTGTCATTGCATGTGTCTTCCTCTAGACAGACCACATAAGGATCCACCGGTGTCATTGCATGTCTGATCCTCTAAACAAACCACATAAGGATCCACCCGTGTCATTGTATGTCTGTTCTTCTCATGAACCACACATGGATCCACCGGTGTCATTGCATGTTTGTTCTTCTAAACAAACCACATAAGGATCCACCAGTGTCATTGCATGTCTGTTCTTTTCATGAACCACACCCAGTGTCATTGCATGTGTGTTCTTCTAAACAAACCACATAAGGATCCACCAGTGTCATTGCATGTCTATTCTTTTCATGAACCACACATAAGGATTCACCAGTGTCATTGCATGTGTGTTCTTTTCCTAAACCACACCTAGTGTCATTGTATGTGTGTTCTGTTCATGAACCACAGCTAGAGTCATTGCATGTCTGTTCTTTTCATGAACGACACCCAGTGTCATTGCATTAGTGTTCTTTTCATGAACCACACCCGGTGTCACTTCATGTCTGTTCTTTTCATGAACCACATAATGATCTACCAGTGTCATTAAATGTGTGTTCTTCTCATGAACCACACGTGGATCCACCGGTGTCATTGCATGTCTGTTCCTCTAAACAAACCACATAAGGATCCACCAGTGTCATTGCATGTCTGTTCTTTTCATGAACCACACCTAGTGTCATTGCATGTGTGTTCTTCTAGACAAACCACATAAGGATCCACCAGTGTTAGTGCATGTTTGTTCTTTTCATGAACCACACCCAGTGTCATTGCATGTTTGTTCTTTTCATGAACCAGTCATTGGATGTGTTCTTTTCATGAACCACACCCAGTGTCATTGCATGTTTGTTCTTTTCATGAACAACACCCAGTGTCACTGCATGCCAGTTCTTTTCATGAACCATATAAGGATCTACCAGTGTCATTGGATGTGTGTTCTTCTCATGAACCACACGCGGATCCACCTGTGTCATTGCATGTCTGTTCTTTTCATGAACCACACCCAGTGTCATTGCATGTGTGTTCTTTTCATGAACCACACCCAGTGTCATTGCATGTGTGTTCTTTTCATGAACCACAGGTAGAGTCATTGCATGTCTGTTCTTTTCATGAACCACATAATGATCTACCAGTGTCATTGGATGTGTGTTCTTCTCATGAACCACACGTGGATCCA
This sequence comes from Avena insularis, assembly GCA_023614405.1. Taxonomy (NCBI): domain Eukaryota; kingdom Viridiplantae; phylum Streptophyta; class Magnoliopsida; order Poales; family Poaceae; genus Avena; species Avena insularis. The sequence continues at coordinate 360,314,574 of CM042689.1, read as the reverse complement.
CCGGTGTCATTGCATGTCTGTTCCTCTAAACAAACCACATAAGGATCCACCAGTGTCATTGCATGTCTGTTCTTTTCATGAACCACACCTAGTGTCATTGCATGTGTGTTCTTCTAAACAAACCACATAAGGATCCACCAGTGTCATTGCATGTCTGTTCTTTTCATGAACCACACATAAGGATCCACCAGTGTCATTGCATGTCTGTTGTTTTCATGAACCACACCTAGTGTCATTGCATGTGTGTTCTTTTCATGAACTATAGCTAGAGTCATTGCGTGTCTGTTTTTTTCATGAACCACACCCAGTGTCATTGCATGTCTGTTCTTTTCATGAACCACACCCGGTGTCACTGCATGTTTGTTCTTTTCATGAACCACATAAGGATCTACCAGTGTCATTGGATGTGTGTTCTTCTCATGAACCACACGTGGATCCACCGGTGTCATTGCATGTCTGTTCCTCTAAACAAACCACATAAGGATCCACCAGTGTCATTGCATGTCTGCTCTTTTCATGAACCGCACCCAGTGTCATTGCATGTGTGTTCTTCTAAACAAACCACATAAGGATCCACCAGTGTCATTGCATGTCTATTCTTTTCATGAACCACATAAGGATCCACCAGTGTCATTGCATGTCTATTCTTTTCATTAACCACACTCAGTGTCATTGCATGTCTATAATTTTCATGAACCACACCCGGTGTCACTGCATGTCTGTTCTTTTCATGAACCACATAAGGATCTACCAGTGTCATTGGATGTGTGTTCTTCTCATGAACCACACGTGGATCCACCAGTGTCATTGCATGTCTGTTCCTCTAAACAAACCACATAAGGATCCACCAGTGTCATTGCATGTCTGTTCTTTTCATGAACCACACCCAGTGTCATGGAATGTGTGTTCTTCTAAAGAAACCACATAAGGATCCACCAGTGTCATTGCATGTATGTTCTTTTCATGAACCACATAAGGATCCACCAGTGTCATTGCATGTCTGTTCTTTTCATGAACCACACCCAGTATCATTGCATGTCTGTTCTTTTCCTGAACCACACCCGGTGTCACTGCACGTCTGTTCTTTTCATGAACCACATAAGGATCTACCAGTGTGTTGGATGTGTGTTCTTCTCATGAACCACACGTGGATCCACCGGTGTCAGTGCATGTCTGTTCCTCTAAACAAACCACATAAGGATCCACCACTGTCATTGCGAGTTTGTTCTTTTCATGAACCACACCTAGTGTCATTGCATGTGTGCTCTTCTAAACAAACCACATAAGGATCCACTAGTGTCATTGCCTGTCTGTTCTTTTCATGAAGCAAACCCAGTGTCATTGCATGTGTGTTCTTCTAAACAAACCACATAAGTCATTGCATGTGTGTTCTTTTCATGAACCACACCCGATGTCATTGCATGTGTGTTCCTCTAGACAGACCAGATAACGATCCCCCGGTGTCATTGCATGTCTGTTCCTCTAAACAAACCACATAAGGATCCACTAGTGTCATTGGATGTCTGTTCTTCTCATGAACCACACATGGATCCACCGGTGTCATTGCATGTCTGTTCCTCTAAACAAACCACATAAGGATCCACCCGTGTCATTGCATGTCTGTTCTTTTCATGAACCACACCCAGTGTCATTGCATGTGCGTTCTTCTAAACAAACCACATAAGGATCCACCAGTGTCTTTGCATGTCTGTTCTTTTCATGAACCACACCAGTGTCATTGCATGTCTGTTCTTTTCATGAACCACACCCGGTGTCATTGCATGTGTGTTCCTCTAGACAGACCACATAAGGATCCACCAGTGTCATTGCATGTCTGTTCCTCTAAACAAACCACATAAGGATCCACCAGTGTCATTGGATGTCTGTTCTTCTCATGAACCACACATGGATCCACCGGTGTCATTGCATGTCTGTTCCTCTAAACAAACCACATAAGGATACACCAGTGTCATTGCATGTTTGTTCCTTTCATGAACCACACCTAGTGTCATTGCATGTGCGTTCTTCTAAACAAACTACATAAGGATCCACCAGTGCATTGCATGTCTGTTCTTTTCATGAACCACACATAAGGATCCACCAGTGTCATTGCATGTCTGTTCTTTTCATGAACCACACATAAGGATCCACCAGTGTCATTGCATGTCTGTTCTTTTCATGAACCTCACCTAGTGTCATTGTATGTGTGTTCTGTTCATGAACCACAGCGAGTCATTGCATGTCTGTTCTTTTCATGAACCACACCCAGTGTCCTTGCATGCCTGTTCTTTTCATGAACCACACCCGGTGTCACTGCATGTCTGTTCTTTTCATGAACCACATAAGGATCTACCGGTGTCATTGGATGTGTGTTCTTCTCATGAACCACACGTGGATCCACCGGTGTCATTGCATGTCTATTCCTCTAAACAAACCACATAAGGATCCACCAGTGTCATTGCAAGTCTGTTCTTTTCGTGAACCACACCAGTGTCATTGCATGTGTGTTCTTCTAAACAAACCACATAAGGACCCACTAGTGTCATTGCATGTCTGTTCTTTTCATGAACCACACCCAGTGTCATTGCATGCCTGTCCTTTTCATGAACCACACCCAGTGTCACTGCATGCCAGTTCTTTTCATGAACCACATAAGGATCTACCAGTGTCATTGGATGTGTGTTCTTCTCATGAACCACACGTGGATCCACCGATGTCATTGCATGTGTGTACTTTTCATGAACCACACATAAGGATCCACCAGTGTCATTGCATGTCTGTTCTTTTAATGAACCAAACCCAGTGTCATTGGATGTGTGTTCTTTTCATGAACCACAGCTAGAGTCATTGCATGTCTGTTCTTTTCATGAACCACAACTAGTGTCATTGCATGTCTGTTCTTCTAATCAAACCACATAAGGATCCACCAGTGTCATTGCATGTCTGTTCTTTTCATGAACCACACATAAGGATCCACCAGTGTCATTGCATGTCTGTTCTTTTCATGAACCACACCAGTGTCATTGCATGTGTGTTCTGTTCATGAACCACAGCTAGAGTCATTGCATGTCTGTTCTTTTCATGAACCACACCCAGTGTCATTGCATGTCTATTCTTTTCATGAACCACACCCGGTGTCACTGCATGTCTGTTCTTTTCATGAACCACATAAGGATCTACCAGTGTCATTGGATGTGTGTTCTTCTCACGAACCACACGTGGATCCACCGGTGTCATTGCATGTCTGTTCTTTTCATGAACCACAGCCAGTGTCATTGAATGTGTGTTCTTCTAAACAAACCACATAAGGTTCCACCAGTGTCATTGCATGTCTGTTCTTTTCATGAACCACACCTAGTGTCATTGCATGTGTGTTCTTCTAAACAAACCACATAAGGATCCACCAATGTCATTGCATGTCTGTTCTTTTCATGAACCACACATAAGGATTCACCAGTGTCATTGCATGCCTGTTCTTTTCATGAACCACACCCAGTAGCATTGTATGTGTGTTCTGTTCATGAACCACAGCTAGAGTCATTGCATGTCTCTTCTTTTCATGAACCACACCCAGTGTCATTGCATGTCTGTTCTTTTCATGAACCACACCCGGTGTCACTGCATGTCTGTTCTTTTCATGAACCACACCCAGTGTCATTGCATGTCAGTTCTTTTCATGAACCACACCCGGTGTCACTGTATGTCTGTTCTTTTCATAAACCACATAAGGATCTACCAGTGTCATTGGATGTGTGTTCTATTCATGAACCACACATGGATCCACCGGTGTCATTGCATGTCCGTTTCTCTAAACAAACCACATAAGGATCCACCAGTGTCATTGCATGTCTGTTCTTTTCATGAACCACACCCAGTGTCATTGAATGTGTGTTCTTCTAAACAAACCACATAAGGATCCACCAGTGTCATTGCATGTCTATTCTTTTCATGGACCACATAAGGATCCACCAGTGTCATTGCATGTCTGTTCTTTTCACGAACCACACCCACTGTCATTGCATGTCTATTCTTTTCATGAACCACACCCAATGTCATTTCATGTGTGTTCTTTTCATGAACCACATAAGGATCTACTAGTGTCATTGGATGTGTGTTCTTCTCATGAACCACACGTGGATCCACCGGTGTCATTCCATGTTTGTTTCTCTAAACAAACCACATAAGGATCCACCAGTTTCATTGCATGTCTGTTCTTTTCATGAACCACACCTAGTGTCATTGCATGTGTGTTCTTCTAAACAAACCACATAAGGATCCACCAGTGTCATTGCCTCTCTGTTCTTTTCATGAACCACACATAGTGTCATTGCATGTGTGTTCTTCTAAACGAACCACATAAGTCATTGCATGTCTGTTCTTTTCATGAACCACACCCGGTGTCATTGCATGTGTGTTCCTCTAGACAGACCACATAAGGATCCACCGGTGTCATTGCATGTCTGTTCCTCTAAACAAACCACATAAGGATCCACCAGTGTGATTGGATGTGTGTTCTTCTCATGAACCACACATGGATCCACTGGTGTCATTACATGTTTGTTCCTCTAAACAAACCGCATAAGGATCCACCAATGTCATTGCATGTCTGTTCTTTTCATGAACCACACCGGTGTCATTGCATGTGTGTTCTTCTAAACAAACCACATAAGGATCCACGGTGTCATTGCATGTATTCTTTTCATGAACCACACCAGTGTCATTGCATGTCTGTTCTTTTCATGAACCACACCAGTGTCATTGCATGTGTTCCTCATGAACCACATAGATCCACCGGTGTCATTGCATGTCTGTTCTTTTCATGAACCACATAAGGATCCACCAGTGTCATTGGATGTGTGTTCTTCTCATGAACCACACATGGATCCACCGGTGTCATTGCATGTCTGTTCTTCTAAACAAACCACATAAGGATCCACCGGTGTCATTGCGTGTCTGTTCTTTTCATGAACCACACCCAGTGTCATTGCATGAGTGTTCTTATAAAAAAACACCATAAGGATCCACAGTGTCATTGCATGTACATTCTTTTCATGAACCACATAAGGATCCACAGTGTCATTGCATGTCATTCTTTTCATGAACCACACCCAGTGTCATTGCATGTGTGTTCTTTTCATGAACCACATCTAGTGTCATTGCATGTACATTCTTTTCATGAACCACATAAGATCCACCGGTGTCATTGCATGTCATTCTTTTCATGAACCACACCGGTGTCATTGCATGTTTGTTCTTTTCATGAACCACATAAGGATCCACAGTGTCATTGGATGTGTGTTCTTCTCATGAACCACATGGATCCACGGTGTCATTGCATGTGTTCTTCTAAACAAACCACATAAGGATCCACAGTGTCATTGCATGTCTGTTCTTTTCATGAACCACACCTAGTGTCATTGCATGTGTATTCTTCTAAACAAACCACATAAGGATCCACCAGTGTCATTGCATGTCTGTTCTTTTCATGAACCACACCCAGTGTCATTGCATGTGTGTTCTTTTCATGAACCACACCCGGTGTCATTGCATGTCTGTTCTTTTCATGAACCACATAAGGATCTACCAGTGTCATTGGATGTGTGTTCATGTCATGAACCACCGTGGATCCACGGTGTCATTGCATGTCTGTTCTTCTAACAAACCACATAAGGATCCACGGTGTCATTGCATATACATTCTTTTCATGAACCACACCTAGTGTCATTGCATGTGTGTTCTTCTCAAACCACATAAGGATCCACGGTGTCATTGCATGTTTGTTCTTTTCATGAACCACCTAGTGTCATTGCATGTGTTCTTTTCATGAACCACAGTGTCATTGCATGTGTTCTTTTAAACAAACCACATAAGGATCCACCGGTGTCATTGCATGTGTGTTCTTTTCATGAACCACACCCAGTGTCATTGCATGTGTGTTCTTCATGAACCACATGATCCCGGTGTCATTGCATGTCTGTTCTTTTCATGAACCACACCCAGTGTCATTGCATGTGTGTTCTTTTCATGAACCACACCCGGTGTCATTGCATGTCTGTTCTTTTCATGAACCACATAAGGATCTACCAGTGTCATTGGATGTGTGTTCTTCTCATGAACCACACGTGGATCCACCGGTGTCATTGCATATCTGTTCCTCTCAACAAATCACATGAGGATCCACCAATGTCATTGCATGTTTGTTCTATTCATGAACCACCTCCAGTGTCATTGCATGTTTTTTCTTCTAAACAACCACATAAGGATCCACCGGTGTCATTGCCTGTCTGTTCTTTTCATGAACCACATAAGGATCCACCGGTGTCATTGCATGTGTTCTTTTCATGAACCACACCTAGTGTCATTGCATGTGTGTTCTTTTCATGAACCACATCATTGCATGTCTGTTCTTTTCATTTTTCATAGACCACACCCAGTGTCATTGCATGTTTGTTCTTTTCATGAACCACATAAGGATCTACGGTGTCATTGGATGTGTGTTCTCATGAACCACACGTGGATCCACCGTGTCATTGCATGTATGTTCCTCTAAACAAACCACATAAGGATCCACAGTGTCATTGCATATACATTCTTTTCATGAACCACACCAGTGTCATTGCATGTGTGTTCTTCTAAACAAACCACATAAGGATCCACAGTGTCATTGCATGTATATTCTTTTCATGAACCACATAAGGATCCACCAGTGTCATTTCATTTCTTTTCTTTTCATGAACCACACACTGTGTCATTGCATGTCTATTCTTTTCATGAACCACACCCGGTGTCATTGCATGTCTGTTCTTTTCATGAACCACATAAGGATCTACCAGTGTCATTGGATGTGTGTTCTTCTCATGAACACCACGTGGATCCACGGTGTCATTGCATGTCTGTTCCTCTAAACAAACCACATAAGGATCCACGGTGTCATTGCATGTCTGTTCTTTTCATGAACCACCCCAGTGTCATTGCATGTGTGTTCTTCTAAACAAACCACATAAGGATCCACCGGTGTCATTGCATGTATGTTCTTTTCATGAACCACACCCAGTGTCATTGCATATGTGTGTTCTTTTCATGAACCACACCTAAGTCATTGCATGTACATTCTTTTCATGAACCACACCCGGTGTCATTGCATGTGTGTTCTTTTAGACCACACGGTGTCATTTCATGAACCACATAAGGATCTACCGGTGTCATTGGATGTGTGTTCTTCTCATGAACCACACGTGGATCCACCGGTGTCATTGCATGTACATTCCTCTAAACAAACCACATAAGGATCCACCAGTGTCATTGCATGTGTTCTTTTCATCAACCACACCTAGTGTCATTGCATGTGTGTTCTTCTAAACAAACCACATAAGGATCCACCAGTGTCATTGCATGTCATTCTTTTCATGAACCACACCGGTGTCATTGCATGTGTGTTCTTCTAAACAAACCACATAAGTCATTGCATGTGTTCTTTTCATGAACCACACGGTGTCATTGCATGTGTGTTCTTTTCATAGACCACATAGATCCCGGTGTCATTGCATGTACATTTCTTTTCATGAACCACATAAGGATCCACTAGTGTCATTGCATGTGTGTTCTTCTCATGAACCACATGGATCCACCGGTGTCATTGCATGTACATTCCTCTAAACAAACCACATAAGGATCCACAGTGTCATTGCATGTCATTCTTTTCATGAACCACACCTAGTGTCATTGCATGTGTGTTCTTCTAAACAAACCACATAAGGATCCACCAGTGTCATTGCATATACATTCTTTTCATGAACCACACCCGGTGTCATTGCATATACATTCTTTTCATGAACCACACCCGGTGTCATTGCATGTGTGTTTCATGAACCACATAAGGATCCACGGTGTCATTGCATGTCTTATTCTCTAACAAACCACATAAGGATCCACGGTGTCATTGGATGTCTGTTCTTCTCATGAACCACACATGGATCCACCGGTGTCATTGCATGTTTGTTCCTCTAAACAAACCACATAAGGATCCACAGTGTCATTGCATACATTCTTTTCATGAACCGCACCCGGTGTCATTGCATGTGTGTTCCTCTAGACAGACCACATAAGGATCCACCGGTGTCATTGCATGTCTATTCTTTTCATGAACCACATAAGGATCCACGAGTGTCATTGCATGTCTATTCTTTTCATGAACCACACCAAGTGTCATTGCATGTCTGTTCTTTTCATGAACCACATCTAGTGTCATTGCATGTACATTCTTTTCATGAACCACACCCAGTGTCATTGCATGTATGTTCTTTTCATGAACCACACCCGGTGTCATTGCATGTACATTCTTTTCATGAACCACATAAGGATCTAGTGTCATTGGATGTGTTTTCTTCTCATGAACCACACGTTGATCCAACGGTGTCATTGCATGTCTGTTCCTCTAAACAAACCACATAAGGATCCACCAGTGTCATTGCATGTCTATTCTTTTCATGAACCACACCTAGTGTCATTGCATGTGTGTTCTTCTAAACAAACCACATAAGGATCCACTAGTGTCATTGCATGTTTGTTCTTTTCATGAACCACACCCAGTGTCATTGCATGTCTGTTCTTTTCATGAACCACACTCGGTGTCATTGCATGCGATTCTTTTCATGAACCACATAAGGATCTACAGTGTCATTGGATGTGTGTTCTTCTCATGAACCACACATGGATCCACGGTGTCATTGCATGTGTTCTTTTCATGAACCACATAAGGATCCACAGTGTCATTGCATGTCTGTTCTTTTCATGAACCACACCGGTGTCATTGCATGTGTTCTTTTCATGAACCACACCGGTGTCATTGCATATACATTCTTTTCATGAACCACATAAGGATCTACCGGTGTCATTGGATGTGTGTTCTTCTCATGAACCACATGGATCCACGGTGTCATTGCATGTACATTCCTCTAAACAAACCACATAAGGATCCACAGTGTCATTGCATATACATTCTTTTCATGAACCACACCTAGTGTCATTGCATGTGTGTTCTTCTAAACAAACCACATAAGGATCCACCGGTGTCATTGCATGTCTGTTCTTTTCATGAACCACACCTAGTGTCATTGCATGTGTGTTCTTTTCATGAACCATAGATCTAGAGTCATTGCATGTCTGTTCTTTTCATGAACCACACCCGGTGTCATTGCATGTCTGTTCTTTTCATGAACCACACGGTGTCATTGCATGTTTGTTCTTTTCATGAACCACATAAGGATCTACCAGTGTCATTGGATGTGTGTTCTTCTCATGAACCACACATGGATCCACGGTGTCATTGCATGTTTGTTCCTCTAAACAAACCACATAAGGATCCACAGTGTCATTGCATATACATTCTTTTCATGAACCACACCAGTGTCATTGCATGTGTGTTCTTCTAAACAAACCACATAAGGATCCACAGTGTCATTGCATGTCTATTCTTTTCATGAACCACATAAGGATCCACCGGTGTCATTGCATGTCTGTTCTTTTCATGAACCACACCCAGTGTCATTGCATATACATTCTTTTCATGAACCACACCTAGTGTCATTGCATGTCATTCTTTTCATGAACCACATAAGGATCTACCACTGTCATTGGATGTGTGTTCTTCTCATGAACCACACGTGGATCCACGGTGTCATTGCATACATTCCTCTAAACAAACCACATAAGGATCCACAGTGTCATTGCATGTACATTCTTTTCATGAACCACACCCAGTGTCATTGCATGTGTGTTCTTCTAAACAAACCACATAAGGATCCACCGGTGTCATTGCATGTATTTTCTTTTCATGAACCACATAAGGATCCACCAGTGTCATTGCCTGTGTGTTCTTTTCATACACCACACCCGGTGTCATTGCATATACATTCTTTTCATGAACCACACCGGTGTCATTGCATGTCTGTTCTTTTCATGAACCACATAAGGATCTACCAGTGTCATTGGATGTGTGTTCTTCTCATGAACCACACGTGGATCCACGGTGTCATTGCATGTACATTCCTCTAAACAAACCACATAAGGATCCACAGTGTCATTGCATATGTTCTTTTCATGAACCACACCTAGTGTCATTGCATGTGTGCTCTAAACAAACCACATAAGGATCCACTAGTGTCATTGCATGTACATTCTTTTCATGAACCAAACCCAGTGTCATTGCATGTGTGTTCTTCTAAACAAACCACATAAGTCATTGCATGTGTATTCTTTTCATGAACCACACCCGATGTCATTGCATGTGTGTTCCTCTGAGACCACATCCCGGTGTCATTGCATGTACATTCTCTAAACAAACCACATAAGGATCCACTAGTGTCATTGGATGTGTGTTCTTCTCATGAACCACATGGATCCACGGTGTCATTGCATATACATTCCTCTAAACAAACCACATAAGGATCCACCGTGTCATTGCATATACATTCTTTTCATGAACCACACCTAGTGTCATTGCATGTGTTCTTCTAAACAAACCACATAAGGATCCACAGTGTCTTTGCATATACATTCTTTTCATGAACCACACCGGTGTCATTGCATGTGCATTCTTTTCATGAACCACACCGGTGTCATTGCATGTGTTCCTCTAGGCAGACCACATAAGGATCCACCGGTGTCATTGCATATACATTCTCTAAACAAACCACATAAGGATCCACCGGTGTCATTGGATGTGTTCTTCTCATGAACCACACATGGATCCACGGTGTCATTGCATGTTTGTTCCTCTAAACAAACCACATAAGGATCCACAGTGTCATTGCATGTTTGTTCTTTTCATGAACCACACCTAGTGTCATTGCATGTGTGTTCTTCTAAACAAACCACATAAGGATCCACAGTGCATTGCATATACATTCTTTTCATGAACCACATAAGGATCCACGGTGTCATTGCATGTACATTCTTTTCATGAACCACACATAGGATCCACGGTGTCATTGCATGTACATTCTTTTCATGAACCACACCTAGTGTCATTGCATGTGTGTTCTTTTCATGAACCACGGAGTCATTGCATATACATTCTTTTCATGAACCACACCCGGTGTCATTGCATGTGTTCTTTTCATGAACCACACCGGTGTCACTGCATATACATTCTTTTCATGAACCACATAAGGATCTACGGTGTCATTGGATGTGTGTTCTTCTCATGAACCACCGTGGATCCACGGTGTCATTGCATGTCTATTCCTCTAAACAAACCACATAAGGATCCACCGGTGTCATTGCATCTGTTCTTTTCATGAACCACCTAGTGTCATTGCATGTGTTTTATTCTAAACAAACCACATAATGATCCACTAGTGTCATTGCATGTCTGTTCTTTTCATGAACCACACCAGTGTCATTGCATGTGTTCTTTTCATGAACCACACCGGTGTCACTGCATGCAGTTCTTTTCATGAACCACATAAGGATCTACCAGTGTCTTTGGATGTGTGTTCTTCTCATGAACCACATGGATCCACGGTGTCATTGCATGTGTGTTCTTTTCATGAACCACATAAGGATCCACCGGTGTCATTGCATGTCTGTTCTTTTCATAGACCACACCCAGTGTCATTGCATGTGTGTTCTTTTCATGAACCACATAGAGTCATTGCATATACATTCTTTTCATGAACCACAACTAGTGTCATTGCATGTACATTCTTCTAATCAAACCACATAAGGATCCACGGTGTCATTGCATATCTGTTCTTTTCATGAACCACATAAGGATCCACAGTGTCATTGCATGTACATTCTTTTCATGAACCACACCGGTGTCATTGCATGTGTGTTCTTTTCATGAACCACATAGAGTCATTGCATGTCATTCTTTTCATGAACCACACCCGGTGTCATTGCATGTCTATTCTTTTCATGAACCACACGGTGTCCTTTGCATATGCATTCTTCTCATGAACCACATAAGGATCTACCAGTGTCATTGGATGTGTGTTCTTCTCATGAACCACACGTGGATCCACCGGTGTCATTGCATGTCTGTTCTTTTCATGAACCACACCTAGTGTCATTGCATGTGTGTTCTTCTAAACAAACCACATAAGGATCCACCAGTGTCATTGCATATACATTCTTTTCATGAACCACACCTAGTGTCATTGCATGTGTGTTCTTCTAAACAAACCACATAAGGATCCACCAGTGTCATTGCATGTACTCTTTTCATGAACCACACATAAGGATCCACAGTGTCATTGCATGTCTGTTCTTTTCATGAACCACACCCAGTGTCATTGCATGTCTGTTCTTTTCATGAACCACACCTAGTGTCATTGCATGTCTCTTCTTTTCATGAACCACACCCAGTGTCATTGCATGTGCATTCTTTTCATGAACCACACGGTGTCATTGCATGTTTGTTCTTTTCATGAACCACACCCGGTGTCATTGCATGTCGATTCTTTTCATGAACCACAAACCACATAAGGATCTACAGTGTCATTGGATGTGTGTTCTTCTCATGAACCACATGGATCCACCGGTGTCATTGCATGTGTTTCTCTAAACAAACCACATACGGATCCACCGGTGTCATTGCATGTCTGTTCTTTTCATGAACCACACCCAGTGTCATTGCATGTGTGTTCTTCTAAACAAACCACATAAGGATCCACCAGTGTCATTGCATGTCTATTCTTTTCATGAACCACATAAGGATCCACCAGTGTCATTGCATGTACATTCTTTTCATGAACCACACCCGGTGTCATTGCATGTCTATTCTTTTCATGAACCACACCCAATGTCATTGCATGTGTGTTCTTTTCATGAACCACATAAGGATCTAGTGTCATTGGATGTGTGTTCTTCTCATGAACCACGTGGATCCACAGTGTCATTGCATGTTTGTTTCTCTAAACAAACCACATAAGGATCCACAGTGTCATTGCATGTACATTCTTTTCATGAACCACACCCACTGTCATTGCATGTGTGTTCTTCTAAACAAACCACATAAGGATCCACTAGTGTCATTGCATGTCTGTTCTTTTCTTGAACCACACATAGTGTCATTGCATGTGTGTTCTTCTTATGCACCACATAAGTCATTGCATATACATTCTTTTCATGAACCACACCGGTGTCATTGCATGTGTGTTCTTCTAGGCAGACCACATAAGGATCCACGGTGTCATTGCATGTACATTTCCTCTAAACAAACCACATAAGGATCCACAGTGTGATTGGATGTGTGTTCTTCTCATGAACCACACATGGATCCCGGTGTCATTGCATGTTTGTTCCTCTAAACAAACCACATAAGGATCCACCAATGTCATTGCATGTACATTCTTTTCATGAACCACACCCAGTGTCATTGCATGTGTGTTCTTCTAAACAAACCACATAAGGATCCACCAGTGTCATTGCATGTCTGTTCTTTTCATGAACCACACCCAGTGTCATTGCATGTGTGTTCTTTTCATGAACCACACCCAGTGTCATGGCATGTGTGTTCTGTTCATGAACCACACCCGTGTCATTGCATGTGTGTTCTTTCATAGACCACATCATGAACCACACCTGGTGTCACTGCATGTCTGTTCTTTTCATGAACCACATAAAGATCTACTAGTGTCATTGGATGTGTGTTCTTCTCATGAACCACACGTGGATCCACCGGTGTCATTGCACGTCTGTTCCTCCAAACAAACCACATAAGGATCCACCAGTGTCATTGCATGTCTGTTCTTTTCATGAACCACACCCAGTGTCATTGCATGTGTGTTTTTCTAAACAAACCACATAAGGATCCACCAGTGTCATTGCCTGTCTATTCTTTTCATGAACCACACAGTGTCAGTGCATGTCTGTTCTTTTCATGAACCACACCCAGTGTCACTGCATGTCAGTTCTTTTCATGAACCACATAAGGATCTACTAGTGTCGTTGGATGTGTGTTCTTATCATGAACCACACGTGGATCCACCGGTGTCATTGCATGTCTGTTCCTCTAAACAAACCACATAAGGATCCACCAGTGTCATTGCATGTCTATTCTTTTCATGAACCACACCTAGTGTCATTGCATGTGTGTTCTTCTAAACAAACCACATAAGGATCCACCACTGTTATTGCATGTCTGTTCTTTTCATGAACCACACATAAGGATCCACCAGTGTCATTGCATGTATGTTCTTTTCATGAACCACACCAGTGTCATTGCATGTGTGTTCTGTTCATGAACCACATCTAGAGTCATTGCATGTCTATTCTTTTCATTAACCACACTCAGTGTCATTGCATGTCTATAATTTTCATGAACCACACGGTGTCCTTTGCATATACATTCTTTTCATGAACCACATAAGGATCTACCAGTGTCATTGGATGTGTGTTCTTCTCATGAACCACCGTGGATCCACGGTGTAATTACATATGCATTCCTCTAAACAAACCACATAAGGATCCACGGTGTCATTGCATGTACATTCTTTTCATGAACCACACCGGTGTCATTGAATGTGTGTTCTAAACAAACCACATAAGGATCCACAGTGTCATTGCATATACATTCTTTTATGAACCACACCCGGTGTCATTGAATGTGTGTTCTCTAAACAAACCACATGAGGATCCACCGGTGTCATTGCATGTACATTCTTTTCATGAACCACACCAGTGTCATTGCATGTGTGTTCTTTTCATGAACCACATAAGGATCTACCAGTGTCATTGGATGTGTTCTTCTCATGAACCACACGTGGATCCGCCGGTGTCATTGCATATACATTCCTCTAAACAAACCACATAAGGATCCACGGTTTCATTGCGTATACATTCTTTTCATGAACCACACCTAGTGTCATTGCATGTGTGTTCTTCTAAACAAACCACATAAGGATCCACCAGTGTCATTGCCTCTCTATTCTTTTCAGGAACCACACCTAGTGTCATTGCATGGTTGTTCTTTTCATGAACAACCAGTGTCACTGCATGCTAGTTCTTTTCATGAACCAAATAAGGATCTACCAGTGTCATTGGATGTGTGTTCTTCTCATGAACCACACGTGGATCCGCCGGTGTCATTGCATGTCTGTTCTTTTCATGAACCACACATGAGGATCCACTAGTGTCATTGCATGTCTGTTCTTTTCATGAACCACACCCAGTGTCATTGCATGTGTGTTCTTTTCATGAACCACAGCTAGAGTCATTGCATGTCTGTTCTTTTCATGAACCACACCCACTGTTATTGCATGTCTGTTCTTCTAAACATACCACATAAGGATCCACGAGTGTCATTGCATGTCTGTTCTTTTCATGAACCACACATAAGGATCCACCAGTGTCATTGCATGTCTGTTCTTTTAATGAACCACACCGAGTGTCATTGCATGTGTGTTCTGTTCATGAACCACAACTAGAGTTATTGCATGTTTGTTCTTTTCATGAACCACACCCGATGTCACTGTATGTCTGTTCTTTTCATGAACCACATAAGGATCTACCAGTGTCATTGGATGTGTGTTCTATTCATGAACCACACATGGATCCACCGGTGTCATTGCATGTCTGTTTCTATAAACAAACCACATAAGGATCCACCAGTGTCATTGCATGTCTGTTCTTTTCATGAACCACAACCAGTGTCATTGAATGTGTGTTCTTCTAAACAAACCACATAAGGATCTACCAGTGTCATTGCATGTATATTCTTTTCATGGACCACATAAGGATCCACCAGTGTCATTGCATGTCTGTTCTTTTCATGAACCACACCCACTGTCATTGCATGTCTATTCTTTTCATGAACCACACCAAGTGTCATTGCATGTGTGTTCTTTTCATGAACCACATAAGGATCTACCAGTGTCATTGGATGTGTGTTCTTCTCATGAACCACACGTGGATCCACCGGTGTCATTGCATGTTTGTTCCTCTAAACAAACCACATATTGATCCACCAGTATCATTGTGTGTTTGTTCTTTTCATGAATCACACCCAATGTCATTGCATGTGTGTTCTTCTAAACAAACCACATAAGGATCCACCGGTGTCATTGCCTGTTTGTTCTTTTCATGAACCACACCCAGTGTCATTGCATGTGTGTTCTTCTAAACAAACCACATAAGTCATTGCATGTCTGTTCTTTTCATGAACCACACCCGGTGTCATTGCATGTGTGTTCCTCTAGACAGACCACATAAGGATCCACTAGTGTCATTGCATGTCTATTCCTCTAAAGAAACCACATAAGGTTCCACCAGTGTCATTGGATGTGTGTTTTTCTCATGAACCACACATGGATCCACCGGTGTCATTACATGTTTGTTCCTCTAAACAAACCACATAAGGATCCACCAGTGTCATTGCATGTCTGTTCTTTTCATCAACCACACCGGTGGATCCACCAGTGTCATTGCATGTCTGTTCTTTTCATGAACCACACCCAGTGTCATTGCATGTGTGTTCTGTTCATGAACCACAGCTAGAGTCATTGCATGTTTGTTCTTTTCATGAACCACACCCAGTGTCGATTGCATATACATTCTTTTCATGAACCACACCTGGTGTCACTTCATGTCTGTTCTTTTCATGAACCACATAAAGATCTACCAGTGTGATTGGATGTGTGTTCTTCTCATGAACCACACGTGGATCCACCGGTGTCATTGCATGTCTGTTCCTCTAAACAAACCACATAAGGATCCACCAATGTCATTGCATGTCTGTTCTTTTCATGAACCACACCCAGTGTCATTGCATGTGTGTTTTTCTAAACAAACCACATAAGGATCCACCAGTGTCATTGCACATGCATTCTTTTCATGAAGCAAACCCAGTGTCATTGCATGTGTGTTCTTCTAAACAAACCACATAAGTCATTGCATGTGTGTTCTTTTCATGAACCACACCCGGTGTCATTGCATGTGTGTTCCTCTAGACAGACCACATAAGGATCCCCCGGTGTCATTGCATGTCTGTTCCTCTAAACGAACCACATAAGGATCCACCAGTGTCATTGCCTGTCTGTTCTTTTCATGAAGCAAACCCAGTGTCATTGCATGTGTGTTCTTTTAAACAAACCACATAAGTCATTGCATGTGTGTTCTTTTCATGAACCACACCCGGTGTCATTGCATGTGTGTTCCTAGGCAGACCACATAAGGATCCCCGGTGTCGTTGCATGCATTCCTCTAAACAAACCACATAAGGATCCACCAGTGTCATTGGATGTGTGTTCTTCTCATGAACCACACGTGTATCCACCGGTGTCATTGCATGTCTGTTCCTCTAAACAAACCACATAAGGATCCACCAGTTTCATTGCGTGTCTGTTCTTTTCATGAACCACACCTAGTGTCATTGCATGTGTGTTCTTCTAAACAAACCACATAAGGATCCACCAGTGTCATTGCCTCTCTATTCTTTTCATGAACCATACCTAGTGTCATTGCATGTTTGTTCTTTTCATGAACAACAACCAGTGTCACTGCATGCCAGTTCTTTTCATGAACCAAATAAGGATCTACCAGTGTCATTGTATGTGTGTTCTTCTCATGAACCACACGTTGATCCACCGTGTCATTGCATGTACATTCTTTTCATGAACCACACATAAGGATCCACAGTGTCATTGCATATACATTCTTTTCATGAACCACACCCAGTGTCATTGCATGTCTGTTCTTTTCATGAACCACACCTAGTGTCATTGCATGTCTCTTCTTTTCATGAACCACACCCAGTGTCATTGCATGTGCATTCTTCTAAACAAACGACATAAGGATCCACAAGTGTCATTGCATGTCTATTCTTTTCATGAACCAGACATAAGGATTCACCAGTGTCATTG